>JANAVB010029620.1:273523-977684 GCA_029216955.1 Iris pallida
AATCGTCAGGCAATATCGGATGAGATTCTAAGGGGTAAGTTTAACTATATCTCAACCACGTAGGATAATTATGTGAAAGGCGAACCAAAGTGCACTAGGTTGATCAGACCATCATGCACCGGTTCTGACTAGACAATATGTTAGTGGAGGGCCCCAATAAAATATATGTCCTTGAACAAGCTTGAATAAAAAGTAAGCTTGCAACAATTAGGCTATTTAGCAGCATTAGTCACGATGGTAAAAATATAGGCACGAGAGCGTAAGAGTGAAAAAAGGTAGAATTAGTTCAGCTCCTTAAGAATCTAAGTCTTATCATGTGATTGTTCCTATACATTCATCCTATTGTCCTTTATCTAAGGCTTGGTGGGCTAGATAAGTTAGGGTCCTATAAAGGCTATAGTCTAAGTAATCATATGGGTCACAAGGAAAATAAATGTTAGGTCGTGAGGTGTCTACCCAACTTACAAGAGTTAAACTAGTGGTGTGATAGAATAATGGGACAAGTCTACCTAGTATGGATTACCTTTCTTACCAACATCAAGCACGAAAGAAGGATAAGAATTAACAGTAGAGGGAATCAAGCAAGATGCAAATCAAGGGATTCAAAATAGAATCGAGAAGGTCAAGTATGTGGATGAGATCCTAGACTCTAATCCTATCTGCAGGCTTGCTTGGTACGGTAAAGTAACCAAACAATTTATCTTGACCTGCATGGGCCACCACAAAAATATGTAACGCCCCAGTCCCAAAATACGTAGGACCAAGTACGTAAACATGCCAGCTGTATACATACGAAGTACAGGGGCCTTGTATGTATACATAAGCTGTAAAATGCAGCAATCCAAGACAAACTAAATCTCATCCACAATGAAAAGAATAATAATAGAAAAATCAACTTGAATATTTATGATACCATCGTTGGGCGGAGACAAAGTCCACTACCAACTATCACTACAAAAAAATATAGCATTTACGGCGCATAATTTACGGCGTGTAGTTGTTGCGTGCCGTAAATAACACTTTTTTACGGCGCGCAAATCTGCGCACCGTATAAGAGTTGTTTTTTGTCTTTGTTACGGCGTATTTGACATGCACACCGTAAATGACAACATATTTACGGTATGCATTTTTTTGCGTCGTGAATGATAACTTATTTACGGCATGCATTGGTGCATGCCGTAAATGATAACTTATTTACGGCATGCAATTTTGTGCGCCGTAAATGATAACTTATTTACGGCATGCATTTGTGCGCGCCATAAATGATAACTTATTTACGGCATGCATTTGTGTGCATCGTGTATGTTGCTATCGTGCTCTTTAAGAAAAATTTTCCCTAAGTACCAATTGTTTTCCTAAAAACCTCTTCCAAATTAACTTTTCCTCAATGTTTATGCTAATTAATTAACTCTCGCTTGTTTGAATAAGAGGTAGGATAGCATTGTCTGACCTAGTAGTAAAGCAAAATGAACAATAAAGCAAAAAAAAACTAAAATTCAAACAAAAATGAACAATAAAGCAAATTAAGTCAACAGTTTCGAAGTGTTAGAAAAGAGAAAGTAAAAAAATTGTACATAAAAAATATTCAACATATGTAAAATATTTACATTTATCAAAATTTTAGTTTCCCTCTTCTTATTTCACACCCATTCCTATCTCCCCCTCTAAACCTTGTCTCTCTTTCCTTCCTTATTCTTCTTCAATCTCCTCCTCATCTTTCTTCCCCGTCCTCTCCAGGATAGACTCTCCGCCAATCGGTGGCACGAAGGGTCAGATCCGAGCACCCTGATCATGTCTCCGGTGACCTCTTGGGCAGGAAGCAAATTCGAGTCCTCGACGAACATCTCCGGCGGTTGATCTCCACTGACATTGGAGGTGAGTGCGGTATCGTGGAGGACAACGCTGAGGGGCGATGGACGTTACCAAAGTTTTTATCTTCCCCCATCCCCAAATCTCTCTATCCTCACCAAAATTTCTCTCCCCCGATCCCATTATCATACCATCTTTTATCTTCCCCCATCTTCTTAGCAGCAATCACAATCCACAGTCGACCCCTATCTTCTTTACCTCCCAAACCCTAAAATTTAGGGTTAGTTTTCCTTCTTTCGCCATGGTAAAATTCTTCTGAAGTTTCTGATAAGTTATAGTAGAAATCATATAATCTATCCCTTTATTATTCTTCTTTGTTGTTTCTGGTTCCTTGTAGCAGCAAGGGGATTACTTCGAGCTCCACGGGAAGCGCCATGGCTACCGTCTCGACCACTTGGACCAGAAGAGAAAGAAGGAGGCGTGCCAGGTCTACGAGCGATTCGGTTTCACGCAAAAGGGTCAATCTTTCAATAGTTTTTGATCGAGTATTTGGTATTTTAGGGTTTAATTTGATAAATTGTGTGAAAACGTTTAAAGTTTCGGTCGCTTTGATTAGTACTAGCAGTGATTGTTTGGGATTCAATCTGATAAAATTGTTTCTAAAATGTGGACAGGCTGTTAGTATCAAGGGCAAGACGTTCGCGAAGAAGCGGTAAGCAGAGAAGGTACTGATGAAAAAAATGTGAGACATTATCCTTTATATTGTGGTTGATGTTGGCAATGTTTTCCAAAATTTTAACTTGTTCTTTAGTTTGATTGATTATAGCATAAACAAGTAATGGATTTTCAGGTGGTTATTGAATTTAATTTGATTTTTGTAGTAATCAAAAAGAAGTTTTTTTGGAAAAGATAATAACAATTGAAGAGTCGAGAGTTTTTTGGAAAAGATAATAACAATTGGATATCCTATCTAACAATAGGTATGCTGGTTGTGCTTCAGGTGTGCTCTTATGCATTATCTCTTCTATATATATGGGGATGTAGTATAATACTGCCACGTACGCTTGTGCTTTCTTCAATGTGACTCCTGTGCTCACTTTTCTGATCGCCATATCATTCATGTATGCAACCATATGTATCTTGAAATGAGAGAGCTGAGAGCATACAAATTGTTAGCCATTTTCCTGTACTGCTTCTTTGTAAGCCTCTCTAACATTTATATACACAGATTGGAAACTGCAACTGTAAAAACGAAGGCAGGGGTTGCGAAGGTGCTCGAGACGGTCCTTTGCTTTGCGGGCGCGATGGTACTGGCATTGTACAAGGGCATCGCCCTAACCAGCACATCGCACCAAGTAGCAGAGTACTCAGAAGGACATGCAAGTCACTGTAGGGACAATTCCACCAGAGGCAAATGGATGCTTGGGACAGTTACTCTAGTCATAATCTGTTTCAGTTTGTCAGCATGGTATCTCCTCCAGTCCAAAATTTGCAAGAGGTTTCCTGCTCTCTGCACCGGCACCACGATCATGTTCTCTCTAAGTTTTCTTTAGGCAGCTGCGCTAAGCTTTGCCACTAAGAGGGATATATCCTTGTGGGTTTTGAAAAGTAATATGGAGATCATAACTATCGCGGTTTCAGTAAGTTTTGCTTAACTTGTCTATTAACTTGTAATGTGGAGATCATAACCATCGTGGTTTCAGTAAGTTTTACTTGTCTATTAACTTGTGGAGATCATAAATATCGCGGTTTCAGTAAGTTTTACTTGTCTATTAACTTATAATGTGGAGATCATAACTATCGTGGTTCGGTAAGTTTTGCTTAACTTGTCTGTTAACTTGAGCTGAAGAAAATAAAAAAGTTTTGCTTAACTTGTCTGTTAAGTTTTGCACTTTACCCATCTTCTGTGACTTCTACTGATGTTCTTGAAGTGTATGCGCTATATTATATCAATTAGGTAAGCAGTTGTCTAATTATGGATTGTCCTTTGCAGATATGGGCAAAACAAACCTGTTTATGCGTACCGCTTAATGGCACATGGAACCATGGAAGAAAAGACATACAAGAGGCAGGTATGTTTAAAATTAAATGTATCCTAGCAGAGAATTCATGGTGATTTGCATCAGCTTAAGGCATTAGAATTTTTGTTTGGTATTCTTTTTGAAAATGGGAACAACAGACTTCACAAGTTTAGTATCATGGTTAGAGGCGCCAAAGCTGATTGCATTTGTAAGTAAAATGATTTGCAACAAAAGGTAAAACCTGTGTAGGCCTATCAAGAATGCATAAGTACAGGAAGTGGGAAAATATTTGAAGTTATGAAACATCCAAACAACCTTGTATCCAAAATTTTGGTGCGGCTACATGAATCCTTATCTTTCATTCAGCTCTTTTAAGGCTATCACCTCTCTGGTTGGTAAAAGGTCAGGGGTTCATTTGGTATCTGCTGATTTGGGTTCAATGGTCAGGGGAGGTTTGGAGTGTATATTGTATCATAATTTTGTTTTGTGTAGCAAAGGTCAGGGGTTCAGTTGGTATCTGCTAATTTGGGTTCTGCTTTGGCAGCAGAGCATGCTTTGGGGATGGCTCGAGCAGAGCCTCGGCTTGGCCTTGGGACTTGGTTGTTGGTATCAGAGTTAGAGAGACTTGGTTAGTAGTATCAGAGCATGGGAGTACTAGAGTATTAGAGGGTATGGGGTCGGGCAAGGCCATTGGCATTTGCTTTGACAAATGCGAGTGTAGCAGCAGCCATGTTGGCCTGCACTACAAACAAATGCAAATACAGTTGTAGCAGTGGCCCTTTGCCCATGTGAGATGTGGGTTACAGAGTATTGTGACTTGGTAGTGTAACTGATACTTGGGGATTTTAGTATCAGAGATTAGGGGAAATGGTGATATGTTAGAAGTTTATTAGAGATTAGTGTATCTCAAAGATTTTGGGGAAATCTCCAAGTGTGTATCAGAGGTTATCTAAGATTTGGGGGTTTTGCATACATATATGTCTCATGTGTGTGTGTGTGTGTGTGTGTGTGTGTGTGTGTTGTTTGTTAAAGAGAAAGGGGTCGGGTTGTATTGCTCTGTGAGAACACTGGGTAGCAGAGGTTATATTGGCTTGGCACTGCAATGTGCAATGGTGAGAGGGCTTAGGCTTGTGCAGTAGAGTGAGGGGTCGGAACAGCAGTAGGTTGCCCACTTGCCATATGCAAGCAGCAGGGTCTGCTGTGGCAGCAAATTGGCTTGGCCATTTTCAAATGGGTTGGAGTTGCTTCTGATTAAATTTGTTCAAAACTAAGCACCAATGCAATAGGGGCAGGTATCAAGAAAGCTATCAACATTATATTTGCAGTTGGTACTATTATATTGAGTAAACTGATCAACAATAATACCTGATAAAATAAAACAATTTGTTAACGAGTGGAATATAAAGCTTTACTCCTATTATCAAACTTAACATCTTAAAAAGTATTTTCAATTTTGCATCCATAGTAACTTCATGCATGAATCTAAAGTATATGTGGAGCATTGGCCTGTCCTATTGTAGGTATATATGAGCAGACTACTAGAGATTACTGTGGCAAGTAATATCATTGCTCCTCAAGTTTCAAAGTAAGCAATCCACTAACCTGAAAATAACGCAGGGTTCAAGTGCAGGAAAAAAATCATTGTGTGACAATGATTTACCAAAGTAGGAGATGGATTCCCAAAATTGTATATGAGATGCGGTGAAAGAAGGAGAAACAGAGAAGAAACAGAAGTAACACAAAAATAATATGGGTTGTTGATTTACACCTTCATTCATTCATTTATTCATTTATTGTTTTCCTGTTGGGTAATAGGTTGTTGATTTACGCATGATTCTCACGCAATCCCATTAACGGATTTGTGCAGGAAGTATGCATGAGATCTTGAACTACTTTGGTGTTAAAATGATAAGAACGCATAGAGAACATATCGAAAAGATGGACATAGATGATAAAAAGTTCTCTTCTGCTCTGGAAAAAAAACATAAACCAAAAATCCTTCATCCCTAATTTTCCTTTCTGGTTTTACATTTAGGAAAGGTTGCTCAATCACTCAGTTTGCTTTTTATTCTTTTTTTTGCTATTGTTAGGGTCCTTAGGGGTTTGCAGTCATCGCTATTGTTAAAGACTTGTAAAACATCTAAAAATTTATATTTGATGATATTAAGAGTTTCTTTATTGAATATATATATATATATATATATATATATATATATATGAAACTATATCATTTACCCAATTTTGTGACAATGTGTCTCGCTTCGGTTGAAGCCCACATCTCGTCGTGCACCTAGACGCCAGAGGACCTTGCGCCTCGTGCCTTTTAAAACCTTGGATAGAGTAAGGCCACCTGAAGAAGATTTGTTGTATTTTGGAGGTACTCACCAACAACCCATCTAAACCATTGTCGGGTGAAATTCTATCAGTACCCTTAGTAATGTGCCTCAAAATCACCTATTTGCTTCTTTGTTTTCATATTATTGCATGATTCCATAGTTTAGCTGCATTTATAGGAAATAGTTACAACACCATCCTCTTCGATTTTCCCAGCACCTTGGCTGTATTGGGCTCTCCTCCTATCTCACTCTTTTGCATATACACTTTTTGAGCTTCCAACTTGGTCGCCTCGACCAACTTGTGCAGCTCCATTTGCAAGTATCAGAGAGGTTTAGGGTCTTTGGGTTTCCAATTTAGTATTAGTTGGTTTTGAGTCTCCTATTGAGTATCAGAGCATTAGCTCTTGGCCTTGGATATCTATATTGGGAGTGTTAGATATGTAGATGATATGAGTTAATGTATTCAGTAGCATGTAGGTAATTAAGAGTTAGAATCAGCTAGCTGTTGAGTTGTATCAGTTGGCTTTAGTAGTGTATCAGATTTGGGCATTGGTTGTATCAGATGTGACATTGCAGATAGCAGTAGCAGCCACAAGCCCAGGTAGCATTTCAGTAGAGTGTGCAGCAGTAGCATTGGCTCTGCAGTAGAGCATCTGCAGTTAGCAGTAGCATCTGCAGCAAGGCCTTGCATTGACCTTGCATATGCAGGCTTGCAACAGCTTCCAGAGCTAAATGCATACAGGCATATGCATGTGCAACAGCAGATTGAGGCAGTGGCAGGGGATCCTTCCCCTTAGACAGTTGGCCACCCTTGAGTTTTGGGTTTAGAGAAGGATACCTAGATATAACATGATAAGTTACTACCTATTAGCCTAAGTATAGGTTTACCTATTAGGTAAGGTAATAATATATCTATAGGTAAGGTGGTTATCCTAAGTTAGCCTAGGATATTACATAGCTAGAAAAGAATTTTCTACGCAGAAAATCTTCCACACTTAGCTAAGCAAATGCACTTGCAAATCCGAGGACCGGTTCATCCTCAGGAGAATTAATTCAACTTTATTGCATTAACAGAAGAATTAAAGCAAAATCAAATTAAAACTATAGGTTCAGTATTTTGGGAGATAAATACAAAGAAGATTTCCTAATACAAATTTTAGGTGAATTACTTAAAACATAAGAAATCAACTAAAATCAACACAGTCAGAATGAACATGTAGCATGCTTAATACTAAATATAAAAGCTTCATCATTTTGTATTGTATGCATATATATAGATCAATCTTGAAACAAACAGTTGGTTTGTGTTCCCATTCTTGTCCGTTATTTTTGAGGTCACGTTTTGGTTTCTAAGGCAGTTTTTTGTTAAAAAATAATTTACTTTCTTATTTTTAGGGAACTAATATAGAACTCCCTACTTTGTGATGTAGATTCAAGATTGGATTGCTACATGTTACGGCTGGTTTCGGATGCAATTTGGCTGCTGGGTACTTCATTACTAATGTTTGTATGCAATTTGGTTATTTGGATTCAATTTGGTGAAGGAGGCCTACTTCTGGATACTTCATTACTGCTGCTGCTGAGTACTTCATTACTAGCTGCTCTGTGGTGAAGGTGGCCTAGAATATCAACACATGAATGGTTGCTCTAGTTTTTTTTATTGTAATATAATCTGCATGTCAGGAATACCAACTTTCACTTTTTTGGAGGAAGAAATAGGACACATTTCCTCTCTTACGGTCTTTTGGATTGCTAGTATTGGTTTGCTAGCTGCTTTTAGATGGATGTGTGTGTACCTTGTAATACAATGTGAATTTCTTATTAATGCATCATGTTATGGTCAATAGTCCCTTATAGTCATTTAGTAAATTTACATTATTCCAATGAAATAGTACGGTGGATGTCATGAGACTACGTTGGAATGTTTCTAGATCCATAACTACATTTTGTTCATTTAGCGGCTGAACGTAGCATGCATAATGAAAACTTTGTGAATCTTGTTACTACTACTACAAGAAAAATGAACATTTACGGCACGCAAAATATGCCGTAAAATATTTTTCACGACATACATTTTGGCACCGTAAAAGGCCATGCCACAAATGATCCTATTATTTACGGTGCGCATTTGAACGTTGTAAATGATCTCTTACGGCACACATTTGAACGTTGTGAAAAAGATGGAGAGGTCATTTACAGCGTTCAAATGCACGCCGTAAATAATAGGGTTATTTACGACATGATCTTTTATGGCACCAAAATGTACGCCGTGAAAGATCTTTTACGGCGTGTTTCGCGTGCCGTAAATGATTATTTTTCTTGTAGTGTATCTCAATGAATGAAAGGTAAAAGAATCGATCCATAAAATGGCAAGACGAACCAAGCGCAATCGTCTTCGAAGGAATGGAGAAGACCACGGCCTTGGCTAGAATACCTGCAGTGAATCATGAACACACACCTGAAGAAAAACCAGGTCCTCAGACGGACGTAGCAAGATACAGGAAGAACAAGCTAATATGAACTGTCAGAATAATATATAAATATATAAAAGACTATCCTAGACACAAATATGCAAAGGAGATTCTAACCGCCTAATGTGTAATTTAGAGGACAACTTTCATGTGCATGGGTGAAATTTTAGGCTATGTGTACGTAACTGGCATCCAGTCATCTGTATCCGGCCGTAACGTCCAAAACGTCAGAGGGTATCTGTAAATATATCGCCACAGTTCCATCCGGAGACTGTGGTTTACTTGTTTGGATTCCCATACGCACTAGCGACTGTCCTCTCCCAATATTTCTCACACTGTTCAAGTCATGTCCATGGCTTGTCCAGTTTTTGTAACTGTTTGAGTCTCTAAAACCCTAATCATAGCAGTTACGATCATTTATCCGTCACACGATTTTAGAGATAGCTAGTCAATAAGTCGTGCCCCTAGCAACATGTCTCAAACCGTGTAGTGTGGGTGTCACAGCAAAAGGAGATATAAGAATACCCCCCAACAAGAAGGTAGTCCGCTAAAACTAAGTCAACATGCATATAGTAAAACGACTAATAGAGTCGCTTGCACCCAAGTACGACTTGGACGCGCAGTTTATAACAAGGGAAACTAACAATATAAAACAAAATAAATAATGCAGTAAATAAATAATTACAGTTAATTAGCAAGGTATACTTGCCTGGGTCCTGAACACTTTGGTGGCAAAGATCAGACAGGAAAGTAGGTGGAACAACGGCTGCTGAGGAACTAAGGTCCAAACAAACATCTCCGGATGCTAAAAATAGTCTATTATCTAATTATAATTAATACTATACCTATTAGATTTATTTAATAAATTCTATAATTAGGATATGGCATAGATTTTCGTATTAGCTTTCCGAAAAACTAAACGGATCGCATTTTCGTTTCCGGAAACTCCCGAAATCGCAAAAATACTGAAACACGTTTATTTTTCGGACATCTAATACTCAAATAGTTTTACATAAATTTACAGAACGAATTTTGTCTATTAAAATATGTTTTTGGAAACCTTACCTCGATACGCTTCTTTTAAAAAAAACTGGAGGCGAAACGGAGTTCGGAGCTAGGAGATATCGTCGTTCCAAGTTGCTATTGCTGCTAAAAAGCGGGGCTGAATTCTAATGACGAATTTTAGAGTTTCTATTGGACTAAAAATAATTTCGAATTATGGATGATAGAAGGGGGATGTATTGGGTTTATATAGGTATTTATTTTAGATTTATCTCCTAAATTAGATAGGATTTGATTTAAATAAATTGGTGTTTGCTTTGTTAGGATAGGATATAGATAGAGATGTTTTCCAAGTAGAAGTAGGATTAGTATTAATTTAAAATATAGTTTATATTTATCTAAATTATCTATAATATTATTTAAAATTACTATAGATAATAACTATAGTTAATATTTATTTAAACAACCTTCATCTAATCTCATTTATACAAGCTGAAATATCTAATACTAATTTGACATTTATTCTATATTATGTAAATAGTGTACAATATAAGTAACATGTAAAAAGTAATAAAAGTTATGAAATAAATCCTAATATTTTGAGAAAAATGGTATAATATAGTTTAGATCCTTAATGTACTAGAAAAATAGCTTTATATATTTTTATACTAAATTCACCAATGAGCACTATACTAAATATATGTAAAATAATACAAATTATATAATAAGTCAATAATAGTTATTTAAAAATCCTAGAAATTCTACAAATATTTATTTTGAAAAATCAAGGGATTTACAAAAGTCTTATCTAGATAAGGATTAAGAAGAGTTTTAATTCCCCTTAGATTTTTCACTATTTAATTCAAATTGATTTAAAAGTAGCTCAATCAAATATAATCCAATGTAGATAGAGACTAGGATTTATTTAAACCCAAATAGATAATTCTATTATTAAATTTAAACCAATACATTCATATCTAAATCCAAATCCTATTTAAATATAGATAAATTACACATTTAAATTAAACTATTTAATTTAAATCAATAAATCAAATCACAATTTAATTTATCACAAATATATCCAAAATATCTTTTTATAAAATTTATATAATAATTAATTTCGAAAATTCCAATATATATTTTAAATATTAGTAGGAAATATCTTCAAAATACCCTTTAAATAATTTAGGTAAAAATAATTTCGAAAATAAACATAAATATTAACATATTTAAAATACCTTCTTGCTAAATAAATTATTATAAATAATAAAAATAAATTTTGAAAATATAAATGAAATAATTTTCATGCGCTTTACACGAGTAGAATATTCACATAATCTAGTTTTTCTAAATTACCACTTATTAAAATAAGATAGCCTTTTATAAATAACTAAAATAATAAGTTTTGGCAACCTCGATAGATATTTTTCACAACTTTTAATAAAAAATAATTATTATATATATAATTTTAAAACCATTACCGATAATAAAATCAAAAACTATTTTTCTAAAAATATGTACCTCGCACATATTCGCACTCGACGAGTAAATACGAAAAAACGCAAATTTTCGCGCGACGTACAATACGACTATGCGACGTATAAATACAAAAAAAAATCATTACTAAAATATAGTAGAAATTTAGGGATTTTACACTCCGTCCTCGGGCCGTGGGACCACACCCACGTGGACCTCCCGCCCTCGGGTCTCGCGTGCGCCCGCCTTCGGGTCACGCGCGCTGGGGGTCAGCCGCTTTTGAATTTTGAATTTTCCTTCAAAATTCGAATTTTCTATTCGAAAAAAAAAACATGGCAGAGTGCCCACACCCCCCTCCAGGCCCCACTACCACTCATTTTCACTTTTCGCAATTAGGTTTAGCATTTTCGAAATTTCAGTCTTTGTTATTTCGCAATTTCAGTTTTTGTAATTGCGAAATTTTCGATTTCGAAATTTCAGTTTTGAAATTTTGTTACTTCGGTTCAGGAATTTCGGAATCTAGATTCTGACCCCTTTTCAATTTCTACCTTGTCTATCAGGACCCGTTTTGTGTCTTCCGGTCCTGCACCCGCTTGTAATGCTCTTTCTGAGCTATCCTTTATTTTCAATAAAAGTTCTTTTGTTTAAAATATATATATATATATATATATATATATATATATATATATATATATATATATATATATATATATATATATATATAATGTGAATATATACTTGTGTAGTGATTTTAATATTTAAATGTTTGCATTTTGGGAGGAATATGTGTAAATAATTTTGTGAATGGAATGGTTATATATGTTCATGCATATAAATGATTCATGTATATATATATATATATATATATATATATAAATAGCCTTATATATATATACATATGGTTACTAAAATAAATGGTTCACACATCCACACACACACACACACACACACACACACATATATATATATATATATATATATATATATATATATATATATATATATATATATATTTTATTATTATTATTTTTTTTTTACCAAGCAAATGGATGTCAAACATATATATATATATATATATATATATGTGGATGTGTGATTAATAGTGGTTTTCATGGTTTATTGTATGTATAATGCAATGCAGGAATTTTCATAAACATTGTTGAAAGGAATCCATGCATATACAATATTGTGTATATATATATATATATATATATATATATATATATATATATATATATATATATATATATATTACTTGTATGTATATACATATGTATATAGATATACTCTTACACACATAAGTGTATCAATGTAGTTTATACACATAAATTATAATGTATATATATACCCCTTTCAAATATATATGTAAAAATATACACTTTGTTTCATTATGTACGTATAGATATATATGTGTACTCTTAGCCTCATTATGCATATATGTACATATATAAACTCTTTCAAATATATATATATATGTATTTTATATAAATAAAAATTGATACTTGTCTCTATGTACATATATATGTATATATATATTTTCTATATATATATATATATATATATATATATATATATATATATATATATATATATATATATATATATATATATATATATACACCTACTTGTTCTCATTATATATGCATATATACACCTACTTGTTCTCATTATCTATGGTGATTGTACTTTGTATATATGTGCTCTATGTACACTCATGTACATATATGTGAATTCAAATATAGGATTTGTATTTGTACATTCCTAAGCCTATATATATATATATATATATATATATATATATATATATATATATATATATATATATATATATAAACTTGTCACAGGTAGCTTGTGGTTGTGCACCCTTGGATAAATATAATTTAGTATTTGAATGTGGTATCCCGTACGAATAACGTACTCTCTACTTTGTGTGTGGATAGATGTTTGGTCTTGGATGTTCATTGTGAGCCTTGGTTGTGTGATTGTAGGTCCTTTGGACGGCGTGATTGAGGCAGGAGGGACCGGAGCACTATTTGCACATTACGGGATTGAAGGCAAGTATACCTTGTCTTGTTTTTACTGTTTTACATATACATCATTATACTCTTGTAGTGTAGATCTGATTAGTAGAGTCCGAGATTACCCCGAGCATAGTCGATGTTGGCGTCGACACTAGGACTACCTACTTGGCCTAGTTATAGACGACGTACCCTTGGATTGTGGAGTTGTTGTTACGACTCCCTTGACCATGACACGTGTTACGACACGGCACTGAGTGAGATCAGATCATGGCACGCGCTATTGCTCTCGACTGGCCATCAATGCGAGTGGCTCATGTGACGGCACATATAGGGTAGCGATAGTCCTAAATAGATGGCTCTTCATAGAGAGTAGATGTTGGGTCGTGGATGCGACTTATACATCACGGGGCGGAAAAGACAACCAGTAGGCGTATGGGACAGACTGTTACATTATTTTATGTTAGCCTCAGGGTGGCCTGTTGTTGGCATGGGCCCTTACTAGTAGGTACATCTCCGGCAGCGGCCACTAGCTTCGCGCTAGGTTCGGTTGGAAGGACGCTAGTATTGAGCTAATCGGCTCGTGATCCGACGCTCAGTCCGTGATCCGACGTAAATCCTTCGGCTCGTGATCCGACGTCGGTCCATGCTTCGACGACATTATTTTCACCTACCCATACGTCCCAAAGTTGTCTTTATATGCATTCACTTAGATTGGTTAGCGTTTTTCCCTTATGTTAGATCAGTATTTACTTTATGGCATGTCCCTATTTGTATCTTGCTATGTCCCCTGAGGACCTGGTTCTTTTCCAGATCCCGACGAGCACACATACTCGACGATATACGGTGTCGGAGCTGAGGCGGGAGACTTTGGCGAGGACTACGAGGTCTACCCCGAGGAGTTCCCTTGACCTCGGTATGCTGCTACTTGGGCTGAGAGTTTCATATCTAGTTAGCTGATACTCTTAGCTAGTTATCTTCTATTCATGTACTTTCATTTTGATATACTATGGAATTGTTTCCACCAGACCAGTATTTCCTTTCAGTTGTATTTGGATATTCAGACTACTCTGTGTTTATATTCAGCACTTCCTTTCTATGTCATTTGTGGATGAGATTTAGATATTGCCTGTGCTTGGTTAGTTCCTTTGCAGTGTAGTACGCCTAAGTGAGTCTATTAAATTGGATAGCTCACTCCAGGTCGTATCAGCTAGCCAGGTTAGGCCCTAATCTCATACATTTGGGAGTGGGGCGTGACACCCATATTCTGGAAAGTGGTAGTTACAAGTGCATTCCCAAGTGTACTAATCGCCAACTCCTCAAGTGCCGAGAACGTTGCGGGTGCACGGTAGAATGTTGAACCTGAAGTTCGGAGAGACAACTTAAAGCTCTTTATATTTTGAAGTTTTTTTAAAGCCGGTTCATCTTAGAGGCTTTTAGTTTCAATGTATACATGAGTGTAAATGTATGGAACGACAAGTATTATTTCATGGCAGCTCGTCGAACGTTTTTATTATTTCATGAATGTAGCCGAAACAACATATTGAATGTAAATATGACCTTGTATTTCGTTGTAAGTTATTAATGAGAAGCTATTTTCTTCTTATACCGTGTCTTCAACTCTCTGTGGCTGTGAGATTTTAACTTGTTGTTAAAAAATTATCAAAAGCACGTTCTTGTCTTGTTCAAGTACAATTTAGATTTGTACGATATCACGTCTGGTAGAGACTTAATGATTCGTCAAAATCGAAACGTGACAATAAGTCTTATTAGATTTTTAACACAGTTTTTAGTATTTTAAAACCCGAACCAAAAATTTTTAAACGTAATTATCGGCCCCAAATTGAATAATGCTCCCGCCTACTTACATCTCAAGGTGTTGGGTGGGCCGGTCTGGGTCGTCCCGAACCCAGGTCAAACCGGGTTTGACTGGGCCCGGTCCGGGCCGGGCTCAGACCGTTCGTGCAAGCGGGTCGGGCAGGGCTAACCCGGAGGGGGGGCTGGACCCAGCCCGGACCCAGCGCCCGGTTTGGTCGGGCCGGGCTGAACAGGACCTGGGTCGGTCCGGTTCAACGCTGGACCGGACAACCCGATGTTGAGATAAAAAACCAAAAAAAATTTGTACATAAAAACTGAAATTTTAATTCTAATAAAATATAAGAGATGAAAACTGATTTTTTATTAATATCAACATAAATTAATATACAATTTTGGGCAATTTTTAACTTTTGGACAATTTATTAATCGCAACATAAATTTATTAATGTCAGCTAAATTTAAAAAAATGTACAAGTTTTCTTTTGTCTTCCGTCGCCCGTCTCTATTGTTCAGATCCTCTTTCATGGGTGTCCTCCAAGATAAGAGGCTCAGAGTCTAGTTCACTGATGTCGACAAAACGACCAAAATATCCTTCCAACGTTAATGGGGGACACTTTGGTCATTTTAGGCCTCCAACGGCTAAAAAGGTTTTTTTTTTTTTTTTTTGAAAAAGATCGAACCGAGCCTGGACCGGGCCTATCCGGGTTTGCCCGGTCCGGACACGCGTTCAAACCGGGCTACTGGGACCTCAACCCAGCCCGAATGAAATGGAGGGCGGGTCGGGCCAGTCCGGATCATTTATCGGACTCGGGCCGGCCTGGACATGAGCCGGTGAGTGAGCCGCCCGGCCCAGTTAACACCTTGACCTACATCCATGTTCAGGGCCGGCCCGTGGGTAAGCCCAGCAAGAGCTGGGGCTTGGGCAACCCCCCAGGCAAAAAAAAAAAATCTACAGAGTCCAAATACCAGCAGCCCACCAACGTGAGAGACTGTATGGCTAATGGCTGTATCCAAATGAGTCAATGACATATAACAAAATCTCAAATCCCTCTTTCTTCTCCTCCTTGGCTCCTTGCTGAAGAAGCACACGACCAGTCAGCCACTCGATCCCGAACCGGTCAGTTTTTTTCCTTCCAACAATACTCTTCTTCTTCTTCTTCTAATAAGTTATGGGAAGTCACTGTTAGATCTACTCGTCTTGATCTACATACATGATACATATATCGATCCACTCATCTACATCATTGTTTACAGTTACTGAGTCTTCTTCTTGTTGTTCTTCTTCTAATAAGTTTGACATTTTAATTTAATGGTTTAAAATTAAACTTGTTTGACATTTCAATTTAGTGGTTTAAAATTAGTTCCAAATGGGTTAACCCAGTATGTATGCCTCAAGAAATTTAATTTTCGGATGTGGTAGAATTTTTTTTCATAAGGAAAATAGGTTGACCAGTTTAGGAAATTAATTGTTACCCTTTTAATTTGTCTTAGGAAATTTATTTATTTAAGGTCTTTGTTTAAAACATTTATATTATGACTATTTGATATTTCATATAAAACTAGTTCCAAATGGTTTGACATTCTAATAAGTTTGACAATTTTTTTTATTTTCGGCTGTTGTTTATATAATATTATAATATTTATAGAGAGATTAGGTTTTGATTTGTTCCAAATAAGATTATAAAACATGTAACATGTTAGTCTTTGATTTTTTGTAAAGACTTGAGAAGTTAATTTTCATATTGTATTAATTGGAAGAAAGTATGACTACTTGGTTAGTACTTATGGTTTGGAATAGAATTGTGATGTATTTATATAGGTACTATGACTAAGAATGAAAACAATAAGGATCGAGCAAGATTCCGACAACAAAATTCTATATAATTTTATCGTAATTATTTTTTAAATAAAAGTCTAGGGACAACCAAAATTAGTTCGGGCTAGGGCAACTCAAAACCCCCCGGCCGGCCCTGTCAATGTTACCACACCCAACATTGTTGGGGGCAGGCCACGTTCTCGCGAACCAGAGCAAGCAACGTCACGTGTGGCAAGTTCCAAATAGGCTTCAGCCAATAAAATATATCCACGTGTATTCCTTTTTTACAGGAAAGCCCTAAAAAAATCTAGCGCTGTAAATTTATTGATTTATCGCCATCGAATTTATAATTCGACAGCGGCTCCCCACCCAAAACAAAATAGTAACTACGGACCGACCCCGCCATTAAAATTTGTGCGGGACGGGTGCGATTCCAACAAAATTTCCTTCCTTCCGCGATTCCGGAGTTGCCGGCGCTAATGGCGGGGACGGGGTTCGGATCCAGTGGCGGCGGCGGCGGCGGGATCCGGGCGGAGGGTCCGCTCCGGCGATACCAGAGCGGCGACGAGGGGGGAGGGGGAGAGAGGACGGGGGAGGGGATCAATGACGGTGGTTTGTCGAGGAAGCAGCAGCAGATGGGGACGGCGACGAGGGTTCTGACGCTGCCGACGATCCTGACGCTCGGGCGCGTGGCGGCGGTTCCCCTTCTCGTGAGCAGTAGGTCTAATTTGATCTCACTATTCTCTTCCTTTTTTATGATTTTGTGTGATTTTCTTTGGGAATCTATGGATTTAGTAATGGATCTGTGGCGCACGAAATTGCTTGTGGTGAACCTAGATAGCGCGGACACTCTGATATGGTGCCCGTGTCGTGCTGTGTCCGACACAACGACGTGGCACGTACGTTCCAATAACACTACGAAATGCCGAAATTAATGCCGTTTGACATGTACGTAATCTGTATCATGCCCTTGATGTGTCCAGTGTGTCCTGTTGGACAGACACTTTAAGAAGGGAAATGTTAAAGGCCACCCCCAAATTACTAAGGGCAACCATGACCATTTTCAATTTTTACTAAGGGCAACCTAATGTTAAGTGATTTACTAAGGGCCACCAAGAGGAGGAAGCTGACAGCCCCCCTCTCCCTGCCGCCGCCGACCCGAAGCCCCCGCGCAGCACCCTCTCCCCCGCCTCTCCCCCGCCGACCAGGAACCTCAGCTGCCCGCTCTGCCGCTCGCCGCTCCTCCCGCCGGAGGACCGCCGGACGAAGGCGGAGGCCGAGCGGCCGCGGATCGGGGCCGAGCTCGTCGCCTGGCTCTCGAAGGACGACGAGGGGTCCTGGGACGGGGCCGAGGCCGCTGCCGCCGAGCGGTGACGACGAGCGCGGTGACGACGAGCGCGGCCACAGGCGGTGACGATGAGCGCGGGATGGGACCGAGGCCTGGGTCGAGAAGCTCAAGGACTGCAGGCCAGCACTGCAGTCCTTTCTTCACTTGGGACTGCAGGCTTGTAGATAAAAAAAAAATTATGTCAATTGAGGGCTGCAGGCCAGCACTGCAGTCCTGTCTTCACTTTGGAATGCAGGCAAGTCCTGCAGTCCTCAATTGACAGAAGTGGGGTGGCCCTTGGTGTTTTTAAAATGGCTAACTTGTAATTTTTTTAAAGTTTTAAGTTGGTGGCCCTTAGTAAAAAGGGGGTGACCTTTAACATTTGCCTTTAAGAATCCTGCTCGTGATGCGGCATTCAGGAATCAGGACACAAATGACGTGCGCACTCAAAAATATGGTAGGACGTGCCAGAATCAATGTCTGTCCGGGGACGAAAAAAGCATACCCTTCGGGACTTTTGAAAATTGTCTTTGGTTATAATATAGTTTTAGAAATCCTGAAGTACTTGGTCTATGTTGCACGGCCAGGGGAAAGTGTGTCTGTATGCTTGTGTCCATATTCATACAACATAGGTGACTGTATTTACTAGGGGTGCAACTCAGGCGGGTTGGGTCGGGTTTGAGCTCAACCCGAGTCCAACCCGATGAATCATAAGCTTAGCCTGAGTGCAAGTCCAACCTGACCTCGGGTTCAACATATGAAGTCCAAGACCGAGCCCGGAGAAAGTACCAAAGTTCCTCGGGTTGGGTCGAGTCCATCGGCTTTACGGGCTCTAATATGATATTTGAAATAATTTTAAAGAAGATTAATACTAAACACACAATTAAATAGCAATTATGCCTCAATTATGATTTAGGGTAAGGAGTTAGAAGATTTTGGGTGGAGAAATTTAGGATTTAAACTTTTTTATTTAAAAAGTATATATATATATATATATATATATATATATATATATATATATATATATATATATATTTGTGTGTGTGTTTTTCGGGTTTCGGGTTCTTTGGGTAACCCAACACATGAACCCGAATTCAACTCGATTTTTGATTGGGTTCAAATATTTTAACCCGAACCCGAGCCGGAGTATCTTCAACCCTAATCCAACCCATTAACGGGTTTACCCGATCGGGCTCGGGTTTAGCCCGCGCGAGTTGCACCCCTAGTATTTATCTATATGAAAATGTTCGTATCTCGTGTCTTTAACTCTTTATCTGTATCCGGGTCCGCATTTGTGCAACATAGTATGTATTGTTCCCACCCTCATCCTCCCATTTTTTGCAGAAAGGAACTGTGGAAGTTTTGCCTGCGCCTCACATTGGGTCGTACGGTTTTGTCCCTGGCCGTGTCATGTTCTGTTCAGTGCAACATATTATTTTAATGCGGAACCCCTTCTCAACAGAAGCTTCAAATTTTAATGCTGCATGGAATAGAATCGGATTATCTTAGTGCAATCTAAACTTGACAACTTACCTACTTCATTTTGTTTCACCTCTTAAAAGGACTCTGTTATGCCTCAAATTCAAATTTAACAGAGAAGTTTCTAACTAAAGCTCTAAAAAGAAGTAAAACCCTCTTTATCCATACTTTCGTAATTCTGTTAAAGAAGAACGTAATAAATTCTGATCCAAGGACCAATTCTTTTTCATCATGTACCTAGAGTTACTTTTGAGCTCGATTTTAGTTTGATATTTTAGTTTGAGGTAAAATGGTGGGAAGAAGTCCACCCCCATGCGTTTCATTAATTGGTAATTAATGGGACAAGTCTCAAACTCTCAACTTTTGAACTCCTCCATGAACCGTTATTATATGTTATCATGAGAGTCCCCTCAAACTAAAATTCGCATGTCCACCACCCGTGTTCATCTATGTATATCACTTGTTTAAACTCATAGTAACTTGTCTCTATGATTTATAAAAAAGACGAATGGTTAAAGATACCATGTACTATATTATATTAGCCAACTCTATAATTATTCAGTATATTTGGCCATTTTGTAACTAAGTTCTTAAAATGCGATACAAGTACAATTTTGATCAAATGTGAACATCCAATTTTAGGTTTATTTCTATTTACAACGATATGCATATGTAGCCATGTCCTCGTTTCTGGAATTTGTGAAGTAGCAATGTCACACACCTGTATCCACTAATCATAGGTTAGCCATTAGTACTCTCTAGGTAAAGAGATTCCGTCCATTCAATACTTTTTTGTTTGAATTTTGGCATTGATATTTGGTTAATTATGAATTTGCTTACCTCTTACAGTATTCTGAACCATTCTTTATGCACTTTGGTCGTTTAGATGTAATGTCTTGTTCGAAGAAAAGTTTTTGCTTTCTAGCTGCTATGTGTCTTGCACCTCAGCTGCCTAGATGTAAAGTATGTCATTGCGAGGCTCAAGGTTGTGAAAAGCGCTAGGCGCTAGTCGGGCGGGCACTCGCCGCCTAGCCCGCCTAGATTGAGGCGGCTCAAAAGTAAATTTAAAAATTCCAAAAAAAACCTACTGAAAATTGCATAAAAAGTCCATACAACCCCAAAACATGCATAGTCGGACATCGGGGGGGGGGGGGGGGGGGGTGTCTAGGCGGGCGCCTAGGGGGACATCGGGCGAGCACCAGGCACCTAGCCGCCTAGACCGCCTTTTAGAACAGTGGCGAGGCTAACATGTCCTTTTTTCTCAATAGCTTATCACATGAATGGTTGGTGGGCAACAACTGCAACAACAAGCATCTTTGTAGTCGCAGCAATCACAGACTGGCTTGACGGTTATATCGCTCGAAAGGTGTGTTAGTTATATAGATGTGCATCCAATTAATCAACTGCAGATTATGATAACCTGCTATTACCTTTTTCTATATGTCAGATGCAACTAGGAACAGCATTCGGAGCATTTTTGGATCCTGTGGCAGATAAGGTTTTGTTTTGTTTTTCTTTCATCCACGTCATGCTAATGTGCTTTCATTCTCAGAATATGGTGCTCACATGACAAATTCAATTCAATTAACAATCATTTTGTTTTGTGTTGACCAAATGCAGCTTATGGTTGCTGCTACATTGGTATTATTGTGCACCAAGCCTTTGGAAGTCTTTATGTATGGTGGAGTTCCTTGGCTTCTGACAGCACCTTCAATTGCTATCATTGGTAGAGAGGTGAGCACTGTCAAATTCAATGAGGTTATGAAATGTATTCTGTTGAACAATAGTTGTTTAATTATTTGGATTGTTGGTGAAAGAGCATTGATTGTTTTATGTTAAGACGTGATTAAGGTGAAAGAACAATGCTTGATGCATGTCCTTACTAAAGATTACTGCATGAAAATCTGTAGGATAGCTAATAAACAGAAGTTTGCATGTGAGGGGCCAAAGGTGGGTTCAAATTGGTGGATAATGCTATAATAGATGGATTCGAGTCTAGAAGGAAAAATGGAAAGTTATAACCAAGACCCATATATTTGGTTATCGTAAATGGTAGAGAAATCTAAAAGATAGCTTCAGGGATCCTTTCATATCATCTGGAGATTGGTTGCTGATAAACAATTCTTTGCATTAACTTTATTTTTATCGAAAATCTGTACCTAATGAACAGTAAGCTAAGCAAGTTGTTGACACCGGGATTGTGCTGATCACAGATGCACTTGTACTTTTCTTGCAGTAACGGAAACAATCAATGATCTACACGTTTAATAAGTGTGCCTACTCCTTGAGACAAATGTTCTCCACTACCCAATCTTTCACAACTACGGGATATAAAATAGTTTTATCCTAGTTTAGGACACAATATGTATGACATAATTAATTTAGGTCCATCTCAACTGTCCTTTCTGAAAATTTCTCTTGTGTGCTCTATTATTCACCTCCTTTCTCTTTGTCGCACCATATCTCTGACAGTCTTTCCTTCTCGATGGGAAGCTATTTCCTCCCATAAATTGTCAAATCATCACCGCAAATATAAAATCCATAGAAAGTGCTTTCAGAATATTTGTTTGGACATTTTATCTCAACATCCTAATGTCCATCCTTGTCTAGTTTGATCAACTAAATTGTTTTATTAGCTTACATGAAGGGTACTTATAGTTTGTGTTCTAAGGTAAACAAAAAAAAACTTATGAAGTTCCCGCCTATAACCATGACTTGCTACTCCATATGATATCTGATGGCAAAATCTCATACCATTCTAAGTACTATTACAAGTCAGGAAAAATGCTTCTTTGTAGAAGAGTAAGTTTAGTAGATCAATTCTGAAGAAAGAGGCAGCAGGTGGAGACATTTCTTTGGCATAGTTTATAAGATTTCATCAAAGTCTATACCTCTGGCCGAAGCCTTTCACAACCCGTCTTGCCTTGTATCTTGGCTTTGAGCTATGTTCCTTATTCTTCCATCTGAATACAAATTTCTTTCTTGTCAAGAGACTTATTCAATGGTCATTGCTAACCGCCTTTGGTCCCAAAGATTTGGGGCTGCTGTATCCAAGCTCCACCATCGACCCTTGATTGTCTCATCCAGAATCATTTTTCTCCATTATCCTAGTTGCTGGGGTGTGGCCCAGCTGTCCATCCTCAACAGAAATTTGTTAAAGAAAGAAAGTGTACTCTCATTAAGAAGTGCCTCAGCCTAACTGCGAAGCAGCTTTCTTCTTTGACCATTGACAGTAAACTGTTACTCCATATTCCCATTTATGTAGTCATTTCACTTGAATTTTATGCTAATTATGATGCTCTAGCTGGATTTGGATGACGACATCATAAAGGGTCAGAGGTGTTAATATAGAGACTGGGATCATGTTACATGATCTAGTCCCCGTCCCACTTTGTTTGTTGTGGATCTCAAGCAAATACTATTTTTGGTATTTGTTGTGACAGTTCTTTTAGAAGAAAAATTGTAGTTTAATACAATTTAAATCAATAGAAATGCGGGTGGAGTCCTTTTCTCTCACCGATTTTCTGAATATAGATGATTTAAATCTTTAGATATGCCGAGAGCGTCACATGGCGGGATGATAATAGGATGCCGGGTCGGGTTGCGGAACCTCTCTATATATATGAGGGTAATGTTGTGTACATCTTGACTTGTCTCATATCATGCATAAATGGGAGTCTCATGGCAATATCATGCCCTTTTTAAATTGTTAGAGATTCCTATGCACTAAATTTAATCTGAAATGCATTTCTAATTGTTTCACATCTAGGGATCACTTTAGAAGTGTATGGCTAATCCATGGTAGTCAAAGGCGCGCCTCAGAGTAAGGCATAACATCTGCGCCTCACACTTCACTAGGCAAGGCGCCTTTCCCCGGGCGCACCCAAGGCACGCCTTAGGTGCGCCTTTCAGGGCGCAACCAAGAAAATGCGCGCCTTATGTATTTTTTATTTTTTACAAAAAAAAATTGAGGTAGGGAGATAGTGTTACCTCATATAAGTGGGAGGAAGGTAACCCTTTCCACGGTTGTCAAAGTTGGCTACAGTTGAACTTGAAAACCTAAAATTTACTAAAAGTGTAGTAGAAAAAATACAAATTCTTGTTTGTTTTGTTGAGTGATGTTGTTGCTCTGCTAGTTCACTTGGTTATATTAACATGTTTTTGTTAGTTAATATGTTATTTGGTTTTATTTCTTACATTACTACTTTATTTATTTATTTATGTTTATTTTTATTATTTTTTATTTTGCGCTTCACTTCACTTGGGCGTGCGACTTAAGTGCGCCTTGCGCCTCGGACGATATGGACCTTTTGCGCCTCGAGTGCGCCTTGCGCCTTTGACTACCTTGGGCTAATCTTAGACCATACGTACATAAATGCTTTGAACAAACTTTGATGGGAACAATAATATGCAACTCACTAACAAATCTGTGAAGAAGATGGATTTCTCTAGATTTAGCACCTTTCCTTCTTTAGAAGTAATTGTGCTTTAATATTATGCCAAAACTTAAGAATACAAGTTACGAATGCTTCATGTATATAGTTCAAATTTGCTCAAAAATGTGTAAAGTATATATAAACACAATAAGAAAGTCATAATAATGTGAGCAGCAGGTGGATTATAATCCTAAAAGTATAGTAATGAGTATTTCTGTGGCCTTCTTTATTTTTTTCCTACTGATCACTGATTGCTATTTTGTTTTTCTGTAGATAACTATGTCAGCAGTTCGAGAGTGGGCTGCATCTCAGAATGGCAAAATTCTGGAGGTCAGTATAAATTCACCCTCTTTTAACTGCTTATCAGTTCATTTCTTATTATCAACTTCCAACCTATTGATTACCTGGAAAGTTCTGCACGTAATAGTGAATTCTGATGGCAGGCAGTGGCTGTAAACAGCTTTGGGAAGTGGAAAACAGCAACACAAATGACCGCACTAACTATCCTTGTTGCTGCCAGAGACACCAGGTTTACAAGCCACTCCCTGAAACCTTTTCATGCTACATAATGATTGATAACATGTTTGATAATTTGATAATTTGTTTCGCCTCCATGAACTGTGCAGTCTAGCTGGGTATGATGTGTTAGTTGCTTCTGGCGTGCTTTTGCTCTACATCTCTGCTGGTCTTTCCCTTTGGTCGTTAGTTGTGTACATGAGAAAAATATGGAGATTCTTGCTTAGGTAGCTCTTGCTCCATTATTAGTAGGGTGGACGTAATCATCAATTCTTGGATCCTATTTTTAACATCCTGAATGTGGGTCCAATTCGAACATGGATTCATGTGGAGATGAAACCAGAAAATTCTGTCTGCTTTAGGGATGAAGAACCTCAAATGATACATCAACTCTTCTCGAGGAAGCAACAAGTCATCTGATAACCTTCCGATCTCCGTGTGGTGGTTCTGATACACTTGAAACTCATTTTAGTTTCACTGCACTACAAGAGGCTGGTGTTTCATCTCCCTTGATAGAGGAAGCTGTTGCCATATTTAGATGTTCTACAAGAATTTCTTCAGAGATTGTCATACTAGGAAATTCATCCGATACAAGATATTTATTACAAAGTTATAAATTATAAAGTAGGTTCATATATTTAAACATAGATCAGTTTCATGAAATCTTTCAGCTTTATTGATGCAGAACTTTGCTTACAAAGTGACGGTTTATTTAATGAGACGATGTAATAGTGATTAGATAATCTGAATGCCAAGTTTCAGGTAATGCACAATTTGTATGCATAACTTCTATGTATCTTTATCAATGGAGTTTCTTGTGATAATTCTATCCGTTGGTGGCAATCTGGGATGCGTTTGAGAATATTTTTGAGGCATTTCACATTTCACTCATGCGTATCATTGTTGGAAATAAGAAACCAAAAGTTGATCATGTTTTTTCATTTGCAAGTATAATATACTTGTATATAGTGCAATGTTTTGCTTCTGTAATAATGATGCTGCTAGAATGATTGTTGCTCTGCTACATCGTGCTTTGCTATCCTTTCCTTTTGACCTATCTACTAAAACTTATTGTTCAGGCTGAAGGTGTTCTTAGTCCTATTGGACTGCATACATGCGTATTAAATATTAATGCAGTGCGGAGTTTTTTGTTTTTTGCGTGGGTGGATGGGTTTGTTTTTGGGGGGATTTACCACGTCAGTTTTTAAACTGAAAACAACACCTTATAGGCTAATCAAACATACGTAGCATATACCAAAATAGGTGTCAAATTCAGACACTTCAAACTACACTAAGATACACCAAAATAAGTTTACCAAAACAAAATGCGAATCAAATAAAAGTTAGGATTGATTTTCCAATTGGGGTAATTGGAAGCTCTATTTAAATTTTGTTCTCCCTTTCTTAAACTCTCTTTAACCACTCATTTTAACAACAAAAAACTGATTGTAAGAGGATATTAAAAAAGACCATTGCAATATTCAACAAATTTAATTCTTACAAAATATGTCTAAACAACCACAATCCCTTATTTTTTTTTCTTCCTTTTTTCCTTTAGTTCTAGAAACAAAAACAAAAAAGTTTCAGACTTTCCAAATTATCAAATAATTATCGGGACCCGAAGCAGACATTTGGCATAGAAATTATCAGTTAAATAATAATAGGTCAAAAAGAAAAGAAAAACTACTTTTCAAATTAAAAATAATATTTTTTTTTTTGTTTTATTGTTATTTGAAGGTGAACTTGAGGATGAAATATTTTATGTTGTGTTAATAAAAATATTCGAGGATAGAACTTATGTTTTTCTGCTTCATTTGTACTAGTGAATTTGTGTTTAAAATGACGTCATAGTATTGAGGTCAAAGTATTTGATTCATACATTTACAATGCACTTTAAAGTGATAAAAAAAATAAGCGACACTTTAAGTTCACTATATAGTTAGGAAAAACAAGCGACATTTATATTTTAAAGTTGTAGCATTGTATAGTTATGAAACAAAAAAAACATTCCATAAGTTTATTTTTAACAATTTGCTATTGACGTTCTATGGTATTCATTTCTATGGTATTCATCGTATCAAAGACACTCGAGATTCGTTTTTAACAATGGACGACTGATGTAGTGGACCAGACACATTGCCAATGCCAGGTTGTCCATTTATCGAGCACAATTTGATTCTCTACAACATGCAGAGGGAAAATAATTTTAGACTTCTATTTATTTTAATTTATATTTTTTATTGACTCTACAATATATCAAAAATATGTTACATGGATGTCGTATATTATACGTTTTGATGCTCCCGACATTCAAAGGATGTCGTATTCATATAGCCATCATATATGTTTTATCTCATATGACTATCGGACAGTGTACCACCTAGTGGATCGTGTTCTTCGATAGTTTGGGTTGGTGCAAATTATCCCTGATGCTCCAGCGACTATGAGTTGTGGCAAAACTCACGACCTTTCTAGAATTGACTTTCCCATTTTTTTCAATAAAAACCTGATCATTTTTCCAAAATCTCTATTAATTATTTATTATTATTTAGTAGGCATGTCATTTTAGTAATTTTTAAAGGGGAGTTGGCTATTTAGAGAATCATGAAGAAGGAATGACAAGTTTGTAAATAATTAGAAGTGGAGTGACATGGTTGTAATAATCAGGAGTGGCATGCTTGTAAATATGCTTGTAAGGTGGCATGGTTTGGTAATTTTCTGTAGTCATTAGCCATAGGGATTATAGTAGAAACTTTCTAGAGTTTATTTTTTGATTAATCATGATTAGTGGTTAACCCTAAAGAATATTCTTAGGAATATTCTATGGAATCTAGAGTATTCTTAGAAATATTTCTTAGAATATTCTCTAGAATATTCTTGAAATACTCCTTGGAATCCATGTGCTAATTAGATCTAGATCTTTCCTAATTGCTCCTATAAATACCCCTAATTGTCATTAGTGCTAATCACTCCAAAATTCCTACGTGGTCCTAATGACCGTATCCTATATCCATCCATATTTCCTTAATTCCCCTAGCTATTACATTTATATTCCCCGTGTCCGACACGACACGGTCCATTTCCACCCATTTCTCGTGTCCCGGGTCCGACCCTGAGGACATGGACACATCACATTTACACATCCAATACAATTTCTACACTGATTTTTGTGTCCTATTCACTATGTCCACAGGACAGGGACAACCCGCTCAAACCCTAACCCTAATTCCTACCGCTACCTCTGCTCTGCCTATGTCCGAGCTCTGCCACCCACCGGAGTAGACGATCGCCGCTGCTCTCCAAGCATGCGCTTCCAGTCCAGCGTCGTAGGCCTACTCGCCGGACCGGCCTCAAACCAACGACGCTACTCGCCGTCACAGTGCCATCTCCGACTCTGGATTCGGAATCACCGTCTCGAGTTGATTGACGACTCCGATCCCTCATCATCGTCTCGAGCCCGTGGCTAGCAGAACGATGCTTCTATGTAGGCGACGACCTCCGTGTAGCCGCCGGATCCACCGTCGTCGATCTCGTTCGAGCCATCTATCGCTACTGCCTCAGTCGACGCCGTCTCCAGATCTGGGTCGATGCCGGCCACGGTTCTTGAACCAAGCTGCCGAGTCACTGCCACGAGGCCGCTGACCACCGCTTCTCCAAACGTAGCTACTGTAGCACCAAGCTCCATCTCGTCGAGCCATGGTGAGCATGTGCTAAACCATGTCACGCTCCAGTCCCAAAATACGCAGAATCAGGCCACATGGCAATGGTTAGCTACGTATTCAATCAGAGTCTAGTCCGAAATCGAATACGTATACGCTGTCTAGATGAGGTAAAATCTAACTAAACAATATAACATCCATAATACTAGCTTAAATACTATGAACTTTGAAAATAATAACTAGGAATAATGACGAGAAGGTATCAGTTAACGATACCTGAAAATCCTTATGAAGTACCCCTAATACGTCTTTGTCAGATTTCAACAATAACCTGGAAGGAAACTAAGTCCTCAGATGGACGTAACAAGATACATAATATACAAGCCTACTGTACAGTTTATGTAACATGCATGAAATAGACAAGAATGTAACTGTGAAATAACAACATGAATAATGATAGTGCATGGTAAAGTAATAAGAATCAGATAATGACATGTCATAGAATTGTGATGCTAAGAATGTCTAATAAATGAATCATATAACCGCAGCCCTGTGTGGCACCTATGGTCCTATAGAAAGTAGTCATGTGTGGAGCTCCCAAACTATAGTAAATCTCTACCTTAGCACTTGTGTGATACTCCCGAGTTGAGAATCGTCAAATAGCCCATCCTAGTATCAAATAAGGGTCAAGTCAAGTCGAGTCAAGTCAAATGATCAAGTTGAGTCAAGTCAAATGATCAAGTTGAGTCAAGTCAAGCTCTCACTCAATACGATGATATATACAAGTAAAATATAAAAATACGTACAAGTGTAGTGACATGTACAAGGAGTATAGACAAGTAAACAGATTATAGAAACTGATAACATGAAAAATATCAAGTAGTTAAGTATGCATAAATAAGATGTACATATTGGCAAGGTATACTTGTCTGGAGTTTTGTCCAATCCGTGCTGCGACTGTAAGTTTACAAAGTTTTGTCGAAGTATAGGCACGAACTATAGTTGCTACAGTCACCAAGAAGCTACCATAACCCAAAACAACCAATCAAGAGTCACACACATAAATTAGGTTATGAAAATTAAGGCTTCGTCTTTACCTAGTTTAGACTAATGGTTAACTATGACTTGTCAATTGACAGAAATATCCATTGTGCGAGCATCCCTATAGCTTACCAACCTACTAGCCAATCATTCTAACACTCTCTAAGGTTATCTACAAGTCCCAAACTAATAATTGTACAATCGCAAAGGTGTGATTTACCGCCTACGAGTGAAAAGTCTGACTCTAGTCCAAACCTACAAGTCTAACCTATGTGTCAAATACGTTTATTCTAGGACATACCCTATGTGATAAAAAAGATTTTCTAACAATAATTTGAGTGCTACATATGTGCCTAAAGTTTGACATAGGTTTGACAAATATAGCATACGAAAATGTTAGGCTAAACATGGTTTGAACCCTAATGTGAATTCTGGAATTAGTTTTTCGACGCCATAAAATGTGGTGCAAAGCCTATAAATTTAAGGAAATACCCTAGGAAACTTATATGGCTTGATGAAAAATTGTGCTAGGGTCATAATCATATAGGTTTTAGGTCAAGAACATGAAAATTTCCACATAAAATGTTGTGTGCAATCACAACGTGTTAATTCTAGAATCAATGAACAAGGTCTAAAAATGTGACACTAACCTTAATGTTTTCCAAAAAACTATATAGTAAAAATTTAGGGCAATAAAGGGGACATACAGGTCTCATTTCATATATGTTTTATGATCAAAATGTTACTTAAAGGGGGTGTAAAACAGTTCACAACGATGAAAGACAGATTCTGGATTTAATAGAATAATTCGCATTTGTCCAATTAAAACAACATTTTAACATGTTAACATAATGTTTTTTATGGAACTAGTATTCTCGGGATCACATATTGATTTATGCGACATAACTACGACCATGCGGCCAAGTCATCTTGCGTATGGTGATTTCTTATCCATGCGTCACGACGAAACCATCCGACATGACAAATTATCAACCATGCGACATGACTACAAAGTTATCTATGCATGTATCAATGTGAACCCTTCAACCGAGAAAATTCTAGGATGACGAATTGGTGTGCATATCGATTGATGTGGCATGAACATGTTTAATCTCATGATCTAACCCTTCAATGGGTGGAAACCAGGGTTCACAAATTATACCAGAAGTGGCAAGGAGTTGATGACAGTTTCCAACAATTTTGATCGATCAGCAATATCAAGATCTTCTACCTATTCCTTCCTTGAGTTGGACGTCGTGTGGGTGACGGTCCAACCTTTTCTTCCTTTCTCTCCTTTCGTGATAAAAAAATTAGATAAAGATGCTCTTCTTAGGATACATGTGACGGCCAGAGAATAGAGGGTATATATATATATATATATATATATATATATATATATATATATATATATATATATATATATATATATATATATATATATAGGCTACGACATGGGCACGTAAGGAGAAATTAGGTTTATATCTCCTAACGGTTCTAGGTATCTAGTGTTCAGTCCAAATACACAACCCATGCATGTTGACAATAGCTCGATCAACTAAAGAGCTACTATTGCATTATCTTCCTAATCCCTAATTACGTTTATGTGATCCTTCTTATTATATGCTTGTTTGTCTCCCCATGTTAAGATATCAAATGTCCGTCAATCAAAATAAGTTACTAACAACTACATTGATCGACATCTTTTATCCTTAAGTAGTACCACTCAATATTATTTGTCATATCGGATATAATGCACCTACAGACTTTACATGACAATCCTTATGAGTTCCTTAAGGGGACATCATCAACCTGATACATAGGGACATAGATTTGTTTTATTATCAACAATCCATCATACATATAATGCCATTACCCAATTCATAGAGGTTATTGACTTATTACGAATCTCTCTTTTTAATGAATCAAAGTAATACACACTACATATACATGTCTGTTATTATATCCAGAATAAGAGCACAAGCATCCATAATAACAGAGGTATTTATTCTCTAATATAGTTAGTACAAAAAGAACAACCCCAAATGGTCATGTTCAATACACACAAAATGCACTAGCATAAACCTATAGTCCAGATAGACTAATGCCAGATTACACTGCAACCTTACCAATGGATTGTCCAAATACATATAGCTTGTGAACCATTTATATATTCTATAAGGGACTGATAATATGATCTTTTGTGTGTCACCACACACACCATATTATCTATAATATAGAATATCAGACACTTGAATTAACATAAAACAAATATAAAATGCCAACATTTGCCCATATGATTCAAAAATAATAAAAATATATAGTTAATACAAAAGTAATGCTTTTAGTATATAACCCTAACAATTCTGGATTTAACGGAATAATTTGTATTTGTCCAATTAAAACGATATTTTAACATGTTAACATATGGTTTCTACCTAGGGAAATGAAATAACATGTTGTTCCCTAAGTTTTGATTCATAAAAATAAAGAAAACATAGGGTACATACCAATTTTTATGGGCACGGACATCGGTAGACAACGATGATTCCCACATGACGCCGTCTGCATACTATGTATCGTACGACCTCTACGGAAGGTTAAAAGAAAGAAAGATACAGCAAATCATATATGCAATCAAAGATAATTAACAGACGTACGCGATGAAAAAGGTCCGAGGTACGTGATGAAAAAGGTTCGAAGGGGTTTTACCTAGTGGTTTAGGATGTGCATCACGTTCTTTGCACAGTTCATTCAGTCAGCCATCCTGTTGGACACTTTGTCGTGCGACATCAATTAGGTGTACAAAACACCAAGAATACCCTATAAAAAAATATATGGTTGGAAAGGTAAGAGGTAGAGGAAGAAGTTTCATGAAGGAGTTAAGAGACTTACTTGTTGTTTTAGCGGCACAATTTGCTGTAGAAGAAACCCTATGCAGTAGAATTTCAACACTTCCTGCTGAATGTAGGTGCACTTTTGGATGATGAATGGAGTTGAAAATGGATTGTAAATGACTTGAAAATTATATGTGGCTGTAGCAGAGGTTTTGAGGGACTGGAACCTTGAATTAGGGAGAGTGGGATGAAGTGTAATGGTAGTTTTTGCAACTACCAAGGAGGTGGTTCCCTCCAAAAACTGTGAGCACCCAAAGGGGTTGCCAACTTATGTAAGCAGTCCCCACGTATTCGCTGATGTCCACTAGATGTTTGGGTGCGTTAGTTGGGTCTAAGTACACTAGGTTGAGGTTAACTAAGTCCCCTTTAGGTTAAGGTTGGGTTGGTGGTCATTTGGTTCACCTATTTGAGCTAAACCTATGCACATACATCACCCAAACCGAAAGGATTGACCCATTTGTATGTGGTTGTACACACTATGTTTCGGTCCATATATTAGGTTCAAATCCTCTAGGTTTTAGTTAATTAAGTCCACAATATGTTAGGATCGAGTTGGGGTACCATTGGCGCCTATATCGGGCTATTTCGATGCAACGATAAACTTGTGTAGCTCACTAATAGGGCTGCAAACGAGCCAAGCTTTGGTAAGCTTGAGCTTGGCTTGACTAGAATTAATCGAGCTCGAGCTCGAGCTTGAGCTTGATAAATTTTTTATTTTAGATCTTGAGCTTGGCTCAAGCTTGTTTATATTAAGCTTGAGCTTGGCTTAGTTTGAGCTCGAGCTTGGCTTGATAAGAAAGCTTGATTCAAGCTTGATAAACAAGCTCGATAAACTCAAAATCAAGCTTGTTAAGCTTGATTTAAAGCTCGTTCAACTTTATTTCAAACTCATTAAACTTGATTTCAAGCTTAACGAGCTCGATTTCAATTTAGTTAGGTTTGAATTCAAGTACTTGTAATATTAACAATTTAATTATAAATTTTTAATTAAAAAAGTTCCTTAATATCAATTATTAAGGACATATAAATATATAATGCACAAATATATATAAAATTAGAATTCAATAAAGAACAAATGAGCTTCTAAACAAGCTCCTAAACGAGCTTCTAAACGAGTCAGCTTGCAAGCTCATAAACGAGCCAGCTCGCGAGCTCAAACGAGCCGAGTACTTCTAAGCTTGAGCTTGGCTTGTTTATTAAACGAGCTCAAAAATGAAGCTTGAGCTCAGCTTGTTTAGTAAACGAACCGAGCTCAAACGAGCTTTTATCGAGCCGAGCTTCGAGCAGCTCGCGAACGGCTTGGCTCATTTGCAGCCCTACTCACTAGGCTAGTTTACTTAGAAAAACATCCTAGTGGTTTATGGGTGTTTAGGGAGTGTGTAGGGTTGCATTTGAGCAGAACACAAGCTACATGAGTGTTTTAGGATTAGTCTAGATCGTGATGCTCCTATGGATCGAAGGATTCGGGTCGAAATTGCGCCCCTAATTTCGTTAGTAATAGACATAGGTATATAGTCAAATATTAAAATATAATTTTATATGTGAATGTTGTGCTATTAAAATGAAGCAGAAGGAGATGTATTTGAGTGAGATATGAATGATATACGTGTAGAGAGTCGTGTCTAGGTCATGAACGCAAATTTTATTGGGTGATAATAGCTAGTATTGTGCTACTTATAACAAAGCTACGAGAAACGGTACCAATAAGGAAACAATAAATAATACACTCTAATTAAATTTTATTTAATCCTAATTATAAGCCAATAACCTTAATCCCTTTATCTAAATTTTAAAGGGACTTACAACTACCCTCCTTAGAAAAACTTCGTCCTCGAAATTTAAACATCAAAGATTTAAATTTTTCACCCTTTGCCTCAAGTTCTATATCTCACTCAAATTAAACACGTCATTTGCTAGTTTATTTATCAAATCAAATACTATACCCAAATTCGGATAGTCATCAAGGTATAGTGTACACGCTTGCCCCTCCAATCCTAAATACAAGGTTTTAATCCTTTAACTGTGCTTGGTAATTACTACTATCTCATTCCCTTACCTTGGGTACAACTCCTTCAACTATAAGTCCTTAGTAACCATACCTCGAGTCCGAACATGCACAATAACTTCTTGGTAAAATTTTGGTGGCCCATGCAGATCAGTTTTCACAAATTATGCGAACTCGCGGTAGTACCATATTAGTCGTACTGCTGCGAGTCTGCGATTACGAATTGCTCATTCACAACTAGGTTGATTTGATTTTAGGAAATGACCAGGCTTAGGACTAGGTACCCCGTGGGTAACCCATAGAACTATTTCGAATTGATTACTTGGGTAGTTAAGTTTGTTGCATAGGCTACATAATCAAGATAGTGCTATACGTTGAATATTGAGATAACCCTTTTTGATGAAGTTGAAATATTTTATGATAACATTGCGATTTGATAAATGACTCTAAAATATGGGTAGAATCTTCGATTGATAAATTGAGTCTTTAAGGTTATTATTTTTTTGGTGTCTTTAAGGTTTAAAATTTCTATATGGTTGGATGAATTTATTGATAAGGTTGATTTTTTTTATTTTAAAGGAAATGATTTTCGACTAAATTGGGAATAAGATTTGAAGGTTATTGAATTTGAAAATTTTGAGGAAATTGTGACAAAGCAGATTTAAGTTCAAAATTTTGAAGTGTTTATATTTTGAAGATTTTAAATTTTGGATTTTGATTCTTGAATTTAAAATTTGGAGGAAATTACGAAAGAGTGGATTTAAAATATCTTTTGTTTTGTGGATTTTAAATTTTGAAGAATATTAAATAAGTCAATATTGACCATTTTGCTAGATCACAGCCTTGAAGATTACGGTAAGAGTTGAATTATTGATTTAAATGTGATTATTGAGGTTTGAATACGTTGAGTTATGGATTTAGAAATTTAGTGGTTGTATATATTTATAAGATAGACGAGTGATTAGTTAGGTGTCATGTAGGTAGTACTCCTCCGTACCATATATGTTGACCATATTTTCCACCATTCTTGATCCATTTTCTTATTAATTTTATTATTATTATTATCTTTTCATTCATTAAGAGAATTTTTATTATCTTTCCATTTCATTAAAAGAATTTTAGTATCTTTTCATCTAATTGAATCATCCCTTCTAATCATTTCTTATTAAATCCTTCTATCTTTTCCACTTGACCAATCGAGCATAGCTGTTCTAAACATACCTTAAAATTTCGAGGAAGGTGACATGATAGACTTGTGATATAGAATATGATTTTGAAACAAATGACCTTGTGATCTCATCTATAATTAAATAAACACAATTTCAAGGATAATGTAATGAAATAATGTGATAATAGAAACTATGACTATTATTGCATAGTGTTAGTCCCGGGGCTTGATCAAAGATGGTAAAACAGATGCTACGAAGATACAAATACCAAATAACCCGATTACAATATGGAGGAGGAAAATAAAGAAGAGAAGATCTCTCGTTCTTCCTTGCAAACGTGTTGCAATTGGAACAGAATGAGTTACAATAATCTAGAGAGAGATGAGAAGAAGAACAATGCTGGGGTGTCAAAACACCGTTGCTCAAAGCAAGATTCGCCCCACACGAACTGCTTCCAGGAACCAGCAAGTTGAAGAACTTGTGGAACGCTCGAAGTCACCTCTGTTCTGACTCCTCGGATGGACTTGCAATGGCGGCAGCAGCTCTCTCTCTCTTTCTCCTTTTCTGACTTATATTTTTCGTAGTAGTCACAAAGGAGGCCAGAAGAGAGTATTTATAGAGAGAGGGTGGAAACCCTAGCCGCCTCTTCAGTTATAGAAAGATTGCATCAAATCCCAAAAAGATAGCAACGAGATTAATTCAAATCCCACAAAGATAGGAACGAAATTAATTGAAATCCCACAAAGATAGAATCTGAATTAATCGTATTGATTCAGCCTTACCATAACTGACTTGTAATCTGCACAGTCAGCGGAGCCCTCCATGCGGCAGCAGCAGCAGCAGCAGCCTGGCCGCATGAGCCTCATGGCCGCAAGGACCGCATGGGCCGCATGGACCACATGAGCCGCATGGGCCGCATGGACCGCATGGACCACATGAGCCACATGGACCGCATGAGCCGCATGGCCGCATGAACCGCATGAACCGCATGTGCCGCATGGACCGCATGGCCGCATGGCCGCATGAGCCGCATGGCCGCATGGCCGCATGAGCCGCATGGACCGCATGAGCCGCATGAGGCCGCATAAAGACCGCATGACTGCTGACGTGCTAAGTGCAAAGTGTGCCAACAAAATGCCACATGAACCGCATGAACCGTATGTGCCGCATGGACCGCATGGCCGCATGGCCGCATGAGCCGCATGGCCGCATGGCCGCATGAGCCGCATGGACCGCATGAGCCGCATGGGCCGCATGGACCGCATGGACCACATGAGCCGCATGGACCGCATGAGCCGTATGGCCGCATGAACCGCATGTGCCGCATGGACCGCATGGCCGCATGAGCCGCATGAGCCGCATGTCGCATAAGACCGCATGGCCGCATATGAGCCGCATAAAGACCGCATGACTGCTGACGTGCTAAGTGCAAAGTGCGCCAACAAAACGCCTCATGAGCCCATGAGCCCGAGTCCGAGTCCGAGTCGCTAAGCCCCTTTGGGGCTTAGCTCCAAATGGAAATTAATCCAAGAGAATGACAAAAACATTAATTCTTAATCCTTGGAGACTTATTCTTACCTCCTAGTAAAATCACCCACATGGTTCCCTCCTTAGGGTCACCACCCCATGTGCATCTCTCAACAACACACCCAAGTATATATGTTGAGATAACTCATGGTGCATTTTCGATGTGGGACTAAAATTTACAAGGCATGTTGAGAGCAAGCTCTCTCCATGTAAAGAAAGCACCAATAATCCCCCACATATCACAACATATATATGTGTCCAGGGTTGAGCGTTCTCCACAGTAACTGTCCATTTTGCATTAGGATAGATGTCGCTGATGACTTGAATCTTTCCGCATGGGTTAAATAACAATGTGATACAAGAATGGACTACGCCTTGAATTCTGCACCACAATTGTAATTCTTTCCACTCACAAAGTGTAGTTACGTGTGCTTCTGGCTGCACATTAAAGGCCCTGTGCCAGCCTGGTTTCAGTGTATAATTTTGGGCGTCTACAAGTTTACCCTCAAGAGAGGGCCTGATATCTCTTTCCATACACTATAGGTGAGTTCTTTATTAAAGAGATATGTCATGAAGCCTTGCGCTTCTTTGCGGTGCTACGCCGCTATGACATGGCCTAAAGCCGAGGTATTACCCCTACCTGGGAACCTCATCGTAGTGTCATACTACTGTAGCATGAGGTATCAGCCTCTTTGTAGTGCCAATCTACTCAGCATGAAGCCTAAGGCTTCCTTGCGGTGTTACGCCGCAACGACATGGCTTGCAATGCCGAGGCTTTACCCCTACCTGGGTACCTCATCGTGGTGTCGTGCCACTGTAACATGGGGCCATCCTCCCCTTTGTAGTGCTGTCTACAACTCTTTAATTACGTCCTACAATATTAGGCTACCTGCCTATTTGCGGTGCTACGCCGCTATGACTTGGCTTGCAAAGCCGAGGCATTACCCCTACATGGGAACCTCATGGTGGAGTCACCCCACTGTAGCATGGAGTTTCACTCCTTGTAGTGCTGCTCTACCGTGCTTCCTGTAAAGCACACCAGACATTCACTCTGCCTGAGAACTCATTAAGGCGTTTAAGCCAACCTCCCACAGGATCTGTTTTTTTCGCAGAAAATATATAGTAGACAACAGTGGTTATGGGTCCGTATCCCTTCATGTTCCAGAGAACAAGTACCCACTGTTACCTGATAGTTTTCCAGTCAGTGATCCTCCTTTGAACCAAAAGTTAGATGCCTAGTAGATTTCTCTTTGAACTAATAGCATAAAACTTTATGGTAGGATTACAAAGACACACTATCAAAATGCCTTCAAGCCCATTTTACAAGCTGTGTCATCGACCAACTGGCGCTTGAGGCCCTTTGTGAACGGATCTGCCAGGTTCTCCTGACTCCGAACATCAACCACTGCAATTACACCTCTTTTGATAAGATCGTGTACTGCCCTGTGCTTCAACCGCACAGTCCTCTTCTTCCCATTGAAGAGGTCATTTGATGCCACCGCCGCATTCGCCTGGTTGTCACAGTATATCGGTATTGCCGGTATCTGAGCCCCAACTACTGGAAGATCATACATGAGCTCCCGAAGCCATTCTGCTTCATCTGCTACAGTTTTACGTGCATAGAATTCAGATTCCATGGAGGAACGAGAGAGTATAGTCTGCTTCTTCGACTTCCACGATATAGCAGCTCCACCCAAAGAAAAGACATATCCACCTGTGGATCTCTCGCTTTCCATCTCTGAACACCAGCTAGCATCACTGAAGCCTTCCACTACTGTCGGATACCCGTTGTAGTACAGTGCATATGTCTGAGTCTTCTTGAGATATCTCATCACCCGCTTCACAGCTTTCCAGTGCTCAACCCCTGGGTTGCTTGTGAACCGACTCAGCATTCCCACGGCGAAAGTTATGTCAGGCCTTGTGGCAGTGGTTGCGTACATCAAACTTCCGATAACGCTAGAATACTCCAGCTGCCTGACGCTTTCCCTTGAGTTTGGCTTCAACTTCTGATCACACCTGTATGGCGTATCGATCCCTGGAAGATCCTTATACCCATAGCGTGTGAGCATCTTCTCAATGTAGTGAGATTGTGACAGTGCTACTCCAGTGTCTGTCCGGATGATCTTTATGCCCAAGATGACATCTGCATCCCCCAAGTCCTTCATACTGAACTTGGTTGAGAGGAACTTCTTTGTCTCTGTGACATAGCCTATATCCGTACCTAGGATTAGCATGTCGTCCACGTACAGACAAACGATGACTCCTCTTCCATCAGCGAACTTTGTGTAAACACATTTGTCCGTCTCGCTGACTCTGTAGCCATTTGACCTAATAACTTTGTCAAACTTCTCATGCCACATCTTGGGAGCTTGCTTCAAACCATACAATGATTTCACCAACTTGCAGACTTTGTCTTCAAGACCTTTGACGACAAATCCATCTGGCTGTTGCATGTAAATCTCTTCGGTCAGCTCCCCATTCAGGAATGCTGTCTTTACATCCATCTGATGTATCACCAACTTATGTATAGCTGCTAGAGCGATTAACATCCTGATGGTGGTCATCCGAGCTACTGGAGCGTACGTATCAAAGTAGTCTATCCCCTGTTTCTGAGAAAATCCCTTGGCCACTAGCCTGGCCTTGAACTTGTCAATAGTTCCATCTGCCTTCATCTTCTTCTTGAAGATCCATTTACATCCGATGGGCTTTTCTCCTTCAGGTAGATCTATCAACACCCATGTGTTATTGGAGGTGATAGAGTCAAACTCGTCATTCACTGCCTCCTTCCAGAAGATAGCATCTCTGGTCTTCATCGCCTCATCATAGGTAAGCGGATCTGCTTCCACATGATAGGTGACAAAGTCATCTCCGAAGTCTTTCGGTCTCCTTGCTCGCTTAGCTGACGGCTCTGCGAGTTCTGGTACAAGAGTTGTTTCATCAACAACAGCTTCTTCTTGGACTACTGGCCCGTATGAGATTTCAGTCTCATTTGCAACTACATCATTTTCCGGAATGTCCGAAAGAACAATGTTTTTGTCTTTTGCAAACTTGTCTTCAAAGTATTCAGCATCGCGAGATTCGATGATATGATTTGACTCAATATCAAGAAATCTTCTAGCATCACTCTTCTCGGCATACCCCAAGAAGATCGCCTTCGTAGTCCTTGTCCCTAGCTTCTGAATCTTCAGATCTGGGAGCTTCACATACGCCAGACACCCCCACACTCGAATGACATTCAAGTTTGGTCTAACTTTGAACCAGAGTTCATGAGGAGTTACGTCCGAAGTTGCATATGGCACTCTATTCAGAATGAAAGTGGCCGTCAATGCAGCTTCTCCCCAGTAGCATTTTGGAAGACCTGCAGTAAGCAGCATAGAATTCATCATTTCTGTTAATGTTCGGTTCTTCCTCTCTGCTACTCCGTTGGATTGAGGAGAATATGGAGCAGTAGTCTCGCATATGATTCCATGTTCTTTGCAGAACGATGCGAATTCATGAGACCTGTACTCCCCACCTCGATCACTTCTCAACCTCTTGAGTTATTGTCCAGTCTGCCGTTCAGCTTCGGCCCTGAACTCTCTGAACTTCTCGAAAGCTTCATCTTTAGACTTGAGCAAGTAGACGAACGCGTATTTTGAGAAGTCGTCGATGAAGGTTATGAAATACTTCATCCCGGCCTTCGTGGAGAAATGTTTGAAGTCACAGATATCGGATTGCACCAACTCCAGAAGATCTGTGCTTCGATAGACCCGATGAAAGGGTTTCCTTGTGATCTTCGTCTGAGCACACACTTCACACTTCTCCACCTTACCCCCACATTTGGAGATAAGTCCTAGACTAGACATTTTGTTAATTCTTTTACAATGAACATGTCCTAGTCTATTATGCCACAACTCAAGAGAATAATCAGAAAATGCAACTGCATTAATGTCTTCAAACTGGTTGACAAGCTGAATTTTAAACATTCCTTCGGTTTGATAAGCCTTCCCGAAGTATGTTCCTTTCTTGGACATCACCATCTGACCAGCATTGATGTCCATCCTCAAGCCTGCGTTACAGAGCAGGCTCCCAGAGATCAGGTTCTTGGCAATCGCCGGAACATGCTTCACACCTTGAAGCGTCAGAGTGTTCCCAGAAGTGAGTTTCAGTTCCACGGTCCCGATCCCCAGAACTTCAGCTTGGGCCTGGTTCGCCATGACAACCTTCTCAGATATCGGCTGGTACGTGACGAACCATTCCTTGCCAGAACAGACATGGCAAGTCGCACCAGTGTCTATCCACCAGTCAGAGTCAACCCCCACAGTTGTGACCTGTCCGATCATAGCAACAATGTTAGAAACCAATGAAACCTTATTAAGCTCACCTTTCTCTGATTGTTTAGGCTTAGATCTGCATTCACTCTTGTAGTGGCCTTTCTTGCCACAATTGTAACAAGTCACGTGGGACTTAGTCTTCTGTTGCTTGAAAGAAGGACCCTTCACTTTTAGATTAGTGAAGTCCTTCTTTTTGGGATGAGAAACCGCCTGCTTCCCTTTGGGATCTCTCGTCTGCACAAGATTGGCTTTAGCCAACTGTTTGGACAGAGTGTCCACCTTCTGTTGGGAACGCATCTCGTCCTCAACATGGATCTCTTGAAGTAGATCTCCCAAGCTAATGTCTAGCTTCTTTCTATGCATCCTTGCATAGAAGGTACTCCATCCAGCAGAAAGTTTTGAGACGATCCCTCCGACGACAAACTTGTCGGGAAGGGGCATCTCTTCGTCTTCCAGTTTCTGACGCAGCTTCAGAAATTCCTTCACCTGTGGCAGCATGGACTTTTCGTCCTCAAAGAGCAATTTGTGATATTTTTCAACCACAAATATTTTGCTTCTGTTCTTGTCTTCTTCATACAGTTTTTCCACAGACTCCCATATGTCTTTGGCAAGTTCCTTCTTCGAGTAGGATTCTGCCAGGGAGTCCTCCATAGCGTTCAGGATGAGAAGCCTGCAGATGCTATTTTCCCTTCTCCACTTGGCCTGGAGTTTGGTAGACGCGTTGATTGCGGCAGTAGATCCAGTGTCTGGAACAGAGGGTTCTTCCTCCAACAGAACATGATCAATGTCTTTTAGTTGAAGAGTTAGGTAAACCTTTCTCTTCCAGACTTGATAGTGCTCTCTATCGAACTTTTCCAACTTGCAGAAGTCCGATTGGAGGAGCGAAGCATTAATGTTTTCCATCTACACGGATCTTGCTTTGAGATTGTTAGTCCCGGGGCTTGATCAAAGATGGTAAAACAGATGCTACGAAGATACAAATACCAAATAACCCGATTACAATATGGAGGAGGAAAATAAAGAAGAGAAGATCTCTCGTTCTTCCTTGCAAACGTGTTGCAATTGGGACAGAACGAGTTACAATAATCTAGAGAGAGATGAGAAGAAGAACAATGCTGGGGTGTCAAAACACCGTTGCTCAAAGCAAGATTCGCCCCACACGAACTGCTTCCAGGAACCAGCAAGTTGAAGAACTTGTGGAACGCTCGAAGTCACCTCTGTTCTGACTCCTCGGATGGACTTGCAATGGCGGCAACAGCTCTCTCTCTCTCTCTCTTTCTCCTTTTCTGACTTATATTTTTCGTAGTAGTCACAAAGGAGGCCAGAAGAGAGTATTTATAGAGAGAGGGTGGAAACCCTAGCCGCCTCTTCAGTTATGGAAAGATTGAATCAAATCCCAAAAAGATAGCAACGAGATTAATTCAAATCCCACAAAGATAGGAACGAAATTAATTCAAATCCCACAAAGATAGGATCTGAATTAATCGCATTGATTCAGCCTTACCATAACTGACTTGTAATCTGCACAGTCAGCGGAGCCCTCCATGCGGCAGCAGCAGCAGCAGCAGCCTGGCCGCATGAGCCTCATGGCCGCAAGGACCGCATGGGCCGCATGGACTACATGAGCCGCATGGACCACATGAGCCGAATGGCCGTATGGTCGCATGAGCCGCATGGCCGCATGGCCGCATTACGCCTCATGAGCCCGAGTCCGAGTCCGAGTCGCTAAGTCCCTTTGGGGCTTAGTGTAATGCCTACAGTTCGTATTACGAATCTTGGTATACGTGTACGTATTCTTGACTCGTGTTGCGTATTTTCCTGCATGGTTATTTTGGCATGTCATTGGATATGGCATAGCTTGGTTCGGCTTAGCTTGGTTTGGTTTGCTTTTGGGTTCATCATGAACCAAAAGAAAACCCCCACCTACCACCACCACCCTCATTTATATTTCCATCTAACTCTCTCTCTTCATTTATTCTTCTCCTTCACTTCTTCTTCTCCACCATTTACTCTTCCACCTACCAGGAAAGAGAGCTAGGCAAGTGCAAACTTGCTTCATGATGGATCTCAAGTTTTATTGTTCTATTCTCTTCCTTACTTGATTCTAAGCCTCTTTAGAACTTGACATTTTGGATTTGATGGATGGATGCTTGTAGATCTAAGTTTGTAAACTTTTTGGTTTTTCTTGGTTTTGATCTCTAAAACTTGGTTATTTTCGAAAACTAGTGTTTCTATGTTGCAGAGAATTCAATTTCATGCAGTTTTGGCTTTTGTTTCGCTTGATTTCGACTTCGGATGAGGAAGTTATGGCCAAAACAATTTCTGGTCATTTCTATGTTCATCTGCAGCATGAACAGCATGTCGCAGAAGGCGCATGTCGCAGTAGGCGCATGTTGCAATGAAGCGCATGTCGCAGTAGCCGCATATCATGTCGCAGTAGCCGCATATCATGTCGCAGAAGGCGCATGTCGCAGTAGGCACATGTTGCAATGAAGCGCATGTCGCAGTAGCCGCATATCATGTCGCAGAAGGCGCATGTCGCAGTAGGCGCATGTTGCAATGAAGCGCATGTCGCAGTAGCCGCATATCATGTCGCAGAAAGCGCATGTCGCAGTAGGCGCATGTTGCAATGAAGCGCATGTCGCAGTAGCCGCATATCATGTCGCAGAAGGCGCATGTCGCAGTAGGCGCATGTTGCAATGAGGCGCATGTCGCAGTAGGCGCATGTTGCAATGAGGCGCATGTCGCGGTAGGCGCATATCATGTCGCAGTTGAGCCACATGAGGCGCATGTCGCGATAGGCGCATATCATGTCGCGCATGAGCCGCATTAAGGCGCATGTCGCAGTAGGCGCATATGGTGTCGCAGTTGCATGCATGTCGCAGAATAGGCCGCATAATGCATATTTTGACTATTACTAACTGTTATATGTCCTAATTGACTGAATTATTGCTCGAATTTCTCCCAACTCCCAACGTGGAAGTTGTAGATCTTTTCCTTAGCAGCAAGAATATGTCTCTAGTTATTTTATGCAAGTTTCTCTCATTCATAATATTGTAAGAATAGAACACGATAGTGGCCCGCTGTGGCGCACTCTTGACAAGTAAACTGACATGATATATCTCGGCGTGCTGTTACGACAGCTAGCCTGACATGACAAGTATGAAATACCTGGACACCGTGGGCGATTGTGTTTGTAATAAACTGGTACTGTCTTGCATCATGTCTAGGATGGGGATCCCTGAGTACCACGGTCAGGGGTACCTACTGAAATTGACTAAGGCTAATTAACTAGAATGATTCAGTAGTCATGAACAGATTTCCAGCTACAGGCAATCCCGTTATCTGGGCGCATTCAGTGGACTTGTAGCCTACCGACGAGTAGGGCACATTTTCAGCACACAGTCATGTGTTGCATTCTTCCTAAATGGACGTTCGACATGGATAACCGGATGGTCTGCAGGGCTTGTGGCTGTTGGGATAATCTCATTTCATCTTGCTAGTAACTAGGCTTGTGATAACCCTAGTTAGTTAAAAGTATCAAGCCGTACTCTTGATTGGCCGTGATTGATTGGATGAAGTTTATTCCAGCTTAGTCATATCCTGATCCTATACAAGATTGTATCAGGACATGATTTCTTGTATCGATAAATGATGGGATACCAAGTTCTGTTCAGATGAAGGGTTACAACCCCGGTCCTTGTTTGGTTTAAGGGTTGTAACTTGGCTATCTGAATAGTTCCATGGTTATCTTATCATATATCGTCCTGCTTATTGTGCCCGCCTTAACATTAAAGATCAAGGGTCCAGTTCTGTTCAGGCGAAGGGTTACAACCTCGGTCCTTGTTTGGTTTAAGGGTTGTAACCTGGCTCCCGGAGCAGTTCTGTGTCCTCTCTTCGTTTATTGTCTTATTGTAACCCCCTGTCATGCTCGTCATGTTTTACCCTTACTTCAATACCATGATTATTTATACTGGCCTTAACAATAAAGATCAGGGGTCCAGTTCTGTTCAGGCGAAGGGTTACAACCCCGGTCCTTGTTTGGTTTAAGGGTTGTAACCTGGCTTCCGGAGCAGTTCTGTGTCCTCTCTTCGTTTATTGTCTTGTTACCTTATCAATAGTAATTGAGGCGGGTTTCTATTCAGGCGAAGGATTGCAACCCCGGTCCTTGTTTGGTTTAAGGGTTGCAGTCTGGCTACTTGAATGGTTTCTCCGTGTTCAATATATTATTGTTATCTCAGCTATTATCACTATCTTTTAATTACCTTTACTATTTATTTGTGATATGCTGGTTTTAGTTCCTAAGTGAAGCCTCCTTTGTGGCACTTGCTCTTTCTGGGGTCTGACCCAGCTGGTTTTGTGTGGCCAGATATCGGAGCAGCACCAGAGGATCCACCTGTCTTCCAGCCCGATGGTGACCACCAGGCGTAACCAGGGCAACGAGTGGGTTTCTTTTGTCCTTCCACTCTATTTGTAAAATTATTCTTTTGAGGCGTGTAGCCGGCGAGCACGTGTTAGCTCGTATTGCACCTTTATTTACTGTCTGCCTACGGGCTGTAACATGATTGACAAATCCTAGGGTTGATCATATATTGACTAAAACTCTTGCTAGTCCTGACATTTTGTACGACTAGCTTCATGATCATCCAATATGTAATGTATGGGACGCCTTACTATTGTATATTGATGCTCTAATATCTTGTGACTGCTACTACTTGCTTGTGATTGAGACAATAGGCTTGTTCTTGACCATATGAGACTGATGGATTGTAGTTAAACCCTCATATATCTAGACAGCCGTGACCGTATAGTGACGTGAATTCCATTTCATTATATGTAGCTGGCTATGTCTGCCCCCGCTCTCCAGTATCCTGGTTCTGGGGCGTGACATGGTTTTAGTGGTGGCCCATGCAGGTCTTGTAAATCAAGATATGTGAGGGTTTACCGAATAGATGTCTCAATCAGTACTCGCCCTTGATCTCTACTCGTATCCTCTTGATCCCTGAAAATCTTGACCTGATCACATGCTTGTATCGTTGATCTGTCCTGGTCCTTTCTTATTGTTCCCTATGTCGTCTTCTTCAGCGGTATTGTTCATGGACCTGCCGATCAGCAAGGCGGAGCACCTCCAGCGGACCAGCAGCAACCTGGAGATCAAGCCCAGCATTCAGGAGTAGCCTCGAGAGTTATGCCTACTGAAGGAGAACCCCCAATTCAGCCCGTCCAGCCTGCAGAGCCTGATGATGGCACTTTGGCGGGTCTCATCAGGTCCCTATTAGCTTCCCAGGATCGTCGCGGAGATGCCTTACACCAGGCGGTGGCAGGTGCTTTGACCAGAGGAGGTCATCAGGATAATAGCGCGGCCAACAGCTTCAAGCGCTTGAACCCTTCCTTCTTCGACGGCAGTGAAGATGCGATCGCTGCAGATACTTGGCTTCAGGACACAGAGGTAATTCTAGAAGCAGCCAGGACTCCAGAGAACGAGAAGGTGGCCGTAGTGCGCCTGCAGTTACTAGATCTTGCCCGCAGCTGGTGGGCAGCGCAGGCTGATGGATTAGTGGCCCCTATTTCATGGGCAGTATTCAGGGAGAGATTCCAGACCAAGTATTTTGATGCTGTAGCTCGGTATGATCTACAGACGAGGTTCACCAATCTGAAGCAGATGGGCAGGACGGTCGATGGATATGCGGCCGAGTTCTCCAGGCTTAGTCGGTTTGCTCCCACCTTGGTGGCGACCGAGTTCGATAGAGCCCAGCGGTTCCAGCAGGGGCTCCACCTAGAGATTTTATTGGCGGTGGAGCAGTTTGAGCATCAGACTTTTGATGCAGTGTTGAGAGCAGCCCGAAGGCATGAGTATACATCCCAGAGGATCGTGGATAGGACCGGAGGTCGGAAGCGATCTCACGGTCAGAGGAATCAGTCTTCAGCACCAGCCCCGGCAGCCAGGGCTTTGACCATTGGAGCTCCGAGGCGGGCGGCCTCAGTGACGTCGGTTCAGCATTCCACCCCGACGCACCCTCAGCAGCAGAAGCAGAAGCAGTCTTCCGCAGTGGGATGTTCACACTGCGGGAAGCCAGGACATGTGGTGTCAGAGTGTCGTAGAGCACAGGGTTTGTGCTTGGTTTGTGGTGCCCCGGACCACAGGGTTGGGAACTGCCCGAACAGGGGGAGTTCATCCGCTTTCTCTAGTCCTTCAGTTAGAGGACCAGCACTAGTCCAGCAGCAGCAGCTGCAGTACCCGTTCCCGAGGCCATTGCCGACGCAGGCCCAGGCATTCCAGCAGCAGAGGCCACAACAGTATGCCCAAGCCCAAGCCCTGATCCAGAGCAGGCAGAGGAATTTTCAGCAGAGGGGACCCGCACCCAGAGGACATGGTCAAGTGCTGGCTTTGACCATGGGAGAAGAAGGAATAGCACCAGGTGAGGTGGTAGCAGGTACTATTCTCGTCAACACCTTTCCAGCTTCAGTATTATTTGATTCTGGTGCCTCGCATTCATTTATGTCTGCACGATTTGCGACACGGGTAGGACTGGAGCCCGAGTCATTATCAGTAAGGCTCAATATACTTACTGGTAACGGACTTGTGGGAGTAGATAGAGTGTTTTCCTCGTGTCGGGTCGTAGTTAGTGGTAGAGAATTCCCCGCTAGATTGATAGAGTTCCCGATGGCCGATTATGATGTGGTCTTAGGGATGGATTGGTTGAGGGACCAGTATGCTAGGATAGACTGCCACATTGGCAGGGTTATTTTTAGCATTCCAGGCGAGCCAGAGTTTTCTTTCTCCCGAGGCGAAGTTGAACCTTCTCCTCCATTATTGCGGATGGCAGTAGCAGCAGTGCAGTTGCCTCGGATAGTCGAAGAGTTTCCAGATGTTTTTCCCGAAGAGCTTCCAGGGATGCCGCCAGAGCGAGAGATCGAGTTTACTATCGACTTGATTCCCGGAACAGCTCCAGTGTCAGAGAGAGTCTACAGGATGGCGCCATCAGAGCTAGAGATATTGTACAAGATGATTGAAGAACTCAGAACCAAGGGATTCATTCGTGCTAGTGGATCGCCTTGGGGAGCCTCGATGCTTCTTGTGAAAAAGAAGGATGGTACGTCTAGATTGTGTGTTGATTATCGTACCTTGAACTCAGTGACAATTAAGAACAGATACCCTCTCCCGAGGATAGATGACTTGTTTGATCAACTCAAGGGGGCAGTAGTATTCTCGAAGATTGACTTGCGGTCAGGATACCATCAGATCAGAGTCAGAGAGCAGGACATCCCGAAGACAGCTTTCAGATCCCGATATGGGCATTGGGAGTTCCTTGTGACGCCATTTGGAGCAACCAATGCGCCGGCTGTATTCATGGACCTCATGAATCGCATCTTCATGTCTTATTTGGATCAGTTCGTGATTGTGTTCCTAGACGACATCCTGGTCTACAGCAAGAGTGAAGCGGAGCATGAGCATCATCTCAGAATTGTCCTCCAGATTCTCAGAGAGCACCAGTTATATGCCAAGTTTAGTAAATGCGAGTTCTGGCTCGATCGCATTTCGTACTTGGGCCATATCATCACCCGAGGAGGAGTTGAAGTGGATCCCCAGAAGATCGTGGCCATTGAAACATGGCCAGTACCTAGCACAGTGGCAGAAGTTCGCAGCTTTCTTGGATTGGCCGGCTACTACCGGCGATTTGTTTCGGACTTTGCTCGGATCTCAGCGCCCTTGACCCAGTTGACCCGCAAGGATGTGCAGTTTGCTTGGACAGCGGAATGTCAGGATTCTTTTGAGAGGTTGAAGCGAGGCTTGATGACGGCTCCTATTCTCACGCTTCCAGATGGAACTGGAGGATTCTCAGTGTATTGTGATGCTTCGGGCAGAGGTTTAGGATGTGTTCTGATGCAGCATGGGAAGGTAATAGCTTATGCGTCACGACAACTTCGTGATCATGAGAGGAATTACCCGACCCATGACTTGGAGCTGGCAGCAGTAGTGTTTGCACTTAAGTTGTGGAGGCACTACCTATACGGAGATAGGGTGGAAATTTTCACCGACCACAAGAGCCTGAAGTATGTTTTCACCCAGAAGGATCTCAACATGCGTCAGAGGAGATGGCTGGAGCTGCTTGTGGATTATGATGTCAACCTGCAGTATCACCCAGGGAAGGCCAACGTTGTTGCAGATGCATTGAGCAGGAGGGCAGGAGTTTATTTCCTGACAGCGCAACCAGAACTGTTAGCCGATCTTCAGAAGATGGGTATAGAAGTTGTCCTCCCTTCCAGTGTGGCATTGATGGCCAGCATGCAAGTTCAGTCCACTATAGTCGAGAGGATCCGGATGGCGCAGTCAGCAGATTCCAAGCTTCAGCGACTCAGAGCAGAGTGTGAGGCAGGACGAAGACCAGAGTTATGCATTCATGAAGACGGTACACTTCGACATGGTAAGCGTCTTTGTGTACCCAGTAGAGATATCAGACAGGAGATCATGGCAGAGTCCCACAGTTCGCAGTATTCCATTCATCCTGGTGGCACGAAGATGTACCGTGATATTCGTCAGCACTTTTGGTGGAATGGCATGAAGAGGGAGATAGCCCGGTTTGTCTCTCGTTGTTTAGTCTGCCAACAAGTTAAGACTGAACATCAGAGACCAGCTGGACTACTTCAACCATTGCCGATTCCCGAGTGGAAATGGGAGCATATAACCATGGATTTTGTGACTGGATTGCCTAGATCCCCGGCTGGCAGAGACGCTATTTGGGTTGTCATAGACAGGCTCACGAAGGTGGTTCACTTTCTCCCGTTCAGAGTTGGTCAGTCGACGGCTCAGCTAGCGGAGATGTATCTCCGGCAGGTTGTCAGATTGCACGGTGTACCAGTCAGTATCACTTCAGACAGAGATTCAAGATTTACGTCGCACTTTTGGCGTAGCTTGCAAGAAAGTTTGGGAACTCACCTCCAGTTCAGTTCAGCTTATCACCCGCAGACAGACGGCCAGTCGGAGCGTACGATCCAGACTCTTGAAGATATGTTGCGGTCATGTACACTCGACTTCGGTGGTTCGTGGGAAGATCACGTGCACCTGGTGGAGTTCTCGTACAATAATAGTTTCCAGGCCAGTATCATATGGCACCGTTCGAGGCACTATATGGTAGGAAGTGTCGATCCCCGCTAGCCTGGGACGATATTGGAGAGAGGCAGATGCTTGGTCCGAAAATGATTGCTCAGACCGTTGAAGTGGTCAGAAAAGTCAGAGATCATCTTCGAGTTGTCCAAGATCGCCAGCGTCATTGGGCCGATTCTCATCGGCGCCCTCTTGAGTTTTCTGTCGGCGACCATGTATTCCTGAGGATTTCGTCTAACCGCGGCGTCATTCGTTTCGGCGTACGAGGAAAGCTTAGTCCTAGGTATATAGGGCCGTTCGACATTCTGGAGCGAGTAGGAGATGTATCCTATCGTCTCGCTCTTCCACCGTCGCTACATGAGGTGCATGACGTATTCCATGTATCCCAACTGCGACGGTATATCCCGGACCCGAGCCACATCCTGGATCATTCGGAATTGGTTGTTGGTACCAACCTTTCGTATGAGGAGAGGCCCGTGTCTATATTGGACCGAAGAGAGAAGACACTCAAGAACAAGACTATCAAGTTAGTCCGAGTTGCTTGGGGTCATCACTCTTTGGGTGAGTCGACGTGGGAGCGTGAGGATGATATCCGATCGCGATATCCCGACCTGTTTGACTCGTAAGGTATAATGTCTTCCTTATGCCTTATGCTTTCAATTCCTTGCTTGAATAAATGACTGCATGATAGACTGCTTGTTATAGCTTACGATTAGTATAGCTTGTCCTTACAATTCTAGCCTCTTGATTAAATTTCGAGGACGGAATTCTTTTAAGGTGGGTAGAGTTGTAATGCCTATAGTTCGTATTACGTATCTTGATATACGTGTACGTATTCTTGACTCGTATTGCGTATTTTCCTGCATGGTTATTTTGGCATGTCATTGGATATGGCATAGCTTGGTTCGGCTTAGCTTGGTTTGGTTTGCTTTTGGGTTCATCATGAACCAAAAGAAAACCCCCACCTACCACCACCACCCTCATTTATATTTCCATCTAACTCTCTCTCTTCATTTATTCTTCTCCTTCACTTCTTCTTCTCCACCATTTACTCTTCCACCTACCAGGAAAGAGAGCTAGGCAAGTGCAAACTTGCTTCATGATGGATCTCAAGTTTTATTGTTCCATTCTCTTCCTTACTTGATTCTAAGCCTCTTTAGAACTTGACATTTTTGATTTGATGGATGGATGCTTGTAGATCTAAGTTTGTAAACTTTTTGGTTTTTCTTGGTTTTGATCTCTAAAACTTGGTTATTTTCGAAAACTAGTGTTTCTATGTTGCAGAGAATTCAATTTCATGCAGTTTTGGCTTTTGTTTCGCTTGATTTCGACTTTGGATGAGAAAGTTATGGCCAAAACAATTTCTGGTCATTTCTATGTTCATCTGCAGCATGAACAGCATGTCGCAGAAGGCGCATGTCGCAGTAGGAAGCGCATGTCGCAGTAGCCGCATATCATGTCGTAGAAGGCGCATGTCGCAGTAGGCGCATGTTGCAATGAAGCGCATGTCGCAGTAGCCGCATATCATGTCGCAGAAGGCGCATGTCGCAGTAGGCGCATGTTGCAAAGAAGCGCATGTCGCAGTAGCCGCATATCATGTCGCAGAAGGCGCATGTCGCAGTAGGCGCATGTTGCAATGAAGCGCATGTCGCAGTAGCCGCATATCATGTCGCAGAAGGCGCATGTCGCAGTAGGCGCATGTTGCAATGAAGCGCATGTCGCAGTAGCCGCATATCATGTCGCAGAAGGCGCATGTTGCAATGAGACGCATGTCGCAGTAGGCGCATGTTGCAATGAGGCGCATGTCGCGGTAGGCGCATATCATGTCGCAGTTGAGCCACATGAGGCGCATGTCGCGATAGGCGCATATCATGTCGCGCATGAGCCGCATTAAGGCGCATGTCGCAGTAGGCGCATATGGTGTCGCAGTTGCATGCATGTCGCAGAATAGGCCGCATAATGCATATTTTGACTATTACTAACTGTTATATGTCCTAATTGACTGAATTATTACTCGAATTTCTCCCAACTCCCAACGTGGAAGTTGTAGATCTTTTCCTCAGCAGCAAGAATATGTCTCTACTTATTTTATGCAAGTTTCTCTCATTCATAATATTGTAAGAATAGAACACGATAGTGGCCCGCTGTGGCGCACTCTTGACAAGTAAACTGACATGCTATATCTCGGCGTGCTGTTACGACAGCTAGCCTGACATGACAAGTATGAAATACCTGGACACCGTGGGCGATTGTGTTTGTAATAAACTGGTACTGTCTTGCATCATGTCTAGGATGGGGATCCCTGAGTACCACGGTCAGGGGTACCTACTGAAATTGACTAAGGCTAATTAACTAGAATGATTCAGTAGTCATGAAGAGATTTCCAGCTACAGGCAATCCCGTTATCTGGGCGCATTCAGTGGACTTGTAGCCTACCGACGAGTAGGGCACATTTCCAGCACACAGTCATGTGTTGCATTCTTCCTAAATGGACGTTCGACCTGGATAACCGGATGGTCTGCAGGGCTTGTGGCTGTTGGGATAATCTCATTGCATCTTGCTAGTAACTAGGCTTGTGATAACCCTAGTTAGTTAAAAGTATCAAGCCGTACTCTTGATTGGCCGTGATTGATTGGATGAAATTTATTCCAGCTTAGTCATATCCTGATCCTGTACAAGATTGTATCAGGACATGATTTCTTGTATCGATAAATGATGGGATACCAAGTTCTGTTCAGATGAAGGGTTACAACCCCGGTCCTTGTTTGGTTTAAGGGTTGTAACTTGGCTATCTGAATAGTTCCATGGTTATCTTATCATATATCGTCCTGCTTATTGTGCCTGCCTTAACAATAAAGATCAGGGGTCCAGTTCTGTTCAGGCGAAGGGTTACAACCTCGGTCCTTGTTTGGTTTAAGGGTTGTAACCTGGCTCCCGGAGCAGTTCTGTGTCCTCTCTTCGTTTATTGTCTTATTGTAACCCCCTGTCATGCTCGTCATGTTTTACCCTTACTTCAATACCATGATGATATACGACGAGATAACCATGGAACTATTCAGATAACCAGGTTACAACCCGTAAACCAAACAAGGACCGGGGTTGTAACCCTTCGTCTGAACAGAGCTTGGAATTCTCACCATTTATCGGTAAAATAAATACAAGCATTCTGGTCGTTCAATGATCTGGAATAGGATCCGGGCAGGACTAGACTGGTTAGACTCCATCCAATCATTTCACGGCCAAGCAAGAATTACGGCTTGATACTTTAACTAACTAGGGTTGTCACAAGCCTAATTACTAACAAAAATGCAGTGAGATTGTTCCACAACCACAAGCTCTGCAGACCATCCAGGTTCCCCGGGTTAAAAGATTAGAGTTGAATTCAGGTGGGTACATCGTCCAGGAAACGAATGTACCCTTAGGTAGCTTGAAGGGTGCAACACATGACAGTGTGCTGGAAATGTGCCCTACTCGACGGCAGGCTACAGATCTCAAGGCGTGCCCAGGTAACGGGATTGCCTGTAGCTGGGAAATCTCTTCATGACTAATGTATTAATCTAGTTATTAGCCCTTAGTTTATTTCAATAGGTATAGTTTATTTCAATAGGTACTCCTGACCGTGGTACTCAGGAGTCCCCTCCTAGACATGATGCAAGACAAGACTGGATTATTTATACAAGCACAATCGCCCACGGTGTCCAGGTTATTATACAGGTCATGTCATGTCAGGTAGCCGTCGCAACAGCTTATCAAGGTATAACATGTCAGGTTATCAGGTCAAGTGTACTTGTCAGGAGTGCGCCACGACGGGCCACTATCAGGTCATGTCAGGTTACTCCTTTCTGGAGTGCACCACTACGGGTCACTATCGTGTCAGGCTCAGTTATCAATTCCAAACATATCAAGTAAATTCGCAATTATCAAGTTCAGGGCAAAAGGCGTAAGGATATAAAATAGGCATAAAATATCTAATAAAATATCAATATACAGGGCTATAAAAGAGCCAAGCTTAAGGAAAATAAAACCAAATCTGACACGCTGACATAAGGCCAAGTCAGCGAAAGGCCATACGCTCAGGTCAAGCTACGCTCAGGCCAGCGTACGCTCGAGCTAGCGTATCAAAGGTTCCATACACTTCCAATGGGAAGCGTACGCAAGGGTCAGCGTACACCAGGGCACGCTCAAGCTACAGGTCAGCGTACGCTCAAGCTAGCGTACGCTCAAGACTGCGTACGCTTGAGCTAGCGTACGAAAGGGTCTAAGGCACGCTCACGCTAGCGTACGCAAAAGACACGCTGCCAAAAGGCAGCGTATCAAGGCTAGCGTACGCTCGCTAAGAGCAGCGTACCCAAGTCAGCGTACGCTCGCTAAAGAGCAGCGTACCCAAGTCAGCGTACGCTCGCTAAAGAGCAGCGTACCCAAGTCAGCGTACGCTCGCTAAAGAGCAGCGTACAGCTCAGTGGCATAAGCTAAAAAGCTAGCTCACTGTTCACTGTCTTCTCCAAATGGCAAGAACAGCAAGAACTCTAAAGTTGAATCTAAGCTTCAACAGTCTATATCTTGGTCAAAACAAGTCCGAATCCAACTTTCCAAAGGTCAAAATTAGGTAGAATAAAATTCTCTACAACATGGAACCATCAAAACTTGAAAACAAGGAAGTTTAACAGATCAAAACCACCAAAATCCGAAAATAACTAATTTCTAGATCTACAAGAATTAAAGCCTCAAAATGGAAAATGACAAGTTCTAATGTGGTTTAGAATCATGAGGAGAAGCTAATGAAACCATAAAAAGGGGTTCTCTTGTGGAAGCAAGTTGCACTTGCCTATGGTATTCTTGGTTGGTGGAGAAGAGTAATGGTGGAGGAAGGAGAAGTAAATGAGAATTATGGAGGAGAGAGAAGGTTGGTAGGGATAATAAAGAGGGGGGTTGTGGTGGAAATGAAGGAGAAGCATAGGCTAAGGTGTTCCACCCTTGGCCCATGATGAACCAAGCATTGGGCCGGCCGAACCAAGCCAACCCAAACCGAGAGTTAAACCAAGCCGAGAGCTAAACAAGGAATCAGGCAATACAGAATAAAATACGTATACGTATCCCAAAATACGTAATACGAACACAGGCATTACAACTCTACCCACCTTAAAAGAATTCCGTCCTCGGAATTTAATCAAGAGGCTAGAGGAGCAATGACAAGCTACATTAATAACAAGCAAGCTATACTAGGCAATCAATCAATCATGCAAGCAAGGAATCGAAGGCAGGAGGCATAAGAAAGACATTATACCTCACGAGTCAAACAAGTCGGGATATCGCGATCGGATATCATCCTCACGCTCCCACGTTGACTCCCCCAAAGAGTGATGACCCCAAGCAACTCGGACTAACTTGATAGTCTTGTTCTTGAGGATCTTCTCTCTCCGGTCCAATATAGACACGGGCCTCTCCTCATACGAAAGGTTGGTACCAACAACCAATTCCGAAAGATCTAGGATGTGGCTCGGGTCCGGGATATACCGTCGTAATTGGGATACATGGAATTCGTCATGCACCTCGCTTAGCGACAGTGGAAGAGCGAGACGATAGGATACATCTCCTACTCGCTCCAGAATGTCAAACGGTCCTATATACCTAGGACTAAGCTTGCCCCGTACGCCGAAACGAATGACGCCACGGTTAGGCGAAATCCTCAGGAATACATGATCGCCGACCGAAAACTCGAGAGGGCGCCGATGAGAATCGGCCCAATGGCGCTGGCGATCTTGGGCAACTCGAAGATGATCTCGGACTCTCCTGACCACCTCAACTGTCTGGGCAATCATTTCTGGACCAAGCATCTGTCTCTCTCCAACATCATCCCAGGCTAGCGGGGATCTGCACTTCCTACCATACAGTGCCTCGAACGGTGCCATCTGGATACTGGCCTGGAAACTGTTGTTGTACGAGAATTCCACCAGGTGCAAGTGATCTTCCCATGAACCACCGAAGTCAAGTGTCCAAGACCCCAACATGTCTTCAAGAGTCTGGATCGTGCGCTCCGACTGACCATCTGTCTGCGGGTGATATGCTGAACTGAACTGGAGATGAGTTCCCAAACTCTCTTGCAAGCTACGCCAAAAGTACGACGTAAATCTTGAATCTCGGTCCGAGGTAATACTGACTGGCACACCGTGCAACCTGACAATCTGCCTGAGGTACATCTCTGCTAACTGAGCCGTCGACTGACCAACTCTGAATGGAAGAAAGTGAGCCACTTTCGTGAGCCGATCAACTATAACCCAGATAGCATCTCTACCAGCTGGGGACCTAGGTAGTCCAGTCACAAAATCCATGGTCACATGCTCCCACTTCCATTCTGGAATCGGCAAGGGCTGAAGAAGTCCAGCCGGTCTCTGATGTTCGGCTTTAACTTGTTGGCAAACCAAACACCGAGAGACAAACCGAGCTATCTCCCGCTTCATGCCATTCCACCAGAAATGCTGCCGGATATCACGGTACATCTTCGTACTGCCGGGATGGATGGAATACTGCGAACTGTGAGCTTCTGACATGATCTCCTACCGGATATCTCCGCTGGGTACACAAAGACGCTTACCATGTCGAAGTGTACCATCCTCATGAATACATAACTCTGGTCTTCGTCCTGCCTCACACTTGGCTCTGAGTCGCTGAAGCTTAGAATCTGCCGATTGTGCCATCCGGATCCTCTCAACTATAGTGGACTGAACTTGCATGCTGGCCATCAATGCCACACTGGAAGGGAGAACAACTTCTATACCCATCTTCTGAAGATCTGCTAACAATTCTGGCTGCGCTGTTAGGAAATAAGCTCCGGCTCTCTTGCTCAATGCATCTGCTACGACATTGGCCTTCCCGGGATGATACTGCAGGTTAACATCATAATCCACAAGAAGCTCCAGCCACCTTCTCTGACGCATGTTAAGATCCTTCTGGGTGAGAACATACTTCAGGCTCTTGTGGTTGGTGAAAATCTCCACCCTGTCTCCATACAAGTAGTGCCTCCACAACTTAAGTGCAAACACCACTGCTGCCAGCTCCAAGTCATGGGTTGGATAATTCCTCTCATGATCACGAAGTTGTCGTGATGCATAAGCTATCACCTTCCCATGTTGCATCAGAACACATCCTAGGCCTCTGCCCGAAGCATCACAATATACTGAGAATCCTCCAGTCCCATCTGGAAGCGTGAGAATAGGAGCTGTTATCAGGCCTCGCTTCAATTGCTCAAAAGAACTCTGACACTCTGCTGTCCAAGCAAACTGCGCATCCTTGCGGGTCAACTGGGTCAATGACGCTGAAATTCGAGCAAAATCTGAAACAAACCGTCGGTAGTAGCCGGCCAATCCAAGAAAACTACGAACCTCTGCAACTGTGCTGGGCACTGGCCATGACTCAATAGCCACAATCTTCTGGGGATCCACTTCTACTCCTCCTCGAGTGATGATATGACCCAAGTACGAAATGCGATCGAGCCAGAACTCGTATTTACTGAACTTGGCATATAACTGGTGCTCTCTAAGGATCTGAAGAACTATACGGAGATGCTGCTCATGCCCCGCCCCACTCTTGCTGTATACCAGAATGTCATCCAAGAACACAATCATAAACTGATCCAAGTAAGGCATGAAGATGCGATTCATGAGGTCCATGAATACTGCCGGCGCATTGGTTGCTCCAAAAGGCATAACAAGGAACTCCCAATGCCCATATTTCGATCTAAAAGCTGTCTTCGGGATGTCCTGCTCTCTGACTCTGATCTGATGATAACCTGAGCGCAAATCAATCTTCGAGAATACTGATGCCCCTTTGAGTTGATCAAACAAGTCATCTATCCTCGGAAGAGGGTATCTGTTCTTGATTGTTACTGAGTTCAAGGTACGATAATCAACACATAACCTGGACGTACCATCCTTCTTTTTCACAAGAAGCATCGGAGCTCCCCAAGGCGATCCACTAGCACGAATGAATCCCTTGGTTCTAAGCTCTTCAATCATCTTATACAATATCTCCAATTCTGATGGCGCCATCCTGTAGACTCTCTCTGACACTGGGGCTGTCCCGGGAATCAAGTCTATAGTGAACTCGATCTTCCGCTCCGGAGGCATACCTGGAAGCTCTTCTAGAAAAACATCTGGAAACTCGTCCACTATCCTGGGCAACTGAACTGCTGCTACTGCCATCCGCAATACTGGAGGAGATGACTCAACCTCACCTCGAGAGAAAGAAAACTCCGGCTCGCCTGGAATGCTAAAAACAACCCTGCCAAGGTGGCAGTCTATCCTAGCATACTGGTTCCTCAACCAATCCATCCCTAAGACCACATCATAATCGGCCATCGGGAATTCTATCAATCTAGCGGGAAACTCTCTACCGCTAACTACGATCCGACACGAGGAAAACACTCTATCTACTCCCACAAGTCCGTTACCAGTAAGTATATTGAGCCTTACTGATAATGACTCGGGCTCCAATCTTACCCGTGTTGCAAATCGTGCAGACATAAAAGAATGCGATGCACCAGAATCAAATAAAGCTGAAGCTGAAAAGGAGTTGACGAGAATAGTACCTGCCACTACCTCTCCTGGTGCCAATCCTTCCTCCACGGTCATCACCATAGCCTGACCGTGCCCTCGGGGTGCTGGTCCCCTCTGCTGAAATCCTCGCTGTCTGCTCTGACTCTGGGCTTGGGCTTGAACATACTGCTGGGGGTTCTGCTGCTGGAACACTTGGGTCTGAGGCGGCAAGGGCCTCGACAATGGATACTGCTGCTGCTGGACCGGAGCTGGCCCTCTCACCGAAGAGCTAGAAAGGTTGGACGATGATGAACCACCCCTATTCGGGCAGGATCCAACCCTATGGTCTGGTGCTCCAAGAGCCAGACACAATCCCTGTGCCCTGCGACATTCTGCCACCACATGGCCTGGCTTCCCACAATGAGAACAACCCACTGCGGAAGATTGCTTCTGCTTCTGCTGCTGAGGGTACGTCGGAGTGGAATGCTGAACCGACGTCACTGAGGCCGCTCGCCTCGGAGCTCCAATAGTCAAAGCCCTGGCTGCCGGGGCCGGTGCTGAAGACTGATTCATCTGGCCGTGAGATCTCTTCCGACCTCCGGTCCTATCCACAATCCTCTGAGAGGTATACTCATGCCTCCGGGCTGCTCTCAAGACTGCATCAAAAGTCTGATGCTCAAACTGCTCAACTGCCAACAAGATCTCCAGGTGAAGTCCCTGCTGGAACCGCTGTGCTCTATCATACTCGGTTGCCACCAAAGTGGGAGCAAACCGACTGAGTCTAGAAAACTCGGCCGCATATCCGTCGACCGTCCTGCCTCCTTGCTTCAGATTGGTAAACCTCGTCTGCAGATCATACCGAGCCACGGCATCGAAATACTTGGTCTGGAATCTCTCCCTGAACACTGCCCAAGCAATAGGTGCTGCTAATCCAACGGCCTGCGCCGCCCACCAGCTGCGGGCAAGATCTAACAACTGCAGGCGCACCACGGCTACCTTCTCATTCTCTGGAGTCTTGGCTGCTTCTAGAACCACCTCTGTGTCCTGAAGCCATGCATCTGCTGCGATAGCATCTTCACTACCGTCAAAGAATGGAGGGTTCAAGCGCTTGAAGCTGTTGGCCGCGCTGTTCCCTGGATGACCGCCTCTGGTCAAAGCATCCGCCACTGCCTGTTGCAATGCATCTCCACGACGATCTTGAGAAGCTATCAAGGTCCTGACGAGACCTACCAAAGTGCCATCATCAGGCTCGACAGGCTGAACTGGCTGGACTGGTGGTTCTCGGTCAGAAGGCACGACTCTGGAGGCTACTCCGGAATGCTGGGCTTGATCTCCAGGTTGCTGCTGGTTCGCGGGAGGTGCTCCGCCTTGCTGGTCGGTAGGACCACGAACAATGCCGCTGAAGAAGACGACATAGGAAACAATAAGGAAGGACCAGGACAGATCAACGATACAAGCATATGATCAGGACAAGAATCCAGGGATTCAGAAGATACGAGCAGAGATCAAGGACGAATACTGATTGAGACATCTATTCAGTAAACCCTCATATATCTTGATTTACAAGACCTGCATGGGCCACCACTTAAACCATGTCACGCCCCAGAACCAGAATACTGGAGAGCGGGGGCAGACATAGCCAGCTACGTATATAGAAGTGCAACCCACCTCGCTATACGGTCACGGCTGTCTAGGATACATGAGGGTTTATCTACAAGCCAACAGTCTCTTAAGGTCATGAACAAGCCTAGTGTCTCAATCATAAGCAAGTAAGTAAAAGTCACAATATGTATGATCATTAAATATACAACAATAAGGCGTCCCAAATATTACATATTTAGCTGATCATGAAGCTAGTCGTTACAAAATGTTAGGACTAGCAAGAGTTTAGTCATACATGATCAACCCTAGGATCTGTTAATCATGTTACAGCCCGTAGGCAGACAGAAAGTAAAGTGCAATCGAGCTAAACAGGTGCTCGTCGGCTAAATGCCTCAAAAGAATATTTTTACAATAGAGTGGAAGAGCCAAAAATAACCCACTCGTTGCCAGGGTTCCGTCTAGTGGCCACCATCTGGCTGGAAGGTCGGTAGATCCTCTGGAGCTGCTCCGAAATCTGGCCACACAAAACCAGCTGGGTCAGACCCCAGAAAGAGCAAGTACCACAAAGGGGCTTCACTTAAGAACTAAAACCAGCAATCAGCACAAGATATAAATAAAAGTAAGAACCGAAAATAAAGAAAATACACCAGGATGATATACGACGAGATAACCATGGAACTATTCAGATAACCAGGTTACAACCCGTAAACCAAACAAGGACCGGGGTTGTAACCCTTCGTCTGAACAGAGCTTGAAATTCTCACCATTTATCGGTAAAATAAATACAAGCATTCTGGTCGTTCAATGATCTGGAATAGGATCCGGGCAGGACTAGACTGGTTAGACTCCATCCAATCATTTCACGGCCAAGCAAGAATTACGGCTTGATACTTTAACTAACTAGGGTTGTCACAAGCCTAATTACTAACAAAAATGCAGTGAGATTGCTCCACAACCACAAGCCCTGCAGACCATCCAGGTTCCCCGGGTTAAAAGATTAGAGTTGAATTTAGGTGGGTACATCGTCCAGGAAACGAATATACCCTTAGGTAGCTTGAAGGGTGCAACACATGACAGTGTGCTGGAAATGTGCCCTACTCGACGGCAGGCTACAGATCTCAAGGCGTGCCCAGGTAACGGGATTGCCTGTAGCTGGGAAATCTCTTCATGACTAATGTATTAATCTAGTTATTAGCCCTTAGTTTATTTCAATAGGTACTCCTGACCGTGGTACTCAGGAGTCCCCTCCTAGACATGATGCAAGACAAGACTGGATTATTTATACAAGCACAATCGCCCACGGTGTCCAGGTTATTATACAGGTCATGTCATGTCAAGTAGCCGTCGCAACAGCTTATCAAGGTATAACATGTCAGGTTATCAGGTCAAGTGTACTTGTCAGGAGTGCGCCACGACGGGCGTAAAATATCTAATAAAATATCAATATACAGGGCTATAAAAGAGCCAAACTTAAGGAAAATAAAACCAAATCTGACACGCTGACATAAGGCCAAGTCAGCCAAAGGCCATACGCTCAGGTCAAGCTACGCTCAGGCCAGCGTACGCTCGAGCTAGCGTATCAAAGGTTCCATACACTTCCAATGGGAAGCGTACGCAAGGGTCAGCGTACACCAGGGCACGCTCAAGCTACAGGTCAGCGTACGCTCAAGCTAGCGTACGCTCAAGACTGCGTACGCTTGAGCTAGCGTACGAAAGGGTCTAAGGCACGCTCACGCTAGCGTACGCAAAAGACACGCTGCCAACAGGCAGCGTATCAAGGCTAGCGTACGCTCGCTAAGAGCAGCGTACCCAAGTCAGCGTACGCTCGCTAAAGAGCAGCGTACCCAAGTCAGCGTACGCTCGCTAAAGAGCAGCGTACAGCTCAGTGGCATAAGCTAAAAAGCTAGCTCACTGTTCACTGTCTTCTCCAAATGGCAAGAACAGCAAGAACTCTAAAGTTGAATCTAAGCTTCAACAGTCTATATCTTGGTCAAAACAAGTCCGAATCCAACTTTCCAAAGGTCAATATTGGGTAGAATGAAATTCTCTACAACATGGAACCATCAAAACTTGAAAACAAGAAAGTTTAACAGATCAAAACCACCAAAATCCAAAAATAACTAATTTCTAGATCTACAAGAATTAAAGCCTCAAAATGGAAAATGACAAGTTCTAATGTGGTTTAGAATCATGAGGAGAAGCTAATGAAACCATAAAAAGGGGTTCTCTTGTGGAAGCAAGTTGCACTTGCCTATGGTGTTCTTGGTTGGTGGAGAAGAGTAATGGTGGAGGAAGGAGAAGTAAATGAGAATTATGGAGGAGAGAGAAGGTTGGTAGGGATAATAAAGAGGGGGGTTGTGGTGGAAATGAAGGAGAAGCATAGGCTAAGGTGTTCCACCCTTGGCCCATGATGAACCAAGCATTGGGCCGGCCGAACCAAGCCAACCCAAACCGAGAGTTAAACCAAGCCGAGAGCTAAACAAGGAATCAGGCAATACAGAATAAAATACGTATACGTATCCCAAAATACGTAATACGAACACAGGCAATACAGTCCTGCTTATTGTGCCCGCCTTAACAATAAAGATCAGGGGTCCAGTTCTGTTCAGGCGAAGGGTTACAACCCCGGTCCTTGTTTGGTTTAAGGGTTGTAACCTGGCTCCCAGAGCAGTTCTGTGTCCTCTCTTCGTTTATTGTCTTATTGTAACCCCCTGTCATGCTCGTCATGTTTTACCCTTACTTCAATACCATGATTATTTATACTGGCCTTAACAATAAAGATCAGGGGTCCAGTTCTGTTCAGGCGAAGGGTTACAACCCCGGTCCTTGTTTGGTTTAAGGGTTGTAACCTGGCTTCCGGAGCAGTTCTGTGTCCTCTCTTCGTTTATTGTCTTGTTACCTTATCAATAGTAATTGAGGCGGATTTCTATTCAGGCGAAGGATTGCAACCCCGGTCCTTATTTGGTTTAAGGGTTGCAGTCTGGCTACTTGAATGGTTTCTCCATGTTCAATATATTATTGTTATCTCAGCTATTATCACTATCTTTTAATTACCTTTACTATTTATTTGTGATATGCTGGTTTTAGTTCCTAAGTGAAGCCTCCTTTGTGGCACTTGCTCTTTCTGGGGTCTGACCCAGCTGGTTTTGTGTGGCCAGATATCGGAGCAGCACCAGAGGATCCACCTGTCTTCCAGCCCGATGGTGACCACCAGGCGTAACCAGGGCAACGAGTGGGTTTCTTTTGTCCTCCCACTCTATTTGTAAAATTATTCTTTTGAGGCGTTTAGCCGGCGAGCACGTGTTAGCTCGTATTGCACATTTATTTACTGTCTGCCTACGGGCTGTAACATGATTGACAAATCCTAGGGTTGATCATGTATTAACTAAAACTCTTGCTAGTCCTGACATTTTGTACGACTAGCTTCATGATCATCCAATATGTAATGTATGGGACGCCTTACTATTGTATATTGATGCTCTAATATCTTGTGACTGCTACTACTTGCTTGTGATTGAGACAATAGGCTTGTTCTTGACCATAGGAGACTGATGGATTGTAGTTAAACCCTCATATATCTAGACAGCCGTGACCGTATAGTGACGTGAATTCCATTTCATTATACATAACTGGCTATGTCTGCCCCCGCTCTCCTGTATCCTGGTTCTGGGGCGTGACACTTAGCTCCAAATGGAAATTAATCCAAGAGAATGACAAAAGCATTAATGCTTAATCCTTGGAGCCTTATTCTTACCTCCTAGTAAAATCACCCACATGGTTCCCTCCTTAGGGTCACCACCCTATGTGCATCTCTCAACAACACACCCAAGTATATATGTTGAGATAACTCATGGTGCATTTCCGATGTGGGACTAAAATTTACAAGGCATGTTGAGAGCAAGCTCTCTCCATGTAAAGAAAGCACCAACACATAGGGCCATTGATATGCTTAAATTTTAAATATTGTTGAGTTTACTTGGATTGATAGATGAGAATACTTCCTTGATAATATGATAATTGTTTTGGAAGTGTTGGTTTTGCAATTCAACTAATTTTAAAAGACAGGAATTAATAAGTATTGTATTCCTTTGAGGTTTGAATTTTAATTAGTTTAATATCTATCTACGATAAGATTGAAAATTTGTGCTTAGACGATATTTTGATGATAATAAAATTTTTGAAATTCGGATGAGAATAAAACTTGACCTATTCTTTTTAGTAAACATTATGAAATAATTTTGATTAGTTGAGTTTTGTATTTTGATAAGAATGTGATAAAGGTGATTAGAAGCTCAAGAAATTATAATGTTGGTAAATAAAGACAATATAATATGTTGTTGATTAAAAGTTTAAAATTCAGAAGATTATGATGGTGGATTTAAAATTAAATTTGAAATATCTTAGAAGATTTAAATCCTTATGGAATTTACATTTTGGACTGAATACCAGTATGGATGACGAGTCAAACTCGAAAGACGGTAGTCGTGATTTCGAGTCATAAACTTAAATATTATAATAAGTTTTGGATTTTTAAGGATTAACGATTGAAATGGAGGAAAGCTTTAAAGTATCCTTAGGTAAAAAAGAAAAAAGAAAAAAAGAAAGACGTTGATGAAACTTTTAATGTTGACTTAGATAAGCCTTTGAGGTCGTTATGGGATACTTTTCTAGACTATGATGTTGGTCTTATTTTTCTAGCTATCTAAATATGTCCCTTACCTTCTATGAGAACTTTCTAGAATTTAGGAACATGACCTAAATCCTAACATTAAGTCATATCTATTTTTTTTCTTCTATTTCCATTCTTTCTCCATCAATGCTTGATTAGTACTTCTTATTAAGAAAACTCTTGCTAACCTTGATCAAATTTTATCTTATTGATCAATACCCTTCTTATTAAATTTTTCTTACTACATTTTCTTCTGACCTATCAAACCTATATATTCCTTAAATTCGAGAACAAATTTATTTCTAAGGTGGGTAGATTTGTAACTTCTCTTCCCAGATTTTTCAAAATAAATTATTTTATTTTTTCATTGTATTTGGAAGTAATTTTTTTCGAAAAACTTTTGTGAATGATAATTTATGATTATTTTGTAATAAAAAAAACTAGTTTTAAATTTATGATTTGAAAATACTAATTAAGTTTTAATAAAAATATCTATTCTTGATTTTTTATGAATTTCAAAAGATGTTGACTCTCAAAAATATTGGTTTCGAAAATAATTTTAAATGTCATAAATATTTTGAATAATAAAGGATTTGTCCATCTATTTTTAAATAAACTTTTGGATTTATAAAAATGTACTTTACACTATCTTATTATTTAATTAAGTATTTGGTATTTAAATTTGTGTGATTTAAATTATTTTGGTAACATTAAATCTTATTTTACAATTATTATCTTGATTACTTATTCAATTTAAATTTGAAGTCACATGATTCAAATTATGTGATAATATTAAATGTTGATTTAAATTAGGAAAAAGATTTATCTAACCCAAATCCTAATCCTTATTTAGCTAGAAGTTTTGACTCCTATTTAAGAGATTCTTTCTTTGTTTTTCCACAACTCAAAATTTTAACAAATTTCATAAAGCCAACACTATCAACCCTCCCTGCCTATCCCCGACCCCCTGCTATCTCGCCAGCATCACACCGCCACAAACACCATCACCACCACCAACAGCCGACACAACAAATTCTGTGCCGAAGTGTCCGCGTCCACCACTACAATCATAGTGTCCAACCATTCTATTCTCAGCCACCAGTTCATGTGTCCTCCATCACCATGTCAACCACGTGTCCGGCCTCGGGTTCGACCCCGGATGTCGTATCCAGTATCTATTATACAAAACACAAAGGTTTTTGAATCCTAGGGCTGACTGTGCCAAGATAAAGAGTGGTTGGGATTTAATCTTGGTGAATCAACGGTTGTAGGGTTTTATGGAGAAGAGCATTATTGGAAGTGAGGTTTTATGGGGAAGAGCATTATTGGGAGTGTGGTTTTATGGGGAATCCAAAGATGAGGATTTAATATTTTGATGGTTGTGATTTAATATTTTGATGGGGGCCTCATAATGGTTGTGGATGAACATTATTGAGAGTAGGGTTTTATGGAGAATCCAAAAAAAAATTCACATCCAGCAGTGGTTGGGATTTAATATTTTGATGGGGGCCTCAAAATTATTATTGTTGGTTTAAAATTGGGGGTCCAAGATTTTGAGGGGGAATACCTTAAATGAACCATGCCCTATGGGCACGGATTATGATTAGTTGTATCCATATTACATCTCATAGTACAAAATATCCAGTGTCCGACAATTCCGGACACATTCCAAAACCATCAGAGGATCTGTGTCCATCACTGTGTCCAAACTCCGGACACGATGCAGATACATAGTAAAAAATTCAAGCAAAACTCTAAACCTTAGTTTACCAGTCGACGCCGGTGAGCGCCGCAGCCGCCTGCGACTTCTCCCTGTGCTGACCGCCGCCCGTCGTTTCGATCTCCTTCGCACCCCGTCCACCACCGCGCCTTCCCCGCGCTCTGACCACCATCCACATCTCATCACAGCTCCCCTCCACCAAACCGCATCCGTCGAGATCTGCCCCAACTCCGCTACTCCGCCGCGTCACCTCCAGAGGTAGCCGCGCCTCGGTGAGCGAACCAAACGCTGTGCCGGCGCCAGCCGTCCTTCGCCTGAGCGTCGTGCCTGGCCCTTCCAGCGCCGACGCTCCCTTCCAGCGTCGTGCGCTACTCGCTCTGCCGCGACCGCGTCCGGTCCCCGAACAGACCCTCACCGCCCGCGTCGGTGCGTGAACCTTGGTGAGCTTTCCTCTTCTTTCTTTCTCCCTCTCCTCTCAAACTCTCTCGAGAACCCTCTCACTCTCCCTGCCAATTTCTCTCTCTCTGTCCCTTCTCTTTTATTTTTAGCTGATGGGAACAGCGTTCCCACCTCTCGAAATTAGCAGACAACTTTTGGTTTTTTTTTTTTTTTTGTTTTTTTTTTGTTTTTTTATGTATTCTGTTGTCACAGTAAACACAATATTGGTTGATATGTAGTATATTTATTATTTAGAATATTTACGATACTAATTACGGGATAATGTATGTACATTTATTATTAGTATAAATATTTATTAGTTATTATTATTAACCTTTATTATTATTATTTCTATTACTGTTATCAAATATATATAAGTAATATTTCCAAAAATTATATTAATGTAGTTTTGGGCTTAACAACTTTTATAAGAAATATACATATAATTTCTTTATCCTCATGTTATAGATAACTAATTTTAGTAATGTGGGCCTTAGTATAATTTTTGGATATATATACTAGCATATGTGAATGCCTTGCACGTATTTTAATATTTTTTAGTTAATTTAGGAAAACTCTTTAGGAATATCAAGGGATAGTCTTCATAATTATTAAGTTGTCCTTATTAAAATTAGTGAACCATTTTTAATTAGTATAGACATGTAAGGGTATTTTTGGAATTCAAAAGTTTCACCATCAAGTTTTCCTATTATATAGTAGAATTATATATATATATATATATATATATATATATATATATATATATATATATATATATATATATATATATATATATATATATATATATATATATATCCCAAATTATAATTTTAGAAATATTACTTTATATATTTTTATGATTCCCAAATAATCATAATCCTTAATAGTCATAATACATAGTAATATTATACTAACAAATTATATATATATATATATATATATATATATATATATATATATATATATATATATATATATATATATATATTAGGGGACTTAATAAATTCTATCGGGCTTTATATATATATTGAATATATGATTCAGGTCACGTTCGTTACACGGATTAGTGACATATGAGTTTAGTCATGATACCATATTTTATTGTGTTGTATTACACTATTTTGTGACCCTTTGTCATGACTTAATCTATGTGCAGTAGTCGGACGGGGAAGTACCAAGTAAATATGTGATCAGACCTTAGACCTTGTCATATTGCATATTACATATTGCATAGTAGACTTTGTAGACCTTGCGGTATAACTGTCCCAGAGCGATCATATATTGAAAGATGTACTTCAACTCACGTAGATGGTTATGTTTCCTTGTTCCATGCTTTACTTCTCTTTATAGTTATGATAACTGTTTCGCTTTACCTTCCATGCCATGTTTATAGTTTAGTTATTTCATTATGTATGTCATGACTATTCACTGTTTTTATAGTCGTTATCATATATTTGGAACTGCATACTTGATTGTACTCATTCCATTCCTGACTGAAAACCATTTTTCAGAATAGTCACGGCTACCCTTTTGCATTAGATTCTTGGAAAGACATGGGTATATACGGAGGTCAACCCTAGAACACTAGTTAGATAGATGCGTTGATAGTCATTTTCAATATTTGTGAGATATTGTATTTTTAATCAAATATTTGAATATTGTAATTGATTTAGTTGTGTGAATGAGCAAATAAAAAGATTATTTATGACGAATTGTGACTTGTTTATTGCGGGCTAGACAGCATTCTACCTCCAATACCACGGCGTAGGCTGGACTAGAGCACGTACTTGCGTCCCAAAAAGCGGGTGTGGGTCGTGACAAGAATTTTTACATATTATAATTTGTCTTACAATCTAAACCTTTATGTGGTCCTCTTCTAATATTGTCTTTCTCAATATTAGCGGGTGTATTCTCGCAATGATATCCTTAACAACCAAGTATATCCAATCTACACTTGAAGATACGATCATACCCCTTCATTTACTAAAAATCACAATCACGAATAATGCTATCAACTATTACACGCTCAATCCATATATTGTCCATGTAGTCTTGTCATCCAAAACCTTACATATGCGCAATATCCAAGATCGTAAATGTATTCCTCTAAGTCTCTATTCACAAGCATAGAGTTCTAGCACTCGTATCACATATCCCTCTTTGTAGACTTCATCTCATATCTCCAGTCACTTATTTCTAACCTAGGAACTTAAGTCAATCTAACATTTAAGGAGATTACCCACTTTTAACTACACATATATCACATACACGTAATACATATTCTAGTTATACTCCATAATATAACTACAAGGTCTGTCTAATTTAACCATTTATGATATAGAAAGTAATGAGAACCTAAGGCTAGGTCAACAATCCATATCAATATCAAGCATCGTTAGTTTCAAACAAAGTAGGACGGATTGTCGAAATGTTTCCAAGAACAGTATGAATCCAAACAAGATGCATATGATTTAGTCTAAGTAAAACTTGAAAACCATATACATCCTTTATTATGTCACATGAAGTTACTTCCACTAATGTGCATCTGGCTACAAATAATTTTTTTGTTCCATAATACGACGGATGGCTGCAGTGCATAGCTGTCACGTCAGATAATACGGGTTTTGAAACTTATCTTTGGCTAAATCCATGAGATGTTTTCAAATTAACTCTATGTGAAAATACATTATAAGAATCAATAAAATGCATCAAATGTAGTTTAGGTAAAATTTGAGAAATATATGCATCCGTGATATCGTTATCTAAAGTCATGTCTCGCCAGTATTTCTTTGGCTGCAAAAACTTTTGATTCCGTAATACATGGATGAAATATAATTTTTTGAACTTTCTTTGGACCAATCCATAAGACATTTCCATCAGTTTTAAAGAAACAAATGAGAAGAAACCATCAGGTAGTCAATAGAAAAAATGTTCATTTAAATCACAAGACAAGAACATGAAGGTATTCATGTTGAGAAAGAAAATTACATGAAGATAATCCTGAGCAGCCTACGAAAACGTATAATCCTAGTTGTGGATGTAATATCAAATCATATTCCTCATTTGGTTGCAGGCTTGTAGTAGTACGACTATCCTACGTACCACCACGACTTTGTAGATTTTGCAAAGACGAGATCTGCATGAGCCACCACATCTCCTTCCTTTCTTATTCATCTCCTTGAATCTCTCATTCTTCTTCATCACGCCTTCTTCTTCTTCTTCTTCATTGTTCTTCATTCTTCTTCACTTTCCCTTCCGCTCTTCCTTCTGGAAGAGTCTTGAGAGCTCTGCTCTGCCCTCTCTCTTCTTTAAGGGTTTTGGTATAGTAAAAGCGGGTTGATGGGCTGGACTCGCGAGCTTAGATTTGAGGCCCGACTTTTCTAAAAAAAGAAAAAAAAAAGATAAATTACAGTAATGGGCTAGGCCGAGCCTGCAATAATATGGACTGAGGGCTGGGCTTGTAGTATTTTTGGTTAGTTATTTAATTAATTAGCAGTTGTTAAATAGTTATTAGTTATATATTATTTCTTAAATTACCTAGCTAATTATGTATAATATTTCCTATCCTAATTAATAATCTAGCTAATTAATTGTGTAATATTTTCTTTGATTATATATTATCCAATTAAATTCTTGAATAGATATTATTACCTATATATTTAATTGCTAATTAATTGCTAATTATTCTCTTTAGTTAAATATATACTAAATTCATAATTAGATATTAGTTACTTGTATGGTTGCTAATATATCTTAGAGTATTCTAGAACCCTTTATAATTATTTTAAGTAGAATTTAATTGTTCCTTAACCATTTATAGGTGGTTTAGAAGCATTTTGCAATCTTCCGAAGAAAGACAAGTACTTGAATCTCAGTTTTACTTAGCGGCATTGCATGACATATTTACACTATATCACTTTCTTTACTTTTCTCGTGTTTCATGTCGGAAGGGAGAACATTCATGAAACATGTAGTTACCCTAGCCTATGGACACTTACATGCCTGCTAGCACTGTATGTGCCTTACGTCCATTACTTGCGCGACTGCTAGCATAGCGGCTACGATGTGCCTTATACATGATAGCCCCTACATGCTTATTGGTGTTCTATTGTACATGTTTCACGTAGTTAGTGCATTATTTTAGGTATTCTTTAGTTTACTTATTATTTAATGCCTTTGTTATTTTATGTACTATTGCATCTTGTCGTTGAATACGGTTGAGTTACATTGTACTTTGCTCATTTTCTTACGGGATCATTGACATATACAGGTGATGATGAGCGTGACTACCCAAAACTTTATGGACCACAAGATGACCCGATATTGGAGACCACTCCGGAGACTATCTAGGGTCAGAAGACCTTCCCCGAGGGGATTTAGATTGTGTAGCTTTTGATATTCATGAAAACTTGAGGATTTTATAGAGTTGCCTTTATCACTCACCGAATTTATTTTCGGAGATCTCTTGTAAAAGGACATCTAATAAATGACATAGTGGATTTGTGATTGTTGGCATGTTACGTGAATAGAGCTATGATAAGAGATTAATACTCTCTAATTTGATGATTCCTAAGGTTTAGACGACTGACTACCGCTGCTCACACCAGTGTAGGCCGAACATAGCATAATTCGTACCTGATTATTCGGGAGCGGGTTGTGACAAGAATTCATGGTTTACTCCATAGATGGGATACGAGATACAAGTGACATAGTATGGAAAATATGTCTCGACAGATTCAATCCTCGGATGACTATAAGTTTAAATTTTATTTCTTATTTTTATTTAAGTTTGCAATTGTGTATTAATAACATTTGGTTTAAATGGTGCAGGGTTAGGTGATATTGCTTACAGACGTTGGTGGGGAGCACCAAGTGTATGCAACAGAGCCTACAGATTTGATTAGTTGGGTTCCCTAATAGAGCAGTAGATGACTGTAGTATGCGTGGATTAGTACAAAACCTTATCGAATTTGTAAGTCTTTATTTATTTATCATTTGAGTACATTTTGTTTGAGTCTATTAATTCGAACAATTTTTAAATTTTGAGCGTACAGAAATTGATCAAGCAATTAACAGTAGAGATATTGTAGTATGTGTTGACCTTTTACGACGGATTGGGGCTGCTATGGATCGAGATCTTATGCATGGTCATGTGCTCTATATGCCTCCTATATATACCAACAGATTATCCAGCCGACAACGTTAGTCAGAGATAGATCCGTAAGCTTGTTGCTCAACATGCTGGAGAGGGGGCATCTCATTAGGCTGGAGATGGGACATCTTATCAGGATGGAGAGGGTGCATCTCATCTGGCTGGAGAGGGGGCATCTCATCTGGCTGTAGAGAGGACTTCGTAGCATGTTGGCGAGAGTAGCTCTCAAGCCGCTCCTACAGATTGGTTTAGGGATATGGAGAAGTATACACAGTTGTTTTCGACTCCATCAGCTCCCATGCCAATCAAGAGACCCAGTGTATGTCGACTCCCATGCTAACTTAGGGGCCCGATAGTTCAGATTCAGATTCAGATCCAGACCCCGAGAATACGGCACTACTAAAATTTATCGTTTTAGCGACGGCCCCATCCGTCGCTAAACCGACGGTAATTACGAATAGCGACCGATGACCGACGGATTTTGGCCAAAAACATCCGTCGGCAATCAGCTCGTCGCTAATAACGGTCCGTCGCTAAGTTGTCGTCAAACGACGGAATAGCGACGGATTGTCGACATCACAATACGAAGCATTAGCGACGCATTTCCGACGGACTGTCGTCCATTTAACTATTAAGTACTGAACTGTGCAGACAATAGCGACGTAAAATTCTGTCGGTAATCCGTCGTAACAGCGTATCAGAGCGTATCGTTCTGTCGCTCATCCGTCGGTATTCGTCGGTAACGAACGACGGATTAGCGACGGCGTGCTGACGGACTATCCGTCGATCAGGTTCTGGAAATGCTTGGCATTTCCAGTACCATGGCGACGGAAGAGTAGTCGCTAATCCGTCGCTACGACATCGCCACAGCGACGGATTACTGACTGATTATCCGTCGCCATGGTTCTGGAAATGTCAGGCATTTCCAGAACCATGTCGACGGATAGTCCGTCGCAAAGCAGTCGCTAGAGCTAGCGACTGCTTAGCGGCTGATTATCAGTCGTCCTGGCGACGGACAGGCCGTCGCTATTCCGTCGAAGTTTATACCACCAGAACCTTGTCGACGGATAATCCGTCGAGCATCCGTCGCTACCTGGAAACACTTTAAAAACTCCAGATAGCGACGGCTAATCCGTCGACGAACCGTCGGCAACTGGGATTATCCGTCGCTAAACGGTCACTAGTCCGTCGCTAACTGAGTTTTTTGGAAAAAAAAATTGTAGCACTTTCCCTGTTCACAAATATATGCATAAACCAAACCAATATATAATGCACACCAATTATCCAACAATCACACAGACCCAATATATAATGCACACCAATTATCCAAGAATCACATAGACCAAATATGCACATACGAATTTAATGCACACCAATTATCCAAGAATCACAGACCAAACCAAATTAATAGAAAATAAATATCAATTATCCTAAAGAGTAACATAATATCCGGTGCTATAAGCCGATTATAGTACAATTAATCCAAAGCTCTCACAAATAATCTAAATTTTCTTAATACAACATTTTAAGAAGGAGGAGGTCGATTGTTCGGTGGTGGTAATCCCATATGCGACCGACAAATATACTCCTCCACAAGGTACGAAGACAAGCCATCGTAGACACTGCTCGGAAGTCGGTGTAGCTGCTCCGCGGATATGATATCCAGGAGTGACGTCACAGTCGTAGGCGGTACCACAGGGGCATCAGGGTTGAAAGAAAGATGGCCCACGGAAGACGGACCGACACCTGCAGTCGACGGACCAGTAGAAGACGGACGAGCACCATCAGCAGACGTACCGGTAGCAGCAAACGGACCGGGCAGCAGCAGACGCAGGCGAAAAGTATGTGGCAAATTGCTTCCACAAGGACGACACCGTCTCGTGCAGCTGCGTAAGCTGCGACCTAACATCATCGTCTGCCCGGACCACGGGAGGAGGCGGTGTCAGTGGAAATCTCTGCGTCGCTATATGCAATGGCCCTAGGGAGCCGACTCCGTACAGGAACCCTTTCTTAAAGCCGCCGACGGTATCTACGAACAAGTCGTTCCGAGCGGCCAAAGAAGAGGGCGTCCGGAAGGGCGTCGTTTCACCGACATCCTCGGTGTCGGTTAACTGAGCCCGACTAAGGGCCTCACGATACGCAGCCTATCAAATGAATGTGTTTATATTATAAGATTTACCTAAGTTGTAATCTAAATCCTATGTTTCACTAAGTTAAGTGTGAATCCTAAGTTTACCTAAGTTATAGTCCGAATACTTTTAATTCTAACATTAATCTCATAAACATAAGTACTTACATCAGTCTCCTTGGCCCTCTCGTCGACGAAGCTCCCGTCCTTCTGTCTTTTGTGCGTATGCTGGAACACGTCATGCATGGTGACCGATTCTGGCGCCCTTCCCTCCTTCACCGCCCGTTGGGCCTGCATATGAAATTTCCGTAGAAACTAATTAACTCCTTTAATTAATAATACCTAATTCGATAGTAAAATAAATTTACGGTTGCTCACCAGATCTGCAAGTGTCGCTGCGTGGGACCTTGATCCCCCCGTATGAAGGCCCGCGGCAGATCGGTTCACCTTCGCCTTCTTCGATTTCTCCTTGTACGCAGGGGTATCCATCATGCCTAAGAGGTCCTCATAATACTCCTGCCGGATCCAATTCGGCCTCATATGCCCCATTTTTAGGTCATGAATCATATCCCGTATCTTCTTCGAGCAAGCGCTTCTGTAGGTCCTGTGGACCCCCTCCTCGCGATGGGGGGGCCACCAGTACGTTGTCTAACACAGAAAATCAATTATCACGAAATTTAAAAAATGGTTGATTAAAGAATCATATAGACTTAACCAAAGATATAGATATATACCCTCAACTCGTCGAGCCAGACGTACTGCACGTTTGGGGGCACCGACGAAAAGTTGAGGTAGGGACCGTGGAAGTTAGCCCTGATAATTTCTCCAAGGGCCCTGCCAACATTAACGGAAAAAAACCTACAAAGAAGAAACGACTGGATTATTAACTTGAATAAATGAAAGAAATTTAATAAATTAACTTAAATTTACTTACGAGGTCCCCGCGGGCCATAGCTCTCGTCGGAACTCGCCTCTCGGCCTCTCTGGTGCCGTCGGAGGATCCGCGGTCCGCGTATGTACTCTCCAGTAACCGGATGGAACCGAGTATGGGGGTACTCCGGGGCCCACTGTGCAGTAACTGGGGCATCCCCCTGGTGGATCCGCTGCTGGTGGTTCCGATAGCGGAACGGATCCGCTAGCAGATCCGGACTCATGCCTCGATGAAGTGGTCGATCGAGGGCGGGATGCGTCTGTGCCCGGGGTACTCTCCGGGTCGGGCTCGCTCGATAGGGTCACATCTCGGGAACTTTGAATGTGACCACGACCACCAGCACCAGTACGACCACGACCACGACCCGCACCACCACCACCACCACCACCACCACCACCACCACGACCAGTACCACGACTATGGCCAGCCATCATAACCTGTAAATAGAACACATAAACATAATTAACAATATAAAAGTGTAAATGGATATAAAAAACTAAACTAAAATATACATACCACCAGTAGGGAGACGAGTGCCGCCGCGACGAAAAAGACTAGGAGTGCCATCTGCAATAAGTAAATAATCGAATAAAAAAAACATGAATTCACGTATTGCTTTTATGAGGTCAAACTTAATTCACGTAATTGGAAGTGTTTTTAATATACAACAATATTTAACCTAATCATCGTCTTCGTTCTCATCCTCGGCCTCGTCTTCATTATCATCCTCCTCATCCTCATCCTCATCCTTATCTTCATCGTCGATTTCATCTGTATCCTCATCCCCATCAAATTCTTCTTCTCTTCTTTCTTCTTCTTCTTCTTCTTTTTCTTCTTCTGCCTCAAAATTTGGGACAAGACGCCTCTTTCTCCCCTGGTTGACAGCTAAGTCTTGTGTATCAACCTCTTCCCTCCCCTCTATTTTCCTCAATAATATCTTCAACATCCATTGTATCTGAGTGTTGTCCCAAGTATTGGGACTTTTCGATCTGGTCCTCTTGGTATGCTGGATCTCCAACGTTGAATGTATTTCTAGATTTAATCTTGCATACTGCCCACCAGTCAAAATCGATCTCTACGATGCCTTGGGTAGCTTGTATAGTAGACTTGAACAGCCTGATTTGCTATCGTAAATGTATCGGACCCTCTATACCTCCTGCGATGATTTATATCGACGAATCCAAATTGTTTATCGATTCTCCAACCGATATTTGGTGTCATATCGAACCACTCACATTTGAACATCACAATATGCATATCATATGGGCCAGTATATTGTAAATCTACAATATCCCGAAGCACTCCATAATAGTCAAAGTTCGGCTCGTCGTCATAGACGGTGCCTCTTATGCAAACACCGGAATCCTTGGTATTGATGCCGTCATTGATAAATTTGACATTTATAGCATTCTGAGTTGACTTAAACCTGAAGCCATTAACGACATAGCCTGGCCAAGTCTTTATTTGCTTCTTCGGTCCCAGTGCCAGATAACGAACACTCTCATGAGTGAGTGTTGTTTCAGGCAATAAAACCTATAAACAAATATTTATAATTTAAATGTTTCAGATTATATATTAATAATCTCAATTATAATCACAGTTACGTATTTGCGAAACCATGACGGAAATGTACAATCAACCTCTCTTTGAAGTCCCTCATCGGTAATATCGGTCTCCTCATTTTGACTTCATCTCTAAATACACTATTAGAGAAAATAAGAATATAAGTGTAGTCACTTACTTCATCAAATTCGAGATTATAACGAGTGCAAGTGTACTGACTTACTTCTCCAAATCTCTCACTTCTTGTATGTCACAGTTTAACAAGACATATCGGTGAGCGGCATCATACTCGTCGTCTGTCACACCACCGTCTTTTACTAGCCCCAACAGGCTTGCCCCTTACATTGAATTCCTCCATCCTCAACGTCCTCGTCATTCCTTTGAGGTCTATTTCGATTTGTTTAACATGAGTATCGAAATAAATGGAGCAGAAGTTTGACACCTCTTCGATAGATATGCTTCGCATATCGAAGCCTCTATATGAGCTTTGTTGCCAACTTTCTTCTTTAGATGGTGTGTAGGATCTAGAGAGACAAATTATCTTGAGAATTAAGAAAGAATTTTAAAAAACCCACTGAAATTCAGCTTAAATTATATCGATATTTATGTACCTTTCAAATGGGTACATCCATCGATAATGAACAGATGCACCGACACGGGCTTCGTATGCTAGATGAATCGGTAGATGCTCCATGCTGTCGAAGAAGCCAGGAGGAAATATTTTCTCCAACTTGCAAATTGTTAAGATAATCTTCTCCTCAAGTTCAACCATGTGTTGCACAGTCAACTTAGTTGAACAAATATCCCTAAAAAATATTGATAGTTCGGCCAACGGAACCCATACAGCAGAAGGCAACAACTCTTTCAAAGCAATGGGCAGTAATCTTTCCATAAACACGTGGCAGTCATGACTCTTCATTCCCGTTAGCTTGCGTTCATTGAGGTCAACGCATCTAGACAAATTCGACACATAGCCGTCGGGAAATCTTAAAGTAGATACCCACTTGCAGATTATTAATCTATTCCTTGCTCAATGTGTATTGTGCTATCGGCTTACTTAATTGTCCAGCAGCTCCCCTTTGTATCAAGTTCAGATAAGGACGCTTGTATATCTCGGCAATGTCTTGTCTTGCTTTTGGATTGTCCTTCGTCTTTCCTTTAATGTCCATGACGGTATTGAGACATTATCGAACACATTCTTTTCGATATGCATAACATCAAGATTATGCCTTATAAGATTATCTTTCCAATAAGGCAAGTCCCAGAAGATACTCCGTTTGGTCCAGTTATGGGTTTGTCCGAACCCATCGACACGATTGTTCGATGGATCTTCCATTACAGTGGGCAAATCCTTTACATCTTCCCAAATATCGTATCCCGACAATCTGGCAGGCGGATGAAAATTCTTGTTTTCCAGCTCTGAATGCGTCCTTGTTCTTTCTCCAAGGATGACTCGCGGGCAGAAATTGACGATGACAATCAAAGAAAGAAGTTTTTCTCCATGCTTAAGGCGGAACGCCTTACTATTTTGCATGCATATCGGACAAGACAGGGTGCCGTGAGTACTCCATCCCGACAGCATACCGTATGCGGGAAAATCATTGATTGTCTACATCAGTGAAGCTCTCATATGAAAGTTCTGTTTTCTGGAAATATCATACGTCGTGACGCCGATCTCCCACAGCTGTTTTAGCTCATCCATCAACGGCTGTAAATATATATCGATATTCTTCGTCGAATTTTTGGGACCCGGTATGATAGCTGTCAAGAACATATAAGGAGTCTTCATACACATCCATGGTGGCAGATTGTAAGGGATCAGAATGACCGGCCAGCAGGAGTATTGAGATCCCGACTGCCCGAAGGGGCGAATCCATTAGACCATAGCCCCATGCGTACATTTCTGGGCTCTACAGCAAAATCTGGATGGCAAAAATCGAAATATTTCCACGCCTCTCCATCTGAAGGATGTGACAATTCTCCATCGTCCTTTGTGCGTTCTTCGTTGTGCCACATCATGTGTTCTGCTGTATTCTGAGACATACATCCTCTGCAAGCGCTTCGTGATCGACAAGTAATGCATATACTTGTAAGGACGTCGTTTTCTAGTTGACTTTCCTTTTCCCTGACTTCCTTGTAACGATCGCATTACAGAAGCGGCAACTTTCTACATCCTCGTTCTCCTTGTAGTACAACATGTATCCGTTGCGACAACAATCTATCTTGTCGTACCCCAGTCCCAGTTGTGGACCATCATCTTCGACTTGTAGAAGTTTTTTGGAAGCTCTTTTGATTCCTTCGGTAACACCTCCTTCATTAGTTGTGTAATCCGATCATAGCAAGTTTGTGGCAAGTTAAAATGGACTTTATGTTCAACAACCGCATCGTCACTGACAGTACGAATGTGGATCACAACCAGGATATAAAGAAGTTTCAGCATCCTGAAACATATCATAGAACTCCTTCGCCTCGGGATTAGGATCCTCCGGATCAAAATTAGGCCCTGCCGGTCGTACACCATATCTCGTGCAAGGTTCTGCACGTCTCCATAATCAACGGAGCATTCGTCGTCATCGACGACAAAATCCGCTGCAGCATTATCATCAAAAGCATAAGTAGCAGCATTCGCAACCTGTCTTTCGCATATAGTTCACCTTGCGATGACCACAGGCCGTAATCACGTACGAAACCCTTACGGGTCAAATGATCTCTTACACTCACCACTTCTTCGTAACGTCTATTGCGACAATTACGACATGGACACTTGATTTTGTTACCGTCCATAAACTGAGCTTTGCTCATGGCATACTTAAGAAACACTTCCACGCCTGCCTGAAAATCGTCACTCACACCTATTCTGCTCTCGTGTTGTCGTTTGTACATCCATGTACGATCAACGAAATAACGATCCATCACAGATTAGATGTAAAAATCTGTATAGTAAGACAAACTAAACAATTAGTATATAATCATGTAACTGGTGGATCCGCTAGTATTCTAGCTCGAGAAGAGAAAAATCTAAATACAGTTGTTACTAATAGTTCGATACCGATAGTGCGATACCGATACGATACCGATTACCGATACCGATAGTTCGATACGATAGTGCGATACGATACCGATAGTGCGATACCGATACCGATACCGATAGTTCGATACCGATAGCATGGTTTAAAGTATCGACCGATTCCGATCCGATACGGCCGATACCGATACGGTTTGGCATGTTCCGATCCGATACCGACCGATACTAAATATTGACCGATACCGACATTGGGGGTCTTTGTTCGGTTAATTCGCAAAACCAATCGGTAAGGGTGACTACTATTTCATATAATTTCAAAACTACTAAGAAATAATGCTGAAATACTTAAAATTATGCCTAAATGTATAAAATATATGTTTTTAAATGTAAATAGTTATTAATAATTATTTGTTTTTCGATACCAAAGTCCGATACTCCGATACGATACCGCCGATACTACCGATATCGTCGATACCAATACTCATAGGAATAGTCCGAAACCGATTCCGATACCGATATTGTGAACCTTGACCGATAGTGCGATACCGATACCGATACCGATAGTGCGATACCGATACCAAACTGAGTCAATCTATCTATTTCTAAATTGCAAGAGTCCACTTCTAGGATATGGTAGCTATATCCTAAATATCTAGTCTAAAATTAACTTGGTTAGGATACTAGAGTGTCCTTATTATCTAGCAAGCACTACCTTAGTCTAGTCACACTAGCATTAATTACCTATAATTCCTACCATGTCTACAATCACACATTACACCCCAAGCCGTCCTGCATGCTAATAGGCATGGTAGGCCTGCCTTTCATTCCTCACTCTCTAAAGCACACATACACATAGATATGTATATCACAGTTAGATGTATAGATATATACATCTATAAGAAGCACACAATGACTTATGCAGATGAAGAACTCGCACTGTCCTTGACACAGTGAACATATACACCATGAACCCAAACTCCATATTCACATTTACTAATCCAAACACCACCAAACTAATGGATAACACCCAATATGGGATAACACATTATTAGCCAATATATAAACTCAGATGAATTTGATAAGCAAAGCCCCCCGCCGCCCCCGACCAAAGCCCGCCGCCCCAAGCCCGCCGCCCAGCCCCCGACGCCCCCACCCAAGCCCGCCGCCCACCCCAACGCCCCGCCCCAAGCCTGCCTCCCAGCCCCCTACGCCCCCGCCCCAAGCCCGCCGCCCAGCCCCCGACGCCCCACCCCAAGCCACCGCCCAGCCCCCGACGCCCCACCCCAAGCCCGCGCCCAGCCCCCGACTCCCCTTGCCCCAAGCCCGCCGCCAGCCCCCGATGCCCCGCCCCAAGCCAGCCGCCCAGCCCCCGACGCCCCCGCCCCCAAGCCAGCCGCCCAGCCCCGACGCCCCCGCCCCAAGCCCGCCGCCCAGCCCCCGACGCCCCCGCCTAAGCCCGAATGTCCCCAAGCCGCCGCCCCCCGCTGCCCCTACGTCGACACCGCGACACAGAGAGAGAGAGAGAGAGAGAAAGAGAGAGAGATCGAGAGAGAGAGGAGATGAGAGATCGACAGAGAGGGGCGAGAGAGAGAGAGGAGAGAGAGAGAGAGACGGAGGAGAGAGAGAGAGGAGAGAGAAAGAAAGAGAGGGGATTACCTTCGGGAGAGAGAGAGAGAGAGGAGAGGACGCCGACGCCGTTCACCGAAGTCGCGTGAGGGGGAGAGAGAGGAGAGAGGGAGAGAGAGAGAGAGATTGAATTTGGAGAGAATGCTAAAAGTTTCCCCCGCCTTTTCATTTAAGTCTGGAACGTAAATTTAGCGACGGCATAGCGACTGCCCATAATGCGTCGCCAAGTAGTCGCTATTATTGATTATCCGACTGAATATCCGTCGCTACGTAGTCGAAGATATGTCCGCCAATTATCTACACAATTCCTGCCAAATAATCGACTACTTAGCGACGACTGGGGATCCGTCGCTATAATTCCGACAGTCTAGCGACGGACGTGCGACCTTTCCTTCCCCTAAAATTAAAATAAAAAATGGCAAAGGCGTGTAGTCGATACTCAATCGCTGAGCGGCCACGAAGCCGTCGCTAACACCGACGAAAATTTTCGTCGCTTAATATCCGTCGCTAATTGAGTGTATTTTGGTAGTACGGAGGAACGGAGAGACCGACTAGGCCTCAAGCATACTGTACGTAGGATTATTTGGGTCAGTTTATGCGTGGTCGTAGCTGACTCTGTAGACATCTAAAAAATGTATATTTTATTATCAACTTGAACATGTATATTTATCATTTGAGTACAATTGAAGAATGTCTATTTTATTATCAACTTGAAAATAACTACAAAATTTAGCAGAATGTTTAATAACTTTAGCATAATTACAATTGAAATCTCTTATAAGTCCATCACAGTTACTGTCTTCGCTGACTAGTATATTTTCTTTTGTTGTGTCTGATTCCATCATATTTACTGCAACAAAAATGTCTTGTAGATTCTTCGATGGAATGCAGTTCTTCTTTGGTCTTTCAGCTTTGTGTTTAACATCTGATACTCTAATTTTTCCTCGCACCAAAGTATTTTCAAGATCGTAGGGCAATGGAATTGGTTTCATATGTGGCTCATACACACTTTTCAACTTGTTAATAGAAAATATTAAAAAAAATTATCAATACTAATTTTGCAGGTCTAGGAACTCATCACCGCATAGGACCGATATGGATTGCACAATATTACTATGCCTTTTTTTTCTTTTTGCTATACTATTGGACACTTATGTTTCTTTCCTTCATTTCAAAAAATGGCAGAAGAAAGAAGAGAGCCGTGAGGTCTCTCCCTAGTGTGGCCATCTCCGAGAGAGCATCATCTTCCCCTCTAGTAGGTCAAGAGGTGAACGAAACTACTTTCCTGCCTCCAGCTCAAGGAGCTACCTCCACTAGGCACTTTTTTGATTCCATGCCCATGGGTGGAGCTCAGCTTTTGAGTTAGTTCAAGGCATGATCGAGGCTTAGAAAGAGAAGGCTACTACCATGCAGGACGACATGGAGAGTGTACGTCTCGCTACTATAGTAGCCATAGAAAGATGGTCAGTCAGTCCCAAATGTAGACTCCACCTAATCTCAGCCTCAACTAAACCTTTTTTGCCCAAGGAGGGTACTATTCTTGACTTCAAGAGGCTCGTTCCCTATGATTTATATGGCACATAAGGGATCATCTATGCCGATGAGTGACATGAGGATATAGAGAGGCTACTTCGTGTAGCTAGACTTCCAGAGGACCTCAGGATAGAGGCAGCAGGACTCCAGCTGCATGACTTAGCCATGACTTGGTTTTGGAATGAGCCTAAGCTTGCAGTGACAGACCTTACTTGGGAGAGATTTTTGAAGCTTTTCAAGGAGAAATTCTTTTCCATCGTATCCAGGGAGACCTTAGAGAGGCAGTTTCAGTCTTGAGCAAGAAATTTGCACTGATGAGCACGCTGCTGTAATGCCTGTGTTCGTATTTCGTATTCTTGGAATAGTGTACGTATTTATTCTTGTATTGCATGATTTTTTGCTTAATTTCCTCCCTGGGCTTGGTTTATTCTTGGTTGGGTTGGCTTGGTTCGGTTTGGGATTGCTCTTGGTTCATCATGAACCAAGGGGTGAACCCCCTACCTACCACACCTTTGATATTTATTGCCCTTTCTTCTTTCTCTCTCTTCATTACTCATCTTCTTCTTCCCCATTACTTCCTTACCTACCAGAGTGAGGAGAGAGAGGTCTAGGCAAGTGCATCTTGCTTCATGGAGGAACCCAAATATTATTGTTTCATTCTCTTTCTTGTAGCATTTTAACACTCTTTAGTACTTGGCATTTTCCGTTTCCATGGCTAGATTCTTGTAGATCTAAGTTTATTTTAATTTCAGATTTTCTAGGTTTTGATCTATTTAACATTGTTACTTTCAAGTTTTGTTGGTTCCACGTTGTAGAGTAGCTCGTTCTACCCCATTTTGACCTAAGAAGTCCGGATTTGGACTCCGGATGAGGGTTTTATGCATCATGGCAGCCATAGTTTCTTGGTGTTCTTCTTCTCGAAATTTGGAGAAGAAGCACAGTCCTGAGCCGCATGGCAGCACTTGACCGCATGACAAGTTCATGCGGCAAGTATTTATTTTGAGTCGCATGGATTCGGTTTCCCGCCAGCCGCATATCCGGATCGTTGAGCCGCATAGAATTCTGCCTTTGGCAGCCGCATAGGATTCTATATCCCCTGGCCGCATGGGACTTGACTTGGATCGAGCCGCATAGCCTTGCACAGTTCTGAGCCGCATAAGACCCTGCCCTGTCCAGCCGCATGGGAACATTCTCCCTTGGCCGCATGAGACTTAATTTGCCTCAGCCGCTTATGACTAATTCTCTGAGCCGCATGGAGCTCACTCCCCCCGAGCCGTATGTGACTCATCTAAATTGGGCCGCATGGGATTTCGTCCAACCTGACCGCATGAACCCATATCAGTTGAGCCGCATGGGAAGTTATTCCCAGCCGCATAAGAATTGTTATCCTGGCCGCATAAGACCCTATTGTCTCAGCCACATAGAATTTTGCCTGGACCCAGCTGCATGGACTTCCCTGTCGTGCCCTGTTACATATTATTGCTACTATTGTTACTATTGTTCTTTTATTATCATGTATCTTGTAACTTCAGTACAACATGAGTACGCTTTACCTCTATTAGATATTTTACGCTCATTTTATATCCTTACGCCTTTTGTCCTGAACTTGAAAATCATAAATTCATTTGTATGTTTGGAATTGATAATTGAACACGACGTGATAGTGACCCGTAGTGTGCACTCCTGACATGATAACCTGGCATGACCTGATAGTGGCCCGTCGTGGCGCACTCCTGATAAAGTACACCTGACATGATAACCTGACATGATTTCTCGAATAGCTGTTGCGACGGCTACCTGACATGACATGACCTGTATAATTGATCCTGACACCGTGGACGATTGTGCTTGTACAAATAATCCAGTCCTGTCTTGCATCATGTCTAGAGGGGACTCCTGAGTACCACGGTCAGGAGTACCTACTGAAATGGACTAAGATTAATAACTAGCATAATTCACTAGACATGAAGAGATGTTCCCCAGTTACAGGCGATCCCGTTATCCCGGCCGCAAATGTTTGAACTTGTAGCCTGCCGACGAGTAGGGCACATTTCCAGCCCACTGTTATGTGGGGCACTCTTGATTGTCACTTTAATGATTGAACTCTATTGTCACTCTAATGCATTGTACTCTCTGAATTGTCACTATAATGATTGCCTGGATAACCTGGATAGCTGCAGGGCCTGTGACTACTTGGAGCATCTCATTGTATCTTGCTAGTAACTAGGATTGTGATAACCCTAGTTAGTTAATGTAGAAAGCCGTAGGCAATGATTGGCCGTGATTGCTTGGATGGAGTCTAGACCAGTATAGTATTGTCTAGAATTGATTAATTGTAAGATTGTACCAGAATGATTGAATGATTGTCACTCCGATTGTCACTATAATGATTGTCACTCCAGAATGTTACTTGACCTGATTTCTTATATTTATCTTGCCGATAAATGGTGAGAGAAACCAAGTTCCGTTCAGACGAAGGGTTACAACCCCGGTCCTTGTTTGGTTTACGGGTTGTAACCTGGTTATCTGAATAGTCCTATGGTTATCTCATCGTATATCATCCTGTCATGCTTTCTTTCTATATGTCCTGTCTTTTAGTGATTCTATACAAGATTGTCTTTTATAATTACCCATCATGCTTTTTCTTAAACTACTGCCTTTATTATGTAATTTTACTCTTGTGCTAATTGCTGGTTTTAGTTCTTAAGTGAAGCCTCCTTTGTGGTACTTGCTCTTTCTGGGGTCTGACCCAGCTGGTTTTGTATGGCCAGATACCAGAGCAGCAGCAAGGGATCTCCCTGATTTCAGCCCGATGGTGGTCACCAGGCGTAACCAGGGCAACGAGTGGGTTTATTTTTGCTCTCCCACTCTATTGTAAAATTATTCTTTTGAGGCGTTTAGCCGCCGAGCAAGTGTTAGCTCGTTTGCAACTTTATTTACTGTCTGTCTACGGGCTGTAAGCATGATTGGCAACTCGAGGTTGATCATGTATGACTTAAACTCTTGCTAGTCCTTACATTTTGTACGACTAGCTTCATGATCATCTGGATATGTAATGTTTGGGATGCCTTACAATTGTATATTTGGTGATCTGATATCTTGTGATTATTATTAGTTGGTTAAGATTGAGACAATAGGCTATTTTATGACCTTAAGAGACTGATGGATTGTAGTGAAACCCTCACATATCTAGACAGCCGTGACCGTATAGCGGTGTGGATTCTATTCCGTTATACGTAGCTGGCTATGTCTGCCCCCGCTCTCAGTATTCTGGTTCTGGGGTGTGACATGGTTTAAGTGGTGGCCCATGCAGGTCTTGTTAATCAAGATGTGAGGGTTTACCAGATAGATGTCTCAATCTGTACTCGCCCTTGATCTCTGCTCGTATCTCTTGATTCCTGAAAATTCTTGTCCTGATCACATGCTTGTAATCGTTGATCTGTCCTGGTCCTTCCTTATTGTTTCCATGTCGTCTTCTTCAGCGGCATTGAACCTGGACCTGCCGGTCAGCAAGGCGGATCACCTCCCGTGGACCAGCAGCAACCAGAAGATCAGGCCCAGCACCAGCACCAGCACCAGCACCAGTACCAGCTCCAGTTCACCAGCAACAGCAGTTCCCGTTCCGAGGCCCTTGCCGACTCAGGCCCAGACCTTCCAGCAACAGAACCCGCGGCAGTTTGCCCTAGCCCAGGCTCAGGTTCAGAATCGACCGAGAGGATATGTGTCCTCTCATCTTGCTTTTCTACCGTCATTATGTGGGGTGCATGACGTATTTTATGTATCCTAATTACAACGGTATATCCCGGGCCGAGCCATTTCCTAGATCATTCGAAAAGGTTGGTACCAATAGCCTTTTCGTATGAGGATAGGCCCGTGTCCATGTTTGACCAAAGAAAGAGACCTCAAGCGCAAGACTATCAGTTTAGTTCATGTTGCTTGAGTTCATCGCTCCTTGGGAGAGTCAAACGTGGGAGTGTGAGGATGATATCCGATCACGTTATCCCAATCGGCTTGGCTCGTGAGGTGTAATATCTTTCTTATGCCTTACGCTTCGAATCCTTGCTTGCATGAATGATTGTACGATTGATTGGTAGTGGTAGATTGCCTATGATAGAATAGCTTTTCCTTACATCTCTAGCCTCTTGATTAAATTCCGAGGACGGAATTCTTTTAAGGTGGGTAGAGTTGTAATGCCTGTGTTCGTATTTCGTATTCTTGGAATACGTGTACGTATTTATTCTTGTATTGCATGATTTTCTTGCTTAATTTCCTCCCTGGGCTTGGTTTATTCTTGGTTGGGTTGGCTTGGTTCGGTTTGGGATTGCTCTTGGTTCATCATGAACCAAGGGGTGAACCCCCTACCTACCACCACCTTTGATATTTATTGCCCTTTCTTCTTTCTCTCTCTTCATTACTCATCTTCTTCTTCCCCATTACTTCCTTACCTACCAGAGTGAGGAGAGAGAGGTCTAGGCAAGTGCATCTTGCTTCATGGAGGAACCCAATATTATTGTTTCATTCTCTTCCTTGTAGCATTTTAACACTCTTTAGTACTTGGCATTTTCCGTTTCCATGGCTAGATTCTTGTAGATCTAAGTTTATTTTAATTTCGGATTTTCTGGGTTTTGATCTATTTAACATTGTTACTTTCAAGTTTTGTTGGTTCCATGTTGTAGAGTAGCTCGTTCTACCCCATTTTGACCTAAGGAAGTCCGGATTTGGACTCCGGATGAGGGTTTTATGCATCATGGCAGCCATGGTTTCTTGGTGTTCTTCTTCTCGGAAATTTGGAGAAGAAGCACAGTCCTGAGCCGCATGGCAGCACTTGACCGCATGACAAGTTCATGCGACAAGTATTCATTTTGAGCCGCATGGATTCGGTTTCCCGCCAGCCGCATATCCGGATCGTTGAGCCGCATAGAATTCTGCCTTTGGCAGCCGCATAGGATTCTATATCCCCTGGCCGCATGGGACTTGACTTGGATCGAGCCGCATAGCCTTGCACAGTTCTGAGCCGCATAAGACCCTGCCCTGTCCAGCCGCATGGGAACATTCTCCCTTGGCCGCATGAGACTTAATTTGCCTCAGCCGCTTATGACTAATTCTCTGAGCCGCATGGAGCTCACCCCCCGAGCCGCATGTGACTCATCTAAATTGGGCCGCATGGGATTTCGTCCAACCTGACCGCATGAACCCATATCAGTTGAGCCGCATGGGAAGTTATTCCCAGCCGCATAAGAATTGTTATCCCTGGCCGCATAAGACCCTATTGTCTCAGCCGCATAGAATTTGCCTGGACCCAGCGCATGGACTTCCCTGTCGTGCCCTGTTACATTATTATTGCTACTATTGTTACTATTGTTCTTTTTATTATCATGTATCTTGTAACTTCAGTACAACATGAGTACGCTTTACCTCTATTAGATATTTTACGCTTATTTTATATCCTTACGCCTTTTGTCCTGAACTTGAAAATCATGAATTATTTGTATGTTTGGAATTGATAATTGAACACGACGTGATAGTGACCCGTAGTGGTGCACTCCTGACATGATAACCTGGCATGACCTGATAGTGGCCCGTCGTGGCGCACTCCTGATAAAGTACACCTGACATGATAACCTGACATGATTTCTCGAATAGCTGTTGCGACGGCTACCTGACATGACATGACCTGTATAATTGATCCTGACACCGTGGGCGATTGTGCTTGTACAAATAATCCAGTCCTGTCTTACATCATGTCTAGGAGGGGACTCCTGAGTACCACGGTCAGGAGTACCTACTGAAATGGACTAAGATTAATAACTAGCATAATTACTAGACATGAAGAGATGTTCCCCAGTTACAGGCGATCCCGTTATCCCGGCCGCAAATGTTTGGACTTGTAGCCTGCCGACGAGTAGGGCACATTTCCAGCCCACTGTTATGTGGGGCACTCTTGATTGTCATTTTAATTATTGAACTCTATTGTCACTCTAATACATTGTACTCTCTGAATTGTCACTATAATGATTGCCTGGATAACCTGGATAGCTGCAAGGCCTGTGACTACTTGGAGCATCTCATTGCATCTTGCTAGTAACTAGGATTGTGATAACCCTAGTTAGTTAATGTAGAAAGCCGTAGGCAATGATTGGCCGTGATTGCTTGGATGGAGTCTAGACCAGTATAGTATTGTCTAGAATTGATTAATTGTAAGATTGTACCAGAATGATTGAATGATTGTCACTCCGGATTGTCACTATAATGATTGTCACTCCAGAATGTTACTTGACCTGATTTCTTATATTTATCTTGCCGATAAATGGTGAGAGAAACCAAGTTTCGTTCAGACGAAGGGTTACAACCCCGGTCCTTGTTTGGTTTACGGGTTGTAACCTGGCTATCTGAATAGTCCCATAGTTATCTCATCGTATATCATCCTGTCATGCTTTCTTTCCATATGTCCTGTCTTTTAGTGATTCTATACAAGATTGTCTTTTATAATTACCCATCATGCTTTTTCTTAAACTACTGCCTTTATTATGTAATTTTACTCTTGTGCTAATTGCTGGTTTTAGTTCTTAAGTGAAGCCTCCTTTGTGGCACTTGCTCTTTCTGGGGTCTGACCCAGCTGGTTTTGTTTGCCAGATACCGGAGCAGCAGCAAGGGATCTCCCTGTATTTCAGCCCGATGGTGGTCACCAGGCGTAACCAGGGCAACGAGTGGGTTTATTTTTGCTCTCCCACTCTATTGTAAAATTATTCTTTTGAGGCGTTTAGCCGCCGAGCAAGTGTTAGCTCGTTTGCAACTTTATTTACTGTCTGTCTACGGGCTGTAAGCATGATTGGCAACTCGAGGTTGATCATGTATGACTTAAACTCTTACTAGTCCTTACATTTTGTACGACTAGCTTCATGATCATCTGGATATGTAATGTTTGGGACGCCTTACAATTGTATATTTGGTGATCTGATATCTTGTGATTATTATTAGTTGGTTGAGATTGAGACAATAGGCTATTTTATGACCTTAAGAGACTGATGGATTGTAGTGAAACCCTCACATATCTAGACAGCCGTGACCGTATAGCGGTGTGGATTCCATTCCGTTATACGTAGCTGGCTATGTCTGCCCCGCTCCAGTATTCTGGTTTTGGGGCGTGACAGCTGCTGAGTTCAGTCGATTGAGTCGATTTACCGAAAGCGTGGTGAGAGACCCTAAGGAGCGAGCCAGGAGGTTCCGTCAGGGATTGGCTAAGGAGATTCACGTTCATATTATTACGAATGGTGCGAGGACTTATACTGAGACGATCTTGATTGCCCATAGAGTCGAGGTTGACCTGGACCTTCATCCGAAGAGGGACCGAGACATTTCTAAAGGAGGCATCAACCAGGGGCCAGCTAAGCGCCCAATGTTCAAACGAAGACTTTTGCACCACAAACATAACTTCCTCCTAGAGCCTCCAGTTCATTAGAGACAGGTTGAGCAGACTCCTACTTGCGGGTATTGTCAGAAGAAGGGACACACTCGATAGGTCTGTCATGGACATTGTTTGATCTGCGGAGCAGTTGATCACTAGGCAAGGGAGTGTACCGCAGCTTCTTTTCGACCCACAACAGGTCCAGCTCCGCCTCAGAAGGGCCCGACAGTAGTCCACTAGGACCACCACCGAGGGGCCTACCTCTCTCGACTTAGCAGCAGCGCTTTGCACATCAACCTGTAGCAGAGGGATGCTTGGCCACATGGAAAAGATTTTGCCATGACTATTGAGGATGTAGAGCCGACTGCAGATGTGGTTACATGTTCTATTCTACTCTACTCATTTTCTGCTATTGTATTATTTGATTATGGAACATCCCATAGCTTTTTATCCTTGGAGTTTATGGTCAAATGTCATATAGTAGCTAGGTTGACTAAAACCGTACCAGTTAGTAGTGTCTGGGTGACTGTCCCATTATTATTGCAGACATGAATTTTAAAGCAAATTGCTCGTAGTGCTACTCCCGAGATTTGATCTGGTCCTCGGGATGGACTGGTTGAGCGAAAACTTTGCAATTATTGACTCACAGAGGGTGCGTGACATTCAACCCACTCAGTCCACCGAAAAGGCTAAAGTTTGAGATCACAAGAGAGGCCCAGACTAGTGTTGATGGGATCAATTATGGAACAATAGTGGAGGAGAAAGAATTACCCCATTCCACCATCGAAAAGTTTCTAGATGCTTTTCCAAATGAGTACCACCGGATAGGGACATTAAATTTACCATTGATCTAGTCCCGGGAGCATCCGTTGTATCATAAAATTGCTATTGGCTTAACCCCAAAAAATTAAAGTAGATAAAGGACCAGATTGATGAATCAGAAGGAAAAAAGGCTTCATCACATCTAGTGCTTCGTCTTGGGGAGCGTCGATTTTGTTTGTGCCCAAGAAGATGGAACTGTCTAGATTTGCATTGACTATGGAGATTTAAATAATATTACCATCAAGAGCAAGTATCCATTGCCTCGGATAGACAATCTATTTGATCAGTTGAGTAAAGCGAAAGTGTTCTTTAAAATTGATCTCAGGTCAGGGTACCATCAGGTGAAAGCCAGGAAGGAAGATATCCCTAAGACTGCTTTCAATACCAGGTATGGACAATATGAGTTTTTGGTAATGTCGTTCGGACTCATAAACGCTCATACAGTTTTACCTTATGAATAAGGTCTTCCATTAATATCTGGAGAAGTTCATAGTAGCCTTTATTGATGACATTCTGATATTTGAAGACTCCTGAAGAGCTCGAAGAGCATCTAAAGATAGTCTTGGAGACATTGAGGAAGGAAAAATTGTATGGGAAGCTTTGTAAGTATGAATATTTTTTGGATAAGCTGGAATTCTTGGGATTTGTAGAACGGGAGATGTATTAAGTAGATCCAAAGAAGATTACAAACAATGGAGGCTTGGGCTACAGCTGACTTAGTGGCAAAAGTCAAGAGTTTCTTAGGATTAACAGACTTCGCCCGAATTGCGGAGCCACTAACGAAGCTCACCAGGAAGAACGAAGAACTTGTGTGGACATAAGAGTGTCAGGCTAACTTTGAAGAATTAAAGAAGAGACTAACTTCAACACCAGTTTTGGCTAAACCTTTCGGATCATGAGGTTTTGCCATCTATAGTGATGCATCATGAAAAGGCTTGGGTTGTATACTAGAGCAGAACAAGAGAGTTATCGCTTATACTTCTAGTCAACTTAGGCCTAATGAGAAATTATCCAACCCATGACTTGGAGTTAGCAGCGACCATATTTGCTCTGAAGCTCTGAAAGCACTATCTCTATGGAGAGAGAGTAGAGATCTTCATAGATCATAAAAGCTTGAAGTATGTATTCACACAAAAGATTTGAATATAAGACAAAGAAGGTGGCTAGAACTGATGAAAGATTTTGATATCACTCTACAATATCATCTAGAAAATGCCAATGTGGTAGCTGATGCACTCAGTAAATAACTGATGGCGATATTTTTGACTATGGATAGACACTTGCTATAGGATTTCGAGAGTTTAGGGATAGAATTCATCATCCCAGGATTTGAGATACAGTTGATGAATCTACAGATATAGTCCAGTGTTATGGATAAGATTAGAGAGGCTCAGTTTCAGGATGAGAGTCTCCGCAACATTCGTGCCCAAGTACAGACATGATTACTGAAGATTTTTTTATCGCAGAGGATGAGACGTTGAGACATGGCACCAGACTTTGTGTGCTCAGTGGTAGTTTGAGAGAAGAGATAATGTAGGAGGCTCATCTGTCCTAGTATTCTATGCACCTAGAATCTACAAAGATATACAAGGACCTAAGGGAGCATGTAGGGTCGCATGGGATGAAAAGGGAAGTGGTTGGATTCGTCTCGAGATGTTTAGTTTGCCAGCAGGTGAAGGTAGAGCGCCAGAGACCAGGAGGATTATTATAGCCCTTGTCCATTCCTGAGTGGAAGTGAGAGCATATTACTTTAAATTTTGTCTCTGGGTTGCCACGATCACCTGGTGGAAAAGATATTATATGGGTGATAGTAGACATGCTTACTTAGTTGGCACACTTTATCCCATTCAAAGTGGGGCTATCCATAGAGAAGTTAGCAGAGCTGTACATGACAGACCGTGAGGATACACGGTGTACCAGTTAGCATTATCTCAGACATGGATAACTATTTCACCTCTCATTTCTGGACGAGCCTACAGAGGAGCTTGGGGACTCAGCTTAAGCACATTACCGCATACCATCCACAGTCAGACGAGCAGTTTGAGAGGACCATTTAAACCTTAGAAGATATGTTGAGGACTTGTGCTTTGGATTTTGGCGGATCTTGGGAGGATCATCTACATTTGGTAGAGTTTTCTTACAATAATAGCTACCAGGCTAGCATAGGCTTGACCCTTTTGAGGCGTTATATGGCTGATGGTGCCGTCCCCCACTGTCTTGGGTTGATGTTGGAGAGAAACAGTTGCTAGGACCAGAGATGGTTATGGATGCTACATATAAAGTCAAGCAGATTTGAGATCGCTTGAGGATAGCCCAGGATAGACAGAAGCATTGGACAGTAACAACCGAATACCTTTGGAATTCGTAGCTGGGGACTCGTATTTCTGAGGATTTTTTGACTCGAGGCACTATCAGGTTTGGTCGAGGGGGGAAGCTCAGTCCGAGGTATATAGGGTCTTTTTAGATATTGGACAAGGTGTCACGACCCGCTCCCAGATATCGGGTAAGGGTTGTGATCGCACCCGGCCTACACTGTCGTGGACAGTGGTAGTCAGCCGTCTAAACCTCAGGAATCATCAACGACAAAAATATATCGATCACTCATCATAGCAACTAGAACAAGTAAGTCACATTAACACAAGTCACCACAGAGTCCACTATCAGTATTTTGGTACAGCATATATTTACTTGCTCTTCAGATACAAATCCGATATCATATCCTCTAAGCAAAAATAATACAAATGATACATCTCTCTCATCTAAATCATCTAATACATCAAATAGTATATGTATCTAATCTTCTAGAATCTACAGGAGTCATCCAATCTCATGTTGTCCATAGTCTCTTGTCCTGGTCTAATATGTCAAAGTTCCAGTCAGAAAAGGAGCAAAGGACAATGTAATTCAACAGTACTCAACAACATGATGCAATAGTATGTAAAATATCAAAGACAAGTAAATAGCAAGTAAACTAAAAAAGTACATGAAATCATGCACTAGCTACGTAAAACATGTGCAATAGAACACCAATAAGCATGTACGGGCTAAACATGTATCAGGTATATCAAGATATGCTATCAGTCACGAATATCATGCAAGTAACTAATATCAGGCTTGTCCAACGATAATGCTATCAATCACGTAGGCAATAAATACCAGGCATATCAGGATATACTATCAGTCACGTATGAAATGGACATTAGGCACATCAAGAAATGATATGCTATCAGGCACAAAAATTGTCCAAGGCTAGGTGTACTACATGCCACATGAGTGTTCTCCCTCCTGACACGTAACATGAAAAACGTGCAAGCAAGTAAGAAACACGAAGATAAGTCAAATAAGTGAGTGCAAATATGCATGTAAAGTTGCTACGTAAAGTGAGTACATGTACTTGCTTTTTACCGGATGTTGGCAAATGTCTCTAAATCCACCTAACAATGGTTAAGAAAATAATGGTTAGAAAGTATCCTGAGATTTTCTAGAAGATTCTAGTAATACTATGTCTAATACTAGCTACCCATCCAACTAATTATCAAATGCTAATAATCTAATATTATAGTAGTAATCTAACAAATATTTACGCAAAATAATTACTAAGTACTAGCTATCGAAACAAGTTCTAATTATAATAACAAAATTCTATTGTAGAGTATTAATAAAATGCTGACAAAATAATTAATAATTATCATCAAAATTATTAACATATAATTAACCAAAATTCCTACTTCAGTCAGCCTAGCCCACTAGCCCCCAACCCAAAGTCTGCTGGCTTGGTCGAAGCCCAGATTTCTTTTCTTTTTATTCTTTTCTTCCATTTTTCACTGGCACAGGGCTTGAACCCAAAACCTAGCCCTATTACCTGGCCATAGAACCTATACTAAAACCCTAAATATTAAACCTAATCTCTCGCTCTCTCTTATTACTTCACTCAGCAGCCGCAATGGCCAGCCTTAAACCTTATTCTTTACCACTCATTATCGCTTGTTCACTCTCACTCTATGCCACAAAACCACGAAGAAGAAGATCAAGAAGAAGGGAAAGAAGGGGATTCGAGGAAAAAGAAGGCGGGGATGTGCTCACCTCGGTGGTGGCTCGACGAGTGGAGGCTCGGCGCTGGAGGAGGCGATGGCGAGTCGTCACAGTCATAGCGAATCTGCGGTGACAACGGCGGATGGCCTAAACTCGACGACGAGCAACGACGACCCGGTGGCAAAGCGGTTGTGGGATCTGGTAGTGGAGCAAGGTTCAAGGCACGATCGAGCTTTCAAAAGATCAGATCTGGTGGCGGTGAGAATCGACTACGGTGGACGAAGGTGGCTAGGGTTCCGGTGTCTGCGATCTCGAGGCGATATAGATCTTGACAATGTCGAGGCTCGGTCGTGATGGCCAGGAGAGACAAGATGGCGATAGGCTTTTTGAAGATAGAGTGGTGGTATCGGTGAGTCCAGATCTGGACACAACGATCCAGATCAAGCGTCGTCGGTGAGGCGTGATGGCTGGATCAAACGACGATGTTTAATCTCGACGAGGCCAGATCGGGTGGTTGGCGGCGGGGACTCGTACTCGGGCGAGACACGGTGTGGTGGTGGCAGACGTGGCCAGGCAGCGCTAGACACAACTAGGTTTAGGATTAGAAATTAGGATTGGGGTTTGGATAGAATTTTGGGGTCTGTCCTGTACAGTGTCCGTGTTTGGGTGACATGAGACACAAGGGTGATTTTGTTTGTAATCATGTGTCGGGGGACACAGGACACAAAGGGATGTACATGGGAAATGTCTGTGTTATACACAAATGTAATTGTAAAGAAAATAGTTAATGAAATGGACACGAAATCAAGTAGGACACGGTCATTAGGACCACTAGGAGTAGTTAGGAATAATAAATCCAACAATCAATGATAGCTATTTATAGCCTCATTAGGAAAGTCCTATAATCTCTAGGCACATAGGTTGAGGAAATATTTCAGACTAATCCTGATTAATCTTGATTAGCCTAATAATCCAAAATGTTCCCACCAAAAAATGTGACTAGGCATTCCACAATAATTTCCTAAATAATTAATTTGATTAGGGAGTAATTACAAATTTGCCACTCTATAAAAGGAAGTTATAATTAATTAAACTTAAATAATTTCAGCTAATTAATCCAAAAATAGTATTTCATTTAATCAAAACAGTTAGTCTTAACAAGTATAACTGTAAAATAAATTTTGTAAAATATATTACATGAAAATCATAGTTATTTCCCTTAATGGAAATCATACTCAAATAAATCTAAATGAACAATTAGCTATCAAATAAATCTATTATAGTAAAATCAATTAGAATAAAGAACTAAATTAATTAAATCATTTGATACATTTGAATAAAGTATTCCAAAAATAATTAAAATAATAATAAAATATCAGAAAAAATTAGATCAACTTTTATTTAGGAACAATGGGTTACAAATCTCCCCACCTTAGAAAATTTTTGTCCTCAAAATTTTAAATCGTACGTTAGGCACGATTATGAATATCTAAGTACTTAAATTTTGAAAATGATCAAGAACAAATAAATGAAAAATAAAATTAATCAAAATCATACACATGATCAAAATATAAAAATTTGAAGATAGTGAAGTTGGCATGATTAAGAAGCAAATTTAGACACGATTATAAACCATCGAGTCACGATCAAGTACCTAGGCCTAATCAATTATAGAATAGTGATCAAAGTCTAGGCACGATAGATATAATTACGATCAAAGGGCCAAAATTGACTAAGCACAATCAATTATAGAAATGATGCAATCGAAGAAATTTGGAAATAGCGTAAAATTGCGTCATCAGGAATCATATTTAGGTACGAGCAAAATATAGAATAGAATCGAAGAATGATAAAAATTAAACCGTTTAGTCACGATTTGATTAATAATCAAATAATTTAGGAATAAAGTCCAAATCGTATATGCACAATCAAGTTTAGACATGATCAAGTCATGATAAAAATTTGAAGCATGATTAAAGGTCAAATCACGACCAAATCAAAATCAAAATCCTCAAGGCACGATAAAGGATAGAATGATAATCTATTCACGGTCAAAAATCGTATAATCACGATTTAAGAGCCGTTTGTCTAGATATGACCAAAATTCAAAATTTAGGCACGATAATGAAGATAAAATAATATAACTAGGACCAAGATAGAAATAAAGTCTGAGAATATTTTTCCATAGATGAAAATTATAAAAATAAAAAGGAGGATCTTCAAGAAGAGCTCGAGTTATGGATTATTGAGCAATACAGGGGGATTTCCCAGCAGAGAAGGTGGGTAGAGAAGGGAGGGAGAGGCAACCTCATAACACGACATTAGTACAAGAGAGAGATGAATAGGTTGGGGATACATAGTCATACGTATAGTCGTATGGTTACAACGGTAAAACTCCATAGTTGAATAAGAAAGTTCCGTCTCCGGGAAGGACAAATGAAAGATGAAGCGAAGGTAATGTAATATCGGGAGTACTCACTGTAGGCCGGTTGTTAGCAACATCGGTCGGGTTCAAAAGGCGATTCAAAATAGAATATGTAGGGAGAAAATTATCTCATTAACGTCCTACAAATCGATCTTCCAACCTTTGCTAGATAAACTCGTAGCACCAATGAACCTAAGGTAACTACCCAGTCACTATAACTAATTCTATTTGGGATCAAGGAATCCAATTTGATTCAATCAATTTCCATCAAGCCGTTTCATATAATCTGCCAATTTGCTTTCCTTAATCAAACCATTTCTTAGACCTAAAATTTTATTTCTTCCATTTCTGACTTCATTAAGGATACAATACCAATTGCCGAACAATCCTTTCAAAAATCTAAATCCTCAAAAGTTAGTGACTAAATCATTAATCGAATTTGAACATCTTCTTATAGAAATCTTGAAATATCGTCGTATCTCAAACATGCATGAAATATTTCTTACTGTAACATGAATCTGATCAAATTTGAATCCTAACGTTTGTTAATCTTCCAAAAAAATCTTAACTTAACGGCCCTTCTTTTCTTTAATCACTATCCAATTATTCCAAGAGTTGTATGCCAAGGTCCTGGTCTTAATTCCTCATTATTACTTTGACACAACTCTTTCCTTCCAGAACACATTAGTCCTTCTATGGTCATATCCATCTAATCTCAAAAATTAATTCCTTTGAGTATTTCTCAACTTGATCCTCGTCTTCTTAAGTTCCTTTATTATCCAAATTATAGTTCGCAAATTTATTTTCTTTATAGAAGAACTTTGTCAAATCCTAATCTTCTTCACCAATCTTTGGTTACAAATTTCTCTATCATTCAATATAATTCATTTTTCTTGCCTTTAGTCAAAATCATCATATTTCTTTATGTGTTCGAATCCAATATCACCACTAACGGTTCTGTTATCTTCTTCCTGAATAAGCCAAAAGCCTCTTAAAATTTATTACCAAACCTGCTTATCCATAGTTTTATTCTACTGCCTTTCTACCCTTACCTGTCTAACCTTATTGAAAACTATGGATCCCAAAGATACCCTTACTAGAAATGAGTTAATAGGGTTGGTAGGAACTATCTATGCTTCCATGTATACATTGCTACTAAAAGATATATCCATATTCATCCACAAAAATGTATATTAGTTATCTAGTATACCTAGCTATTTGCAAGGTATTTATATATAGCTATCAAAAATATGTAATTATCAACAACATATGCAATACATCCGAGTTTGAGCCATGAAAGAGATTGGGGCAATTGGTATTTGAAATGGTCCTAATGAACTCTACAAAAAATCGAGTAGAGATTCTATAGGGACCCTTATTCCTAGTGGCTATGGTATTAGAAGTGATCTCTGGAAGTTGCTAGAAATATAATCATCGGGTTAGGACAAAATCAAACAGATCAAAATAATTCTGATATAGTTTCTCAATAGTGATAAGATGCCCAACAATGTATATCTAGGATATGGATATAGTCTCAATAGTATCCAGAAACCATGCATATCCGTAATCACTTTACCTAGAATTCATGCCCTGCCAGTGTACATATGGCTGCTGTGAACTCTTGGCTCCGTGACTTAAAGAATGATAGATACCGAATAATCTCTCAACTTTACTCATTCCAAATGATATTGACAGAACAACTCAAGTGATCGAAACATGATGCATCGAGGACATCGTCTCAATAGTATCCGAAAACTAATACATACCTGAAATCACTTCGACTTAGAGCCCATGTCTCGCCAGTGCGCTGCTGGCTGTAATGAACCCGTAGTTGCTATGATTCAGATAAATGGATGCGGTGCACATCTGTAGGTCACCGAATATTCTCTCAAGTTTATCCATGGTAGTTTCAAAGGAGCACCTTGATAATTCAAATTCAAGTAAGTTTCCTATTCACTATGGATGTTTAATCAAAATAGGAAGGAATTATTGTAGTATCAATGTAAGTATTTATTCTTGAGAATCAAGGGATCGACTATCAATAGGAAGAAAAGAACCATAATGATTTATCCATGGATCAAGGTTAGAAATTTATAAACACATAATTAATCAGAACCTGGCAATGGCTAATTGAGTTGGGTTCAAGGGTGAAAAGGAATAATGATGTTCCAATATGAGCTTAAGAAAATATTCTTGGCTCATGGAAGTACTTAGGGAATGTTGACCTATAGTTGGAATTATTTTGGGAAAATAATTCCTTGCGGCCAATGAATTTTTTTTGTGAAATTCAATAGCTAGTCTATGATCTCTATGGTTTTAAATGAAACACCTTGGCTTGGAATGGTTAAGAAAAATCATATATGATTTTTGACCAAAACTAATAGGAAAATTTGAAATGGCTATTTAAGAGACATAATAGGTTTGTTAAAGAAGAAGTTAAAACTCTAAATAGTGAATGGATCTAGATTCTAAATAAAAATAGAGAAGTAGGATTTTGATTAAAACCAATAGAGCAGGAGTTTGAAAGAAGTAATCTTAATCTCCAAATAACAAAAGAGCATAGATCCTAAAAGATTATAGAATAGAAGATGATTTTATGAAAGCCATGGGTTTGTAACCACAACCTTCCACGGGATACTAAGAGAAAATTTAGAAAATTATATAGTTAGTACAATATACAATCAGCCTATGCTATAATAAGTTTTCTTATTCTCGCAGGCCCTTAATAGTACCAGAAACATAAGTACTATTAAGATGAGACCTGCATGGGCCACCATAAAAATGTGTCACAACCCGCTCCTAGATAATCGAGTATAGGTAATGATCGTGCCCGACCTACACTATCGTGGACAGCAATAATCAGCCGTCTAAACCTCAGGAATCATTAACGATAAAAATATATTGAACACTCATCACAACAACTAGAACGTACAAGTAAATCATAGTAACAAAAGTCACCACATAGTCCACTATCATTATTTTGGTACAACATACATGTACTAGCTCTTCCAGAGACAAATTCGGTAATCATATCCTCCAAGATAATACAACTGATACATCTGTCTTATCTAAATCATCTAATACATCAAATAGTATCTGTATCTAATATTCTAGAATCTTCAGGAGTCGCCATCCAATCCCATATTGTCCACAGTCTTTTGCCCTGGTCTAATATGTTAACGTTCAGTCAGGAAAGAAGCAAAGTACTATGTACTCAATAACATGATGCAATAATATATAAAATAGCAAAGGCAAGTAAATAGCAAGTAAACTGAAAAGTACCTGAAATCATGTACTAGCTACATAAAACATGTGCAATAGAACACCAATAAGCATGTAGGGGCTAAATAGGTATCAGGTATATCAAGATATGCTATCAGTCACGAATATCACACATATGACTAATATCAGACATGTCCGTCGATAATGATATCAATCACGTACGCAACAAATATCAGGCATATCAGGATATACTATCAGTCACGTATGAAATGGACATTAGGCACATCAAGAAATGATATGCTATCAGACATAAAAATTGCCCAAGGCTAGGTGTACTACATGCCACATGAGTGTTCTCCCACCCGACGCGTAACATGAGAAACGTGCAAGCAAGTAAGAAACATGAAGACAAGTCAAATAAGTGAGTGTAAATATGCATGTAAAGTTGCTAAGTAAAGTGAGTACATGTACTTGCCTTTTACCGGATGTTGGCAAATGTCTCTAAATCCACCTAACAATGGTTAGGAAAATAATGGTTAGAAAGTATCCTGAGATTTTCTAGAAGATTCTAGTAATACTGTTTCTAATACTAGCTACCTATCCAACTAATTATCAAATGCTAATAATCTACTAATACCATCCAACTAATTATAGTAGTAATCTAACAAATATTTACTTAAAATAATTACTAAGTACTATCCATCGAAACAAGTTCTAATTATAATAACAAAATTCTATTATAGAGTATTAACAAAATACTAACAAAATTATTAACTAATTATCATCAAAATTATTAACAGATAATTAACCAAAATTGCTACTTCAGTCATCCCAGCCACTGGCCCCCAACCCAAAGTCTGCTGGCTTGCCCAAGCCAAGACTTCTTTTCTTTTCTTTTCTTTTTTTTTTCTTTTCTTTCCTTTTTCACTGGCCCAGGGCTTGAGCCCAAAACCCACTCCTATTACCCGACCTAGAGAACCTATACTGAAACCCTAAATATTAAACCTAATCTCTCTCTCTTACTACTTCCCTCAGCAGCCGCAATAGCCAGCCTTAACCCTCATTTTCTTCACCACTCCTTCTCTCTTATTCACTCTCTCATCCATGCCACAAAACCACGAAGAAGAAGAAGATCAAGAAGAAAGGGATTCAAGGAAAAAGAAGGTGGGGGATGTGCTCACCTTGACGATGGCTCAACGAGTGGAGGCTCGGCACTGGAGGAGGCGATAGCGAGTCATCACAGTCATGGCAGATCTGGCGGGGACAACGATGGTGGCCTAAACTCGATGGCAAGCAATAGCGATCGGTGGTGGGGCAGTTGTGGGATCTGGCGGTAGAGCAAAGTTTAAGGCGCGGTCGAGCTTCCAGACAAACAGATCTGGTGGCGGCAAGAATTGACTATGGTAGACGAAGGCGGTTAGGGTTCCGATATTTGCGATCTCGAGACGGCACAGATCTTGACAACACGGAGGCTCGGTCGTCATGGCGAGGAGCGATACGGAGGCGATGGGCTTCTTGAAGATGGACCAGTGGTGTCTGTGAGTCCAAATCTAGACACAACGGTCCAGATCAAGCATCTTCGGCTTGGTGTGGTGTGCTGGCTCGAGCGGCGACATGTGATCTCGATGGGGCCGTATCGGGTGGTTGGCGATGGGGATGCGTACTCCGGCGAGACGCAACATGGTGGCGGCAGACACGACCAGGAAGTGCCGGACACGGCTAGGTTTAGGGTTAGAAATTGGTATTAGGTTTTGGATGGAATCTTGGGATCTGTGTCATGTATAGTATCCGTGTTGGGGTGACACGAGACACATGGGTGATTTTGTATGTAATCATGTGTCGGGGGACACAGGACACTGAGGGATGGACACGAAAAATTTCTATGTTGGACACAAATGTAATTATAAAAAAATAATTGGCGAAATGGACCCGGAATCGAGTGGGACACGGTCATTAGGACTACTAGGAGTAGTTAGGAATATTAAATCTAGCAATTAATGATGGCTATAGCCTCATTAGAAAAGTCCTAGCTTCTCTAGACACATGGGTTGAGGAAATATTCCTAAAATATTCCCGACTAATCTTGATTAATGTTGATTAGCCTAATAATTCCAGAATGTTTCTACCAAGTTATGTGATAGGCATTCCACAATGATTTCCTAAATAATCAATCTGATTGGGAAGTAATTACAAATCTACCACTCTATAAAAGGAAGTTATAATTAATTAAACTTTAAATAATTTCAGCTAATTAATCCAAAAAATTTATTTTAATTAATCAAAATAATTATTCTTAACAAGTATAACTATCAAATAAATTTTATAAATATATTACATGAAAATCATAGATATTTCCCTGAATGGAAATCATACTCCAATAAATCTAAATGAACAATTAGCTATCAAATAAAGTCTATTAAAAAATCAATTAGAATAAAGAACTAAATTTAATTAAATTATTTGATAAATTAGAATAAACTATTCTAAAAATAATTAAAAAAATAATAAAATATTGAAAAAAATTCGATTAACTTTTATTTAGGAATAATGTGGTTATACAAGGAGGCACAGTTGCTTACAGGCTAGCTTTGTCACCTAACCCAGAGGGAGTACACAATGTATCCATGTCTCCCAACTTTGGAGGTATATAGCTGATCCTCGTCATGTGCTGGACCATTCTGAGCTTGAGGTAGGCTCTAGCCTCACTTACTCGGAGTAGCCGGTCGAGATTTTTTACCATAGGAAGAAGCAGCTGCGTTACCAGATAATTCCCTTAGTTCGGGTTGCCTGGAGGCACCACACTCCCGGAGAGTCTAACTGGGAGAGGAATGACAAGATGAGGAAGAAGTATTCGTACTTGTTCGAGCCTTGATGTACTTTCTTTTCTCTCTACTACTCCTTTTAAAATTTTGAGGATAAATTTTTTAAAATAAGGGTAGATTTGTAACCTTAATTTTCTATTTTTCTAATAAAAACTCGATCATTTTTCCAAATAGATTATTTATTATTATTTAGTAGGCATGGCGTTGTAGTAATTTCTAGAAGGAGAGTTGGTTATTTAGAGAATCATGAAGAAGGAATGGCAAGTTTGTAAATAATTAGAAATAGAGTAGCATAGTTGTAATAATTAAGAGTGACAAGTATGCTTGTTGGATAGCATGGTTTGGTAAATTTCTATAGCCATTAGCCATAGGGATTATACTAGAAGCTTTCTAGATCATTTTTTAATTAATCATGATTAGTGGTTAACCCTAACGAATTTTCATAGGAATATTCTTTGGAACTAGAGTATTCTTAGGAATATTCGGAATACTCCTTGGAACCCATGTGCTAAGATGTGTAAATCAAAATAGGTGTCTACTTAATCATAATAACATCCACATAACTAACTATATTATAAACTAAGAAAGGAAATATCTAAGGAAGAACATAATTGATGGCATCAACTAACGATACCTGAAGATCCCGAAGACGTAGCTCCTGTTATGCCTATGTCAGAACTCATCAATAACTAGAAAAGAAACCATCAATAACCTGGAGAGATCACCAGGCCCTCAGAGGGACGTACCAAGATACATAAAAATGAAATGCAGTTAGTAACATGAATGAACAAGAAATATAGAGACAACTATTACCAATTTTATCTAGCCACCTATATGCAATACAATTTGAGTACGACATTCGCAAGCGCAGGCATCTCCAAAGTAAATGCAATATGGCAGGAGTATACATATAGCCATAGCTCCGTATCGAAATCTCAACGGTAAATAAGGGAGTATATACATACATATATATATATATATATATATATATATATATATATATATATATATATATATATATATATATATATATATATAGTCGTAGCCCCATGTCAGAATCTCAGCGGTAAATAAGAGAGGTTGTAACTCATAAAACAGGGCTCCTCTCTGAATAAAAATATATATACATATATATAAAGTGTAAGTGCACAATATGGCCCACACAAGTAGTAATCGTCCTCCCCTCCCAAATGTTACTGTCCGTCTTGCATCCACAACACGTCCAGCAAGTCTTCTAACAAGGAACAGGTCACTACAAAAAAAAATAACCTTTTGAGACGACCATATTAGAAACACTAGTTTGAAATGTCCTAAAAAATTAATAACTAAGACGAATAATTTTTTTGTAACAAAAAATAGTTTTGTTTGGGACAGATTGAAAAATAAATATTTTATTTGGGACTATCAATACTTTTGGTCCCAAATAAAATCTAGAACTGTCACAGAAAGTCTAGGTGGGCGGGAATGGAAATTATATGGCGGCTTATCTCCAAATTTTGATAAGCTTTCCTGAACGTTGGATTTCGTACCGTGCATCCACACCGTTCATCCTCCACTCTCTACTGCTCTCTCCCTCTTTTCCTATTCAATATTTTGGGGGAAAGATAATCTCCTTTTCTCTCTCTCTCTCCCCTCTATTCCAAAATTCTTCAATAATATTCATCTTCCTCCTCTCTACATCTCCATAAATTCTCCGCCCCAACCCTAACCTTCCCGGTCCTCCTCGCCAACAATAGAAGAGATCTCAGCCGTGGCTCTCATGGAGCGTATCGAACACAAATAGAAGAAAAATAACTTCCGTCGCAAATGGCGTCGACGACGGAGAAGCCTCCTTCGAAGAAGGCGAGGCTCGCGAAGGAGAAGGGGGATGGAAAGGGGCCCTCTCTCTATGATTCTTCTTCGGCCGGGTCCATCATCATAGAAGCTTGGTGAGTGTTTGTCCCCCCAAAAGCAATATCTGAATTGTTTTAGGGTTTCCGAAAAGAGTGGTACATTTGTTATGTTTATGCCCTAAATTATTATGCACATGGTTGTAGTTTTATGGACTGTTTGGCAAGTATTTGCCCTGAGTGATATCATATATATGATAAAATAGGAGATTTATCTATTTAATTACAGTAGATATCTATTAACCGTGTACTTTGTAAGATGAAGTATTTTTTATTTGATTCATAGTATTTGAGCATAAACTAACATTAAGTAAAATATTAGGTTCCATAGATAGGACGATGCTCAGTAACTTTAATTCGCAAGCATTTCATGTTAACAGTATAATCATTAGCCTTTTAGAGTGAAACAAGTTACTGAAATTATGGTTCACCACTGTAGACTGATTAGCTAATTGCTTAGTGAAGTCCGAGATGATGATCCACATTTAAAATGATAGGACACACGGAGAGTTTTTTTTCCTCTTTCCATTATCCGGTGGTCATTTAGTCTATTTTCCCTGGGCGTAATTCAAATACACATCATGTTTAGTGCTGATGTTCTATTTTGCTTGAAGCCTACAAAAAACTTGTACAATTTAAGTTTCATAACGAAAGGAGTTTGTATTTGTGTGTAGAATTATGATAATATGAAGGTGAGATCATTTCACTTTATATCTTAAAGTTTAGTTTCCTTCACCTTTTTAACTGGTTACCTAGACTTAATCATCGTAATTATCAGTTTCCTTCTAACTTATACTTGATTTAATGATCAAATCTTAGCCACCCAAACTGCATTATGAACATACCTAATTGTGAGTGAAGAAAAGAGTTAATGGTATAAAAAATTTGGTAGAAAAGATGAACAAGTGTCCTTTTCATGATTTGGGGAGACATAAAGAAGTTTCAAACCCTATGTCATCTGTCAAGAAAAAGTATTTAGCACTTCTCAGATTTTGATTCATATGTTCTAAGAAGTTAAGAAAATACTGTTTTATTTGTTTTTAGATGTAGTTTCAGGAAACATGTATTTGGTTTGAGAGTGAGGGGTCTGGGGTTTCATGGGTTGAATATCATTTCTCTTTTGGGTCCTTGCATGAAAAAATATGACTGAAAATATAGGGCAATTTGAAGAGTGAATGGTTTTCTGCCTTTCAAGTACTACTCCAGGTTCTAAGGAGGATTTCTCATCACATGCATTGTCTCTTCTGGTGGACCCGAGTCCATTTATGGATTACACCATAAGGTGTGCATATTTTCTTTGACTCTTTTTATCCTTTCATCCTATAGCAAATTCTCACATCCTCTTCTTCACTGTGCATGTCATGGAGTTATGCCTTTAAAGGTCAAAAGTTTTTTGCTTTACTTATTGTGGCACTGTTCTTGTTGGCATTGTATATTTACATGTGAATTTTCCATATATTGCATACCAGCCAGTGTTATAGTGGCAGTATTTTTTGTGAGGGAAAATATGGAGAAATAATTATATCATCTGAATCATATTCATAGTAACTGCTCGAATATCCAAGGAGTTTGAAAATTGATTATTTTTTCGATTGGTCAAGATCCAACTGAGATGCAGTACAAACAAAAAAGGGTTCGTATTGGGTGATCTAGCATAGCGTATCGAAAAAGTTTTAAATTCAGCTGTTGCCACCTATACGTCGTTTACTTAAAATATACATCTTCAAACTTGTGGATATAATTATGGTGTCTGCTCCTATGCCATAATATTATTCAAGTTTGATCCTCATAATCCTTACCCTCTTTTGTTTAGATTTTATCTCTCTTGGCCATTTGGGTTCTAGTTTTGTACTAGCTAGGTATGTATGAAATACATTTTTTACTTTAATGCTGGATTTGATTTTCTTTTAGTTCTCGAGTAATTTGACCTCTCTGCTCTGTTTACATTTGTTAGTTTAATCATTCAATTTCTAGTTACAGAATATATGATAGTTTAAGAGGAAAATCAACAAATATTAGGGTAGCTAATTATTTAGCAACCCAGAGGATATATTTTGTACAAGTTCAATTGATAGATTTCCTGATATCATATGAATCAGACATGATCCATTTTTTTTTGTTTTGTTTAAGGGTCTTGTTTTAGTTACAGATCATCAAATAATTTGGCTTGTAATGTCCCTTTTGTTTTGGAATTTGAAGCCTTAAGATTATTGTGACAGTCAACTAGTGGAGCTTTTGTTTTGGAATTAGTATTTTGGCTTTCAAATCAAACAAACAATCCATATGAAAGAGGACCAGAAATCAGAAACATTAGTTATATATCCTACATCAGCCTATAACACAAATAAGCAAGCAGCCACTTATCAGGGTTTCTAAACTATTAACTTTTAGTAATTATTTTTTGATATTCATTGTAATGTTGATGATATAAAAATTGTTTTTGTCCTAGTATTGACATTTGACTATATGTTTTTAAGGCAAGCCATTTTGTATTGTTGCATGTCTTCTATTGTTGAAATGGTTTAATTTGCAAATTACGATTGATGGGTTTGAAAATTTGCAAATCATTTTTCAGCAACTCTTATGTTAGGTGGAAAAGAAAATTGTTAATTGGTTTAACTTGTTTGGTTGTTTATAAACCACAACAATAATTGAGATACCAACCTACAATGGTTAATGCATCTTGCACATTCTGATATAAGGTTAACTCTGCAAGAGCCAATTAGAGATTGTTCATAGCACATGTCAGAAGTAGGACAAATTATGTGAAGGCTATGGAGATATAAGAGGTCATGTTCAGCATAAAGAATATCTCGAAGAGCTTCTATTATGGCATCTCTCAGGTGCCTTTCTTTTGGGTTCATTGTAGGAGAAAGGGTATTGTGTATGAACAATTATAGTTTGCAGGGTGTTTTCTACATGCTTCAAATATTTCTTGAGAGAAATCTGTAAATCATCATTAATGAGAAGGGTTAGTGTAAAGTCCTTGGATCTTAGCCAATTATCTGTATGAAATAGATTTCCAGTAGAATATCCATCCTACCAGGGTGTTTTCCAAGGCATACGTCTCTAAATAATTGACAACATGAATATCCATACAAGTTTACATGCTTTGACAATTAAGAGTGAAATTTAGAAAAAATAGCTCAAAAAGTATGCAAAAATAGAATTATCAATATGGAAACTCAGGTTGTTGGCCAAGCATGGTTGACATAAGCCAAAACTCATGTATCCACTCTGAATGCAATCTAGAGAGGCATGCTTACGGTTTATGCAATTGAGTTCTAGCTCACTTCTTCCGTTGATGTGTCCATTGAGTTATCAAGATGAACTAAATGAAATGGCCGAAAGGATGCTTGGATGCCATAGAGGTGGATAGGCCCTCTATTAGTTGATGGTAACTGCCAAGAGTTATTCTTAACAATAGTAATGTAACTATCCATCTTTTATATATTTGATGTTAATTTATGAAAACATCAAGCATTTTGTTATTACCAAATCCTAGTCCTTGTGTCTTTTTTTTTGGACGGGTGATATCAGATATTAGTGCAACTGTCCACATTTGCTTATTTCTATATTAGCTGATTTTAAAAACTACAAGCATATGTGCTTTCCTCTTTCATGAGAATGTAATTCTGGTTTATCTTTCTTATAAGCAGTTTGCATGTCTTTTCTTGAAAATCTCTTCAATGCCATCTTTTCAAGTAATACTTCCTACTCTTTACTGAGTTGTGACATACAATTATCTGCTAACTTTCAGAGGAGACAGAGCTGCAGCGTGTTCCTGGAAGTTTTGAATGTGTTGAAGAGTATAAAAGAGTCTTTGAGCCTCTTCTCTTTGAGGAATGTAGAGCACAGCTGTACATCACTTGGGAAGAGAACATTGAAAATTCTAAGGATGCACACATAGCAGTTTATGTAAAACTTGTGGAAAGGTAGGGAAAGAGGTACTCCCTTCTAGTCTTCTTTATTGTTCATGTTAGACGTCAATTTAGATCGGAATAGTTTGGTTTTCTTCTCATGGTATTCAAACGGAATAGTTTGGTTTACTTCTCATGGTATTCAAATATGCTGGTGAACAAGTGAAAGAGTACTGCATCTCTGGTTCAGATTTTATTTACTGTGGCAGAACTTTTAAGGATCAAAATAAATGGGCACATACCAATGATAAAAAATCGATACCTACTATACAATTATTGATTCTTTAGTTTCTTGATTGAAATATAATGGCATATTTTCGTGTCTGTAATAATTTTATTTGGCTGATACTTGTCCCATTGACTAGTAGACAACTTGATCACCATATCTTCTTACATCTTAGTTCACATGTCCAACAAATAGAAGAAAAAAACAATTTCAAAATCTTCCTTCAAGTAGTCTGTTCTGTAATCTGTCATTGAGTTCTTGCAAATGTTATCTTGCATCTATAGCTTGAGAAGTCATGCACTACTAAAATAACCCAGATTAGCGACGTCAGTAGACGTCGCTAAATACAGAAAATACGTCGCTAATAATGATTTGCGACGTATTTAGCGACGAAAAACTTACGTCGCTTATAGGCAAGTCGCAGATGATACTTTCGTCGTCGAACGTCGCTATTTGCGACGCGGCGTCCATTGTCGCTAGACGTCGCCAAATGAGCGACAGAGAGCGACGTATCAGTACGTCGCCAACATTGTGACGTAAAGCGACCACTAGCGACGCTTCAAAAGTTTGTAAATGATGACGAAGCATGGCATCCACGTGGCCACGTGGGCAACGTAGCGACGTATATTAGCGACGTCGAGCGACGTAATATCGCTAGTTAGCGACGTATAGCGACGTCTATTTGACATCGCAGTACGTCGCAGAACGTCGCTATACGTCGCTAATGTTAAAAAAAAAATTTAAAAAAATATAATTGATATTTTTGTTATGCTGTGTTTCTGTGTTTACAGTGTGTGTGAAGTGCAGTGTTCGAACCATCGACAGTTTCGCTTACTGTTCTATGTTTTATCTTGGATAGAAAGAGCAACAGTTCACGGTGCACTTCTCAGAGCTTCCTCTTCACGTCCTTCACCTTCTCGGAAACCTTTACGACGTCCGAGAAAGTGAAGGACGTAAAATGAAGCTCTCAGAAGTGCACCCTGAACTGTTGCTATTTCTATCCAAGATAAAACATACAACAGTAATCGAAACTGTCGATGGTTTCGAACACTGCATTTCACATTCACTGTAAACACAGACACACATCATAACAAAAATACACAATATATTTTTTTAAAATTTCGGCAGTACCTTCTTTGTATATCAGATCATCGCTTATAACCCAGCGTAGGTATATTTGTCATCCCGTCGCAGATATCACAAAGTAAATATCACAATAAAAATAGGAGGCAGTACAAAGTAAATATCACAGACACACATCCTCACAAACATCCAATAGAGTCAAATAAAAATGAAAGATGATAAAAAGTCTCCCACCAAGTGTATAAACAACAGTGTATGAATAAACAATTTGCCTATAGGGCCAATACATACAAGTCATAAAAAAACCAATAAAATTACTGCGGACCCCTGCCGCGCAACTGGGATAGAATGTAGTAATACTGCTCCTGGGTGAGCTGTACCGTAGGGACAGTAGGAGGCAGTACAATGTCTGGAGTCGGCGCCGGAGGCAGTGCAGTATCTGGAGTCGGCGCCGTCGATGGACCCGGAGGACGTACCTGCTCCAGCTCTCGCAGTTGCTCACCATGCGCAGCAAGGGTACTCACCACCTTCTCAGTATACTGAGCGAGTGAGGCAGATAGGCTCCTCTGCGATCCCTCCAGCTCGACCTGTCTACGCTCTGTGCGCTGCGTAGACTCGGTGAGCGTCTGCAAGTTGGCAGCTGTAGCCTGATGCAGACTCATCAGGTCCTGTATACTGCGCTCGACCGCATCAAATCGTCCGGTGATGATCGGAGGGTCGAATCGTCGCTCGACCGCATCAGAAATCTGCTGCTGTCAACTTACGACTGCAGCTCCTCGATCTGACGACGAACATCCTCAGCTCGTGACGATGCCTGCGTAGCCGGAGACTACGCACTGACAGAGGGGGCCCGGGATGACTCCGAAGCCAAATACGCGCCGTAGGTTCCCGTACCGTAGTACGTACCCTTCTGAAGACCGCCAACGGCGGTCATCCAGAGCTCGTCCGGCGATGGCTCTGCAGGCGGCTGGGAGGAAGTACCAGCCCCTCCCTCTGCTTGCGCACTAGCAGCAGCAGCAGCATCAGCCGCCTCCTTCTGTAGCCGAACAAACTCGGCCTAGAACATGTTTGCTAACGTGTAAGTGTTTACTAAAGTCTATATTGATATCTATTTTCCTGTTTTCCAAATTATAGTCAGTTAATATAAAGAATAAAACGTACATATGCCTGCGTCGCCCTCTCGTCAATAAAGTCCCCAGCCCTCCGATGGGTGACCAGGAAGACGGTCACCATGTTCGGGTCCTCACCCTTCTTTACCTGTTAAAATATATTATCTATTATTAGTATTAAACATTATATCGAACTATATATAAATTAATGTCCGTCATAGGAAACGTACCAGACGACGAAAATGCTCCATCATCGGAATGGAGCCACCACACCACTTACCGGCGCTCGACCGCGCCACCTTGGCCTTCTCAGACCGCTCCTGGTACTTGGGCTCGCTGAATCTAGCCTTCATCGCAGTCCACTGCTCTGGCGTAATCCAACCCTGGATCGGCTGTCCGGAGCGATCACGACGCTTCTGGTCGTCGATCGCATCACGGATGAGCTTGGCTATGACGGCAGAAAATTGGCCCTCGATCCTCGCCGCCCGGTGTGGTGGATAGAAATAGGTCCTCTACAAGAAGTAAAATACAAAAGTTGTATAATATACACAAATGATTATTAAAATTTAAAAATAAACAAATTTTTTACCTTGAAGTGGGCGAACCAAAAGGCCTTCCTATCTGCGGGGGCATCTGAGTAGTTGAGCCAAGGCCCACCATAGTTCTGCCTCACAAATGTCCCCAGCTGTCTCTGTACTGCAGAAGGCCGATATCTATATAATAATAATTTTTCATGAATATATATGTACATATAATCATTTGAGAAATATATAATAATTAATTAACTTACTTCATAGGCCCGTCCGTCCAAATCTCCATACGCGTCTCGCCCGGGGGAGCGCATGGAGGGTCGCTCTCACCTCCTGCCTGGGCAGGATCAGTCTGATCGCCGTCCTCCATATGATCGGCGTGGGCTCCCTCCATAGAGCCGTCGATAGTAGGAATGCTGGACGGGGGATCAGGGATGCTGGACGCGGGATCAGGAAGGCTGGACGACGAGGGAGGAGTCGCCAACCTGCTAGAACTGCCCTGTCCCGGTAATGGACCGGGAACAGAATGGTACACTGGCGTACTCGGAGATGAGAATGAGGGTACGGAACTGCCCTCTCCATCCCCAGCCCGAGGCTGACGGGGCTGCCTAATATATAATCCTCCGCGTCGTCCAGATGGTCTAGTCATACCTGACAATAAAACATATGACAATAAAACAAAAAAACATATTTATATGATAGACATCATAGATTTTTGAAAAATATCATAGTCAAAAAGTGTCACTGAAGTGTCAATAAAAGTGTCAATAAAGTGTCACTGAAGTGTCACAGATTTATATGATAGAAGTGTCACTAAAGTGTCAAATATGATGATAAAACAAACGTACAGATTTAATCCTCTTCTGAAAATTCATCTAGTTCGTTTAGCTCATCTACTTCTTCTTCTTCTTCTTCCTCCTCTACATCTTCACTTTCATCGGCATCTTCCTCTTCAGATAATTCTACTTCTTCTACACAATTAGATGTGTAATAGGGAACTTCCGTCGTGTCCACTTCTATAATATTTGTTACAAGAGGTAGTTCATCCTGTTGATAAGCTATATCGTCAACCTCAAAGGTATTTCTAGCTTTGGTCTTGCATACTGCCCACCAGTCCGACCTTGTTGTTCCCCGTTTAGGATAACTTGTGAAGTACACGAGCTGAGCCTGACTTAATAGGACAAATGGTTCATAGGCTTGATATCGACGCCGATAGTTTATATCAACAAGACCGTGCTTGTCTACTTTTCAACCTTGACCTTCAATCGGATCGAACCAATCACACCTGAATAACACAATCTTAGCAGGCTCTATTCCATAACTATATGTCAGCTCCACGATCTCCCGTAACACGCCATAGAAATCGTTGCCCGCATCAACATCTTTGTAGTTCGAAGATCTGATACACAAACAGCAGTTTTTGGTGGAATCGAGATCCACAAAGTTGTCTCTGATCGGACAAGTTGTTGACTTGAACCTAAACCCATTAACACAGTAGCTTGGCCATATTTTTGCAGCATAAATTGGCCCCTTGGCTAGCGTTCTAATAGACTCATTCTCAAGTCTTGCGTATAGATGATTGACCTAAATACCACGAAAGAAGCAATTAAGCTCATTCTCAATCAAGTGCATATACAAAAAGGTAATTACAGAGTTCTCAAGTCTTACATATGTACTCAACCATGATGGAAAATAACGCCTCATTTCTTGTTCTAGTTCTTCTTCTGTTATGTGTGGCCTACCCGACCTCACATCATCATTAAATATGCTGAAAATAACATCGTTCAATTAATGTAATAGTATAATAATTAACACTATTAAAATAATATAGACGTATTAATTACTTACCCCTCCAGTTTCTCTACTTCCTCCTCGTCGCAGTTGAGTAATACATACACCTGAGCAGCCCTTAGCTCATCATCGTTCAGATATCTCTTTTTTCATCTTACCCGATGGCTTTCCTGGAGCATTGAATACCTTCAGTATTGTATCATTACTTTCATGATCTCCCTCGTCGTTTCTGGAAGCTCTCGTTCTATTAGTTGCAACATGAGGCTTGAAATACATCGAACAAAAGTTTGTAATCTTCTCGAGAACATAGGCTTCACAAATAGAACCCTCGACCCGTGCCTTATTTTTTACCTTTCTTTTTAGGTGATTCAAATGTCGCTCGAACGGGTACATCTATCGATATTCGACGGGTCCACCAACACGTGCCTCATAGGATAGATGAATCGACAAATGCTCCATAGAGTCAAAGAATCCAGGAGGAAACACCCTCTCTAGCTTGCATAGTGTTACTGCAATGTCCTTCTCTTGCTTTTCTAGACGATCAACGAGCAATTTCTTAGAACAAAGATCCCTAAAGAATATGCTAAGCTCCGTCAATGGATCCCAAACTGCCTGCGGTAAGAATTCTCAAAATACAATCGGAATTAACCTCTCCATGAATATGTGACAATCGTGGCTCTTCATACCCGTCAATTTGTTTTCCTTCGGATCGACACATCTTCTCAGATTTGACACATATCCGTCTGGAAATTTTAGGCCCTGGATCCACCGACAAAGTCTCACTTTATCCTCCTTGTCCAGCAAGAAAATTGACTTCGGCAGGAACTGTTTTCCATTCTGCTGTATCAAATGCAACGCAGGGCGTTTGTATATTTCTTCTAAGTCCAACCTGGCCTTGGGATTGTCTTTCGTTTTTTCCTTTACGTCCATCACAGTATTAATTATGTTATCAAACACATTCTTTTTAATATGCATGACATCAAGATTATGTCTGATCAGATTGGTACTCCAGTATGGCAGATCCCAGAATATGCTCCTCTTTGTCCAGTTATGAACTCTACCAAATCTATCGCACTTGTACCCAGTTGTAGGATCTTCTATAGCACTTGGAAAATCTTTAACCTCCTCCCATATCGTGGCTCCGCACCACCTTGGCGGTGGATCACCCTTCTCTACAACGCCGGCACGGAAAGCATTCTTGTTCCTTCTGAACGGATGATCTTTTGGCAGAAATTGCCGATGACAATCAAAGAAGCACAGTTTTCCGTCGTGTTTCAAGCGAAAAGCCTTACTACGGTCCATGCAATACGGACATGAGAGACGGCCATGAGTGCTCCATCCAGATAACATTTCATAGGCCGGAAAGTCGTTGATGGTCCACATAAGGGTTGCCTTCATCTGAAAATTTTGCTTTCTGGAAACATCGTACGTGTTAGCGCCTACTTCCCATAACTGATTCAACTCATCTATCAAAGGCTGTAAGTACATGTCAATGTTCCTCTTAGGATTGTTCGGACCAGGAATTATAATGGTTAGAAACATGTACTGAGTCTTCATGCACATCCAAGGCGGTAGGTTATACGGAGTGACAATCACAGGCCAGCACGAATACTGGGATCCCGAAAGACCAAAAGGAGTAATACCGTCAGAAGATAGTCCCAACCTGACATTTCGCGAATCTGAAGCAAAATCTGGATACACTTGATCAAAGTGCTTCCACGCTTCTCCATCGGATGGGTGATCCAACACTCCTTCAATCTGTTCTCGCATGTGCCAACTCATATTTTCGGCCGTCTCTTTCACCATAAATAATCTTTGCAACCGCGGCGTTAAAGGCAAGTAGTGTATTGAATCTGTCGGTCTTCTTGCACCGGTAGACCTTCCTGTACTAGTTGTCTTATAGCAATCAACACCACAAAATCTGCACACATCTGCGTCCTTATCGTCTTTGTAGTACAGCATGCACCCATTGCGACAGGAATTGATTTTCTCGTATCCCATCCAGAGCGATCTCACCATCCTCTTAGACCGGTAGAAGTCTTTAGGCAACTTAGCACCCGCCGGCAAGATCTCTATAATCAACTCCAACACTCGGTTGTAGCATTCTTGCGACATGTTAAAATCTGACTTAATGCTCAACAGTCTTGTAACCACCTCCAACGGTGAATGATCCTCACAACCAGGATACAATGGAGTCCTTGCATTCTCCAACAACTCCATGAACTGTGCAGCATCGGCGTTCGATGCCTCCTCAGGTGCATCATGAACGAAACTAGGCCCCGCAGCGTCGAAAACCATGTTCACGCACCCGTCGTCGTATGCATGATTATCTGAAACAAAATTAGGTCCCGCATGCATATACGGCTCAACATAAGGCTCCGGCTCTGATGCTAAAGACACAAGTTCTCCGTGTGCAGTCCACTGATAGTAATTAGGCGTGAAACCCCTCGAGTACAAATGATATGTCACTTCCACTTCTGGATAATATTTTACGTTATGACATTTCACACACGGACACTTAATTTTGGTGCCGTCCATGTACTGAGGGAACGCCTTAGCAAACTGCAGGAACTGCTTTACTCCCGCTATGTATTCATCCCGCACACCACACATATCATCAGGACGACGATTATACATCCATGAACGATTCCGCAAGTAGTAATTCATATCCATTTGGAAATAATTATGCAAAGATGGACACACATTATCCAACAGGCACAAATTCGTATATTATGTCTTATTATGGGACACACATTAGTAGCAGACAGTTACTAATAACAATGATATGCAATCTAGGTCAAACTAGGTTGTACTAAGTCAAACAAGGTCAAGCTAAGTCAAACAAAGGTACCCTTTACCTTATCGCTATTGGTATCCCAATACTAGCTAGCACACACCATTCAAGGCTATACAAGCCTAACCTATAATTCAAGTACCAATAATGACCAGAGTCAACTCAAGCTATCTCATACACACAAGTAATATATAGGTGTCATTTGTTTAGTCTTAAAAAAACACAATCAACTAAAACTAGTACCAAGTAATGAGCAACAGTGAGTTACCAAAGCAAACTGAAACTAAAACTAGTATCTGGGTGTCATTTAAACAACTAAAACTAGTATCTGGGTGTCATTTAACAAACATGAAGACAACAAAGTCAAACAAGGTCAAGCTAAGTCAAACAAAGTCAAACAAGGTCAAACTAGGTCAAGGGTCTTAGTCCAATGTAGGTCAGATGTTTACTCTACTTTGACTTTCAGTAAAAATAGTCAAGCTTGGGGGTGACTACTATTTCATATAATTTTAAAGTATCGGCCGATACCGATCCGATACGGCCGATACCGATACGGTTTGGCATGTTCCGATCCGATACCGACCGATACCAAATATTGACCGATACCGACATTGGGGGTCTTTGTTCCGATCAATTCAAGTACCAATAATGACCAAAGTCAACTCAAGCTATCTCATACACACAAGTAATATCTATATAGATATATACATATAATATATATATAGGCATGTATATACTATATGCCTATATTACAAGACAAGGCAACTTTCATGCATTCATATATTTAGACACTCTAACATAGGCTATATGCCTATATCACATATGAGTTACATGATATAGTTATGTATATATGTATACAATACCATCTATCAAACATATATATATAGAGAGAGAGAAGTAGAGAGTGGGTGGTGTGTGTACATGCACATGTGAATGGGGGGTGAGTGTGTTGACTGTTACATGTGACAGTCACATATACGTGTATATGAGGGAGGCTAACATGCTTGTATTAGGCTATATGCGTGTGTGTACCTAGGCAAGAGTGAGTGAGTGAGTGAGTGATATGAACTATAGGTCAGTCCAATCTGGATAGTAAGGGGATTTACTGTGTTCAGTCAAATAGGAAAGGAAAAGAAAGGAAATCAGTTCATTTCACACAACATTACATACTCCTATAACATATTTCAGACCCATTCACCTCAAACCCAAATCAAGAACCAAAACTCTAACCAAATCACCCCAAACTTGAAATTTAGTCAGCACACATATAGATACACTACACTAGGGTTTTAAACATCTAAATTAAAGCATTAAACTAGGTTAAAATGGTTGTCAAAACTGGGTTTTCAAAATTAGAAAATACAATAAATTAACAAGGTATCAGTCAACATAGGGTATTTAGAAATTGATATATAAAAACATGTTAAAATGGAAAATAAATAGTTGGTAAAGGATCTAGGCTATGTGTACGTGTCCAACATAGTGTCTCGTGTCCACCACAACATGACACAGTGTGTCCAGTGTGTGTGTGTGTGTCCATCTGTGTGTGTGTCCGTGTGTCCGTGTGTGTGTGTGTGTCTCTGTGTGTGTGTGCGTGTGTGTCCGTGTGTGTGTGTGTGTGTCTCTGTGTGTGTGTGCGTGTGTGTCCGTGTGTGTGTGTGTGTCCGTGGGAGAGGAGGAGGAGGAGGAGGAGGAGGAGTTAGGTTAGGGTTTACCTGAGCTCGAGGAGGAGGAGCTCGACGGGGGGGTACGGGTCGCCGGAGAGGGAGGGAGTCGCCGGGGGGGGGGGGAAGGGGTCGTCGAAGGAATCGCCGGAGGGGGGGAAGGAGTAGTGGGAAAAATTGGAAATTTCGAGTGACTGGAAAAAAACGAAACGCTGTGCCCTAAGTAAAATATTAGCGACGTCACATGAGGACGTCGCTAAACGTCGTAAACTGGCGACATATTTTAATAATCCAGCGACGTAACGTGGCTATTCAGCGACTTAATTTTATACCTGTCGCTGAACGTCGCTATTCAGCGACGTTTTGCGATGTTTATATAAAGGAGTCACTGAATTCCATATATAGCGACGTAATTTTACGCCGTCGCTAAATTACGTCGCTAATAGATCATATTTTAGTAGTGATGGTTTATGACTAGTTTCAGTGGTTAAACATAAACCTGGATATTGACTAATCAAATTTCTAATCTCAAGGGGGGTAAATAGCTTAGTGTTTTATATTTGACATTACAAACTAATGCTTGTTTTCTTCTACCAAGTAGTGTTAGATGGGCTAATAGAATTAGAGTAACTTTGATAATATATGGATATGTTCACCCAGAAAAGACTAATATAGGAATCTATACAACAAACTGCATGTTTGTTTTTTTCTACCAACTAATGCTTGTTTTCTTCTACCAAGTAGTGTTAGATGGCTAAAAGTGTTCTATAAACAATTGTTTAATTAACAAACTCCTTTAGACTTTTCTGAGGCTGTCATCTTCACCCATCATCTGTAATCCACAATATCAAGTTCGAGTATTCATCAATGTTGTAGTAAATACTAAACAAATCGTTCATCTCAAAAAATTTAGGTTGGCATCATTGGCTTCAGACAAATCATAATTATGCAATACTGTATTTCTATGTGAATCCTAATTATTAATAATTGCTTGCTACCTATGACGTAATTATTAATATCCATAGATGGTGTTCCGAGTAACTGGATATTGGCTATTTTATTACAGAAGATGGCAAACATGAGCTTATGATTCTCTTTGAAGGTTCTCAGCTTAGTAGAGAACTTGTGTACGATGGTCATTCTTGTCTTTAAAATCATCAATCATGTTTTATATTTTATTCCCAGGAGGTTTCAGAAAGGGCCATGAGAAACTCTCTGACGTGCTAGAACCCTTTAACAGGATTTGGCTTCGTTAAGGTAACATTTTGGTGGATCACTCTTTATGTTTGTATTTTGATCATTCAACTGCTATGTGATTAATACAAGCTTTTTGTGAAATCGAATTGGCTTGTGATTTTTCTTGTTTGTTCCTCCATGTTCCATTAAATTTATTAGTACTAAAACATTATCCCTTAGCTATTTGTAAGACCATAAGGTTATATGGTTATATTCATTCTCCTCGGGGCGTGGTGGAAATGACATGTTATATGGCTATATTCATTCTCTTGATTATGTTGTTGACGACTTGGTGCATATCTTGACTAAATTATTATATCAAATAAAAAATAGTTGAAATGATGAATTTTTTATGATGGCTAGTTGTAGTATTTACAGAAATCTTATTTGGAGAGGGTGTTGTACGAGAATCCTGGTATGCCATGCTTTCTCTTTGGACATTCTACTGGTGGAGTTATAGTTCTTTGGGTAAGCTATTTTGCAGACATCTTAGGGTTGATTGGACTTGAAAAAAAATGATATAGCGACTTGAAAAAAATGATATAGCCAGTTCAGTTAATCGAAAGAGTTCAATACTTGGAATTATTTTTTTGTAGTGTGGCCATATGAGAAGCCAAAAATTTCTTATTTCATAATACAAGTTTTTTTTTTTGAAGTGACATAGTAATTTTGATTTGCTGGTGTTGGTGAATAAAACTTTCTATCTTATTCATGTACCAAGGGTCCCAATTACTTATAACTAACCATATTTCTGGCTTATTCATGTGTTTCCAGGTAGCCAATGCTGCTGGCAGCCATGGATGTGTGGATCGGTTTGTCAATGGATGTGGAAAATCAAATATATATGTTTTGGTCTTGTGTAAAAAGTCGTAGATTTTATTTTATAAATTAAGTGAATGCTTATTGATGTAAAACTTGATGGGAACACTCTAAGTGATGTAAGACTTGGATTTCATTTTGTGAACAATGGGATATTACCTTTAAATATGTTTTATAGAAATCGTTTTGTTAATGTTGCGGCTACGCTTTGTTAATGTTGCGGCTACCATATGCATTTTCAATTAAATAAAATAGTTCTGTATGAATTTTTGTTGTATATAAAATTTAATTATATATTTTATATATAAACAGGAAATTAGTAATTCCATAATAATTTAAACAATTGTTAAGTTTTTTCGCACGATTACAGTACTTTTTAAAATTCCGTCCCTTATTTATTAGGACGAAATATATCTGTTACAAAAACTTATTTTTTGGGACAAATTAATAAACCGTCACACAAAAGCATAAATTTGAAAACTTTTGAGACGTTTTGCCTAACCGTCCTTTAACAGTAATTAGGACGGCAATATCCGTCCCTAAAGTTTTTGCCACGCCACCCTAATGGGACCGTCCATTCCCGTCCCAAAGGCCGTCCCAAATATTTGTTGGGACGGTAATTGCAGTTTTTAAGACGATTTTTTGTTGTCCCCAAAGGTCACTTTTTTTGTAGTGGGTCTAATAAAATCATGTAAGGTCACCTAGCATGCAATGCAACACTTCGTGTACCTTATCTCATGTGTCAACATGACTAGCCAAGAACAAGTATAATCAGGAATATATAATCAAGATAGTATAATCGGGATAACATAAAGGTAATGAACAAGAAAACATGCAACAGTATGACAGGTAATGATTGAAATAAAGAAAATATTTCAATTTGGCAAGGTATACTTGCTTGGAGTTTGTCCAATCCGTGCTGATTCGGCGAAGACCAAAAGTCATATCCAAACCTCATCATGAACTATAGTTTCAATGGTCCTCAAAGAATCTACCAAAGCCCAAGACAGACAACCAAAAATCACATACCACACATGCATCTAATCAAGTCCTTTTTAGGGTTTATTTATGAAAAATAGTTTCCTCCGTACAATATATATATATATATATATATATATATATATATATATATATATATATATATATATTAAGAAACTTATTTTGATTATTATAATTACACTGATAACACTACTAAATAAAAATATAGATATAACATAAGTTCGTAGATAATAATTAGAAAGCACTTAAAGGTTTGTTTTAAAATCAGTTTTATTTGGAAAATTAATGTCTTTGATAATACTTATATCCCCTAAAATAGATATTTTAACTTACTAGATTTTAATCTGAAATTCATATGTAAAAATAATCATGTACTAAATATAACCTTATAGATATACAAGGCATATGTGAAGAAGATCATTTATAAATATTTATCTATACAAATATTCTTATAAATATTTAATTAACTACTTTAAGTATTTAACCAAGAAACTTATAATATGACTAAATTATCTAAGTTATTATTACTATCCATAAATAACTATGTCCAAATACCACATGGAATCATTAAATTCATACACAACAAAACACATATTTCTCTGAGATATCGGAACCTAATTTTATGGTTTCCGACTTCCAACATTCTTGGTTAAGTCCCTACTTCAAGAACATGCATATAAATAATCTGAAACTATAAAATTAATGATTTAAATAATTTATATGGAATTAACCTTTGAATTCCAGATTGAAATTTTACAGAAAATATATGGCTAGTTGACTTCTATGTCAGTTAGTCTACCCGAAACTTGTCCAAAATATCATCAACTTTTAATATAAGTAAATTACATTAAATAGTATTTTAAAACATATTTAATACTTATTATATTCATATAAAGTAGACTCATATTTGTTCATCTACTCAGTCTCTAGTTTATAGCTATTTGTAAGGCTCCAGTTCCAAAATACTTAGGACCAAGTACGTGGACATGCCAGCTGTATATATACAAAGAATACTCCAATATATGGAATCCTTGTATATATACATAAGCTGTAATAATATGAATCACATGCCAAAACATCATAAAACTATATCTCATCCAAAACACATACAAAGATACAAGAAGTCCAATAGAATAAATAAGTGAGTCAAGAGATAGCCGGGTGGACATACCCACACCAAACATCTATGAAAGTAATCTCAAATAAAATAAGATGTCCACTATAAGTCTCAAAGAATATCATAAACACCACACCAAAACACCTACATTCTAATAGTCTAAACGTGTTACAAAAATTAATTCTAACGGGTAAATTCCGTGAGTATATAGGCGTGGGTAATATTACTAACTACCTTTCTAACAGAAATGTCCGTTAGTATTTCAACTGTTCTAACGGCTATAGTCGTTAGTAATTATTTTTCTAACAGGCATATAAATATATGTGGATAAGAATTCTAACATGCTATGACCGTTAGTATATTTTTAAACTATGAAAAAAATAAATGTTAGAATATAATACTAACAGGATTGGGACGTTAGTATATTTTTAAAAATGGAAAAAATAATAATTTTAGAATTACTAACAATGAGAGTAATTAAAATTATTTGTTTTTCCTATATTTTAGTAAAAATGTGTACCTACCTCATAACTTGTACCTGGTTGCTCCAGTATGATATTAAAGTTGTTCCACTTCAAAAAAACTCTCATGCATGCTAAGGGTTTGGAAAAAATTTATGTATGACTCAACATATACATTTTCATACATAATGCAAACTAACATGCATGGATGCATACATGAGAGAACTAAGATTGGAGTGCTCAATATTTCTCTTGTGCTCTAAGATTTCCAAATTGGCAAAAAAAGGGATAGTTGAGAATGAAATCGACATGTAAGGATGAGTTGAAACTTTAATCTTCAGTTGTCCAGGACATAAATACCAGTATATTATTTTATTAAGCATGAAAGGTAGCATGGAGACCAAGAAGAATGGAAATGTGAAATGTATTAGTAAAACTACCTCTACATGAGGAGGAGGGTCTTGACCTCTGGCCACCCTCTGAAGGTACGAAAACTGAGACACATTCATCCAAACATTGATTTCATAAGTACAACAATACACATTCATCAAAGCAAATTCAAATATTAGATATAATTAAACTGGTTAAAAAGAAGAAGAGAATAACTGGATATAATTAACACCAAAACAAGGCATAACAACAGTAGCAATATCCAACATATCCATAACTGAGTAGACCTAAAGGTTTTTTGCCATGCCGGTGGGCTCATGCAACAAAAGCGCACCCCCACCACGTTCCTCTAGAACCAGAAAAAATTCAAAATGAAGACTAAACTTATACACTTTGCTATTCGAAATTGCACTCATTTATAAGACATTAAGCCAGAGAGGTACAAGGAAAGACATTGTCAGTAATGTTAGTTCGCATAATAACATATTGTAGTTTATTCGATGGCCACAACTATGATATCCCAAATTTACTCATTCAACAGTAAATAGCTTATGATTTTAATAAGTGGGAAACATTTTCAATTTTACATCATGCAAAACTAAGCCCAGTGCAAAGCATGTGTATTCATGCATTATAAGAACAGATTTTCATATAGAACAATTGAAATCAAAATTGTAAAAACAAAAGGCCAGCTTGTCTTTTGTACTTATCTAGACACTATTTTCAGGTGAGCATAAAGACTTAAGTTTATAATTGTTACTTAGATAGCAGTTAAGAACATAATTGGCAGAAAATCGTCTGTGCAAGGATACCTCAGAAGAAATTGCTGATATTGTCTTCTAATCAGTATTCCATATGATCGGTGTCATCTGGTTCTGTTGCACATCATTCGCTGCCAATGACATAGCTATTATATTAGATGAAAGAAGATATCCTCCAAAGCTTGCAACTCCACAACCAACGTCCATGACTGTGCGAAGCCTTCCTTCATTGTTTAAATTACTGTCAGTGAAGTTGAGCATCTGCAGATTGAAGGCAAATGAGTATTTCCATTTCTCGGGCCTACTTTGAATCCAGAAATAAAAAGAGAAGATGTAAGAGATTGTGGGAAACAAAGGTAGCTCATTTTCCTTATCCGCATAATTCCATTTGGTAAATAAGTTTTTGAAAAGTCCTAAAGAGGACTCATTTGTCAACCAAAAGTTAGCCTAAGAGCAATTGTCAACCAAAACTTACTCTTGCAAGTAAGGCTATATATTTATTAGCTCCATAATGGAAATGAGGGCCTCCACCTGGAAATTTAATATTTTTGCCTGCATCAATCATCCAGTTCTGGTCAGACTTCTAATGTGCAAGGTGTTGTGTGGTATGTTCGCTTTCCAAACTTCATTTTGACTTTTTGGCCACTTTATAGGCACCTACAAACAGAAGCACCAATATACTCGGCATAAGAACATGTCATATTTCCTTGTACCAATATACTCCAACATTCAGAGGTAGATCATAAGTAACACAAGCATGTAGAAGAATGTTAAAACATGAAGAACCTCTGTAAACTTTTTCTAGTCTCATTTTTCCATAAAAGGACACAAAAGCTGGTCCTGAACTCGCATAGTAATAGACAAGATGATGAAGACGGAAGAATATGCTTTAACATCTGCAAATAGAACTAGTGTGGTTCTGATGGTTGTTTTTGCATGATGTTATATTGAATTTCTCAAAGAATTTTATCTGTTTCTTCATCAACACGATACCTCACAAAAGTATTGTTGCCCAGTTCTGTACCATAAAATACAGAGTATTGGTCCTTTGAGACCATCACAACCCTGAGACCATAAAATGCCCAGTTCTGTACCATATAATACCTGTAAGGAGTAACATTCATATAAACAACCACTTCACTTTTGAAGCAACATTTTATCAATATTAGATTATCTAAAACTCATATCGTTTATATACAAATAAAGCATACAAATTGAATCTATTACCGAAAAGTCTTAGTTTGTTTACATGGTATAGGATCCAGGTATCATACATACTCTTCAGTGTTTAGTATCAAAAGGAGAGGGGAAAAAAGAACCATCACAGATTCCTTCCTTTCTCGGATCCTGAATTAAAAGGAGAGGAAAAAGGCTTCTAAAGTTAGAAATAAGGGTAAATTATGACTTAGATGCGTAAGCCTTAACGTGAATAGCACAATCGGTCGAACGAGGCCTAAACAGAAAGGTGAAATTACTGAATATTCCTACAAGATATTCTAACAGAATACATAAAAATTTGCACACTGGAATTCCTGGAAAGGCAGTTAAGATAGCAAATTCCTCTTGATACTGTCTATACGGATGAATTTGTCAAGATTACACAGTGTGTAACATGATGTATTAGTTGGACTAGTCAAACTTAAGAAAACAACAAAAACATGAGTTTTTTTGTGTGAAAATTATATATGTACTCTTGACCCATAAGATAACTAGTAAAAAAATCCACTGATAATGTATTAAATACTATACTAGACACAAATCTATGACCTGCTTCCAGGAACGAGTAGTGAGTTGATATGGTATCTGCAGTGAATGTGGAATGGATGAATATCCTTCCAAGTAAATATGCAATGGCGATAGACTAAAGTCGGTGTTCTGTCCATGCCAAATGCCCTTACCTTGTTGTGTTTCTCTTGCAGTATAGCTTATCTGAACAACTTTATAAACATTCACCATATAAAAGCTATATAATAGTTCTCAAGAAAGCATCTATTAATAAAGTTTTCTTAGGCTTTTGGAGAAATTATATTAGCAAAAAAGCAGAAATTGTCAATTGTCATAATATCTAGCTAGTCTTGTGAAACTTCAAACGAATAACTTTACCTGTCCCGCAGATTCTTGATCGATTCATTTTATATGTCCTTGAGGTAATGCAAAAGCTCATTATCCAACTGATCCAAATCTATAATCTGTAGTCTAAGCACTCTTGTGCCTATCTATTGTCATGCTCCGCTCCCGTAGGAGCGATCGTCCTCGCTAAGGCATGATGCCGCACGAGCCTAGATTGCGCTCGTGCAAGGCGGGTTCCATAACGGCCGATTACAGCGTCTGCGACGGGATCGTCGCACAGAAGTCCCGTGCAGAGACATTGATTTATAACAGCGGGATTAGAACCAAAACACATGAACACAAGTCATTCAAAAGAATCTCTTTATTGATATTGAATACAAATTTACATTTGTGGGCGCAAGGCCAAATTACAATGTCTCTCGTGCTCACTTTTCTCTCATTTACAAGTCACTCTGCTCTCTCTCATTCTCTCAATTACAATGCTTGAGTCAGCGGAAGCTTCAGAAGGCGATGTCCATACATTATGTCCTGTATAAGTCTTCAGATCACGCGGCCGCACGCTTCGACTCGCCAAGGAACTCCGTGCCTCAACGCATCCAAGCGAGCTCCGCACCACGAGCTTCTACCTGTGCCTGCACATGAAACACTGTGTGGGTGTCAGTACCACTGTACTGGTGGAGTGAGCTCCTCGTCCACCCATACAAAACCTATACGTTTCATTTACTTTGTGCAACATAAACCCTTTTACGATTGTCTTTCTATTCTTGCCTTAGGATCAGTTTTAGGACCGGTGCCTTAGCGCAACTTGTGTATCAGAACCATCCCGTGCTTGCAATGTCAATGTTAACTCATACTTTGTCTCTAGACCACTTCTCGTGCCAACAACGTTAACCTATCAGGTCGTGTTTGCCTTACGGCCAAAATCAGAGACGCAACTACACGAAGGACTCTATTTCCTTGCCTCTAGACCTTTCTCGTGCTTGCATTGTCGACGCACTGGCTTATACTTATCTTTCGTGCCAAACTCTGGGACATAACGACTCGGTCGTGCCATACTCGATTCGTGCTTCAATATTACCGAGGCAGTGCCTCCTCGCTTAGTCTCGCCTACACTTGTGTTGTGACAACGCGGCCGTGCCTCATATTTCGAGGCCGAGCCCAACAACTCAATGTAACTTCACACAACTAGCCCTACGGCCCTTCTCGACTTAACTCGCGACAGCTCAAGCCTAACTCATGCAACTCTATGCCAACAACTTAACACTCGACGCCACATCTCGTGCCGAAGTACGTCGCCTTCGCTGTAGCCAAATCTTAGGCTCCGACATTGTGTCTTTTTAACTTATACATATTCAACTCAATCCAAAGGCACACACACGGATTGCCGCCCGTGCCGACACAAAACTTACCATGTTAATTGAAAACAATTTATATCAAGTATTTGTTATGGAGGTCAATTGGCCTAACCAACCGCTTTGGACGTAGCCTGGTAATACGGGACCCTTACAACGCAGGTAGCGAGCCCCGATGTAAGTCCCCGTCTTACCGATCGCCTTTCCAGCGTTGCCTATTACCCAGCTCGGCTACAACCAGTTTCTTTCTAGGCCGAGTCAGTCCCGTGGCCCCGGGTTGCCGCTCGAAGAAACCTTTCCCCTTGTCGACAAGTTGTCCAAGTCCATGATAGGTTAATATGGTGTATTTTAGGATACCGTTGGGGCTTGTTATGTGATCAATTCATTTACTTGGTTGCTTTACTCTTTCCACTTTTCGTACTTCCTTTGCAGAGCCCCTAACCAGGGTTGGCTCGGCGACTGAACCACAGTCCCGACATATTTCCTCTCGGCGACTAACCATCGCTTAGACTTAACGTTCTTTGAACTCAGGGAACGGCTACCGCATAGCCTTCCAACTTAACTTGAACACTACGTGTTTCCTTAAGTATCGACCGACCGTGGCTAACTTTCCACTGAACCAACCGTGGCTCGTGCCTCTAAACCGACTCGTGTTCTACGCGACGCTATCGCCCAAGTCATACTTCATATGACGGGCCTTGGGATCGTAGGACAATTTAACTTGACAACCGCAGAATAAGCGGAACAACACTTGGAATAACTTAGGTCGACCGGCGTAACTTTGCCTAACTCACTCAAGCCTACAACTTAACCCGAGGGGCGAGCAAAGGCTATGCCAAGCCTTGCGCAGTGGAACCGTGCACGCTTTATCAAGCGTTTATGCGGGCGACGCCTATGACTTAGGCAAGTTCATAGTTTTGTGTCGAAGACCAACTTTCCTTCTCCCAAGCCACGGGACGAAGGACCAAGTGTCATTTTCAAAGCACGCCGTGCACCAACTCTAAGCCGACCGTGGGACGTTTTCCATGTTCTAACTCATTTTGACCCGTCGGGATTATTTCCTTAGCTATGTGGATGCGTAGCTTTTATTTATCAAGCCTAACTTGTGCAAGTTGAAAACATGATTTATTATGTGAAGGCAAAGATGAGGAGAGTTCACCGAAACTACCCCACCTGAGCGATGTCTCCGAGCAAGCCGTTGCAAGGCTAAGTCCGAACGCCGTCGGCGTTTCGATTCCTCCGATTGACTTTGCGGGACGGGGCACTACATCATACACCACTCAGAACAAGTCTCGTCCTCGAGACTATCCTGAAGGTAGGTCATCCTACCATTTCTATGGCCAAGACTTAATCGTACACATTTTGCCTACGCGTTCCTTCGATTTCGAGCCACGCTCGCACTATTATCAATCTTTCCTTTAACACGATTTTAAGATCTCGACACACTCCCATCTTTCAAGCCTTGCTTGAACTCGTCGTATCACTTAGCTGGATCGTGCATGCATTCCAAGCGTCCCCAAAATACATGCATTCAGCCAAGCCGTATGATAGAGAATTTGTCATTCTCACTCGAGTCGCATCGTGCACATACCCCGGCGTCCCTGAAATATATCTATGTCAGCCGAATCTTATGAGCAGGGTTTCCTATATTCGTGATTCAGGCTATCCATCCATGCCAATCCTCAAGATCAATCATTCCGATTGCTAACTCGTGAAACAAGGTATCTCACCTAACCGCTAGGCCATTTCTTTTCGAGGCTAAGTCAATGTCAGGATTGGAATCATAGTTCCCCAACAATAATGCCAACACTGACCCTAATCCTAGGGTCAAACCAGAGTCGATCATACAGGGTCTTCTACCCAAGCTCGTATCACTCAGATTTCTAAACATCGAGCATGATCACCTAATTCGCATTACGGCACACGTTGTGTATATTCGAATCCCTTTAATTCACCAATTCTAACCAATTCATGTATTCGATCATGAGGTCGTCTCGCTCGACAATACGTTGTGCCCCAATCTCATGCGAGTCTGATAATCTGCGGTGGTTCATGAATCACCATGCAACGCTCTCGCGGAATAATCATTCTCATCGGGGCGTAACTCTTGTTTGAGTTTAGACTCATTCATTCTCGATACGCGGATTGGACCTACTCAATCCTCAAGTTCAATCGACAAGCACACCAATTCAATCTCGAGTCTATCTTTGCGTCAAACCATAAGTCGAAGCACAAATTGTCGTACCGTGCAAGTTCGACCACTCCCGTTGTATGAATCACCATACCAGCGCTCACGCAGAGTGATCGCCCTAATCGGTGTGATGCATGTGCGAGGCTGGAGTAGCGCTCGCATAAGACAAGAACGTCAACGTTGTGGTTATTGACAAAGCAAATCCAAACATTCCAGTTTCCATCCAAGCCAAGTTCGATCGTCATTCGTTCAACTTAGAAAATCCTCGAGCCAGTCTATCTTTTCCTCGACACATTTTTAACATCCCAAGTATAGCATCCAACGGAATATTAACATTTGCACGACCGTCATTCGCCGAGTCAGAGTGCCCCCGAGTTATCGCATATCGATCTTTGATACGCCTCAATACCATCGACGATATGCGTAACCTGACGATCTTCCTTTGTAACCAATTTCGAGTCGTGCGACTGATGTTATTGTCCGAGTTGGATATTCCATAATTTCCTCGATATTCAAGATCAAGTTCGATTGCTATTCCTCAGGCTCGTTTCAAGATTGTTGTTCAAAACTCAAGTCACATTTTATTTGCATCAATCCGATATCGCACGTACGATCCTCTAAGTTTCCTCGATCAAGACCATTCATTTTCATTCATCGTTCCGAATCGTTTTCTAACTCGCGTTGCTCATTCACAAGTTGTCCGAACGAGATGCTCGTTCGGGACATTCGAAGTCACGACCAACTAAGCGTGACGCGTGAAGAACAGTTTGGCAACTCTAGAGGGGGGTGAATAGAGTTTATATAAAAAAAAAAGCCAATTAAAAATTAACTCTTTCACCAACAATCAATAATCAGAGTAAAGTGCGGAAAATAAATAAAGAGCAAAAGAGCATACGCAAACACAGCGATTTTAACCTGGTTTCCCTCGTGGAGGACTAGTCCAGGCCTGAGAACTCTAGCTCAGGATTAAATCCACTATTTGTGAAATAGTAGTTTATAACCCGTGCCTTTTCTTCAGAAGAGCACGTCAACTTCTAACAGAGGATCGCAGTGGCGATTTGCTTGGAATTGTCCAAGCGACTTCTTCAACTCTTGCACAAGAATCCTAACTGAGAGATGCTGAGCACTCGAGACTTAGGAGGCTTGTGGCTAGTAGATGGGAAGGGTATGGCTTATTGAGCTTATAAGAGAGAAGAGAAGAGAAGATTGAGTGGTTTGAAATGAGAGAATTCATGCCCTATTTATAGTGTTTTTATAGGCAGAATTCGGCCAGAATTCGGGTAGGAAAATTCAAAAATTTGGCCGTTGGACAGCTAGCAACCAGCTATCCCTAAAATTAGGGTTCCTGATTTCTAGGGGACAGAGTTCGGCCCGAACTCTGTGTGGAGGCAGAGTTCGGCCCGAACTCTGTCTCCAGAGCACAGAGTGGTTCTAAGGGGACCAGTGGGCAGTTTTTGGTTCAGTGGAGCTTGGGATTTTGGGTAGGTTATAGACTAAGTTCCAAGAGCTCAGCAAGACTCAGAGTACATAAATCTAGACTCAATGAAATCATAAAATACAGACTCCAGAACACACTGAGAGCCGGAGACTGAGCTGTCATCTGTCTTGAACTGAATGCAGTCGTCGTGTGTCGTATTGAATTAATACAAATATTATTTGGTCAATGTAGTCAATATTTGGTTGACTGTGACTTTGTGTCAACAATCTCCCCCATATTGATAATTGACAAAATAATATATGTATATTTCAATATTCATACCTGGACACAGTTGATTGTAACATAGTTCCATAGCTCCCCCATACATGATGCCTGAGCTAAGAGAAAATAGCTCCCCCGTAAACCATGAACGGTATCGAGCTAGAAGCTATAGCTCTCCCCCTTACAAAATGCATAGTACCTGTGATCTGATAGATAATATTTTCCAGAGCAAGAAGTACAGATATACACAGATATACGAATGCATAGAACCAGTATGATATCTAATATCTCCCAAAAGCAAAACAATAAAAATATACATTATTTCTCCCCCTTTTGGCAGTTAGCAATATAAAGAAGCAATGAATATTAATGCAACCACACCAAGCAGAGAAGAAACAGTAAAATACTAAGCAAAATAAGTCACTGACATAGAATGATAATAAAGACAGATAATGTCATCCACCAAACCAAGTGGCCAACTCATAAACAGAGTACATAAAACCAGCTACATAAATCCATAAGAAACTAAATAACTGAAATCAAAAGTAACTAAGATCATCATCAGTAGCAACAGCAGCAGATAGTAGCCAATCTCCATCATGGAGCACGAGATGGTCCTGGAACATCTGATGGACCATGGAAGGAGCGACGAGGGTCCACAAAAGCATCATCCGGATCCATGTAACGCATAACCCACGGATCATCAATGCGATAACCCGCGCGCGCTGGATCCCTCTCCATGGGAATGTGCAGATGCTGAGACAGAGAGTACCGGATATCATGCAGAGAGTTGCCGAGAGCACTTATCTGCAGAGTGGTACGATAGTCCAGCTGTGTCCAGCGATCGTCCTCAAGAGTAAAACGATCCCGGAGCATGGTCTGAATGGACTCAAGAGTGGCAGGTGGAGGTGGTGCATCCTGACCAAAAGGAGGGGCGTCAGGCTCCTCATCAGCAGAATGCTCAGATGACTCAGAAGCAGCGACAGGCTGAAGGCGTCGTGCTTTGGATAGAAAGGCAGGTGCAGGCAGGAACGGACAATCATGGATAGGAATGATGCAGGCACGAAAAACGAAAGAAAGATAGAGAGGATAAACCAAAGCTCTTGGTTTCTTCCGACAGTTGATCATCCAATCCATCATAGTCCGTGGAAAGTTGAATGGAATACGATAGTGGAGATGATATAAGGCGGAGATCTCAAGATAAGTGACTTCATCTGTTGAGCCAGCCTTGGGTAAGATGGTGTTAAAAACCATTCGGTGAAGCTCATAGAAGTAGGGGTTGAGATGCTTGGCCATAAGTTTGCGAGGACTTATGTTAGGAGCACATAATTCCTCCTTGAATCCTTCAAGAGAAGTATCGCCAACAAATTGAAATTGACGTGCTTCCACAAGTTTATTCCAAGTATCAAGATTAACAAGATCAAGAAAATCCCCCAACTCAGAATCATTGAAGGCGATGTCAATACCGGCAACCCGGGAATAGATGTGTGTTGCATCAAAAGTTAAATTGCAATAGAACATTTGGATTGCACTACGGTAGATGACAGAATTTGAAGCAACTAAAGCATCCAAACAAAGATCATGGAATAAAGACTCATATTGAGAAAATATTGTGAAATTGATGGGATGGCCCCCAAACACCGGACGAGTCCTAAAATCGCTAAACCATTCATTAGAGGCGTCTAGCGATACAAATAGACGGTCGTCGTATGTGTTAGGGTCATCGGGACTCGGCGGATTGAACAACGGATGAATGGGGTGTTGTTCAACTACTTGTTCAATCGGAGGAGGAGGATTCGAAGAGGAAGCACCCTCGGTTCGGATCCTCTTCCCGCGATTGGGCAAGCGTGGAGCCATTTACAAGAAATTGGATAACTTGAAATGGAGAGAAATAGAGAGTTATACCTGAAAATAATGTCAAACAGTTGAAGAGAACGTTGAAAAACCCCTTTCCCTTAATTTTGAGAAGAAATAGAGCCCTCTAGATCAAGAACTAGGGTTAGGGTTTGGAAGGAAGAAGATGGAAGAGGTGGAGAAGAAGGAAATATGGGAGGAAAGAGAAGGAATCCCGACATAAAGTAGGGCTTTGTCTTTGGTCGGGTAGAATAGTGACCATTGGATTAGAAAAGATCCAACGGCGGAGCCAGATCCCGATTCTGGAACCTAGGGACCGAACTCGGCCCGAACTCTGTTAGGGGCAGAGTTCGGCCCGAGTTCTGGATCAGTGGTCCAGAACAAAAGTTAGGCTGAAAAAAGATTAAGTGTTGAACAAAAAGAGATACAATTTTGAGAAACCCAATAAAGTACATAGAGATTCACAAAGGTCAGAATGAACTTTAGGAAGATCAATTTGGCAATAATAAATCGTAACAAACCATATAATAAACAAGGAAATATATTGTAATTCAGTATTTCAAATTTGCCATGGGTTAGCTGCAGGGGCCGGATCCCAGCTAGCGGTAGTCCTGAGGACTAGTGCACCGTGTCGCTTAGGCTTTTACGCCTTTTTGTCAGAAGGACCCTTTCGGCTTGTACCCATAATAAATTTGTCATAAAAGAATCAAAATATACTCGATATTTACGCAGGTAAGTCTCAACTTATAACTGCTTCATCCAAAATTCCGAGTTCACGACAAAGATAATTGAAGCGCTCTTCGGATAATGGCTTAGTAAAGAAATCTGCTAGCTGATGATCAGTGTCAATAAATTCTAAGTTAATCGTGCCATTTTGCTGATGATCACGCAAAAAGTGGTGTCTGATCTCAATGTGTTTAGTGCGTGAGTGGCAGACAGGGTTCTTAGTCAAATTGATGGCACTAGTATTATCACAGAATATAGGAATATGCATGAAAGATAACTTATAGTCTTCAAGGGTTTGCTTCATCCACAGAATTTGTGCACAACAACGCCCAGCTGCTATGTATTCAGCTTCTGTTGTGGATAGTGCGACAGAGTTCTGCTTCTTGCTAAACCATGAGACTAAAGCCTTTCCTAACAAATGACACGTGCCGCTCGTACTTTTACGGTCGACCTTGCATCCAGCAAAGTCAGTATCAGAGTAACCGATGAGGTCAAATGATGTTGACTTGGGATACCATAGGCCCACTGTAACCGTACCCTTAAGATATCGAAAGATACGCTTAACCGCGGTCATGTGAGATTCCTTAGGATTTGCTTGATATCTAGCACATAGGCAAACACTAAACATGATATCGGGGCGACTAGCAGTTAAATAATGTAAGCTGCCTATCATACCTCGATACTTACGTTGATCAACGGGTTTGCCGCTCTCATCTGGTTCGAGTTTGGTTGAAGTAGCCATTGGCGTGCTAATTGGTTTGACGTTGTCAAGGTCGAACTTCTTCAGCATGTCCTTGGTATACTTTGATTGACAGATGAAAGTTCCATTTGCCAGTTGCTTTACTTGCAGGCCAAGAAAGTAGTTGAGCTCTCCCATCATGCTCATCTCAAATTCTGTCTGCATACACTTGGCAAATTCGTATCCTTTTTGAATGTGATGTCAGGCAATCCTCTCACTAGCTTCTTGGTAGAAAGCCTGGATATAGCATCCATGTTGGCGTGACCAAGACGCTGGTGCCAAAGTAGTCGTTCGTCTTTGTGGGCATATAAACATCTACCTGCATTGTTAGTATTTATAGAAAGATAGAAAATATAGATGTTATCCTCTCTTTTCCCTTTAAAAGCAATGTCTCCTGTTGACCTATCATAGATGTAGCAACTGTTTTGTCCAAAGTTAATGTCATATCCATGATCAGCAAGATGACTAATGCTGAGCAGGTTATGCTTTAACTCGGTCACTAGGCAGACATCCTTTATTACAGGAGAGGGAGGATGACCAATGATACCATTACCTATAATGTGCCCTTTGAGATTGTTACCGAAGGATACGTATCCTTCTCTCTTCATCGATAGTGATGCAAAAAGGTTTGCGTCTCCCGTCATATGTCGCGAGCATCCACTATCGAGAATCCACTTACTTTCAGTTGAGGAGGGAAGGTCCACCTACATCAAGAGTAGATGTGACCTTTGGTACCCGAGTTCTTGAGGGTCCTGAAAAGTTAGTCTTTGGGAACCAAGCATATATTCTTTTATCTACAAGTCTTCTAACTCTGCACTGTGGTGAGATGTGTCCATGTAATCCACAATAAGTACAGATAGCATTCTTGTTTATACTAGGAGTATGAGAATGATATTTATAAGCAACAGGATGAGGATGGACATGATGTGAAGAGTTAGCATGGTGAGGATGATTATGCATGGAATAAGTGGCATGGTGATGGTGTCTTTGAGGCATAGAATGATGGTATTGTCTATGATGAGTGACATGCTGATATTGTCTAGATGGCATGGCATGATGATTTTGTCTATATGGCATGACATGACGATTTTGTCTATATGGTATATGAGGACCTTGTCTATATGGCATTGCATGATGATCTTGTCTATATGGCATGACATGATGATTTTTATGTGTGAAGTGCTGTTGATTGTGTCTTTGTGCATGATGCTTGTGTACTGAGTGAGAATTGTTCTTACGTGCACGTGGTTTGTGAAAGTTTGTGTATATGAATGCATGGTTATGTGCTGCATGAGAATGACTTGGTTGACTAGCATGAGTGGTGTTGTGCCCATGTGATTGGGTTTGAGGTTGAATAACCTGTTTACCCAATTTGGTTTCTAATCTTTTAGTAACAGCTTGTAGTTCAGTAACCTTAATATTTAAGCCATATATCTTAGTCATGGAAATCTTGTGTCTACTCTTTTCTTCAGCAAGCAACGTGTTGAGTGTAGTGATTTCTTGAGTTTGTTGCTCAATACGTGCTTCAGCATCATGCAAGCTTAATTTGAGCTTGGATACTTCATCAGCGTCATTAGTGGGTGATGTGTCTCTAACATTATCAAGAAGTAAGGAAATTCTTTGTATCTCATCTTCTAGACTTTTGATTTTGTCCTTGGCATGTTTATATTTACCGATGACCTTTTTATGATCATCGAGTAAATCAGTGAAAGCATCGCCAAGTTCATCAAAAGAGAAGTCATCCAGAGTTTCGTTAGATACCTTGTTAGAAGTTGCCATCAGGCACACATTTGCTGTATCTTGAGGAGAGTCATTTTCTTCCTCAGAGTCACTTGCTTCACTTTCATGCCAGATGCCTGTGTTGGCATATTTCTTTGATGAGTTCTTTTTGTATGGCTTCTCATAGCGGTTGCTCTTCTTCAGGAATGGGCAGTCTTTTCGGACATGTCCAGTTTTCTTGCAACCGTAACAAGTTGGTTCTTCTTCATCGTCTTCTTGAGATTCCTTCTTCCTTCGATTGAAGCGAAGGAATTTCTTGAAGTTGCGAACCATGAGAGCTTGTTCTTCATCATCCGAATTATCTTCTTCGGTCTCATCATGATTAGCTCTTCGTTGATGAGCTTTGAGTGCGATCTCCCTGGTCTTCGGAGCAGGCTCTTCGAAGTCCTTGAGGTCAAGCTCGTGAGTCATAAGCTTACCCATCAAGGTCTCCATTGACATTGTTGTGAGATCGTTTCCTTCTATGATGGCTGTCACCTTAGGGTTCCAAATCTTTGGTAGCCCTCTGAGCAGCTTACGAATCTTCTCGTGGTTTGAGTACTGCTTTCCGAGCGAAGATAGAGGATTGATGATGTCGAGGAATCTTGTGATCATTTGAGTGATCGTCTCACTTGGCTTCATCTTGAAGGCTTCGTATTCTTGAGTGAGACGGCTTATTTTAGATTCCTTGACCTGTGTGGTTCCTTCATACGTCACTTCTAGAAGTCTCCATACTTCATGAGCAGTGGTGCAAGTAGAAACCCTGTTGAACTCATTCCTGTCTATAGCACAGAATAAAGCATTAATAGCCCTAGCGTCTAGACTTGCCTGTTTCTTCTCCTCGATAGAATATTTGTCGTGTGGTTTCTCAATGAGGTCACCATCGACAACTATCCTGGCGGGCTTTTTGTAACCGTCAGTGACGACAGTCCACAGGTCAAAGTCTAGAGACTTAAGATAGAAGCTCATCCTTATTTTCCAATATGTGTAGTTAGTTCCATCAAATAGGGGAGGCCTATGAGTGGACTGACCTTCACCATGATTGGAAATCAAGGATTGTGTGGTTGCCATGGATCAGCTCTTAGGATGTTAATCCTTGTAAAGAGAACAGAGCTCTGATACGAATTGAAGAACAGTTTGGCAACTCTAGAGGGGGTGAATAGAGTTTATATAAAAAAAAGCCAATTAAAAATTAACTCTTTCACCAACAATCAATAATCAGAGTAAAGTGCGGAAAATAAATAAAGAGCAAAAGAGCATACGCAAACACAGCGATTTTAACCTGGTTTCCCTCGTGGAGGACTAGTCCAGGCCTGAGAACTCTAGCTCAGGATTAAATCCACTATTTGTGAAATAGTAGTTTACAACCCGTGCCTTTTCTTCAGAAGAGCACGTCAACTTCTAACAGAGGATCGCAGTGGCGATTTGCTTGGAATTGTCCAAGCGACTTCTTCAACTCTTGCACAAGAATCCTAACTGAGAGATGCTGAGCACTCGAGACTTAGGAGGCTTGTGGCTAGTAGATGGGAAGGGTATGGCTTATTGAGCTTATAAGAGAGAAGAGAAGAGAAGATTGAGCGGTTTGAAATGAGATAATTCATGCCCTATTTATAGTGTTTTTATAGGCAGAATTCGGCCAGAATTCGGGTAGGAAAATTCAATAATTTGGCCGTTGGACAGCTAGCAACCAGCTATCCCTAAAATTAGGGTTCCTGATTTCTAGGGGACAGAGTTCGGCCCGAACTCTGTGTGGAGGCAGAGTTCGGCCCGAACTCTGTCTCCAGAGCACAGAGTGGTTCTAAGGGGACCAGTGGGCAGTTTTTGGTTCAGTGGAGCTTGGGATTTTGGGTAGGTTATAGACTAAGTTCCAAGAGCTCAGCAAGACTCAGAGTACATAAATCTAGACTCAATGAAATCATAAAATACAGACTCCAGAACACACTGAGAGCCGGAGACTGAGCTGTCATCTGTCTTGAACTGAATGCAGTCGTCGTGTGTCGTATTGAATTAATACAAATATTATTTGGTCAATGTAGTCAATATTTGGTTGACTGTGACTTTGTGTCAACAACGCGTTCTAAGTCTTTGCGCGATCGCATCGCCTCGTCGACATACTCGTAATCCTCAATATACACTCGAACAATTTCTAAGACGAACCATACACAACTCGGATTCGAGCCACTCGACTAGTCGTCGACACTCATTCTTATTCTTCTCCGAACCTATCACATACACCACTCGGATTCAAGCCATACGATCTAGTCCTCAATCACATTCGCGTCATTCGCTAAGACATCCTTCAGATTCGTTCGACGAATCGCTAGCGTAGTCGCTCGCATCGTACCGACGCACTAGGTCGTTCGCACTATTTCCTCGAAATCCAAATCAATCTTCCGTGTACGCCTAAGCATTAGTTCGATAGCGTTCCTATCGATAGACACTCTAAGTGCATCTCCGTTCCCGACCGAACGATACTTAATATCGCTCGCGACTTGTTTGTACCAAGGTCGAGGTGCGCGACGCGAAACACAACTTAGCCAAAAGGCCGTATGCATAACTATCCCGTGCGGACTATATTCCGAGTTTGCACGCTTACTTGCCAAGGTTGACGTAGGACTATTCGGGCACACGTGCGACTTTGCTAACATTAGTACATATTTTCTATCGAGTCAAGTTTGCAACGTTCGGCACAAAGGCCCTATCGACGCATTTGGCAACGGCCTACCGATGCATTAGATTGAACGCTTATACGAGCTTTCAAAAATATTTAGACTTATTGTATGGACATGCCGAGGGACATCTGAGAGAGAGCGCACCAACGATAACAACTTGCGAAAGCAACAGAGTTTTGCGGAAACATCAAAGTTAAAGAATTCAATCGACGGTCCAAGGACGTAAAGCCGTGCTCTGATACCATTATGTCACGCCCCGCTCCCGAAGGAGCGATCGTCCTCGCTAAGGCGTGATGCCGCACGAGCCTAGATTGCGCTCGTGCAAGGCGAGTTCCATAACGGCCGATTACAGCGTCTGCGACGGGGTCGTCGCACAGAAGTCCCGTGCAGAGACATTGATTTATAATAGCAGGATTAGAACCAAAACACATGAACACAAGTCATTCAAAAGAATCTCTTTATTGATATTGAATACAAGATTACATTTGTGGGTGCAAGGCCAAATTACAATGTCTCTCGTGCTCACTTTTTTCTCATTTACAAGTCACTCTGCTCTCTCTCATTCTCTCAATTACAATGCTTGAGTCAGCGGAAGCTTCGGAAGGCGATGTCCATACATTATGTCCTGTATAAGTCTTCAGATCATGCGGCCGCACGCTTCGACTCGGCAAGGAACTCCGTGCCTCAACGCATCCAAGCGAGCTCCGACCACGAGCTTCTACCTGTGCCTGCACATGAAACACTGTGTGGGTGTCAGTACCACTGTACTGGTGGAGTGAGCTCCTCGCCCACCCATACAAAACCTACACGTTTCATTTACTTTGTGCAACATAAACCCTTTTACGATTGTCTTTCTATTCTTGCCTTAGGATCAGTTTTAGGACCGGCGCCTTAGCACAACTTGTGTATCAGAACCATCCCGTGCTTGCAATGTCAACGTTAACTCATACTTTGTCTCTAGACCACTTCTCGTGCCAACAACGTTAACCTATCCGGTCGTGTTTGCCTTACGGCCAAAATCAGAGACGTAACTACACGAAGGACTCCATTTCCTTGCCTCTAGACCTTTTTCGTGCTTGCATTGTCGACGTACTGGCTTATACTTATCTTTCGTACCAAACTTTGGGACGTAACGACTCGGTCGTGCCATACTCAATTCGTGCTTCAATATTACCGAGGCAGTGCCTCCTCGCTTAGTCTCGCCTATACTTGTGTTGTGACAATGCGGCCGTGCCTCTTATTTCGAGGCCGAGCCCAACAACTCAATGTAACTTCACACAACTAGCCCTACGGCCCTTCTCGACTTAACTCGCGACAACTCAAGCCTAACTCATGCAACTCTATGCCAACAACTTAACACTCGACGCCACATCTCGTGCCGAAGCACGTCGCCTTCGCTGTAGCCAAATCTTAGGCTCCGACATTGTGTCTTTTTAACTCATACATATTCAACTCAATCCAAAGGCACACACACGGATTGCCGCCTGTGCCGACACAAAACTTACCATGTTAGTTGAAAACAATTTATATCAAGTGTTTGTTATGGAGGTCAATTGGCCTAACCAGCCGCCTTAGACGTAGCCTGGTAATACGGGACCCTTACAACGCAGGTAGCGAGCCCCGATGTAAGTCCCCGTCTTACCGATCGCCTTTCCAGCGTTGCCTATTATCCAGCTCGGCTACAACCAGTTTCTTCCTAGGCCGAGTCGGTCCCGTTGCCCCGGGTTGCCGCTCGAAGAAACCTTTCCCCTTGTCGACAAGTTGTCCAAGTCCATGATAGGTTAACATGGTGTATTTTAGGATACCGTTGGGGCTTGTTATGTGATCAATTCATTTACTTGGTTGTTTTACTCTTTCCACTTTTCGTACTTTCTTTGTAGAGCCCCTAACCAGGGTTGCCTCGGCGACTGAACCACAGTCCCGACATATTTCCTCTCGGCGACTAACCATCGCTTAGACTTAACGTTCTTTGAACTCAGGGAACGGCTACCGCATAGCCTTCCAACTTAACTTGAACACTACGTGTTTCCTTAAGTATCGACCGACCGTGGCTAACTTTCTACTGAACCAACCGTGGCTCGTGCCTCTAAACCGACTCGTGTTCTACGCGACGCTATCGCCCAAGTCATACTTCATATGACGGGCCTTGGGATCATGGGACAATTTAACTTGACAACCGCAGAATGAGCGGAACAGCACTTGGAATGACTTAGGTCGATCGGCGTAACTTTGCCTAACTCACTCAAGCCTACAACTTAACCCGAGGGGCGAGCAAAGGCTATGCCAAGCCTTGCACAGTGGAACCGTGCACGCTTTATCAAGCATTTATGCGGGCGACGCCTATGACTTAGGCAAGTTCATAATTTTGTGTCGAAGACCAACTTTTCTTCTCCCAAGCCACGGGACGAAGGACCGAGTGTCATTTTCAAAGCACGCTGTGCACCAACTCTAAGCCGACCGTGGGACGTTTTCCATGTTCTAACTCATTTTGACCCGTCGGGATTATTCCCTTAGCTATGTGGATGCGTAGCTTTTATTTATCAAGCCTAACTTGTGCAAGTTGAAAACACGATTTATTATGTGAAGGCAAAGATGAGGAGAGTTCACCGAAACTACCCTACCTGAGCGATGTCTCCGAGCAAGCCGTTGCAAGGCTAAGTCTTAACGCCGTCGGCGTTTCGATTCCTCCGATTGACTTTGCGGGACGGGGCACTACATCTATCACTTCACCCACTTCTATATTGTAAAAATTGCTCAATAATAACTAATTTTAACCTTGCAGTTCTGCTAATGAAAGGTAGCCTACATAAATAACATTTAGAAATTTTTTATTTAATCAACGTATAATATTGGCGTCTAATTTCCTTAGCCTTGAAGCTTCAAAAAGACATTAAAGTAACTAGTAGTGTGAAGATTTTTCTTTACACATAATTTGGTATGATAGTCCTTGCTCCAATTGATGAAAATTTTCAAAGTACAATTATATTCTTCAGAATTGCTATTGTTGTGTACTAAACTCAACGGGATAGTTTATGGATGTGGACCATGTAGTTTGAGTACAGATCTACAGGAGGGCAGCCTTCCTCATACATGCATAACCAATATGGGACTAAAGAAGAAGAATATAGGATTACTAAGTATAGACACATTAGGTATAACAACTAACAACTACGTCTTGGATGGATAAATACTCCCTGTTTACTGTACATATAACTATAACCAAATCAGTATTCAGAATATACTGAAGATAGATCTCTATATATAGAGAGAGATAGTTTCTGTATATGCCTGTCTTGGTGTGTCCGAGAGGGAGAGGCCAAGGAATATTTTTTTAGCTACATTAGACCCAATTGCGAGAAAGTGTAGATATTGCTACAGCAAAAAAGTTGAGGAAAGTACTAATAGTCACAGTTAAGGAACTATATAAACAATCAAGGCCTAAATACTATAAATCAAAGATACGTGATCTAACATCCCAAAATGACAACGTGCTACGACATTAAAATGCCTTGATTGTTTTATCTATTGAACTTGCTACAAATCTGATTAACAATAATGTTTAATAAAAACATGAATGAAGTTCAGATATCAAGGATTGTTGATTAACAGTTAAAACATCTGAATGAAAACTAGAGGAGATCATCAAATCTGTGTCAAACATTTTTGTTATGTTTTCCATCTTGACAATTGACCCTCATTTAAACTACTAATGATGCCTCCTTTAAGATTTTGATATACTAAAGAATTGATCCCATAGAGCATACACAATTAGGAAAGAGGAAACTGGATGTGTTTATACAACCACATTAGCTCACCATGGAAATAAACTAAGTGAAGTATGCCATGTAATTTATTACTGACCAATAGAGACCAATAGATATATCAACTCAGTACATCAACAATGTTGCATCAAATTCATTACTATCTATGATTATATATACTCATGATGCATTAAATTCTTTACCATCTATACTCATGGTGCATCAATGTTGCCTAAAATTAGCAGCAGGCCTGGCCCTGGCGCAGGGCGGACTGGGCCATAGCCCAAGGCCCAGGCCAAAAGGGGGCACCATTCACTAATTATATATTCCTATTTGTCAATTATTGTTAGCACAAGCCACAATCAAGGGCCCAAATAGAAGGGGCATTAAGTTATTAACTATAGCTGGGTTCAGAGAAGGGGGGCATTAACTGTTTTTAATAGTGTTATAGCTGGATCCAGAGAAGGGGCATTAATATTAATGCAATAAATCTCTTTAAAAAAAGTCCTCTGACTGTTCACATTCTCCAGAATGGATGATTGTTGCCTGCAACTTACTATAGATTTTCTATAGTGCTGAGTAGGGGTGAGCAATATTCGGTTTTGGACCGAAAACCGAACCGAACCGAACCGAACCGAACCGAATAAGAGATTCGGTTCGGTTTAAAAAAAATTCGGTTCAGTTTCAGTTTTGAAAATACTAAATTTTCTTATTCGGTTTTGGATTTTGATTTCGGTCCAAAACCGAAAACCGAATAAGAAAAATTAGTTACTATATATATGTATATACTATATATATATTTTTATTTTTTTATTTTTTATTTTATTTTTAAAGGAAACCCCCTCTTTTATTAAAGGCGGCTCAAAAACTGCAGACAAACTGTATACACGACGCAAAATGCCGAAGCCTATACAGGTATACCGCAAAAGAAATGAGGGGGAGAGCGAAACAATCGCTAGGGGCTAGGGGAGCACTGACCAGAATGCTCTCGAGCTGTAGGAACACAGGGTGCTCCGCTTACGGCATTGGCGAGTAACTTCCCGTAGGATCTGGTCTGCCGAGAATAGGTGACCTTCTAATCTCGCCTTGTTGCGATTCTTCCAAATGACCCAAGTAACGGCCGCTGCGACGATCTGGTGGCCATGGAAAGCAGAACCCCAGGAGTCCAAGAGATCATGGAAGCGTCCACCGCCTTGCTCGATGCTGAATAGCTAGTTAAGGGTGGTCCAAGTCCTGTCTGGCAGTGTGCCCTGGCGGAAAATGTGATCGATAGTCTCCGTCTGATGCTCGGAGCAGCCGGAGAAAGCAGACGCTAAGCTAATCCCGGACTATATATATACACACACATGTATTAATATATATATATAGGTATATACCGAATATACATATGTATATACTATAGGTATATACTAAATAAATTTAGGTATATTTAGCTACTATATATATTAACGAAAAAAGTGCAAATAAACCAAAAAATTGAATAAACTGAGTAAACCAAAAACCGAACCGATTTAATTCGGTTTGGTTTGATTCGGTTATGGATCAATTCGGTTCAGTTTCGGTTTTACTTATTCGATTTTCGATCCAATTCGGTTTTCGGTTATTCGGTTCAGTTTGAACCGAATAAACCGAATGCTCACCCCTAGTGCTGAGCCTTTGCAAGGATTGATCAATTAAACATCTCAATGGAGTTTAGAGACCAAAATAAGAGTTTGCTATATATTTATAAATTCAACATGGTCAGAAAATGAGCATGTTCTCCTTCAAGAGGCATCATATACTTGTGTACTAGAAGTGATATACAATTGACCTAAAAACATGAACTCAGGCCTAAAATATGAATATACAAACTCGATAGTCTAGATACGCAGATTAGTCTTTGTTTTCTAATGGAAAGGGAAATGAAATCGTAATGTTTAATTGGCATTTTCCAAGTCTCCAGATTTCCAAACAACATACTTGAGGGTCCAAGAGATTTTTGTAGTATGCAGCATACGGCAATACTAGAACAAAATATCAACGCACCCATTCTAAGATGTTAATTGACATAACAAACAACAAATTTACTCCAGAACTAATCTTCTCTATGCAAATCTATGACAAATTCTGCTGGATCTTCCCTAATTCCAAGTCTAACATTGTATGTGACAGATTAAAGGAGTAAACGACTGACGTCACATATCAAAATTTAGGATTTCTTACTCATATCACATATCAAAGAAAAACTAAAACCTAGGGTTTCTTACTTATATCACATATCATAATTAGTAAAAGAATTAACAAACCATCCTAACATTTCCAAAAACATGTGAATCTAAATAACCATATGAGAATAAATAAAAAAATTAAAAGAGTACATAACTCACGCCGCAGGTGGACGACCACGAATTGAGAACGGTGCCGCCGCGCCGGAGATGGTGCTGCCGCGCCACAGATGGACGATGTGCCGCAAGTTGACGACTCACCGTACGTGGACGACTCGCCGTAGGTGGATGCTGCAAGTGGACTCTCGTTCTATTTGTGAATCAGAGAGATGAGAACCAATGGTTTAGAGAATTTATGAATGTATGAGAGAGAGAGAGAGAGAGGGAAGAATTTGTATGTGAATGGAAGAGAGGGGGTGTTATGCCGCCAAAAATTTGGTTCTGGCACCAATTTTTCACCAGGTTGCTGGTGTTCGCGGTGGGAGTAATGATATTGGGGATGGAAATAGTATATTTGTACTAATTAAAAATATATTGGTTTAGGGCTAAAACAAAATAGTATATTTGTAACGTGTTAAGCCAATACTAACGGACCTAACTTGTTGTCACTTTGTAACAGGTGAAGTCCGTTAGAAACTACAATAATGACCCGTTAGAAATTGGGCAATTTGGTGTAGTAAAATCTAGATATCAGCGGAAGATGCCTCATCATCAAGGTATGAAGGATCTAATGTCGAGCCGTATCCTTCAGGAAATCACCTATATCTGGAGAGATCACCAGGTCTTCAGAGAGATATAACAAGATACAAGAATAATATACCATATAAACTGGATATAAAATATACCATAATATAAAATTAAAATTAAAAGTAAGGTATCCAAATCATAACACGGCTCAATATTCCATCATCGAAATAGTGTGCTACTCTTACAACCAAACAAGGACAAGGGTAACACACGATTTCGTGATGTAACATTATCCCATGCCTTGACTAGGACGGAGTGTGACCTAACCATTCTATTATGCAATTTCGAAGACCTTTCAATGTATAGGCAGGGAAAGGCTGACTCCTCCATAACTAACTCACAGCTCATAGTACACAAACGTCAAAGACCAATGCTATTAGCTAGCATAACTCGAGGCTAGCAGCCCACGTGATCCATCGGTCCACATTGCTTGAGGCTAGTGACCGTCGCGATACGACTACCGTAGTATGCAGTTACTGCAGATTTTGGATTTGGGTAGCCCATACATCTGGTGGCCCATTGGTCATGGTCAAACATAATTTTAATAATTGATCAAACTTTGTCTCGATATACGAATCAATTCAGATGTTTACTATAGGCATTTTGGACACTGATCAAGATTGTATATCTACTCAGTTCAAGACTGAAGCTCTGTTTGCCACTCAAGACTGTATTTCTTTACGCTATGTATTTTTTATTTTTATTGAGTCTAGGAATACATTGTACACCAAGTCTTACTGGAAAATAGGCTAGCCGAAATCATATTTCAAAACTGACCTATCTTTTAAAAATGACCTATGTTTTTGAGAACATATACTTTTACAAAAAGCTTCTGAAAGATTTTCAAAAAGCCAAAAACAATTTTCACAAAATTAACCTGACCAACCCTGACAGAACTCGGCCAGAGTTCGGCCAGAGTTCGGCCAAGGTGAACTTTATGTGAACGTTTGATTTTGAACTTGGTCTCCCTTCAGTTGCGGTTTGTTACAAAGAGTTCTGTCCGAATTCTGTCCGAATTCTGTTAGAGTTATGTCTTTGGAAAAACTATAAATAGAGAGCAATTCTGATCATTTTAAAAACACTCATTCACTTTCATCTCTTCTCTTCTGAAGCTTATGTTTCTTCCAAAGAGTTCTAAAAAGCTTCCACTTTCAAATCCTAAGCCAGTTACAATTCTCTAGTCAATTTGTCGGTACGGTACGGTCTAGAAGATTTCAGAGAAATTTTAATCAGAGGCTTGATTGAAGAAAGACTCTTCAAAACTGAAGTTGGTCGAGTTCTTCGTATCAAAGCTCGCATCTGTAGAAGTTGCACGGACTTCGTCTGAAAACTTGCAAGATTTTCCAATAGTGGATTTAACTGGAAGCTAGAGTTCTTCCGACTGGACTAGTCCTCACAAGAGGGAAACCAGTATAAATTTCTGTATTTGTGTTTGCCTTCTGATCACTCTTTTTATTACAGTTATTTACTTTGTGATTATTATTATTTCTTTGATCTAACTGCTAACAAGTTTTTAATTAGCAATATTCTGCTGCCTACTCTATTCACCCCCTCTAGAGTATTCTGCTTTACGATTTCGTTTCTACAATTGGTATCAGAGCGGGTTATACAGGTAAAGCAAGGTAAAACTATAGCTATATTTAGTTATTTTTTAATTGTTATATAGATCACAGCATTACCTATGGCAACTGTGAAATTCACAAGTGAAGGCCAAGCCACAAACAGACCTCTACTGTTTGACGGCACAAACTATACTTATTGGAAAATACGGATGAGTTTCTTCTTAAAATCTCTTGATTTTGACTTATGGTCTATGGTTATTGATGGCTACAAAAAGCCTCCTCGTATTAATGTTGATGGAGTTTTAGTTGAAAAATTCCATAATAAATATACGGAGGATGAAAAAAAAAAGGCCAGTCTTGACGCACGTGCTATTAACGCTTTATTTTGTGCTTTAGACAGAACTAAATTCAACAGGATGTCGACTTGCACAACATCAAATGAAGTATGGAAACTTCTCGAAGTAACCCACGAAGGAACAACACAAGTCAAGGAGTCAAATATCAGCAGACTTACTCAAGAGTATGAGGCGTTCAAAATGAAGCCAAGTGAATCAGTCACTCAGATGTTTACGAGATTCTTGGATATTGTAAATCCTTTATTTTTATTAGGCAAGGAATACAGTAACCACAAGAAGATTTACAAACTTCTATGAGCTCTCAGCAAGAACTGGATTCCAAAGGCTACAGCAATCATTGAAGGAAATGACCTCTCAACAATGTCTTTGGAAACACTTATAGGTAAGCTACTCACTCACGAGTTAGAACTTCAAGACTTTGAAGATGCTACACCAAAGGAGAAGTCAGAAAAGTTGATCGCTCTCAAGGCTCAACATAGAAGAACTGTCGAAGATGATTCTGACGACAACGACTCTGACTCTGAAGATCAAGCTCTTATGGTTGTTTGCCATGAAATATAAAAGAACAGAACAATTATCGGAGGACTGGACTTTTACTTCATAATACAAACTCGTTTGTACAAAGAAAGCCTAGGGACAAAAACCTAGGTACAACAATCTAAGTATAATTGTTTATTTTAGATTCTGGGGGGTGATGGTAGAGGCTCGGAAAAGCGACGGCAGCTCTGCCTTACTCCTTGGACGATCGGGTGCAACCTTGGCTATGTAGAAGAGCTGCTTGGTGTTGATGAAGAAATGCTCTCCTTTCGATCTTTGTATATTCTCTCTCTGACTCTCTGGATCCGAGAGGGATGTGCTTTCTGCCTTCTCTTTTTGCTGTCCGTGCTCTCTTTTTTGTAAGGGAATGGCACCCTGCTATTTATAAGAGTGGGGGGCATCATTAGGGTTTGTAATGATTGCCCATTCTCCAAAGTCGGCGGCTAGGGATCAATGAATCTGGGCCGCTCATCTTGAATATAATAGATTTGAGCAACGATTGCATCAAATCTCTGTGGGTAATTAATGATGATTGACATAAATCCTTATGATTTGTTATGCCAAGCTCGGATCTCCCGCCACGTGTTCAGTTTGCTTGATTACAAATGATCTGATTTGATCCCAATACTTTGTTGGGATTTGTTGATAAATTTTGATCGATTTGATGCCACGTGTCACACTATTATTAGGCTGCTAGCTGTAGGGATGCTGGCAAAACTAATCTTCTGGCACGTGTCTTAACTGCGAGTCACTTGAGCCGCATGAAGATTATACCCCCCTGAGCCGTATAGGGCTGGCCACGTGTCAAGGCTGCTTGGGAGTGGCCTCTGAATATTTGAACCGCATGGGGATGATTTGAGCCGCATGAGCATAGACGACCGCATGATGGGTGGCTTCTCAATGAGCCGCATGAAGATAGTCCTTGTGAGCCGCATGGGGTAGCTTTTGTCTGAGTCGCATGGGGTGGCCTCTGTCTGAGCCGCATGGGGTGGCCTCTGTCTGAGCCGCATGCGACTGTCAACGTGTCAAGGCCGCATAAAAGGTCTTTGGGGTTTGATGGATTATGTCAGAGATTTCCTTCGTTTCCCTAGGAGTCGGCCATTATGACAGAGCCATTATTGTACGTCAGAGCTGTTATTTGTCAGAGTTGTCAGCCGTCGAGGCATTAAATACAGGAAAAGACAAAGAAAAGAGCTGTTGAAGGCCATGTGGTTCCTCTCTGGGCCGCATGGAACTATTCGATCCACATAGACGCTTTAAGCCGCATGGATCCCTGAGCCGCATGAGCTCTCTGAGCCGCATGGGGATCCTTGGCCGCATGGATCTTATTTTATTCTTTTCCATGCTTCTACAAGATCCCCTTCAAAGTTTTCAATTTGTAAAATTAAAATACTTTGAATAAGAAGCATGGTTATGTATAACTCTTCTGGCCGTATATGATGTCCTGGCCGCATGGATGTCCCAGCCGCATGGCCTTCTCAGTCGCATTAGCCAACCAGTCGCATGGACTCTTTGGCCGCATGGGCTGTCTGGCCGCATGAGCTCCTCGCCATGTGTGCGTGTCTTTAACTGCCTTTAATTCGTTTTAGTACCGTCTTTTGGGGAAATCCCAAGGGTCGGCTCATTAAATATTTGGATTTTATGCCCTGGATGAATCTTCTTTATTGGAGGGGGGCAAAATCTGAGGATTCGGTTTCGTTTTGCCTGAGGCGGTTATTAGTCTACGTGTCCTTCCTCTTTTGTCCTCCTATAAATAAGAGGAATTAAGAGAAGAAACTTCTTTACTTTCTCCTCTACTTCAAACCTTTCCTACCCCGATTGTTATCCTCTTCTCCGATCACCAATGGCTCCCAAGAAGACCGTTACGGCGAAGGGTAAGAAGGCGGCGTCTTCGTCGACTGCGACGGCGAAGGGCAAGAGGGCTGCTTCTACTTCGACTGCGATCGCTCCTCCGCCAGCCGAAGTACCCACAGTCGAAGTAGAAGCAGTCGACCAAGAGGGTGGCCACCACTAGTGATAAATTTGGGAGTAAAACCGACTCTTTTGGTTATTTTTATCAGGATACCCATGAGTTGTCAGAGAAGGCGCTTTTAGCAGGATTTTTGATGGTATTGCTACGGAATTGCGTAGTCTCGGAAGGAGCTGGTTATATTGAATGGATCAGTCGTAATTTTATCCTTCCGGCTGTGAAGTTAGTTTTGCGAGTCAAGCTAGCTCTCCTTCCGGCCATAGTGTGCAGCATACACCGTGGCCTCCGCACTTTTACATCCAAGGTCATCGCCTGTGATGTGACAAAAGATTTTGAACGGACTAAGCTGTCCTATTATTATCTGATAGGGTGGCTGCTGATGCATTATCCGTCTTTGATGAGATCGGGCTCTGAAGACGGCATAACTGACGATGACGCTTTTATCTTCCGTTATCGTAATGAAACTTGGGAGTACGAGACCATGCGCGCTTGCCAGATGGCGCTGGCGAGGGCAGATATGTACAACATTTTTGTATCTGTTCCTCATTTTATTGCTAAGGAAATAGCGGCTGTACATCTCGACGGTGTTGGGCCCCCTCAGCTTCTGGACGACCAGATGCTTCTGTGGCTGCATAACATCCGCCCCGCTCATCTGGTGTATCGCAACCGCAATGCTGTCTTCCTGGAGCCTTATCTGCCTAGCAGGTTTGCCCGACAGTTTGGATACAGCCAGCTTTTTATGGACAGTCCCAGCTCTTGTCTGGGTTTTGAAGGTAGTCTTCTTGATGGTATCAGGGTCTGGCACTACTATGATACATTCCATACCCGTACCATTTTTTCGGTCCCTGTCATTAAGGCGTCGGTAGAGATTTTGTACATGGCAGCTTTGTACCATGTTATGGCGAACAAACCCCCTGTCGGTTTTAACCCGGGTGCCAATTTTATTGTTGGTACCGGCCTGGATGAGAGATCCCAGGGGGCCAAGATGAGAAAGAGAAAGAATAGAGTCGAAGTTCTAGATTCGGACTCCACTACTGCGAATGATGAGGGCGACGAGCATGAAGCAGATGATTCTTCCCTTCCGGTGGAAGACGTTGGGGCGGATTAGCCGCCTGTTTTGCCAGATGAGATGGTGGCAGATCAGCCATCCGTTGCACCCGGTCCTGTTCGAAAGCGTAGCAGGCAAATTTCTCCTGTTGGCAGTATTCCTCGCTCCCGAAAATTGGCTGCAACCAGACACCGCAAGCTAACTATAAGGGAAAGAGGCGAGGAAGTTGACCCCGCGTCGGGGGTAAACAAGTCACTACCATCTCTATTTAGTTCTTCCTTTCTTCTAGCTTTGAACTTAATCATTTTCTTTCCCTCCCGTAGATGTCAAAAGAAGAGGAATCTCAAGCTGCCGAGGTAATAACTCGAGATGACGGGGGCTCCGGTGAGCCTGTCCCTAAAATTGCTGAATTTCATCAAGACGATGCTGATCGAGTCGTATCTCCCTTCGAGGTGGCTGGGACAGAGGAGCCAGCCGATTTTAACTTGGAGATCGCGGGTGAGGAGACCATGCCTGTTGCGAACGAGCTGCAGCCTCCATGCTCCTCCCCTGGTAAGATAAGACGAATCTTAACTTGCGAGGAGGCCTATCTGCTCTATCATCACATCCTTTGGGTCACGTCGATTGATTGTTGTTCTGGACAAACAGGTCCTGTCTCTCCAGTGTCGATAATGGACATCGTTGAGATAGGCTCTGCTGAAGGGGCACTGGCGAAGAAAAGCGTACCCCCTTCCCTTCCGGCTCATCTTGAGGGGTCTCCCGCGGGCTCGAGTTCGGCAAGTTAGGTGGTGGGACAGCCGGGGCAGGGGACAATGGTCCTTGCGTCCTCCTCTGTTCGGGCGGCTCCGAGAGTCGACCTCTCTGCCCTGCCAAGTGTCCAGGCTCTTCGGGTGGTAGAGGAAGAGTTAGCCGCTATCCGCACATCGTTCTACTCGGAATTTGTTCCCTTGGTAGCAAGTTCTAGTACAACTCCTTCGACGTTGTCGGCTACGATTCCTTTGACGCCGTCCTCTACAGAGGTACTGGATGAAGCGTTACAGGACGTGGTTGAATGCTTTTATCGTCACTTGAAGAGGAGAATAGCGGCCGCTGTGGAAAGAGGGACCTCTTTCATCCTGGCCTGGCAATGCGCCCAGGGTCATAATGATATCCTTAAGACTCTTCCCGGTGGGGCAGGGGTAGCTGCGCTTCTGGAGGCAAAATTGCTGGAGACTGATCAGCTGATGGCCCAGCTTCAGGTATTGCGTCAGGCTGATCTGTCTGCTGCTATAGATCAGGAGCGCGGTTCCCTCACAGCTGCTGTGGAGAAGACAAGGGCTGCTCGGGATAAGACCAGGTCGGCCATACTGAAGGACCTCCACGATCTGTCTGATCGATATGATCAATTGAGTCACGAGAGTGAAGATATTATGGCTCGGGAAGCGACTGCTTCCCGTAGGATTACTGACACACAGGAGCAGATCCTTGAGCTTCAGAGGAAGCTAGCTTTCCTGGAGTCTGAGCTTGAGGCTGCCCGTACTAAGAAGGGGCTTGCTATCCAGGAGGCTGACAGACTTAGTCGAGCTTCTGCCAATCTGGAACTCGTCCTGAAGAAGATGGAGAATGACTGGCAGGCATATATGTACTTGGATGATGCGGAGTAGTTGTCCCAGGAGGCTGAGTGCCGAGCTAGACATCGGCTCGAGCGGGGGACCACCTTGGTGAAGAATCGCCTCCTGGAATTGTGTAATGCCGAACCATAGTCGGCCTTTTCTTCTTCTGTTTCTATTTTTCCTTTTTTTTCTTTTTGAGAGGGACATGGTCCCAAAACATGTAATGCTTTTTTTGACTTTCAAATAAAGAGTATTTTTCATCTTTACCCTTCATTTGTACTGCTTGTTGTGCTTGTGGTGTTATGGTGGTGTTTGTCCTGCATGGGGTACTTGTTCGTGGACCTGTTATCCTTGGCATACCTTGGTTTTAGGTACGGATAGCAAGTTTGATGGGGATACCTAGGACAATTCCATGATAAGGTGGTCATGGATGTTCCTGGTATCGGGAGAGGGATTGCCATGGAGCAGCTGGGCTCCCGGGGCATGATGAGAAATGATGGGCCTGTACTAAGAAACTTAGCAACGGACATTTGTGGGCCTATTATCCTTGGCGTACCCTAGTTTAGGATACGGAAAATAGGATGAGAGAAGACCGCCATACTTACTCAGAGGTAATGAGGACTTGGCAAGTATGAGGGGTTTTGCCGCAGAATCTTCCTGCTCAGAGGTGATGAGGACATGGAAGGAGTAGACTCAATGGAGGATATTTGTGGACCTATTATCCTTGGCGTACTCCGGTTGTGGGTACGGATAATAAGTCGAAAGGGAATCAACATACTTACTCAGAGGTAATGAGGACATGACAAGCATGAAGGTTTCTTCGACGGAGCCTTCCCACTCAGAGGTAATGAGGACATGGTAGGAGTGGGGTCAATGAAGGGGGGTACACAGAACAACTCAGAGGTAATGAGGACATGGAGGTTCTATGTAGAGGAGTGATTTGTTTTTGGCAGAATTGAGACGTCTCAGAGGTAACATCGACATGGTCATTTTGGAAATTTTTGTGGATCTGTTACCTTTTTTGTGCACTGAGAGTGCGGGTAGTGGATCATGAGGAAGGGGCTCTTTCAGGAAGAAAGTTCAAAGGTACGGTTATACATGACCTTCTCCCAAAAAGAGTGACCGGGATGTAAGTTCAGGGGTACCAGCGGGTTCATAACTCAACAATCCATGAATTTTGGAATCAAAGTGTAAGTTCAGAGGCACCAGAAGGTACATAACTCAATAGTCTGGGATTTGTGTGGAGGAAGAATGTGAATATGAGTTCAGCGGTACTAGCGGGTACATGTCTCGATAATCCGGAATTTTGTGAATATGAGTTCAGCGGTACCAGCGGGTACATGACTCGATAATCTAGAATATTGGTGAATGTGGGTTCAGCGGTACTAGCAGGTACATGACTCGATAATCTGGAATATTGGTGAATGTGAGTTCAGCGGTACCAGCGGGTACATGACTCGATGATCTAGAAAATGTCGTTTAGACATAATATTTCTTTCGGAACTTACCGTTGACGGGAAACATGAGCAAGTCTCCGTTTTGTTTTACGAGGCGGTAAGCACCGTTGGAGAATACGACTTCAATGATAAACAGACCTTTCCATTTTGGCTGGAATTTGTCGACGGTTTTGTGAGTCATGACCATCGGCCTCCGGACTGCCAGAACGAGATCGCCCACTTGGAATGTTCTAATTTTAACCTTCTTGTTGAAGGCTCCAGAGATGCATGCTTGGTATAGTTCGATCCGTTGCTGAGCCAGGAGGCGCTTTTCATCTAAGGCCTCCAACTCTTATAGCCGGCGACGGTAGTTATCGTCCGTCGTCAATTGGTAAGTAAGGGAGACGCGGAGTGAGGGTATTTGAGTCTCCAATGGAAGGACTGCCTCACTCCCGTATACCAGAGAAAATGGCGTGTTCCTAGTGGCTGTTCGAACTGTGGTACGGTACGCCCATAAGCACTCACCAAGCTTCTCGTTCCAGTCGCGTTTATTAGAAGACACAAACTTCTTGAGAAGTTTGATGATTGTTTTGTTGAATTCTTCTGCCAACCCATTTGCTGCCAAATTGTATGGTATCGAAGTAATATTCTGGATGCGATGCTTGTCGCTGAATCGATAGAAGGCATGGCTTGCAAACTGCGGACCATTATCGTGGATGATCCTTTGGGGCAGTCCAAAGCGATAGATGACATGATGCTTGAGGAAACTGATTACGGTTGAAGTCTTTACTTCTGCGAGCGGAACAACTTCTGCCCATTTGGAGAAGTAATCCGTGATTGCGAGTACGAAGCGATGTCCTCGGAAGAAAGATGGAGTAATCGGACCGATGATGTCCATTCCCCATGCTTCGAATGGCCAGGACGCCACTGTCGGATGTAGAAACTCGGATGGTTGGTGGATGAAGTCCGCGTAGACTTGGCAGGCTTTGTACTTTCTTGCATAGTCTATCGCATCTGCTACCATTATGGGCCAGTAGTAGCCCATTCGGCGAAGATGATCTTACAATTTAGGGCCAGGCTGATGGGCCCCGTAGACACCGTCATGAGCTTCGCGTATGGCTTCTTTGGCTTCTGCGTTTGACAGACACCGTAGCAATAACCCATCGTAGGATTGCCGATACAGCATTTTCGTCTCTGTATCGTAGAAGAATTTGAGGGAACGCCTTCTGATGGAAGTGGCTTCCTTTGCGTTCTCGGGCAGGATATCGTAGACTACAAAGTCTATGAATGGTTATCTCCAGTCTGGCGCTTCGTCGATCGTCTGAGCGGAATAACTCGCCACGAATTGAACGTTGTTCTTGGGACAGACCAGTTCGTGGCCTATCACGTCAACCGAATGATGAGTATGATTCGGTACGGCTAGGGAAGCGGCAAGGCCTGCTAGGGCATCGGCTTCGATGTTTTGGAGTCTGGGAATATGTTCAATGAAGAATCCCTCAAATGACGAAATAATATTGATTGCTATTTGGTGATAGGGGATCATGTCTTCATGGCGGACTTCGTATGAACCCCGGATCTGATTGACGATTAACTGCGAATTGCCATATGCTTCAAGATATTCCACCCCCAGCTCTCTTGTAAGTTGGAGGCCAATGACCAAAGCATTGTACTCGGCCATATTGTTAGAGCAGGGTTCCATGAGGGAGTGAGCACAATTGATCACTAGTCCGGAAGGAGAAATCAACACCACCCCGACTCCAACGACGATGTTGCCCTTGGGTCCAGTTCTCGAAGTACCGTCAAAGAACATTCGCCATATATCATCATGAGAGGTTGCATGCGAGTCGACGACCTCATCTGGGATTCCTTCATATATTCTGGACGACTCCGAGCCCGAGTGGGCTGCTAAAAAGTCTGCCAGAGCTTGACCTTTAACGGCCTTCTGCGGGACGCAGACCATATGATAAGGAGACAGCAGTATTGCCCATGTGGTGAGGCGGGAGCTGAGTGCCCCTGGTTTAGTCATGAGGACCCTAAGAGGGTCGACTCGTAAAATCACATGTATGGTTTGTCCTGTGACATAGTGCCGCGTCTTCTGAACGACGAACACCAAAGCGAGACATTCCTTCTCCACAGCAGTATATCTGTGCTCTGGCCCGATTATCATTCGGCTGAGGTAATATATAGCTTGTTCATGGCCTGCATCGTTGTTTTACGCCAGCAGAGCGCCGAAGGAATGCTCCATTGCTCGTACATACAACAAGAATGGTTTTCCAGCAACCGGGGCTACCAGGACTGGAGGATTCGATAAATATTCTTTGATGCTGTCGAAGGCACGTTGACATTCTTCATCCCATACGAACGAGACGCCTTTCTTCATGAGATGGGTGAATGGCCGACATCGCCCGGAGAGGTTAGAAATGAAACTTCTGATGTAAGATAGCCTTCCTTGAAGGCCTCTGAGTTCACGGAGATTTTTCAGGGGACCCATCTCCATAATTGCCTTCGTCTTCTCTGGGTCTACATGAATTCCCTGGGCAGTAATAATAAAACCCAAGAATTTTCTGCTGGATACGCCCAAGAAGGATTTTGTGGGATTCATCTTCAGGTTGTATGCTCGTATCAGGTCAAATACCGTTCTTAGATCCTACAGATGGTCTCCCTTATAGCGACTCTTGACGGCAATGTCATCAACATAGCACTCCACCGTCTTGCGCAAGTGGTCTCTGAAGATGATACTCATGGCTCTTTGATATGTGGTGCCAGCATTCTTCAAACCGAAAGGTATGACTGTGTAGCAATACGTGCCAATCGGTGTTCGGAATGATGTATGCTTTTCGTCGTCAGGAGATATCTTGATTTGGTTGTACCCCAAGAAACCGTCCATGAATGACATGCATTTGAAGCCGCATGTGTTGTCAATCATGATATCTGTGATAGGGAGGGGGAATTCATCTTTGGGACATGCCTCGTTCAGATTGCGGAAGTCGATGCAGATTCGAATCTTCCCATTCTTCTTGAGGACCGGTACTATGTTGGCGACCCAGTCAGGATGTTGTTCCTCACGAATGAAGCCGCTGGCTATCAGTTTGTTGACTTCGGCTTCGATCGCATCTATGCTGCTCGGGCGGAAGAGTCGTTGCTGTTGTTTGACCGACTTTGCATCTGGCCGAATGTTGAGCTTGTGAAGGGCAACCTCGAGGTTTAGTCCTGGCATGCCTTCATAGCTCCAGGCGAACACATCAATATATTCTTTGACAAGTTCCAGTAGCGATTCTCGTTCTTCGTCTGTTAGGCTTTTACTGACGAAGATTGGTTTTGGAGAAGATTCGCTGCCGAGGTCGACCTGTATAACCTCATCTTCGGTAGGAGGTTCTCTATGTTCGAACCACTTTTCCTATTGTACATCCAGCTGTTGGGCCCACGGCTTTAATTCGACGATTTCAGGGATGTCTTCATCTTTTTCGTAAGCGTCGGCGAATGCCATATTGACTGACAGGACTTGTCTGAATACGTCTTCGATGCTGGTATCCGAATCAGAAGTTGGTGACCCGGTTGAATGTGAATGCCAATCGTATTCCTCATCTGAACTTTTAGGGGTCGTTGCGGGCGTAACATACCCTAGTCCACATCGGGTCTTGCCGTAGTAGTCCCGTGGTTTGCCAGTTAGGGCTGGTGGCTTGAAAGGTAATCGTCGACCAGTGCCATAGTTTAAGCCTGGCATAGCCTCCAGATCATATCCCTATTTTTGCATGAGGTATTTGGATTAGGGGCTATAAAGATACAGAGGCAATCTTCCGACATCTGATTTGGGATCGACCTTTTCTATGGTGAAGGGCTGTGGATCATCCTTTCGGCCGAAGATGATTGGATGGTCCCCTCCTTTGACTATATGGTAAGCGTCTTCCACTGGAGTAAGCTGGTTTGCGGTGTAAACATTTGTCACCTGTGTGTGTAGGTGAGTGCCTATACCGTGTTCCATAGCATACATTGTACAAAGCTTATTAAGCTCGAGGTAGTTCAAAGATAGCCCTTTATTGATGAAGTAAGGTATCTTTTCTAGCGGGATTACATCATCTGTGGAGGGAACATCAGTGTGGGTAGCCACATACTTGGCCAATTCTGGTTCTTCTTCGGTTACCCCTGTATAAATGAAGACTGAGAGGATGACCTGGGCAGCTTGATCATCAGGGGTTCTGTTGGTGGAGCCGAGCGTGGAGTTGTTAGCAAACTAGTAACCCCTAGTTTGGTACTCGATGCTGGGCGGGGAGTTGTTGGTTCGCTAGAAGCCCCAGACTTTGCATCGGGGTGACGATTCTTCTTGGGAAGACGTATCGTTATTGGCTTGTCAGAGGTATTGAACTTCTCTGCTTGTGGGTGGCTAGCTCTCGGTAGCCTGATTGTCAGTGGCTCCGTTGTGGGTCTCGGCGCTTGGCCGGACCTTGGCAGCCGGATTATTATTTGCCCTTCTTGTGCCGAGAGGCTGATCACATCCTTACGCAGGGCGGCCGTAAGGGGTGCAGATTTGCCAGGTTTACGAGCTTGAAGGTGGATCGTCAGAGGTTCTTCTGATCCTGAGGCCGTCTTAGTTCGAACCTGTACATCTTCATCCAGGTGCCTTTTCGACTTCTCGTATCGGCAGGAATCTGAGTAGTAGGACTAAACTCCTTTGAAGGGATCGATGTTGGCAAATTCTGTCCTCACAAAGCCGTGTTTGTCGACATACTTGAAGCACTGGTACAACGTGGAAAGCACGATCATATAATCGTGTATCCAAGGGCGCCCCAAAAGGATGTTGTAAGAAGTGTCCGTATCTATGACGTAACAGGTTACTTCTGACTGGAGATCACCAATTTGGCACTTCAGGTGAATCTTCCCGATCGGGTAGCTCCTGCCCGAATTGAAACCGCTGATGGCGGTGCTTGTTGGCGTCAGGCGATGCATAGGAATATGGAGATGATGTAGCAGACCCTTCGGGATGATGCTTATGGAAGAACCAGGATCAATATGCATCCGGTCCACCTTTACGTCCCCGATATATCCGGTGTAGTATAACGGACGATCGTGCAGATTGGTTTTGATGAGCATATCCTGTGGAGTGAAGACAATATTGGGCATCGCTCCTGTGCAAGCGCTGTCTTGGAGATTTGCAGGTGGGCTCTCTCTTGTGAGGTTGACCTGAGCCAGATATGCATCAGTATTTTGGAGTGCATTGCTCAAAGCCACGCGAACATCCTTTGAGAGCCTCAGGAGCTCGTATAATGACAATTTGGCCGGTGTATTGGCCAACTGCGCCAAGATGTCGAAGTTGTAGGGCCTCTTCAGCCCCTGAGGTGCCTCTTTTCGGAGGGATTTGTCAAAGCTAGTCTCCTTCGGCCTAGGCTTGTCGGTCGTTGGAGGCTGAGAAGGTCCTGGAGCATCAGCAGTGGCTGGATGATGATCTTCAGTCGAGTTATCAGCCACAGGTTGGAATTGTGCCCCAGATCGGGTAACGACAGTCGTGACTTCTTTGACATCTACTGAGATAGTGTGGCAGGATCTGACTTTCCCATTCTTTTTCTTACGAATGGAAGGTGGTGTGGTCTGAGTCACCTCAAGTACCAGGTCCGGATGGACCCACATAACCTCCCCCTGTGATGTGGTGAGGGGCACTAGACCAGCAACCTGATCCCGTGGAGGGAAAAGATTATCAATCTCCAATGTCGTCCGAGGGATGGGTACCACTCCGTCTTGAGTCTCTGTTGGAGGGAAGCTGCCGAATTGTATGGACACCATATTGGCCGCCACGGTTACCTCCTCGAAATCGATGGCCAGAGCGTTCGAATCGATGAGATGTTGGATGTATCACTTCAATTGGTAACAGTCATGTGTAGCATGGTAGACGTAGCGGTGGTAATGGCAGTACTTTGCGCTCTCCATATCTGCCGGCCGAGGTTTCCGTCTTGGTGGAGGGAGCTGAATTCTGTATCCTTGTATGAGCATGTCCAAGATGGGCTTGACGTGACCGTCTTCGAAGGAGTAAGTGATTTGCGGCTATTATTTATTTGCCGATTTTGACTCAGGTTTTTAGGCTGTGTCGGCCACCATAGCCTGCTTACCCCTATTGTCCCGATTATTGGAGGGGCTACCCCCATTATCGTTGTCGATATTAGGACGCTTGCCCTTGTTCTCTCCCTCCGAGATGTGCAATCCCAGTTAGCGAGCCTTCTTGAACCGTTTTTCGGCGCTTATGGCGCTGATGATAAACGTCTTCCAGTCCTTAAATTGACTTTCGCCCATCCAGAGACTGATTGTTGGGAGCAATCTCTTTTGGCAAATTTCAATCAAGGAGGAATATGGGTTACCTGACGGCAGCTTCATTGCGGTTTGGTGAAACCGCTCAATATAGTTCCTTGTCAGCTATTTCTCTCCTTGGACGACGTCCATGAGGGTGGACATTGTGATGTCCTGTTCTACTTTGTAGAATCTCTCCAATAACATGTGCTTGAAGCTGGCGAAAGAGTGGATGCAGTTGTCTGGCAAGTTGCGATACCAGTCGAAGGAGACCCCTTCCAATGCCCCAATGAATAATCGTGTAAGGATGGCATCGTCATGGGGCAGATGGTCGGTGGTGACCTCGAAGTAAGTGATGTACCGACTTGCGGAGGTCTTGCCATCATAAGGATTGATGTTGAACGGCTTATATCTTGGTGGAAAGGGGACATCCCTCCAAGCAGCATGGTATGGTTGCCGTATTCTGATGTCTTGAGAGTTTTCTCGAGCGTGAAACATGGCTCGAAGCTCCTGGACCTCTCTTCTTGCTTCCCTGGCCTCATCCACCGCGATGGGAGCCGACATCTCAGGAGGATTATTGCCCGGGTTTGGTGCCGCTGAATTTGAGTCCGTATTAATTGCGGGACCCGCGCTTGTTTGGCCAGGCGTCCCTCCTTGCAGAGTTGGAAGAGCCGCTTTGATCTCGTCTACAGACTTGACCAAGGCATGCAATATGGCCTCCAGAGTGTCGATGCGTTGCCAATCGCTGGAACCACCTTGGTTGCTGTCTGTCATAAACACTGTCCTTACATGAGGAGAGATGGAAGGAACTGTGGAAGACGTGCCCTCCGAGTCATACCCCTGTACCGAGAAGTCATCATGGTATGTGGGAATGTTCTCCTCTGGTTCGGACTCAGAAGGAATAGTACCCCTAACTTCAGAGCTTGCTTCATCTTGAGAGTCATGGATGTCCTCGGAGACGTCGGCATCTGCTGTATCTGACGGGAGAGTTGTTTCTTCGGGCTCGTCTTCTTGGAACATCGGATTATCGTGGATGTTCTGAGGAGTGCTACCCCCTGTTTCAGTAACCTCCAGTGGTGTGGATGATGAATTTCCTACTATAGTAGATTTTGTCTTCGAACGGGTACCTTGGAATACTCCGGTGGTGGATAACCGTTTAGATGACAGTTTCTTAGTCACAGTGGTTGAAATCTTCGGGCTGGAAACGTTTATCTTCTTCCCTCTCCCATCGGTGGAGATTTTCTGAGCGGAGTTGCAAGAGACGACAGGAGGCACTTCGTCCTCTGAGCTTGGTCGTTGCAGCCTTTGGAAAATAGGTTGTCGGTCTTCTCTTGCTGTTGCGTTGTTGTAACAGCAGTTGACGATGATTTGGGTGCAGTGATGTCCGCGGAAGGACTCTTTGCATACCGAGGCCTCTTCTTTTTCCTTGCGTTTGTGGAGGATAACCTCACGCAAGTTAGACGGGTCTGGAACGACCATGTTTGCTCCCTAGGTTTTGGGAGACTTTTGGAAACCACTCTGTCCATTTGCCGCTGGGGACTGGACTTGAGTGGTTCTGTACAACTTCCCATCAGAGGCCCGCATAACAGTATGTGGAGCGCTCGGATGGTCAGAGGTTGGGACAGCCGACTGAGCTCGCCGAGCTCGCGCTGCCCTTGACTTCTTTACTCGCGCGCCTGTAGGTGTGTAGTAGGAAGAGTCAAAGTGGTGCTGGAGAGAGTCAGACATGTCTTCTTGGGCACATGAGAGATCAGGACCATAGGAGAGGCGATCGAAGACTGAGCCTGAACTGCGTGGAGCAGGCAGTATGCGGCTGGAGTCGACAGTCTTCATGCGGCTGGCAGTTGTGGCCGTATAGGTTTTCTCCATGCGGCTAGAAATCCTGGCCGCATGAGTGTTCTCCATGCGGCTGGAAATCCTGGCCGCATGAGTGTTATGCCTTTGGCTGGCAATTTCGGCCGTATGGACATCATTCATGCGGCTGGCAATCTTGGCCGCATGAGTCTTCGTTTTGTGGTTAGTGCCTTTGTTTGGCTTCTTCCTGGAGCACATAGAATCACTCTTTGCCCTGCAAGTCCAGCATCGTAGTGCTTTCCTCTGCCGAACTTGGGGACAATAGAGTTTTCTATGGCTTTAAGTGGGGCCACATGAAAGTTGCCTTCGCCGTCTTGGGCAGCAGAGAGTACTCCGTCGAGGGCCTAGGGAGGAGCAAATGATTTTGGCCTCTACTCCCTGTGAGCCTTCTTTGTGCGGGTTTGCTTCTGGACCGGGCCAGCGCTCCCGTCAGAGAGCATTTCTTCAAACGCCTGTTGGTCGAAGCGAACGACCATCTTCTGTTGCGTGGAGCCCAGTTTGGCTGCATCCGATTGCGTCACCAACTCCTCAGCCGTGGAGAAGTTTGTCCCCAGTAGAGTCGCCATCGTGTTTGCCATGAAATATAAAAGAACAGAACAATTATCGGAGGACTGGACTTTTACTTCATAATACAAACTCGCTTGTACAAAGAAAGCCTAGGGACGAAAACCTAGGTACAACAATCTAAGTACAATTGTTTATTTTAGATTCTGGAGGGTCACGGTAGAGGCTCGGGAAAGCGACGGCAGCTCTGCCTTACTCCTTGGACGATCGGGTACAACATTGGCTCTGTAGAAGAGCTGCTTGGCGTTGATGAAATGCTCTCCTTTCGATCTTTGTATATTCTCTCTCTGACTCTCTGGATCCGAGGGGGATGTGCTCTCTGCCTTCTCTTTTTGTTGTCCGTGCTATCTTTTTTTGCAAGGGAATGGCACCATGCTATTTATAAGAGTGGGGGGCATCATTAGGGTTTGCAATGATTGCATCAAATCTCTGTGGGTAATTAATAATAATTGACTTAAATCCTCATGATTTGTTATGCCAAGCTCGGATCTCCCGCCACGTGTTCTGTTTGCTTGATTACAAATGATCTAATTTGATCCCAATACTTTGTTAGGATTTGTTGATGAATTTTGATCGATTTGATGCCACGTGTCACACTATTATTAGGCTGCTAGCTATAGGGACGCTGGCAAAACTAATCTTCTGGCACGTGTCTTAACTGCGAGTCACTTGAGCCGCATGAAGATTGCTCCCCGCTGAGCCGCATAGGTCTGACCACGTGTCAAGGCTGCTTGGGAGTGGCCTCTGAATATTTGAACTGCATGGGGATGATTTGAGCCGCATGAGCATAGGCGACCCCATGATGGGTGGCTTCTCAATGAGCCGTATGAAGATAGTCCTTGTGAGCCGCATGGGGTAGCTTCTGTCTGAGCCGCATGGGGTGGCCTCTGTCTTAGCCGCATGGGGTGGCCTCTGTCTTAGCCGCATGGGGTGGCCTTTGTCTGAGCCGCATGCGACTGTCCATGTGTCAAGGCCGCATAAAAGGTCTTTGGGGTTTGATGGATTATGTCAGAGATTTTCTTCATTTTTCTAGGAGTCTGCCATTATGACAGAGCCATTATTGCACGTCAGAGCTGTCATTTGTCAGAGTTGTCAGCCATCGAGGCATTAAATGCAGGAAAAGACAAAGGAAAGAGCTGTTGAAGGCCACGTGGTTCCTCTCTGGGCCGCATGGAACTATTCGATCCGCATAGATGCTTTAAGCCGCATGGATCCCTGAGCCGCATGCGCTCTCTGAGCCGCATGGGGATCCTTGGCCGCATGGATCTTTCGATATTCTTTTCCATGCTTCTACAATGGTAAGAAAATTCAAGAAGTTCATGAGATTCAACAGAACAACAAAAGATAGCAACAACAACAACAACGAGAAAGATTTTATTTGCTATGGATGTAAGAAGAAAGGACATATGAAAAAAGATTGTCCAACAACATCATCATCAACAAAAAAAGCAGCAACTATGACAAAGGCTACCTGAAGAGATCTACATCAAGGAAGTACGCCAATACAAGCATATGACATAAAAGCGAAGCCAGCGATTCAGAAGACGAATAATCAGATGATACTGCAAATGTATGCTTGATGGCTTGCGATCAGGTAATCACTAATCCTCTGTTTGATCCTTATGATGATTTCACCTTTGAGCTACTAGAAGAGGCTTTCAGTGACCTGTTAAATGACTACAGGAAACTGCATAGTAAATATGATTTGTAGAGAGTCCGTATATCTGAGCTCCATCAGAAAACAACCCTCCCCAGAATATGGTATGGGGTACCACTATAGGAGGCAGAGGAAGACCCTCAGTCTCAGGTGAAGCTACCGCTACACTCAAGGACAGGCTCTGGTCATGGGTGCCCTACTGGAAAGGGTAAGGGAAATAATAAGAAATCATCAAGGCTGTAAGGCAGACTAGCATCCTATATAAAAACAGGTAGGTATTATAAATAACAAAAAAATCATCTACAATGGGTTATTATTCTAATACCAATACTAATTATCATCTCTAGAGTACAGACACTCTACAAATCATCATATCATTATACTATAAAAGAACTACATATGAATAAGCTCTACAAAACTAAATATCCTTACTCCTAAGTTATTTGATGATGGAATACAATTTTATAACCCCAGAAGGGTACGATAGAGATGATATGTTTAAAACCTTCTCAAGATACAACCTGATAATCATATGCGTCTGTCTAAAATCATGTTACTCAGAGTCCTCGCCCTGCCAGTAAGTAAGGCTACAATAAATAATAGATTCCGTAATTGGGGTATGCACCTCTATAATCATGTCATCTGGAATTCTCGCTATGCCGACTAGTATAGCTGCGAGAAATTCCAAATCTCATAACCAACATCTGAAGTCAGGTCTCTATGTTCCTGCCACGCCAGCTAATATGGCTGCGATAAACTACAGGTTCCATAATCAAGTAGACGTTTTTACCATCCCTGTTATTTTCGTCAACATATGTTATCAGAAAATATCGCAACTCAGGCCATAAAAATTCATCTCGATAGGAAAATCAAAATCAACAACGATCCATCAAAAATCAAATTCAATAATCAAGGAGTAAGGGTGAACAAAACAAGGGAAAGGATTTCAAATTGAAGTTTAAATAAGATTCTCAAGGGTCGTCCCAGGAATCTCTCAAGGAATCCTAACTGTGATTGAGTACCTTCAAAAATATCCTAATCCTATTGCAGGGTGTAGTGATACTCTAGTTCGAATACCACTACATAAACTTGACCTGCATGGGCCACCACTAAAAACGTGTCACGACCCGCAACCTAGAGTAAGGGCACGAGAAGTGGGTACATCCAGCCTACGCCACAGTGTCAGCGGTAGAACACTGTCCAAGGTCAATCATCTAACAATATATAAGGTACCTGTACAGTATATATACTCCGAATGGAGGTGACATAGCAGAATACAGTCTCAATCACATCTAAGACAGAATGATAGGATAGATAGATATGAAATGAAATAAAATCCACGGAGATACAACCAGATAGAAGTCTAAGTGTCTAAGATATCACAATCCAGAAACATCCCAAATCTCAATATACAATAATCCATAGAGTAATGTAATGAAAGACATCATAGACTAAGGGTGTGTCATCCACTGCTAAGGGGTCCTTCTGCTGGTCCAGGTCACAACAGTCCTCTAGGGTAGTCCTGTAATATGTTGGACAACACGCCTCGTCCTCATCCTTTGTAATATTTTCAACAGGTTCAGTCAGGACAAGAGCGAGCACAATACATCTCAACAAATTATAACAGGTTAGGAAATATAAACATGCTAGAGAGTAAGATACATGAAACTGAAGAACAACATAATGTAAAAGAGAGACTGTAAGTAAATAGCTATAATATATAAGAGAGCTAATCAGTGCTAGTGATTCCGAGTACAAGATGAACATATGAACAGCTGGAGGGTGATTCATGACTATACTAAAGAGGTGATTCATGACTATTCTACTTTGGAATTATTCACATGCTCAGTTTCTACTCCTCTATCCCAAATCAATACACAAGGATCCAGTCAAGTTACGTTAAGATTAATGACTATACTACTGGCCCATAAAGGGTAATTCAAGAGTGATTTATGAATAGATTCGTGAAGGCTCTGTTATTCTTGAGAGTACAGGAATCACAAGCTGATACATGAAGATTCATGATAATAGAAGGATGAGATACATGATGTAAGTGAAACACACAAGACAAGAGCATCTGATGCTCCCGAGGGGGATAATATCTCAAGAAGGGATCCATATAGTACTAATCCGTGATACCAACGTGTCAGCATCAAGTAAAGTAATCTAAAGCAGGAAAAATAATCCTAAACAAGATATGAAATAATCAGAGAATGTACTCGCCTGCACTATAAGAAATCAGGGTGTCTTACAACGGTCGAAAACTATTGCAAAATCAATATAACTCGTTGCAAAATCAATCTGCAACAGTTATTGGAACCATTGTAAATTCCAGCGTTGCAGATTTCTCTTGCAACGATTATTGGAGGTTTTTGAAACATTTCTATAAATAGTTGCAAATAACATATTATGCAATGGATCTCATGTTAATGTGTAACAGTTACATTGTGTTGTTAATAATATATTTGGCAACGATTAACAAACCATTGTAAATATTGAGTAATACATGTTGGTTGATAACCGTTGCCTAAAATGTTTCATGCAACGGTTAAAAATTGTTGCGGTTAATAGGATGGTCAATAATATTAAGTACTTTTTTTCTACAACCATTGGAGCTCGAACTCCCGACCTCCTGGATCACATGCCTCCTCTCTACCACTAGGCTAGACCCTCACTTGTATGTAAATACTTAAATATATAATATATATATATATATATGTACTTATATCATTTTCATCAATTGAAGATTTATGATCGATGTTAAACATTAATTATTAAATATTTTTTGTTAGCGAACAAGAAACCAATTAATAGGAGTAATTCTAATGCTTAAATCTCTATTTTGTATAAACAAAATTCAAATTGGACATAGAATTTGCAACGGCTATAAACAAACTGTTACGAGATTAATATTTTTATAATAGTTGTTTATTCTTTTGACAATGGTTATCATAAACATTGTTTTTAAACAAAACAAAATGCAACTAGTAGCATGAATCGTTGGACAATTATTATAAATAATAAGCTCACTCACAGCAGATTGTAAAAATTATTGCACAACTGTTGCTAAAAATGAGCCTTTTTATAAGGCTTTATGTAATCGTTGTAAAATATCAACAAATTTGTAACAAATACTTAAAACTCTTGCATAACCGTTGTCCATTCAACTCACTTTGACAATATTACATAAAATTGTTGCTTGACCGTTGTAAAAAAGAAAAATGTTTAACAAGCGTTTATGAACCGTTGTAAAAAGTATATTAGGCAATGGTTAATCTCTAACCATTGCAAATATATTTAATTTAGAAACGGTTATTTCAACCGTTACGTAACTGTTGCAAATTATAGTTTCAGTAACATCCATATAAGCGTTGCACTAAAACCGTTGCAAAATGGGGGTATTTTTTGTAGTGCTGGTATCCTGAATATCTGAAGAGGATATACTGTCTGAGGATTGGTGTCTGTCTCCTATAGAACAGTACAAGTCACTACATGTCTAAAATGGTATAATATACTGCTATAATGCATCTACATGATGTTTGGGGTCAATCTAGGCTAAAGTCAACCCTTGGTCAACTCTAGTCAACTACACTAGTCAAACTAGGTCAAGCCTAATCCAAACAAGTATCAGTAAGCCTAAACATGTCTATCCTAGCATCCACACATCAATACAAGGCTATACAAGCCAACCACACACATTCACTGGTGTATACATGCCATACACATAGGCTATCTCCTATTAATCTATATAGGCTATGAGCCATAGGCTATAATGGAGACACACACATTTCATACATATTATATATATACACTAATTTAATATAACTATCATACACATTTAAATATGTATATTACACATGAATATAATTATACATATATATACATATAAAGAGGTAGGTAGAGTGACATGTGTGTATGTGTGAACATTGTATGAGTGTGTGAATCATGAAAATGGGAAGATAATGTGGATGTGTGTCATATATGTGTTAACATGATGTGTGTACAGGATTGTAGGTGTTCTCAGGAAACATAAGAAATGTGTTAATATGAAATCTGTGTGTGTAACGTGTCATGAACAGTTCTCAGTGTGTGTGATTGAATGGACTCAGTGTCTCAGAAAAACTGTGCTATGTGTCAAGGTGTGTGTGAGACAATGTGTGTTTAGTGAGCAGTAGCTAGGTTAGTCATGTGTCAACATCACAGATTTGTGTGAGTGTGGATGTAGGACATATGAATTATGTGTAAATTTAGGAGACAGTAACCTATAACCAGTGGTGCAATATGACAGTCCTGTGTGTGCTCCCAGGATTCATAATTGTGTGTGTGTGTACATTACAGTAGGAAAGTAAATTCAGTGAATACGCAAATGAGTGACAGGAATCAATAGGAAAATGTGGATAGGTTATAGCAGTTTTCAGGAACAGTAGGTAGGTTAGTGTGTAACATTAGAAACAATATCTCAGAAAAAAAATAGTAGGGTGTCTATGTGACAATACATTTCAATTTTATAGAGGATGTGTCTGTGTGTGTGCACTTGACAGTCATGTGTGTCTCAGGAAAATTCAGTATGTCAAAATCAGGAAAACAGGATTGTGTGTCAATAGCTTAGGTGTGTGTGTGTGGATAGGGTCATGTGTGTGTGTCATGACAGTGCTCAGGATACATGACAGTTAGTGTAAAACAGAGTAAAATGATTCAATATAAAATAATGAGTCTCAGGAAACTGGAATTAAGTAATGTGTGTGTGTATGAAATCTGCAATCAGTGATGTAACTTAGGAATTTCAGTGCAGTGGGGTGTTGCTATCAGGATTTACAGAAATTTAGATGACACTTTACACATTCAGTCCCATTCCTAATTCGAAATCCAATTTCCCTACACCAATCATAAACCCAACATTTAACAATCTGATACATGTATAAATGAACTAATCCTGATTATTAAACATCAATAAATCAGTTTAAAATAAAATCTAAATACGAAATTAACAATCAGTAAACCTATGTATCAGGACATTAGGGAATCCAATTCGAATACCAAAACACAAGGAAATTCAAAAGTGATGGTGGGTAATGGGTTCGTGCACAATTGTAGGTGTCACCTAGGTTGTCTCGTGTCCACAAAAGTGGACACGACATGTCCAATCATGAAAACACACACAGAAGGAATGATACACAGACAACATCGTGCAGCGAGGACACAACATCGTGCACACGACACGTGACACGGCAAGCTACGTGCACGTGTCCTTAGGTTCGCCAGGACTAGGATAACGTGTCTAGGTGTCTGTCCCGTGTCCACATGAATCGTGTCGCATGCACGAGACGCGTATTAGTCGCGATTCTCGCATTCGTGCAGTCTGGACAAAATCCAGTGCGAGTGAGATTTCTTACTAACCACTCGATTAAACCTGACCAAACTTGGTCAGTGTAGTGTCAGACAGTGCCCCTAGGTTCTCCTAAAATCTTGGGTTAAATCATATCGTGTCGTGTCCGCTGTGGTGTTCGAACATCAGGGAACTACACGGCATGGTGCTGTGTCTCGTGCGTGCGTGTTCCCGTGTCCAAACTGACACAATTCATGTCAGAAACCAAATCAACAAGACACGAAATCAAAGTATATATATAACACTATAATTTTGTTAAAATAGTTTTAGAAATTACAAGTTTTCAGTCCTTTCAAGCATTTCATCAAACACATGCACTCTAACACTGATATGTGTCCGATACGGACACGAAACCTAATGCAAATGACACCAAATCTTTACTACAGCTAGGAGACACCTAGATCTAGGCTACTATGCAATAAAAACAGAATTAAAATAGAATTAGAGGGGTTTACCTATAGGTTGCAAGGATCAAGAAAAAGCCCCAAATTAAATAGTTTTCGTTGCTTTCTAAATCCTCCAAATTGCTCTAAAATTGAAATTACTCCTCAAAATCAGCAAGTAGAGGTTGATTAGAATCATATGCAAAAGATTTGGGTCAAAAAGATTAAAAAATGGATTTAATAGGAATTTTGGAAAGTGGGGATTTACCTTTCCTTCTAAAAACTTGGTTGAGCACAAAAGAGACAAGAACAAGTAGATAGGACATTAAATAGGGGTGGGAAACCCTAGGTTGGCAGGCCGTGGGTGGGCTTAGCTAGGGTTTGGGTTCAAGTCATAGGCCATGGGCTTAAGTCACAAGTCATGGAATCAAATCACAAGTCATTTCACCTATTCATAATTCTTTCTATTGAAACTAGATTCTAGTGACTAAAAATAGGTTTAACTTAAGCTAGACTAGGGTCACACCATTGCCTACTAAGTCACCATAGCTAGGACTAGCTTCTAGGCGAGTCTACAAAGTCTCAATAAGTCAAAGTCAAAGATAACAAATCACCAATTTAATAAATTAATTAAAAATTCAAAAATTCCACCAAATGATCAGAATATCCTCAAGCTAAAATGTTGTAGTGACAAATCTATCCTCAAAATAATTTCGTCCTCAAAATTAAAGGTGAAACTAAACTGATGAGAAGGTTAGACAATCATACCTCAGGGTCCAAAAGATATAGGTATCGCTCGCGCACCTTATTCACCCGCTCCTAGGTAGACTCTCCTGGAGAATGATGTCTCCATGCGAAGTGAACCAAGGGTGTCACTGGTTTCTCAGCACCTTCTTTCAGCGATCCAGAATCTCCACTGGCTACTTTAGATAACTGAGAGTAGGTCCCAGCTCAATCTTCGAATGATCAAGTACATGGCTAGGGTCAGCCACGTACCGTCTCAATTATGATACGTGGAATACGTTATGGACACCCACTGGTACAGGTGGCAAGTCTAGCCTGTAAGCCTCGTCACCGACCCTTCCGCTGATCACGAAAGGTCCGATGAAGCATGGGCTAAGCTTCCCACCTCCACCAAAACGTATGGTACCACGAGTCAGAGATATCCGCAGAAAAACCATATTTCCGACCTAAACACAAACAAGGTCTCAAATTACTAAATAATCAAACATGATCAAACAAACAAACAATCAACCTACTTCTAATCCTATCTCCAGTCAAACTAATCAAACATAGTCAATGGTCAACTACTGGTCAACAACTAGTCAATTTGTCAATATCCAAGTATTTGGTCAACAACTGGTCAACTAAGTCAACTTAGACTATTGGGTCAATGGCTAATCTAGGGTTTAGACTAAAATAGACTACAGTGCAAAAAAATAATATCAAGACCAACTAAATCCTAAGTTCAAAACATACACATGTATACTCTACATTAAACTAGACTCATAACTTATAACCCTTAACCATAACACATACTCTATAATACCTCATATAACCCCATATATCTTATCCTCTAATACCCATATATCCCTAATGTAACCCATAGAACCCACACTATTCTAAGTGTATCATCTACACATACATATAGACTAACCATTTCATATGCCTAGTCTATATAATATATGCAGAACCCCTTAACCCATATCACTTATCACATATATTCCTATACTATATACACAATGCATAGCATTAGCCTAACATGGAGGTTTACTAGCACAAGCAACCATTTAATCAAAACAAAAGGGGCAGGACATGCAATATGGTTAACCTTGGAAGCAGGACAATGCCTTGGACAGATAGTGTGACTGAACACAACACTCAACCTGAACTTAAATAAGTGGGCTTGGAATAATGCCTAAGTGGCCAAACTAGAACTGGTACTCAACTAATGTCCTATTGTAAGGCAAATCAGAGTGGATGCAATAATGCAATGATTAAAGCTTGACAGTACAGTGTAATGATGCATGCAAATCTCTGCATGCAGTGGAGAATACAAGTTAGGCAAGACATCCAATGCAGGTATGAAAGGTGGTGAAGGTCTGAACTTATAATGAAATGAAGTCTGACACTACATATAGATTGGGGGGAAAAGTTAAACCTAAGAAGCTATGGTAGGTTGCTCTATAGGGACAGGACCCTACATTGGCTGAGCAAATCATGAAAAGGGGTTGAATTATGAAGGATGATGAGATGTGGTCAGGATATGGTCTCATGTTCTGGTACTTGATGAGTATCAGTAAAACTAATGAGGGTATCAGGTAAACAGAACATGCAATGGTTAATATGACATACTGCAGGATGTGCAAGAAATGTTATGTGAAGTGCATGGCCTGTGCTAAAGTGCAGTACCAATTTGTGTAGATATTTCAGGTATACAAGATACTAAGGTAGTACAGTAGTTCATCTATATGCAGGACATGATCAATTTGTAGGTTATATGCCTAAGTAGCAGGGAATGAAGTGTCAATTGAAAGAGAGTGAAGTGTGAATTGTGTATCTGAGTCTAATGTGTCAGGAAAGTCGTGTGATAATGATGAAGCACAAGATGGCATGTCCGAGTAGGACACGAAGGTCATGGGTGTAGGGTGTCATGTATAGGTCTTGCATGTGAAGTTGGTTTCGAGAAAACAACTAATCTTGTGCTCCCAATTTAAAAGTCATGACAATGTGCATATGATAATCATAATTAAAGTGGGAATGGTCAATGGCCTAAATTGGACCGAAAGCTGTGATATAAAAGTAGCACAAGGGAAAAAGTTTGAGCGGAACATAATATATCAAGGTGGAGATAATCTCGTCTACTACAAACTCATGAAGGAAGTTTACAATGGTTTACATTTCTGACGTTCCAGAAATCAAAGTCACAGAAAGAATATTCGTCTACCTAGAATACTCTCTCTAGGGTCCCCTTCCAGTCATTCTAGTCATACTATCGCACAAAGCAATCACAAGGTATCAAAACATACAAGCAATGTGGGTCAATTATCTTAAAAGACATGTTAAGGTCTAGGCTGAAATCTGGGTACTTTTGAGGCTCTAGGTGGAACTGGATACTACTCCCTCAAGGTCTCAGCATGAACTCTCTGTGCCTCCAACACATCCCAGAAAGTCCGTATATCTGAGCTCCATCAGGAAACAAACCTCCCGAGAATATGGTATGGGGTACCACTATAGGAGGCAGAGGAAGACCCTCAGTCTCAGGTGAAGCTACCGCTACACTCAAGGACAGGCTCTGGTCATGGGTGCCCTACTGGAAAAGATAAGGAAAATAATAAAAAATCATCAAGGCTGTAAGGCAGACTAGTATCCTATATGAAAACTGGTAGGTATTATAAATAACAGAGAAATCATCTACAATGGGTCATTATTCTAATACCAATACCAACTATCATCTCTAGAGTACAGACACTCTACAAATCATTATATCATTACACTATGAAAGAACTACATATGAATAAGCTCTACAAAACTATATATCCTTACTCCTAAGTTATTTGATGATGGAATACAATTTTATAACCCCAGAAGGGTACGATAGAGATGATATGTTTAAAACCTTCTCAAGATACAACCTGATAATCATATGCGTCTGTCCAAAATCATGTTACTTAGAGTCCTTACCCTGCCAGTAAGCAAGACTGCGATAAACGATAGATTTCATAACTGGGGTAGGCACCTCTATAATCATGTCGTCTGGAATTCTCGCTATGCCGACTAGTATAGTTACGAGAAATTCCAAATCACATAACCAAGATACGTACATCCGAAGTCATGTCTCTATGTTCCTGCCACGCCAGCTAATATGGCTGTGATAAACTATAGGTTCCATAATCAAGTAGACGCTTTTACCATCCCTGTTATTCCCATCAACATATGTTATCAGAAAATATCGTAACTCAGGCCATAAAAATTCATCTCGATAGGAAAATCAAAATCAACAACGATCCATCAAAAATCAAATTCAATAATCAAGGAGTAAGGGTGAACAAAACAAGGGAAAGGATTTCAAATTGAAGTTTAAATAAGATTCTCAAGGGTCGTCCCAGGAATCTCTCAAGGAATCCTAACTGTGATTGAGTACCTTCAAAAATATCCTAATCCTACTGCAGGCTGTAGTGATGCTCTAGTTCGAATACCACTACATAAATACGACCTGCATGGGCTACCACTAAAAATGTGTCACGACCCGCACCCTAGAGTAAGGGTACGAGAAGTGGGTACATCCAGCCTACGCCGTAGTATCGACGGTAGAACGCTGTCCTAGGTCAATCATCTAACAATATATAAGGTACCTATACAGTATATACACTCCGAATGGAGGTGACATGTAACGCCCCTGCTACCAGAATACTGGAGAGCGGGGGCATACATAGCCAGCTACGTATAATGAAATGGAATCCATCTCACCATACGGTCACGGTTGTCTAGATATGTGAGGGTTTAACTACAAGCCATCAGTCTCTTATGGTCATAAACAAGCCTAGTGTCTCAATCACAAGCAAGTAAGTAAATATTACAAAATGTAAGATCACCAAATATACAATAGTAAGGCGTTCCGAACATTACATATTCAGCTGATCATGAAGCTAGTCGCTACAAAATGTGAGGACTAGCAAGAGTTCAGTCATACATGATCAACCCTAGGATCTGTCAATCATGTTACAGCCCGTAGGCAGACAGTAAACAAAGGTGCAATACGAGCTAACATGTGCTCGCCGGCTAAACGCCTCAAAATAATAACTTAACAATAGAGTGGGAGGGCCAAAATAAACTCACTCGTTGCCAGGATTCCGTCTAGTGGTCACCATCTGGCTGGAAAGTCGATAGATCCTCTGGAGCTGCTCCAAAATCTGGTCATACAAAATCAGCTGGGTCAGACCCCAGAAAGAGCAAGTGCCACAAAGGAGGCTTCACTTAGGAACTAAAACTAGCAAATTAGCACAAGAATATAATTACATGATAAGAGACAGTAATTATGGAAAAACATGACAGGTGATATACGACGAGATAACCATGTGACTATTCAGATCACCAAATTACAACCCGTAAACCAAACAAGGACCGGGATTGAAACCCTTCATCTGAACGAAACTTGCTTTTCACCATTTATCGATAAGGTAAACACATAAAATCTGGTCATATAGCAATCTGGCACAGGATCAGGACAAGACAAGACTGATTAGACTCCATCCAACATTCACGGCCAAGCAATAAGTACGGCTTGATACTTTAACTAACTAGGGTTATCACAGGCCTAGTTACTAGCAAGATGCAATGAGATTGTTCCACAGCCGCAAGCCCTACAGACCATCCAGGCTATCCGGACGCAATTAGGGGTTGAATTCAAGTGGGTACATCGTCCAGAAAATACATGTACCCATAGGTAGCTTGGAGGGTGCAACACATGACTGTGTGCTGGAAATATGCCCTACTCGACGGCAGGCTACAGATCCCAAGTGTGGCGCCCAGATAACGGGATTGCCTGTAGCTGGAAAATCTCTTCATGACTACTGGATTATTCTAGTTATTAGCCTTAGTCGATTTCAGTAGGTACCCCTGACCGTGGTACTCAGGGGTTCTTGTCCTAGACATGATGCAAGACAAGACTGGTTTATTTGTACAAGCATAATCATCCACGGTGTCCAGGTCATTCATTCTTGTCATGTCAGGTTAGCCGTCGCAACAGCATATCGAGATATATTATGTCAGGTTCACTTATCAAGATTACTTATCATATCGAGAGTGCGTCACGATGGACCACCATCAAAAATTATCATGTCAGGTATATCATGTCAAGTTACTCGTCAGGAGTGTGCCACGACGGGCCACTATCATGTCATGTTACTTGTTAAGAGTGCACCACTACAGGTCACTGTCGTGTTCATGGTACATGTGCATGATAACATAGTACGAGTATATAATCAAGGGCCTAAGTACACTGAGGGCCACAGGACATGGGTATAATAAAATAATTAAATCATAAAATACAAAGCTATGGAAGAGCCATGTGGCTCGGGCATATGCGGCCGAGAAAGAAGGGAGTGTATGCGGCTCAGGGAAGTTCAGGGTACATACGGCTCAGAGAGGACAGGCATTTGCGGCTCATGGAGTGATCTCATGCGGCTGGGAAGGGAGCAGCCCATGCAGCTGGAGAGGACTCGGGCATATACGGCCAGGGAAAGTTTTATACGGTCGGGAAGGGGCGGTCCCATACGGTTGAAAGGGGGAAAGCTCATGCGGCTCAGGGAAATTTGGGTTTATGCGGCTAAGAAGGGGGCAGGAGCTTATGCGGCTGGAAATGGAGGGGGTCTTATGCGGCCAGGGAGGGAAGTCCATGCGGCTCAGAAGAGACTCGGTCTATGCGGCTCAGGAAAAGTAAGCTTATGCGGCTGGAGGATTTCAAGTTCATGCGGTTTAATTAATCAGGGAACATGCGGCTGAAAGTACATGCGGCTGGGGAAAATACTTGCCACATGAATATTCATGCGGTCAAGTATTGTTCTTCTTCTCCAAATTCCGAGAAGAGAACCATGAAGGCCATGCTCCCAAGCTCCATAAATCCTTCATCCACAGTCCAAATCCGAACTTCCATAGGTCAAAATGGGGCAGAATAAAATTCTTTACAACATGGAACCATCAAAACTTGAAAATAACAGGGTTAGATTGATAAAAACCCAAAAAATCCAAAATATAATAAACTTAGATCTACAAGAAATGAGCCATGAAATTAGAAATGGTAGGTATTAAAGTGTTTTAGAATCTCGTGAGGAAGAGAATAGAACAATAAAAAACTGAGTTCCTCCAGAAGCAAGCTGCACTTGCCTAAGCTCTCCTTGTCGGTGGAGAGAATGAATGGAGGAAGAAGAAGAAGTGAATGAGAAAAGAGAAAGGGGGTTGGTGGCTTAAATGATGGGTGGTGGTAGGTGGGGTTCATGCTAACCCAAACCTAATCCGAACCCAACTAAACAAAACCAAGCCAAGCCAAGCCACACCAGGATGAGCCCAAAATAAGCTAAACCAGGATCAAGACAAGCATGACAAGTCTAACTACAGGTCGGAATTCCGTACAAGTATACAAAATACGTAATACGAACCATGGGCATTACAACTCTACCCACCTTAAAGGAATTCCGTCCTCGAAATTTAATCAAGAGGCTAGAGAGGCAAGGACACGCTATACTAAGCAATCAATCAAACAATCAATCATGTAAGTAAGGAATCGAAGGCATGAGGAAGAGGGAAGACATCCTGCTAGGAACCTTTCTGCCGGTTCTGAATCTGAGCTTGGACCTGGGCATACTGCTGGGGTCTCTGCTGCTGGAAAGCTTGTGCCTGAGGCGGCAATGGCCTCGGAGGCTGATGCTGCTGCTACTGGACTGGTACTGGAGATGGTCCCCTAACCAAGGGACTAGTCTGGGCCGATGAGGAGGGACCGGCTCTATTCGGACAGGAACCTATCTTGTGATCCGGTGCCTCACAAGCCAAGCACAATCCCTGTGCTCTGTGACACTCCGAAACAACGTGTCCTGGCTTCCCACAATGAGTGCATGTCACACCCCAGAACCAGAATACTGGAGAGCGGGGGCAGACATAGCCAACTACGTATATTGAAATGGAAACCACCTCGATATACGGTCACGGCTGTCTAGATATATGAGGGTTTACTACAAGCCAACAGTTTCTTATGGTCATGAACAAGCCTAATGTCTCAATCACAAGCAAGTAAGTAAGGTCGCAAGATGTATGATCATTAAACATACAATAATAAGGCATCCCAAATATTATATATTCAGCTGATCATGAAGCTAGTCGTTACAAAATGTTAGGACTAGCAAGAGTTTAGTCGTACATGATCAACCCTAGGATTTGTTAATCATGTTTACAGCCCGTAGGCAGACAGTAAATAAAAGTGCATCGAGCTAACAGGTGCTCGTCGGCTAAACGCCTCAAAAGAATAGTTTTACAATAAAGTGGGCAAGACAAAAAGGAAAACCCACTCTTGGCACGGGTTTCGTCTAGTTGTCACCATTGGACTGGAAGCTTGGTAGATCCTTGGGAGCTGCTCCGAAATTTGGCCACACAAAACCAGCTGGGTCAACCCCAGAAAGAGCAAGTGCCACAAGGGGGCCACGAAATAAGAACAAAAGCTAGCAAATAGCACAAAAAATCTAATATTAACACTAGAATTTAAGAAAACATGTCAGGATGATATACGATGAGATAACCATAGAACTATTCCGATAGCCAGGTTACAACCCGTAAACCAAATAAGGACCGGGGTTGTAACCTTTCATCTGAACAGAACTTAATTTCCCACCATTTATCGGCAAGATAATAATATAAGAAATCAAGACAGGAAACAATCTTGTACTGGATCAAGACAAGACTAGACTGGTTATACCTCATTCAATCAATCACGGCCAAGCAGATACTGCGGCTTACTACTTTAACTAACTAGGGTTATCACAGACCTAATTACTAACAAGATGCAGTGAGATGATTCCACAGCCACAAGCCCTGCAGACCATCCAGGTTACCCAGGTCGAAAGTTAGGGGTTGAATTCTGGTGGGTACATCGCCCGGGAGATAAATGTACCCTTAGGTGACTTAGAGGGTGTAACACGCGACGGTGTGTTGGAAATGTGCCCTACTCGACGGCAGGCTACAGATCCCAAGAGCGCCCAGGAAACGGGATTGCCTGTAGCTGTGTCATCTCTTCATGACTACTGTGTTATTCTAGTTATTAACCTTAATCCATTTTGGTAGGTACCCCTGACCGTGGTACTCAGGAGTCCCATCCTAGACATGATGCAAGACAAGATAAGTAGATTTAACAAGCAAGCAAGAAAGAACCACCCACGGTGTCAAGACAGGTCAAATTAAGTTAGCCGTCGCAACAACATTTAGTTATCAAGTCATGTTACAAGTCAGGAGTGCGCCGCCACGGGCCACTATCAAGTTATCAAGTCATAAGGATTAATTACAAGTCACAAGTTAGGTGTACACCCTACTGGGTCACTAGCAAGGAGATCAGAGAATACCAGGAACATAATTCACAAAAAATCCCGAAAACGTACTAGTCATAAACAATTACTTGCAAATCGTGTTAGGTCATGTCGGGTCGAGATAGTCGTGCTGTGTTGAACAAGATCTCAGGAAACCCAATCCACAAAAGAGAAACCAAGTCGAGAAATAAAACCAATACTCCAAGAGCCAATGCGTTTAAGCAAGGGGCCAGAGGGTTGGGCATACGTGCAAGAGCACGCACGCAGGGGGAGCATACACGTAAAAGCACGCACGCAGGGGAGCAGCGTATGCACAAAAGCACGCACGCAGGGGGAAGCATACGCGCAAAAGTACGCACGCAGGGGAGCAGCGTACGCACAAAAGCACGTACGCAGGGGGAAGCGTACGCTCAGGTCATGCGTACGCTCAAGTCAGGGCACGCTCAAGTCTGCGTACCAGGGCACGCTCAAGTCTGCGTACCAGGGCTCGCTCAAGTCTGTGTAACAGGGCACGCTCAAGTCTGCGTACGCAAGAGACACGCTTCCAACAGGAAGCGTACCCAAGTCTGCGTACGCAAGAGACACGCTTCCAACAGGAAGCTTACCCAAGTCTGCGTACGCAAGAGACACGCTTCCAACAGGAAGCGTACCCAAGTCTGCGTACGCAAGAGACACGCTTCCAACAGAAAGCGTACCCAAGTCTGCGTACACTACGCTAAATAGCGCGCGCTGCTCAGTTGCGTAAGCTAAAAAGCTCTGTACACTGCTCACTGTCTTTTCCAAACCAGCAAGAACTTCATGGTTGAACCCAAGCTTCAAAGTTCGTAACTTGGCCATCCGAACTCCAAATCCGGATTTCCAAAGTTCCAACTTGGGTGAAATTGAATTCTCTTCCACATAAAAACATCAAAACCCATAAAAATCCAACTTAAATGGATCAAAACCATGTAAATCCGAAAATAAAGAAAACTTAGATCTAGAACAATGGAGACTCCAAATCACAAAATACCAAGTTCTAATATTGATCACCATGTCCTAATCTAGCAAATGGATAAATAAAATAGGATTCTTATGTGGTGGAAAGGTGCACTTGCCTATGGGTGTGGAGAGTTGTGTGGAGGAAGGAGAAGATGAAGAAATTAATGGAGGTTTATGAGGAGAGAGAAGAAGTTGGTAGAGTTTTAATGAGGGTGGGATGTGGTGTGTTGAGGGTGGAGCATAGGCTAAGGTGTTCTAATACACATTAAACCAAACCAAACCAACCCAAACCAATTAAAACCGGGCCATGTCAAAATCTAAAATACGAGAAATACCAAAATTCCACAAGTTGAGAAAAAATAAAAATACATGCCAAAATCCAGATACGAGTATAAATACGAAATACAGGAAATACGGGAAATGAGGATGACAACTCTACCCACCTTAAAAGAATTCCGTCCTCGAAATTTAATCAAGGAGCTAGAGATTGTCACGACAAATTACACTAAGCACAGGCAAGCTACACTAAGCAGTTCAATCATACAATCATACAATGCAAGCAAGAAAGGGAAAACGTAAGGCATAAGAAAGACATTATACCTCACGAGTCAAACAGGTAGGGATATCGCGATCGGATGTCGTTCTTACGCTCCCACGTTGACTCACCTAGAGAGTGATGACCCCAAGCAACACGGACTAATTTAAAAGTCTTGTTCTTGAGTATCTTTTCCTTCTGGTCCAAAATAGACACGGGCCTCTCCTCATACGAAAGGTTGGTACCAACAACCAATTTCGAATGGTCTAGGATGTGGCTCGGGTCCGGAATATACCGTCGTAATTGGGACACATGGAATACATCACGTACCTCACTTAGCGGCGGCGGAAGAGCGAGACGATAGGATACATCTCCTACTCGCTCTAGAATATCGAACGGCCCTATATACCTAGGACTAAGCTTTCCCCGCTCGCCAAAGCGAATGACGTCGCGGTTAGGCGAGATCTTAAGGAATACATGGTCGCCGACAGCAAATTCTAAGGGATGCCGACGAGCATCGGCCCAATGGCGCTGGCGGTCCTGGGCAACTCGGAGGTGATCTCTGACCTTCCTGACCACTTCAACCGTCTAGGAAATCAATTCGGGTCCGAGCATCTGCCTCTCCCCGACATCGTCCCATGCTAGCGGGGATCTGTACTTCCTGCCATAAAGAGCCTCGAAGGGTGCCATCCGGATACTGGCCTGATAACTGTTATTGTACGAGAATTCCACCAGGTGCAGATGATTCTCCCATGAACCACCAAAGTCAAGGGTACAAGATCTCAACATATCTTCAAGAGTCTGGATTGTGCGCTCTGACTGACCATCTGTCTGCGGGTGATAAGCTAAGCTGAACTGAAGACGAGTCCCCAAACTCTTCTGCAAGCTGCGCCAAAAGTGTGATATGAATCTTGAATCCCTGTCCGAGGTGATGCTGACTGGCACACCGTGAAGCCTGACGATCTGCCTGAGATACATCTATGCTAGCTGCGCCGTCGACTGTCCAACTCTGAATGGGAGAAAGTGTGCCACCTTGGTAAGCCTGTCCACAATTACCCAAATAGCATCTCTGCCGGCCGAAGATCTGGGCAATCCGGTCACGAAATCCATGGTTATATGTTCCCATTTTCATTCTGGGATCGATAAGGGTTGAAGAAGTCCAGCGGGCCTCTGATGTTCAGCTTTAACCTGTTGGCAAACCAAACACCGAAAAACAAACCGGTCTATCTCCCTCTTCATGCCATTCCACCAGAAATGCTGACGAATATCACAGTACATCTTCGTACCACCCGGATGAATAGAATATTGTGAACTGTGGGCTTCTGCCATGACTTCCTGTCTAATATCTCCACTGGGTACACAAAGACGAGTGCCGTGCCGAAGTGTACCGTCTTCATGGATACATAACTCTGGCCTTCTTCCTGCTTCACATTCTGCTCTGAGTCGCTGGATCTTGGAATCTGTTGACTGTGCCATCCGAATTCTCTCAACTATGCTGGACTGAACCTGTAGACTGGCCATCAGTGCCACGCTGGTTGGAAGAACCACTTCAATTCCCATCTTCTGAAGATCTGCCAATAATTCTGGTTGCGCCGTCAGGAAATAAACTCCGGCTCTCCTACTCAATGCATTTGCTACAACGTTGGCCTTCCCGGGATGATACTGTAAATCCATATCATAGTCCACCAGTAGCTCGAGCCATCTTCTCTGCCGCATATTAAGGTCCTTCTGGGTGAAAACATACTTCAGGCTCTTATGATCAGTAAAGATCTCCACTCTATCTCCGTACAAGTAGTGTCTCCACAACTTCAAAGCAAATACTACCGCCGTCAATTCCAAGTCGTGGGTTGGGTAATTCTTCTCATGATCACGTAGTTGACGTGACGCATAAGATATTACCTTCCCATGCTGCATCAAGACACACCCCAATCCTCTGCCTGAAGCGTCACAATAAACCGTGAATCCTCCGGTCCCATCTGGAAGGGTGAGAATGGGAGCCGTTATCAAACCTTGCTTCAACTTCTCAAATGATTCCTGACACTCTGTTGTCTAAACAAATGGCATATCCTTGCGGGTCAACTGGGTCATCGGTGCTGAAATCCTTGCAAAATCTGAAACGAACCGTCGGTAGTAGCCGGCCAATCCAAGGAAGCTGCGAACCTCTGCCACTGAGCTGGGTACCGGCCATGACTCGATAGCCACAATCTTCTGGGGATCCACTTCCACTCTTCCTCGGGTAATGATGTGACCCAAGTACGAAATGCGATCGAGCCAGAACTCGCATTTACTGAACTTGGCGTACAACTGATACTCCCTAAGCGTCTGGAGGACGACTCTGAGATGCTGCTCATGCTCTGCTTTACTCTTGCTGTAGACCAGGATGTCATCTAGGAACACGATCACGAATTGATCCAAGTAAGGCATGAAAATGCGATTCATGAGGTCCATGAATACGGCCGGCACATTGGTCGCTCCAAAGGGCATAACAAGGAACTCCCAATGTCCATACCTCGATCTGAATGCTGTCTTCGGGATGTCCTGCTCTCTGACTCTGATCTGGTGGTATCCCGACCGTAAGTCGATCTTCGAGAACACTGAAGCCCCTCTGAGTTGATCAAACAAGTCATCTATCCTCGTAAGAGGGTATCTGTTCTTGATTGTCACCGAATTCAAGGTACGATAATCAACACATAGCCTGGACGTACCATCCTTCTTTTTCACAAGAAGTATCGGGGCTCCCTAAGGCGATCCACTTGTACGGATGAATCCCTTGGTCCTCAGTTCTTCAATCATCTTGTACAAAATTTCCAACTCTGAAGGCGCCATCCTGTAGACTCGCTCTGATACTGGTGTTGTCCCGGGAATCATGTCTATAGTGAACTCAATCTCCCGCTCTGGCAGCATCCCTGGAAGCTCCTCTGGAAAGACATCTGGAAACTCTTCAACTATCCTGGGTAACTGCACTGCTGTTACTGCCATCCGCAATGCTGGAAAAGATGGCTCCACTGCGCCTCTGAAAAACGAAAACTCTGGCTCGCCAGGGATACTAAAGACAACTCTGCCAATATGGCAGTCTATCCTAGTATACTGGTTCCTCAACCAATCCATGCCTAGGACTACATCATAGTCTGCCATAGGAAACTCTATGAATCTAGTGGGGAACTCCCTACCGCTAACTACGACCCGACACGAGGAAAACACTCGATCTACTTCCACAAGGCCATTACCAGTAAGTATATTGAGCCTCACTGATAATAACTCGGGCTCCAATCCTATCCGTGTCGCAAATCGTGCAGACATGAATGAATGCGATGCACCAGAATCAAATAATACAGACGCTGGAGAGGAGTTGACGAGAATAGTACCTGCCACAACCTCACCTGGTGCAACTTCTTTTTCCATAGCCATCATCATGGCCTGACCTTGTCCTCTGGCTGCTGGTCCCCTCTGCTGGAAACCTCTCTGCCTATTCTGGATCTGAGCTTGGGCTTGTGCATACTGCTGGGGGTATTGTTGCTAGAATGCCTGAGACTGAGGCGGCAAGGGCCTCGAAGACTGATACTGCTGCTGCTGAACTGGTGCTGGGGTCGGTCCTCTCACCGAAGAGCTAGAAGGGTTGGATGCTGATGAACCACCCCTATTCGGGCAAGCCCCTACCCTATGATCTGCTGCTCCACAAGCCAGGCACAATCCCTGCGCCCTGCGACAGTCTGCCACCACATGCCCTGGCTTCCCGCAATGAGAACATCCCATCGCGGAAGTCTGCTTCTGCTTCTGCTACTACGGGTACGTCGGGGTCGAATGCTGAACCGACGTTACTGAGGCCGCCCGCCTCGGAGTTCCAATGGTCAATCCCCTAGCTGTCGGGGCTGGAGCTGATGATTGGTGCATCTGACTGTGGGACCGCTTCCTACCTCCGGTCCTATCCACGATCCTCTGGAAGGTATACTCATGCCTCCTAGCTGCTCTCAAGACTGCATCGAACGTCTGGTGCTCGAACTATTCTACCGCCAACAAGATCTCCAAATACAGCCCCTGCTGGAACCGCTGGGCCCTATCAAACTCGGTCGCCACCAAGGTGGGGGCAAACCTACTGAGTCTAGAAAACTCCGATGCATAACTATCGACTGTTCTTCCTCCTTGCTTCAAGTTAGTAAATCTGGTCTGCAGGTCGTAGCGAGCTACCGCATCAAAGTACTTCGTCTGGAATCTCTCTCTAAATACTGCCCAAGCAATGGGTGCCACTAATCCCATGGCTTGCACCGTCCACCAACTGCGAGCCAAGTCCAACAACTGCAGGCGTACCACCGCCACCTTCTCATTCTCAGGTGTCCTAGCTGCTTCCAGAATCACCTCGGTATCCTGAAGCCATGCATCCGCGGCAATCGCATCCTCGCTGCCGTCGAAGAAAGGAGGGTTCAATCTCTTGAAACTGTTCACCGCCTGGTTCCCTGGATGACCGCCTCTGGTCAAAGCATCTTGAACTGTCTGGTGAAGGGCGTCGCTTCGACGATCCTGGAAAGCTATCAAGGTTCTGATGAGGCCTACTAAGGTACCATCATCTGGCTCTGCGGGCTGGACGGGCCGAACTGGTGACTCTCCTCCAGTAGGCACAACTCTGGAGGCTACCCCGGAATGCTGGGCTTGATCTTCGGGTTGCTGCTGATCCACGGGACGTGCTCCACCTCGTTGATCGGTAGGACCAGGTACAGTACTGCTGAAAAAGATGACACAGGGAACAATAAGGAAAGGACCAGGACAGATCAATGATATAAGCACAGGATCGGGGCAAGAATCCAGGGATTCAGAAAATACGAACAGAGATCAAGGACGAGTACTGATTGAGACATCTATCTGGTAAACCCCCACATATCTTGATTTACAAGACCTGCATGGGCCACCACTTAAACCATGTCACGCCCCAGAACCAGAATACTGGAGAGCGGGGGCAGACATAGCCAGCTACGTATATTGAAATAAAAACCACCTCGATATATGGTCACGGCTGTCTAGATATATAAGGGTTTACTACAAGCCAACAGTCTCTTATGGTCATGAACAAGTCTAATGTCTCAATCACAACCAAGTAAGTAAGGTCGCAAGATGTATGATCATTAAATATACAATAATAAGGCATCCCAAATATTACATATTCAGCTGATCATGAAGCTAGTCGTTACAAAATGTTAGGACTAGCAAGAGTTTAGTCGTACATGATCAACCCTAGGATTTGTTAATCATGTTTACAGCCCGTAGGCAGACAGTAAGTAAAAGTGCATCGAGCTAACAGGTGCTCGTCGGCTAAACGCCTCAAAAGAATAGTTTTACAATAAAGTGGGCAAGGCAAAAAGGAAAACCCACTCTTGGCCCGGGTACCGTCGAGTTGTCACCATTGGGCTGGAAGCTTGGTAGATCCTCGGAAGCTGCTCCGAAATCTGGCCACACAAAACCAGCTGGGTCAACCCCAGAAAGAGCAAGTGCCACAAGGGGGCCACAAAATAAGAACAAAAGCCAGCAAATAGCACAAGAAATCTAATATTAACACTAGAATTTATGAAAACATGTCAGGATGATATACGATGAGATAACCATGGAACTATTCCGATAGCCAGGTTACAACCCGTAAACCAAACAAGGACCGGGGTTGTAACCCTTCATCTGAACAGAACTTGGTTTTCCACCATTTATCGGCAAGATAATAATGTAAGAAATCAAGACAGGAAACAATCTTGTACTGGATCAAGACATGACTAGATTGGTTATACCTCATTCAATCAATCACGGCTAAGCAGATACTACGGCTTACTACTTTAACTAACTAGGGTTATCACAGACCTAATTACTAACAAGATGCAGTGAGATGATTCCACAGCCACAAGCCCTACAGACCATCCAGGTTACCCAGGTCGAAAGTTAGGGGTTGAATTCTGGTGGGTACATCGCCCGGGAGACAAATGTACCCTTAGGTGACTTAGAGGGTGCAACACGCGACGGTTTGCTGGAAATGTGCCCTACTCGACGGCAGGCTACAGATCCCAAGAGCGCCCAGGTAACGGGATTGCCTGTAGCTGTGTCATCTCTTCATGACTACTGTGTTATTCTAGTTATTAACCTTAATCCATTTTGGTAGGTACCCCTGACCGTGGTACTCAGGAGTCCCATCCTAGACATGATACAAGATAGGACAAATAGATTTAACAAGCAAGCAAGAAAGAACCACCCACGGTGTCAAGACAGGTCAAATTATGTTAGCCGTCGCAACAGCATTTAGTTATCAAGTCATGTTACAAGTCAGGAGTGCGCCACCACGGGCCACTATCAAGTTATCAAGTCACAAGGATTAATTACAAGTCACAAGTTAGGTGTGCACCCTACTGGGTCACTAGCAAGGAGATCAGAGAATACCAGGAACATAATTCACAAAAAAAAATCCTGAAAACGTACTAGTCATAAACAATTACTTGCAAATCATGTTAGGTCATGTCGGGTCAAGATAGTCGTGCTGTGTTGAACAAGATCTTAGGAAACCCAATCCACAAAAGAGAAACCAAGTCGAGAAATAAAACCAATACTCCAAGAGCCAATGGGTTTAAGCAAGGGGCCAGGGGGTTGGGCATACGTGCAAGAGCACGCACGCAGGGGGAGCATACACGCGAAAGCACGCACGCAGGGGAGCAGCGTACGCACAAAAGCACGCACGCAGGAGGAAGCATACACGCAAAAGCAAGCACGCATGGGAGCAGCGTACGCACAAAAGCACGCACGCAGGGGGAAGCGTACGCTCAGGTCATGCGTACGCTCAAGTCAGGGCACGCTCAAGTCTGCGTACCAGGGCACGCTCAAGTCTGCGTACGCAAGAGACACGCTTCCAACAGGAAGCGTACCCAAGTCTGCGTACGCAAGAGACACGCTTCCAACAGGAAGCTTACCCAAGTCTGCGTACGCAAGAGACACGCTTCCAACCGGAAGCGTACCCAAGTCTGTGTACGCAAGAGACACGCTTCCAACAGGAAGCGTACCTAAGTCTGCGTACGCTACGCTAAAGAGCGCGTGCAGCTCAGTGGCGTAAGCTAAAAAGCTCTGCACACTGCTCACTGTCTTCTCCAAACCAGCAAGAACTCTATGGTTGAACCCAAGCTTCAAAGTTCGTAACTTGGCCATCCGAACTCCAAATCCGGATTTCCAAAGTTCCAACTTGGGTGAAATTGAATTCTCTTCCACATAGAAACATCAAAACCCATAAAAATCCAACTTAAATGGATCAAAACCATGTAAATCCGAAAATAAAAAACTTAGATCTAGAACAATGGAGACTCCAAATCACAAAATGCCAAGTTCTAATGTTGATCACCATGTCCTAATCTAGCAAATGGATAAATAAAATATGGTTCTCATGTGGTGGCAAGGTGCACTTGCCTATGGGTGTGGAGAGTTGTATGGAGGAAGGAGAAGAAGAAGAAATTAATGGAGGTTTATGAGGAGAGAGAAAAAGTTGGTGGAGTTTTAATGAGGGTGGGATGTGGTGTGTTGAGGGTGGAGCATAGGCTAAGGTGTTCCAATACACATTAAACCAAACCAAACCAACCCAAACCAATTAAAACCGGGCCATGTCAAAACCCAAAATACGAGAAATACCGAAATTCCACATGTTGAGAAAAAATAAAAATACATGCCAAAATCTAGATACGAGTATAAATACGAAATACGGGAAATACGGGAAATGAGGGTGACAGTGCAGCCCATTACGGAAGATTGCTTCTGCTTCTGTTGCTGAGGGGATGTTGGAGTCGAATTCTCAACCGATGTAACCGAATCTGTCCTTTGGGGAACTCCAATAGTCAAAGCCCTAGCTGCCGGGGCTGGTGCTGAAGACTGGGTCATCTGACTGTGGGATCACTTCCGACCTCCTGTCCTGTCCACGATCCTCTGGGAGGTATACTCATGCCTCCTCGCTGCTCTTAATACTGCATCAAAAGTCTGATGCTCAAACTGTTCTACTGCCAATAAAATCTCCAGGTGAAGCCCCTGCTGGAACCGCTGGGCTCTAACGAACTCGGTTGCTACCAATGTAGGAGCAAACCGTCTGAGTCTCGAAAACTCGGCCGCATATCCATCGACCGTCCTACCCATCTGTTTCAGATTGGTGAACCTCGTCTGTAGGTCGTATCGAGCTACAACATCAAAATACTTGGTCTGGAATCTCTTACGGAATACAGCCCAGGCAATAGGTGCTACTAATCCAACGGCCTGTGATGCCCACCAGCTGCGGGCAAGATCCAATAACTGCAGACGCACTATGGCCACCTTCTCGCCTTCTGGAGTCCTGGCTGCTTCTAGGATGACTTTAGTGTCCTGAAGCTATACATCAGCAGCGATAGCATCTTCACTGCCGTCGAAGAAGGAAGGGTTCAAGAGCTTGAAATTGTTGGCCGCACTGTTCCCTGGATGACCGCCTCTGTTCAGAGCATCTGCCACTGCCTAGTACAAGGCATCTCCTCGACGATTCTGAGAAGCTAACAATGTCCAGATGAGACCCACCAAGGTGTCGTTATTAGGCTCTGCAGGCTGGATTGGCTGAACTAGTGGCTCTCCTCCAGTAGGCATGACTCTGGAGGCTACTCCTGAATGCTGGGCTTGATCTCCAGGTTACTGCTGGTCCGCGGAAGGTGCTCCATCTTGCTGATTGGCAGGTCCAGGAACAATGCCGCTGGAGAAGACGACAAAAAGAACAATGAGGAAGGACCAGGACAGATCAACGATACAAGCATGTGATCAGGTCAAGATTTCTGGGATTAAGAGGATACGAACAGAGATCAAGGGCGGGTACTGATTGAGATATCTATTCGGTAAACCCTCACATATCTTGATTTTCAAGACCAGTATGGGCCGCCACTTAAACCATGTAACTCCCCTGCTACCAGAATACTGGAGAGCGGGGGCATACATAGCCAGCTACGTATAATGAAATAGAATCCATCTCACCATACGGTCACGACTTTCTAGATATATGAGGGTTTAACTACAAGCCATCAGTCTCTTATGGTCATAAACAAGCCTAGTGTCTCAATCACAAGCAAGTAAGTAAATGTTATAAAATGTAAGATCACTAAATATACAATAGTAAGGCGTCCAAACATTACATATTCAGCTGATCATGAAGCTAGTCATTACAAAATATGAGGACTAGCAAGAGTTCAGTCATACATGATCAACGCTAGGATCTGTCAATCATGTTACAGCCCATAGGCAGACAATAAATAAAGGTGCAGTATGAGCTAACACGTGCTCGTCGGCTAAATGCCTCAAAATAATAACTTTACAATAGAGTGGGAGGGCCAAAATAAAGCCACTCGTTGCCAAGATTCCGTCTAGTGGTCACCATCTGGCTGGAAAGTCGGTAGATCCTCTGGAGCTGCGCCGAAATCTGGTCATACAAAACCAGCTGGGTCAGACTCCAGAAAGAATAAGTGCCATAAAGGAGGCTTCACTTAGGAACTAAAACCAGCAAATTAGCACAAGAATATAATTATATGATAAGAGACAGTAATTATGGAAAAGAATGACAGGTGATATATGACGAGATAACTATAGGACTATTCAGATCACCAGGTTACAACCCGTAAACCAAACAAGGACTGGGGTTGTAACCCTTCATCTCTACGAAACTTGGTTTCTCACCATTTATCGATAAGGTAAACACAAGCAATCTGGTCATGTAGCAATCTGGCACAGGATCAGGACAAGACTAGACTGATTAGACTCCATCCAACATTTACGGCCAAGTAATAAGTACGGCTTGATACTTTAACTAACTAGGGTTATCACAGGCCTAGTTACTAGCAAGATACAATGAGATTGTTCCACAGCCACAAGCCCTGCAGACCATCCAAGCTATCCGGACGCAATTACGGGTTGAATTCAAGTGGGTACATCGTCCAGGAAACGTATATACCCTTAGGTAGCTTGGAGGGTGCAACACATGATAGTGTGCTGGAAATGTGTCCTACTCGACGACAGGCTACAGATCCTAAGAGGGGTGCCCAGATAACGAGATTGCCTGTAGCTGAGAAATCTCTTCATGACTACTGGATTATTCTAGTTATTAGCCTTAGTCGATTTCAGTAGGTACCCCTGACCGTGGTACTCAGGGGTTCCTGTCCTAGACATGATGCAAGACAAGACTGGTTTATTTGTACAAGCATAATAGTCCATGGAGTCCAGGTCATTCATTCTTGTCATGTCAGGTTAGCCGTCGCAACAGTATATCGAGATATATCATGTCAGGTTCACTTATCTAGATTACTTATCATGTCGAGAGTGCGCCACGATGGACCACCATCAATAATTATTATGTCAGGTATATCATGTCAAGTTACTCGTCAGGAGTGCGCCACGACGGGCTACTCTTATGTCATGTTACTTGTCAAGAGTGCACCACTATAGGTCACTGTCGTGTTCATGGTACATGTGCAGGATAACATAGTACAAGCATATAATCAAGGGCCTAAGTACACTGAGGGCCACAGGACATGGGTATAATAAAATAACTAAATCATAAAATACAAAGCTATGGAAGAGCCATGTGGCTCGGGCATATGCGGCCGGGAAAGAAAGGAGTGTATACGGCTCAGGAAAGTTCAGGGTACATGCGGCTCAGGGAGGACATTCATATGCGACTTAGGGAGTGATATCATGCGGCTGGGGAGGGAGCAGCCCATGCGGATGGAGAGGACTTGGGCATATACGGCCAGGGAAAGTTTTATTCAGTTGGGAAGGGGCGGTCCCATGCGGCTAAAAGGGGGAAAGCTCATATGGCTCAGAAAAATTCGAGTTTATGCGGCTAAGAAGGGGGCAGGTGCTTATGCGGTTGGGAATGGAGGGGATCTTATGCGGCCAGGAAGGGAAGTCCATGCGGCTCAGAAGAGACTCGGTCTATGTGGCTCAGAAAAAGTAAGCTTATGCGGCTGGGGGATTTCAAGTTCATGCGGTTCAATTAATCAGGGCACATGCGGCTGAAAGTTCATGCGGCTGGGGAAAACACTTGCCGCATGAATATTCATGCGGTCGAGTACTGTTCTTCTTCTCCAAATTACGAGAAGAGAACCATGAAGGCCATGCTCCCAAGCTCCATAATTCCTTCATCCAGAGTCCAAATCCGAACTTCTATAGGTCAAAATAGGGCAGAATAAAATTCTCTACAACATGGAACCATCAAAACTTGAAAATAACAGGGTTAGATAGATCAAAACCCAAGAAATCCGAGAATACAATAAACTTAGATCTACAAGAAATGAGCCATGGAAATTAGAAATGCTAAGTATTAAAGTGTGTTAGAATCTCATAAGGAAAATAATGGAACAATAAAAAATTGAGTTCCTCCATGAGCAAGCTGCACTTGCCTAAGCTCTCCTGGTAGGTAGAGAGAATTAATGGAGAAAGAAGAAGAAGTGAATGAGGAGAGAGAAAGGGGGTTGGTGGCTTAAATGATGGATGGTGGTAGGTGGGGTTCATGCTAACCCAAACCCAATCCGAACCCAACCAAACAAAACTAAGCCAAGCCAAGCCACACCAGGATGAGCCCAAAATAAGCTAAACCAGGATCAAGACAATCATGACAAGTCTAACCACAGGTCGGGATTCCGTACACATATACAAAATACGTAATACGAACCATGGGCATTACATGACATAGCAGAATACAGTCTCAATCACATCTAAGGCAGAATGATAGGATAGATATATAGATATGAAATAAAATAAAATCCACGGAGATACAACCAGATAGAAGTCTAAGTGTTTAAGATATCACAATCCAGAAACATCCCAAATCTCAATATACAATAATCCATAGTGTAATGTAATGAAAGACATCATAGACTAAGGGTGTGTCATCCACTGCTAAGGGGTCCTGCTGCTGGTTCCGGTCACAGAGTCCTCTAGGGTAGTCCCGTAATATGTAGGACAGTACGTCTCGTCCTCATCCTCTGTAATATTTTCAACAGGTCCAGTCAGGACAAGAGCGAGCACAATACATCTCAACAAATCCTAACAGGTTAGGAAATATAAACATGCTAGAGAGTAATATACATGAAACTGAAGAACAATATAATGTAAAAGAGAGACTGTAAGTAAACAGCTACAATATATAAGAGAGCTAATCAGTGCTAGTAATTCAGAGTACAAGATAAACATGTGAACAGCTGGAGGGTGATTTATGACTATACTAAAGAGGTGATTTATGACTATTTTACTTTGGAATTATTCACATGCTTAGTTTCTACTCCCCCATCTCCAATCAATACACAACGATCCAGTCAAGTTACGTTAAGATTTATGACTATACTACTGGCCCATAAAGGGTGATTTAAGAGTGATTCATAAATAGATTCGTGAAGGCTCTGTGATTCATGAGATTACAGGAATCACAAGCTGATACATAAAGATTCATGATAATAGAAGTATGAGATACATGATGTAAGTGAAACACACGAGACAAGAGTATCTGATGCTCCCGAGGGGGATAACATCTCATGAAGGGATCCATATAGTACTAATCCGTGATACCAACATGTCAGCATCAAGTAAAGTAATCTAAAGCAGGAAATATAATCCTAAATAAGATATAAAATGATCAGAGAATGTACTCGCCTGGTATCCTGAATATCTGAAGAGGATATACTGTCCGAGGAGTGGTGTCTGTCTCCTATAGAACAGTACAAGTCACTACATGTCTAAAATAGTATAATAGACAGCTACAATGCATCTACATGACGTTTAGAGTCAATCTGGGCTAAAGTCAACCCTTGGTCAACTCTAGTAAACTATCCTAGTCAAACTAGGTCAAGCCTAACCCAAACAAGTCTCACTAAGCCTAACCATGTCTATCCTAGCATCCACACATCAATACAAAGCTATACAAGCAAACCATACACATTTACTGGTGTATACATGCCATACACATAGGCTATCTCCTATAAATCTACATAGGCTATGAGACATAGGCTATAATGGAGTCACACACATTTCACACATATTATATATATACACTAATTTAATATAAATATCATACACATTTAAATATGTATATTACACATGAATATAGTTATACATATATATATATATATATATATATAAAGAGGTAGGTAGAGTGACATGTGTGTATGTGTGAACATTGTATGAGTGTGTGAATCTTAAAAATAGGAAGATAATGTGGATGTGTGTCATATATATGTTAACATGACGTGTTTACTGGATTGTAGGTGTTCTCAGGAAACATAGGAAATGTGTCAATATGAAATCTATGTGTGTAATGTGTCATGAACAGTTCTCAATGTGTGTGATTGAATGGACTCAGTGTCTCAGGAAAATCGTGCTATGTGTCAAGGTGTGTGTGAGACAATGTGTGTTCAGTGAGCAGTAGCTAGGTTAGTGTGTCAACATCACAGATTTGTGTGAGTGTGGGTGTAAGACATGTGAATCATGTGTAAATTTAGGAGACAGTAACCTATAACCAGTGGTGCAATATGACAGTCCTGTGTGTGCTCTCAGGATTCATAATTGTATGTGTGTGTACATTACAGTAGGAAAGTGAATTCGGTGAATCTGCAAATGAGTGACAGGAATCAATAGGAAAATGTGGATAGGTTATAATAGTTTTCAGGAACAGTAGGTACGTTAGTGTGTAACATTAGAAACAGTATCTCAGAAAAAAAACAATAGGGTGTCTATGTGACAATACATTTTAATTTTATAGAGGATGTGTCTGTGTGTGTGCACTTGACAGTCAAGTGTGTCTCAGGAAAATTCAGTGTGTCAAAATCAGGAAAATAGGGTTGTGTGTCAATAGCTGAGGTATGTGTGTGGATAGGGTCATGTGTGTGTCATGACAGTACTCATGATACGTGACAGTTAGTGTAAAACATTGTAAAATAATTCAATATAAACAGTGAGTCTCAGGAAACTAGAATTATGTAATGTGTGTGTATGGAATCTGCAATCAGTGATGTAACTTAGGAATTTTAGCGCAGTTGGGTGTTGCTATCAGGATTTACAGAAATTCAGATGACAGTTTACACATTCAGTCCCATTCCTAATTCGAAATCAAATTTCCCTACACCAATCATAAACCCAACATTTAACAATCTAATACATGTGTAAATGAACTAATCCTGATTATTAAACATCAATAAATCAGTTTAAAATAAAATCTAAATACGAAATTAACAATCAGTAAACCTATGTATCAGGACATTGGGGGATCCAATTCGAATACCAAAACACAAGGAAATTCAAAAGTGATATTGGGTAATGGGTTCGTGCACAATTGTAGGTGTCACCCAGGTTGTCTCGTGTCCACAAAAGTGGACACGACATGTCCAATCATGAAAATGCACACACAGAAGGAATGATACACAGACAGCCTCGTGCAGCGAGGACACAGCCTCGTGCATACGACACGTGACACGGTAAGCCACATGCACGTGTCCCTAGGTTCGCCAAGACTAGAAGAACGTGTCTAGGTGTCTGCCCTATGTCCATGTGAATCATGTCGCGTGCACGAGACGCGTATCAGACGTAATTCTCGCGTTCGTGCAGTCTGGGCAAAATCCAGTGCGAGTGAGATTTCTCACTAACCACTCGATTAAACTCGACCAAACTTGGTCAGTGTAGTGTCAGATAGTACCCCTAGCTTCCCCTAAAATCTTGGGTCAAATTGTATCGTGTCGTGTCCGTTGTGGTGTTCAAACAGCAGGGGACTGCACGGCATGGTGCTGTGTCTCGTGCGTGCGTGTTCTCGTATCCAAACTGACATGATTCATGTCAGAAACCAAATCAATAAGACACAAAATCAAAGTATATATATAGCACTATAATTTTGTTAAAATAGTTTTCGAAATTACAAGTTTTCAGTCCTTTCAAGCATTTCATCGAACACGTGCACTCTAACACCGATATATGTCCGATACGAACACAAAATCTAATACAAATGACACCAAATCTTCACTACAGCTAGAGGACACCTAGATCTAGGCTACCATGCAATAAAAATAGAATTAAAATAGAATTAGAGGGGTTTACCTATAGGTTGCAAGGATAAAAAAGCCCCAAATCAAACGGTTTCCGTTGCTATCCAAATCATCCAAATTGCTCTAAAACTAAAATTACTCCTCAAAATCAGCAAGTAGAGGTTGATTAAAATCATATGCAAAAGATTTGGATCAAAAGGATTAAAAAATGGATTAATAGGAATTTTGGAAAGTGGAGATTTATCTTTCCTTCTAAAAACTTGGTTGAGCACAAAAGAGGCAAGAACAAGTAGATATGACATTAAATAGGGGTGGGAAACCCTAAGTTGGCCGGCCATGGGTGGGCTTAGCTAGGGTTTGGGTTCATGTCATGGGCCATGGGCTTAAGTCACAAGTCATGGAATCAAATCACAAGTTATTTCACCTATTCATAATTCTTTCGATTGAAACTAGATTCTAGTGACTAAAAATAGGTTTGACTTAAGGTAGACTAGGGTCACACCATTGCCTACTAAGTCACCATAGCTAGGGTTAGCTTCTAGGTGAGTCTACAAAGTCTCAACAAGTCAAAATCAAAGATAACAAATCACCAATTCAATAAATTAATTAAAAATTCAAAAATTCTACCAAATGACCATAATATCCTCAAGCTAAAATGTGGTAGTGACATGTTTGATGGCCAAAAGCATTGAGTGTCAACTATAGCATATGAGACTCGATCATGCAAACATGGATACAATTTTAAAACTATCTACAAAGAAGTTGGTACGCGGCTTACCGGACATATCTTTCAAGAAGGATACGGTATGTAGCAAATATGAAAAGAACAAAGCTACCCGATCTGTCTTTAAATCCAAGAACGCTGTAAGTACCACTAGACCTCTACAATTGTTGCATATGGACTTATTTGGACCAAGTAAAATTGCTAGTTTAGGTGGTAAGTTATATGCATTTGTCATTGTAGAAGATTTCTCTAGATATACATGGGTATATTTTCTTGCACGCAAGAACGATGCTTTGTCAGAATTTATCACCTTGTGCAAGAAAATATAGAATGAAAAAGATTTTATGATTACTCGCATTTCATAGTGATCATGGCGACAAATTTGAGAATGCAGAGTTCAAGCAATTCTGTGACACATACAGTTATTTGCATGAATTTTTTTGCCCTAGGACTCCACAACAAAATGGAGTTGTGGAATGTAAGAACAGAACTCTATCTGAATTGGCTAGAGTAATGTTAGACCAGTTTAGTCGACCTAGATACTTTTGGGCTGAAGCTGTCAATACAGCATGCTATATTCTCAATAGGGTTCTAATTCGACCTATATCGAAGATGACTCCCTATGAACTATGGTTTGATAGAACACCCACTGTTTCTTATTTTAAGATTTTTGGTTGTAAATGTTTTATTCTTAATACTAAAGACAATCTGAGTAAATTTGATGAAAAGATCGATGAAGGTATATTTTTAGGTTATGCAGTAAAGAGCAAAGGGTACAGAGTCTTCAACAAGAGAACCATGATCATTGAAAAATCAATTAATGTCAAGTTTGATGAACTAAATCAACACTTAGACGATGACAACAATGAAGATATGATTACACCAAGTACAGCTACTGTAAAACCTTCGCACAAAGATACAAAACTTTCAAGCAAAGAAGCCGGAACCAGCAATCCTGAAGATACGCCAAAAGAGATGAGATTCTTAGCAGATCACCCAAATGACTTGGTAATTGGTGAGATTACCAAGGGTGTAAGTACTAGTTCCTCTAATATAGATATAGCTTCTTGTGTTGCTTTTATTCACAGCTTGAACCCAAAAACCTTGAAGAAGCATGTAGTGATAATTTTTGGTTAGATGCTATGCAAGAGGAATTAAACCAATTCAAATGGAATCAAGTTTGGAAACTTGTTCCCAAGCCCATTGATCATCCGGTCATTGGCAACCGTTGGGTATTCCAAAATAAACTGAACGAGAATGGTTTAGTGACTCGTAATAAGGTTCGAATCGTAGGTCAAGGATACAATCAATAAGAAGGTATCGACTACAATGAGACTTATGTCCCAGTTGCGAGATTAGAATCCATTCTCATGTTATGTGCATTTGCATATTTTCATAATTTCAAGTTATTTTAAATGGATGTTAAAAGCGCATTTTTAAATGGTGTCACAAAAGAAGAAGTTTATGTAGCTCAACCTCCAGGTTTTACTGATTTCAAAAATTTTGATTATGTTTTCAAGTTGAAGAAAGCCTTATACAGTTTGAAATAAGCCCCTCGTGCTTGGTACGATCGTCTAAGCTCTTTTCTACTTGACAACAGTTTTTCAAAGGAAAATGTTGACACTACATTGTTTATAAAATCTTTGAATAACAATATTCTTTTGATTCAAGTTTATGTAGATGATATTATTTTGGATCTACTGATGAATCTCTTTATCAAGAATTTTTAAAGTGTATACAGAATGAGTTTGAGATGAGCATGATGGGAGAGCTGAAATTCTTTCTCGGACTGCAAATCAAACAAACCAACAATGGGACGTTCATAAATCAAGCAAAGTACACAAAAGATCTATTAAAGAAGTTCGACCTGGAAGCAGTTAAACCACTTAGCACTCCAATGGCAACTTCAACCAAGCTTTATATTGATGAACAAGGCAAACCCGTCGACATACGTAGGTATCGAGGTATGATCGGTAGCTTACTGTATTTAACTGCTAGTCGACCAAATATTATATTTAGTGTTTGCTTGTGTGCATGTTTTCAAGCCATTTCTAAGGAATCACATTTGTGCGCAGTTAAGCATATCTTCCGATACCTTAAAGGTACTTCTTCTGTCGGCTTATGGTATCCCAAAACTACATTATTTGACTTAACCGGTTATTCTGATGCTGATTTTGTCGGATGCAAAGTAGATAGAAAAAGTACCAGCGGCACATGTCATTTCCTAGAAAAAGATCTAGTCTCTTGGTTTAGCAAAAAGTAAAATTCTATCGCATTATCAACAACCGAGGCTGAGTATATCGTCGCAGGACGTTGTTGTGCACAAATTTTGTGGATGAAGTAAACTTTAGAAGACTATGGATTGTATTTTACACACATACCCATTTTTTGTGATAACACTAGTTCTATTAGTTTGACTAAGAATCCAGTATATCACTCTCGTACTAAGCATATCGAGATTCGACATCATTTTCTTAGAGATCATCAACAAAATGGAGATATAGACCTTGTATACATAGACACACAGAATCAATTGGCTGATATACTTACAAAACTTCTAGCGGAAGATTGTTTCAATTATTTACGTCGAGAATTAGGAATTTTAGACGTCAATAATATTAATTAATTTTGTTTTATTAATTAATTTATTCAATACTCAATAACTATTTTTGAGACAAGCCTAAAAAGAGTCTGTCTGTCACCGCGACTATGGTCGAAGCGAAGCGGTATTTAAGAGTTCTCCGGTGAACCTCCGTTAGCTGGAACAGTACTCCTACAGCTAATCTGAAACAGATGCTGAGTAAAGAATATTAATTTATAAAATAATATTAATTATATTATTTAAAATTTAAAATTACTAAACTTTGAATTAAATATTTAAAATGAATTGATGAAAAAGATGTGGCCCACAAAATATTTTTTTTAAAAAACCTAGAAGAACCTTAGGCGAATTCGGCCCGAGTTCGGTCCGAATTCGGCCCGAGTTCGGTCCGAATTTGTATGTGAGCCCCGATGATTGGGTCCACAGACTTCCTTGTTGGGTGGAGATGGAAGTACATGTCTGAAAGATGTCAAGAGTAGTACTTTTTTAGAAATTTGCCATTGATGGGCATCATGAACAAGTCCCTATTGGGTTTGGCGAGGCGGTAAGCACCGTTTGAGTATACCGTCTCTATGATGAAAGGTCCCTCCTATTTGGGATCGAACTTTTCTGGTATCTTGTGAGTCAACACCATCGGTCTCCTGACTGCCAGAACCAGGTCGCCTACTTGGAAAGTCCTCTGCTTGACCTTCTTGTTGAAAGCCTATGATATACGGGCTTGATAGAGTTCGATGTATTGTTGAGCTAGGAGACATTTTTTGTCAAGTGCCTCTAATTCTCGCAGACGGCGACGTTGATTGTCTTCTTCTGTGAGTTGATTTGTGATAGCTACACGGAGTGAAGGTATCTGGATCTCGAGAGGCAGTACCGCTTCGCTTCCGTAGACCAGGGAGAATGGTGTGTTATCCGTCGGGGTTCGTACCGTTGTGCGGTAGGCCCAAAGGCATTCGTCGAGCGTTTCATCATAGTCGCATTTGTTGGATGATACGACCTTTTTGAGTAGCTTGACGATAGCCTTGTTAAACGCCTCGGCCAATCCGTTTGCTGCCGGATTGTAGGCGATTGATGCCACGTTCTGAATGCGATTCTTGTCACAGAATCTGCTGAAAACATGGCTGATGAACTGTGGACCGTTGTCATGGATAATCCAACGGGGTACCCCGAAACGGTATATGACATGATGCTTGATGAAGCCGATCACCCTAGAGCTTTTTACTTCCGCCAGTGGGACTGCTTCCGCCCATTTGGAGAAGTAGTCAATGATAGCCAGGATGAAGCGGTGTCCCCTCAATGAAGGAGGGGTGATAGGTCCTACAATGTCCATGCCCCAAGCTTCGAAGGGCCAAGAGGCGACCGTAGGATGTAGTGGTTCCGACGGTGTATGGATGAAGTCGGCATGGAGTTGGCAAGCATGGCACTTCTTAGCATAGTCGACAGCGTCGGCTGCTGTGGTTGGCCAATAGTAGCCCATGCATCGCAGTCGATCCTACAACTTAGGCCCATGTTGATGAGCCCCACAAGTTCGGTCATGAGCTTCTCGAAGGGCTTCGGCTGCTTCTTCGTTGGACTCGAAGGAGAAGTCCATCGTAGGAGCGTCTGTACAGCATTTTAGTGGCTGTATCATAATAGAATCGAAGGGAACGCCTCCTGACCGAGATAGCTTCTTTGGGGTCTTCTGGGAGGATTTCGTAGACAGCGAAGTCGATGAACGGGAATCTCCAGTCTCGGACATTAACACCAGTACTTGTTGACATGGCATGGGTCATTCGTGAGCATAGTTTGTTTTTAGGACAGACCAAGTCTCGATCCACTACCGTGACGTAGTGTTGAGTCCCGAAGGGTGCTGCCAATGAGGCTGCGAGGCCAGCCAGAGCATCAGCCTCCAAATTTTGTAAACGAGGTACATGTTCGATGAAGAACTTGGTGAAGGTTGAAATGATATTCAATACAACTTCATGGTAAGGAACCAGATCTTCATGGCGAACTTCGTACTGTCCTCTGATCTGGTTAACGACGAGTTTTGAGTCGCCGTAGGCTTCCAGATGATTCACCTCCAGCTGTTGTGCCAGCTGGAGTCCCATGATGAGCATGTTGTACTCGGCAACATTGTTGGAGCACGGCTTCGAAAGGGAGTAGGCACGCTGGATGACCAGCTGATCGGGGAAGACTAAGACTACCCCCACTCCTACGATGATTTGGCCTTTGGGGCCTGTTCTTGAAGCGCCATAAAAAAACATCCGCCAGACCGAGCTTTCTTCGATGACGTTTGATTCTTGGACCTCATCCGGGATGTCTTCATAGAGTCTTGAGGACTCTGGGATGGGGTGTGCAGCTAAAAAGTCGGCCAGAGCCTGACCCTTGATGGCTTTTTGTGGAACGAACACCATGTTGTATGGCGTTAGCAGGATCGCCCATGTAGCTAGTCGAAGGTTTAATGACCCTGGCTTCGTCATGAGAACTCTGAGTGGATTGACTCGGGAGATGACATGAATTGTCTGGCCCGAGACATAATGGCGAGTCTTCTGGATGGCAAATACCAAAGCCAAACACTCTTTTTCAACGGGGTTGTACCGGTGTTCGGCCCCGATTAGTGTTCTACTGAGGTAGTAGATAGCTTGCTCATTGTAAAACCCCTATTTATTATTTATTTTATTATTATTTTATTAGACTTAAAAAAATGAATTTATACAATTTATGGTTTTTTTTTGATGACCCGGTTTGGCCAATTCAGTCCGAACGGGGCCTGAACCAAATTTAAATCCAAGTAGACAGGTGGTGTGATCAATGACGACCATGGATGCATATTTTATAGGTGTAAAATATTTCTTAATTTATTTTAAGGTTTGGGAGAATATTTTCTAAATATTAATTTGTGGTACAAAAATTTACGTTTTTATTATTTAATAATATATTACAAAAATGGTACATTTTTTGGGCCCAAATGAGGGTGTGTGGTAAAGTTCACACGTTGGAACAATTTTTATTATTTTATTAATATTAAATTTATTTTTATGAACAATTAATAAATATGTTTATTAAGATGTTATTATTATTTTAAGTTGATTGAATTGATATATATATATATATATATATATATATATATATATATATATATATATATATATATATATAATATATAGGTATGTTTAAATATATTAAATATTGGATAAGTGTCATTTAAATTGTTATTGGATTTTAATAGATTATGTTGTATATATATGGATATATACATATCCATATATATATAGTTATATATATTTAAAAAGTTATTGAAAAGAAAAGATTAGAAAAAAAAATCATAAAGGGGTGGTCGGCCCCACCCGACCACCCATACCACCAAAAACGAAACAGTAGCAGCAGCTACATGTGACCCCCCTTTGTTTTACAAAGCAACATTAGTAGCAGCAATGTGGCCGACCCCCTTCCTCTTCATTATATACACTTTGTTTGTTTTTTTTATTTTACGTAAACCCAAACCCTAATTTCTTCTCCATCTTCTTCCACCTTCCTCTTCCTTCCTCCACCCTCGTCCACCTTTCCCCGGCGAGCGCACTCAGCCTCGTACGCCGCGACAGCAGTCCCGCGACGACGGTATCAACAAACAACAACAACAGAATCAACACCAAGGTACCAAACTTTACTGTACGATTTCTCTCTCATTTTAACTTCGTTTTTAGATCTGTAAATTCATGTAGAAAGCCTACATGACCCTCTTCGAGATCCTCCAGGTGGATTTCGACATGGTCATCCAACTTGCTCGAAAAATCGAGACGAAGTTGGAGAAAAACTACTTTTCTGGAATATTAAAAACTATTTTAAAATATCAACTTGTCGGCCACTTTTCTCGCTGTCCATTAAACTTTTATAAAAACTAATTGAAGGCAGAGAATAAAAACGTAACCGAGATTGTAACTCACTTTCTGGATTCACTTTTCATGTAGTGTGTAAAAAGTTACACGTTGTTAAAGTTTCACGAAAAATTGTAAATTTTGTTTTTAAAAAGTGGAAAAACACCCGATACGGCGTGCCCCCGACAAACCGGGCGACGTGGTCGTGCACTATACGCATCGAAAGGCGCGTATGGATGTTGTCGACGTGCGAAAACTGACGGAATCCAATTTTGTTGCATGTGCGCGACGAAATCAATGCTTATCCGTCGAGATATCCCGTATCGACCCTTTGCAAATTAAGTCACAACTTTGTGCACACTCATCATATGGCGATGAAACTTGCGCCATTGGACTCGAAATATTTTTTGGTCCTGTGAGCCAAGTTTGGTCCGATTCTGAGACCGTTGATCGAAACGCTATTTTGGCGGGCCCACAATCCTACTCAACGGGCGATTTTGTGCACATCCCACCGGAATCCAAAATTGGAAATACCGTTGGGTTCGTCTCATCAAAAAAAATCTTTCGACATGTAGTTTGACGACTTTAGAGACCGTAGATATTGGCATACATTTCGGTGCAAAGCGGGTCCAACGGCGGACATCGTTTTGACCTAAATTACGATTTTGCCCCTGTCCCAGAATTTGACTTTTGGACAGGCATTTTCTAGGCATATTTTTTATTCTAAACTCGTTCGTGATGTTTGTTTCAGCATCCGGAGCTTCTTGTGGATTTTGACTTTCGTGTTGACGATTCTGATTGTTGGATTTTGCTGCTTCTCGCACCACCCTCAGGCAAGATACCTTGCCTTATTTACTGTTATAATTATATGCAACTTTATTTATTTACTGTATATTTATTATCTATTTTCAGTTGTATCCATTACTTACTATTTTTGTTCACTTTATTTTTCTTTCAGTTATTTTTATTTCTTGCTTTTTTGTTGCATATGGACCTAGTCTTAGCAAATTACCTTCTGTTAGTGACCTTGGGAGGGATAAGACAATTAAATGTATGGGCTACCCCAAATCCTAAAGCTGTAGTAAATGCGTACTACGGCAGTCGAGTTGCGAGGGTCACTAGCCTCGAGCTATGTGGACTGATGGGTCACGTGGGCCGCTAGCCTCGAGTTATGCCGGCTGATAGTATTGGTACGTGACGTGTGCGTGTTGTGAGTTGTCCTAGGGAGTCAGCCTTCACCTGCCCATACATCGATATGTCTTCTAAATTGTCTACTAGAAAGGTTAGGAGACCTTAGCAAATTTTATGTTCCAATCATGGCATAGAAAAATGTCACATCGTAGAATAGTAAGTTACCCCTTGTCCTTGTTTGGTTGTAGGGGTAGCCTACTGTTTCGAGGATGGAATATTGAGCTGTGTTATGGTTTGGACACTTTTACTTTATCTTTATTTTATGGTGCATTTATATTCAGTTCATACGGCATGTTCTTCCTGTATCTTGTTACGTCCCTCTGAGGACCTGGTTATCTCTCCAGGTGTGTGTGCTTCTGTGATATTGCAGGTGTTCTAGTCGAGGCCATGATCTTCTCCATCCTTTCGAGATGATTGCACTTGGCTAGTCTTGTTATTTCATCTATTCCTCCTTGTACCTTTTACTTGAGATAGTTGGTAGTGGACTTTGTCTCCGCCCAACGTATTGTACAAAGACTTATTACAGTTGATTATATGATATCTTTTATTCTTTATTTGTGGATGAGATTAGATTACTCTTGGTTTACTGCATTTTACAGCTTATGTATTCATACGAGGGTTCCATATATTGGAGTATACTTCGTATGTATGCAGCTGGCATGGATACGTACCTAGTCCTAAGTATTTTGGGACTGCGGCGTTACATATTTTTGTGGTGGCCCATACAGGTCGAGTTTGTCACTTCGGTTACGTAATTGTACCGGTGTGAGCCTGCAACATAGGATTAGAATCTAAGAAATCTCATCCATACAGCTTGACCTCTTTCCTTGGCTTCAAATTTCGGACTCTTGTTCGACTTCCTTGAATTGCACCTTGCTTGATTCCTTTCTACCGTCGATTCTTATTTTCGTGCTTAGTATCAACTAGAAAGATGACTACACTAGTATATGCTCATAGGTCAAACACATGGTTGGAATGGTTATATTAGCATTGGAATATATTTAAGACTCTAATTGAGTTAAAAAGGCTTTTTTTTTTAAAAAGTATGATTTAATGATTTGTAATTTGTAAAGTAGCATATTACCAAGGAAAGTTTTAATCTTAGATTTAAATGTGGCAGTATAAATTATTTAAATTTGAGGCATACAACTTGAAATTTTTGTGTTTAGTAAATTTTGAATTTTAAGTGGAAGTAATGATGGTGAATTTTGGTTTAAAATATTTGAAAGTTATGAAAACGATTTTTGAGAAATTTTTATTTTAAATGGTGTCCTATGATTGAGGATTTACAAATCTATTTAGATTTTTGGTATAAAAAAAAAGCTTTTGACTGATAAGATTATTTAAAAATTTAGTTTAATGAGGGATTGCTAATATTAAAAATTTTGGGAGAATTTCGAAGGATGTGATGGAAAGTTATTTTGATTGATTAAAGGAAGTTGCCATTTAAAGGTTATGATTTTGTGGGAATAACTTAGCATAAATAGAAGTTAAAATTGATGAGAGCATTGAGCTTAATTTTTGAGATTGCTTTTAATATACTAAGAGTTTTATTATGAGTTATTTGAAAATTTTAGAGTGTTAAATTTTTGATTGATTGCGAAAAAAATTATGGATTCGTAAACTATGAACTCTTGAGTTAAATAGTTGAATTTAAACGTTAATTTTGGAAAAGGTTAGTACTAACGTAGTAAAGTTTGCTTTGAGATTTATGAAAGTGATTTAATTTTGGTCATGATTAAATTGAACGACTTGCAGTGATACAAATTTTGGGTGGTTACTTTTGAAAATTTTATTTAGAGACTTTTGGAGGAAGCTTGATTTAAAATTTTAATAGAAGGCCATCAAGATAGCTCTAATAAGATAGATGTACTCCACACTAATTGCCATATCGTTCATGACCATGATAGTAGCATGTACACAAGTATTGTTAGTCATCTACCAAACTATGTGACGGTACCCCAATCTTGACTTATTCGACCTTTTCTCGCGACCTACTAACCGTTTGCAGATTGAATAACGAATTGATCGCTCCTTGACAGTATTCATCTCGAGACAATCTTCTCTCCGAAATTGTGTTCCTAAATAATTTTTACTGGATTCTTTAATTAATTTTATTTCATGCTTTAACTTGATCTTCTTTATTTTGTGCATTAGTTGTCACCTCATGAACTCCCACTTTCTATTTTAGATCTTTTGGCGTCCCATACCATGACTCGGATATTTGGAGCACAACACTAGATTTTTCCTTCCAACAAATTTTATATGTAAGACCTAGACAAGTCCACCATCATGTAGATATATCATGTTCCACTAAAACACATCTCCTTGTACACTAGTTTTATGATATTACCTTCTGATCAAAATGGCTAAACCAAAACCTCTACCATGGCCCCAAAATACTTTCCGACTTCAATTAAGAGATCCAACCTTGACTCAATCCCTTAAACCGATATGTGAATATGTTCTACTTAATTCTTTAAATGCCAACCTTGTGCTTTATCTTGATTGCTTGACCCATTGTCCCATCACACTATTCGTTTAACCCTTATAAGTTGGGTAGAATACCTCACCACCCAACAAATCCCTTGTCCTTATGAACCATGTTGATGGGTTTATTTAGACTAGAAATTTAGAGAACCTTAACTTATCTAGACAACCAAACCATAAGTGAAGAAAACTAGGACAACTGTAAAGGCCCACACTTCGGGCAACTTGATTTTAAAAGATCTTGGACTATTTAAAATTTCCTTCATCAGTACCTCCCTTGCTCATATTTTGACTATCTCATGCTGCTAATGTAGCTTCAGTTTTGCAAGCTTATTTCGTTATCAAGCTTGATCATGACATATTTTATTGGGTGCACCCACTAACATATTTTCTAATCAGAACCGGTGCATGATGGTCTGATCAACCTATTGCACTTTGGTTCGCTTATCACATATTATTCTACGTGGATGAAGACATAGTAAACTTGCCTTAGAGTCTCATCCGCGACAGCCTTGACAATTCTCTTTTGAATTATTTTTGCCGCCTATGAACCCCGCAATTCGTACTCAATATATAACACCGTCTTTGAAACCTTTGTTTTTCCTGTCTTTTACTTGTTTTGAAAAGACAAGGTACTGTACTTGCTAAGATAGACTCAAGGTATCATCTTTGGTTGTCCAATCGGTTAATTATACACAAATGTAGATAGCCACCGACCGACTCATGTGGCTATATCCTCGCCTTTAACTACTCCTCATTTTTTTCAATCCTAGAATTGTTATCGTGTCCTTCCAACTATTCTTAAGCACTCGAAAATGATTCTAATCGTTCACTTAATCAAACCCTCGACCAAGACGATTAGTATCCAGTTCTCCCTTAAGGGATCACATTTCCTAAATGTCTAATTTATTCTCTTTGGTCTACTCAATTCCTTACTGTTCTCTAAAATTGGATATTCAAAATTTTGCTGCCTTCACTGGCAACCCTTATTCAATTTCATAACCATGACATATTTTTGTATACATCGACTCCACAATTTTCTATTGTATGGTGGTGTTGAACGCCGTTTTATCGTCTCCTCCAAAATTTAATTGCATTTTGGTATTGACGAACTCTTCCTATCCCTCAACCCTATCTACCCTATTAATCCTAAATTTCGAGGACGAAATTCTTGTAAGTTGGGTAGGATGTAAAACCCCTATTTTTTATTCATTTTATTATTATTTTATTAGACTTAAAAAATGAAGTTATACAATTTATGGTTTTTTTTTATGACCCGGTTTGGCCAATTCAGTCCGAACGGGGCCTGGACCAAATTTAAGTCCAAGTAGACAGGTGGTGTGATCAATGACGACCATGGATGCATATTTTATGGGTGTAAAATTTTTCTTAATTTATTTTAAGGTTTGGGGGAATATTTTCTAAATATTAATTTGTGGTACAAAAATTTACGTTTTTATTATTTAATAATGTGTTACAAAAATGGTACATTTTCTGGGCCTAAATGAGGATGTGTGGTAAAGTTCACACGTTGGAACAAATTTTATTATTTTATTAGTATTAAATTTATTTTTATGAACAATTAATAAATATGATTATTAAGATGTTATTATTATTTTAAGTTGATTGAATTGATATATATATATATATATATAGGTATGTTTAAATATATTAAATATTGGATACGTGTCATTTAAATTGTTATTGGATTTTAATAGATTATGTTGTATATATATGGATATATACATATACATATATATATATATATATATATATATAGTTATATATATTTAAAAAGTTATTGAAAAGAAAAGATTAGAAAAAAAAAATCATAAAGGGGTGGTCGGGTAGGCCGACCACCCATACCACCAAAAATGAAACAGTAGCAGTAGCTACATGTGACCCCCCTTTGTTTTACAAAGCAACATTAGTAGCAGCAATGTGGCCGACCCCCTTCCTCTTCATTATATACACTTTATTTTTTTTGTTTTTTTCACGTAAACCCAAACCCTAATTTCTTCTGCATCTTCTTTCACCTTCCTCCTCCTTCCTCCGCCCTCGTCCACCTTTCCCCGGCGAGCGCACTCAGCCTCGTACATCGCGACAGCAGTCCCGCGACGACGGTATCAACAAACAACAACAACAGAATCAACACCAAGGTACCTAACTTTACCGTGCGATTTCTCTCTCATTTTAACTCCGTTTTTAGATCTGTAAATTCGTGTAGAAAGCCTACATGACCCTCTTCGAGATCCTCCAGGTGGATTTCGACATGGTCATCCAACTTGCTCGAAAAATCGAGACGAAGTTGGAGAAAAACTACTTTTCTGGAATATTAAAAACTGTTTTAAAACATTAACTTGTCGGCCACTTTTCTCGCTGTCCATTAAACTTTCGTAAAAACTAATTGAAGGCAGAGAATAAAAACATAACCGAGATTGTAACTCACCTTCTGGATTCACTTTTCATGTAGTGTGTAAAAAGTTTCACGCTGTTAAAGTTTCACGAAAAATTGTAAATTCTGTTTTCAAAAAGTGGGAAAAACACCCGATACGGCGTGCGCCCCGACAAACCGGGCGACGTGGTCATGCACTATACGCATCAAAAGGTGCGTATGGATGTTGTCGACGTGTGGAACAGACAAAACCCGATTTTGTTGCATGTGCACGACGAAATCAGTGCGTATCCGTCGAGATACCTTGTATCGTTCCTTTGCAAATTAAGTCACAACTTTGTGCACACTCATCATATCGCGATAAAACTTGCGCCATTGGAATCGAAATATTTTTCTGGTCCTGTGAGCCAAGTTTGGTCCGATTCTGAGACCGTTGATCGGAACGCTATTTTGGCGGGCCCACAATCCTACTCAACGGGCGATTTTGTACACAGCCCACCGAATCCAAAATTGGACATACCGTTGGGTTCGTCTCATCAAAACAAATCTGTAGACATGTAGTTTGATGACTTTAGAGACCGTAGATATTGGCATACATTTCGATACAAAGCGGGTCCAACGGCGGATATCGTTTTGACCTGAAATTACGATTTTGCCCCTGTTCCAGAATTTGAATTATGGACAGGTGTTTTCTAGGTATATTTTTTATTCCAAACTCGTTCGTGATGTTTGTTTCAGCATCCGGAGCTTCTTGTGGATTTTGACTTTCGTGTTGACGATTCTGATTGTTGGATTTTGTTGCTTCTCGTACCACCCTCAGGCAAGATACCTTGCCTTATTTACTGTTATAATTATATGCAACTTTATTTATTTACTGCATATTTATTATCTGTTTTCAGTTGGATCCATTACTTGCTATTTTTGTTTACTTTATTTTTCTTTCAGTTATTTTTCTTTCTTGCCTTTTTGTTGCATATGGACCTAGTCTTAGCGAATTACCTTCTGTTAGTGACCTTGGGAGGGAGAAAACAATTAAATGTATGGGCTACCCCAAATCCTAAAGCTGTAGTAAATGCGTACTACGGCAGTCGAGTCGCGAGGGTCACTAGCCTCGAGCTATGTGGACTGATGGGTCACGTGGGCCGCTAGCCTCGAGTTATGCCGGCTGATAGTATTGGTACGTGACGTGTGCGTGTTGTGAGTTGTCCTGGGGAGTCAGCTTTCACCTGCCCATACATCGATATGTCTTCTAAATTGCCTACTAGAAAGGTTAGGAGACCTTAGCAAATTTTATGTTCCAATCATGGCATAAAAAAATGTCACATCGTGGAATAGTAAGTTACCCCTTGTCCTTGTTTGGTTGTAGGGGTAGCCTACTGTTTCGAGGATGGGATATTGAGCCGTGTTATGGTTTGGTAGTGTACAAAGACTTATTACAGTTGATTATATGATATCTTTTATTCTTCATTTGTGGATGAGATTAGATTACTCTTGGTTTACTGTATTTTATAGCTTATATATTCATACGAGGGTTCCATATATTGGAGTATACTTCGTATGTATGCAGCTGGCATGGATACGTACCTAGTCCTAAGTATTTTGGGACTGGGGCGTTACACTCATAGCCTGCATCGCTGTTCTGAGCCAGCAGAGCGCCGAGGGAATGATCCATGGCACGGACGTAGAGGAGAAATGGTTTGCCGGCGACGGGTGCTACCAGGACTGACGGGCTCGTCAAGTAAGCCTTGATGTCGTCGAAAGCTTTTTGGCATTCTTCTGTCCAGACGTAAGAGACTCCCTTCTTCATAAGCTGGGTGAAGGGTTAACATTTTCCGGAAAGGTTTGCTATAAACCTCTAGATGTATGCCAGACGCCCTTGCAGGCCTCGAAGTTCTCGGAGGTTCTTCGGAGGGTCCATGTCAAGGATGGCTTTGGTCTTCTACGGATCGACATGAATGCCTTTCGCCGTGATAATGAAGCCCAAAAACTTTTCGCTAGAAACCCCTAGGAAGGATTTAGCGGGGTTCATCTTGAGTTGATGCGCTCGCATGAGATCGAAGACTGTCTTGAGGTCTTGTAGGTGATCTCCTTTGAGACAACTCTTGACCGCGATGTCATCAACATAGCATTCGACTGTCTTACGCAGATGTTGATAGAAGATGGTACACATAGCTCGTTGGTATGTAGCACCAGCGTTCTTCAAGCCGAAGGACATTACTGTGTAGCAGAAGACCTCCTTCGGAGTCCTGAATGACGTGTATTTTGCGTCATCGGGGAACATCCTGATCTGGTTGTAGCCCGAATACCCGTCCATGAAGGATATGTGTTCGAAGCCACATGTGTTGTCGATCATCACGTCGGCGATTGGAAGCGGGAACTCGTCCTTCGGGCAAGCAGTGTTGAGATCCCTGAAGTCGATACAAACTCGTATCTTCCCATTCTTCTTGGTGACAGGGACAACGTTGGCCACCCAATCTAAGTATTGTTATTCACGAATAAATCCGCTGGTCAGGATTTTTTCTACTTCCTGATCGATAGCGTTCATGATGTCAGGACGGAAACGTCGCTGTTGTTGCTTTATAGGCTTGGCATCAGGTAAGATGTTAAGCCTATGCTTCGTGATCTGGTGATCAAGTCCCGACTTATCTTCGTAGCTCCAGGCGAAGACATCGATATTTCTTTGGCCAGCTGGATTAAAGATTCCCGATCTTCTCCTTTTAGGCTTTTGCTGATGAAGATGGGTTTGGAAAAAGATCCATCCCCAAGGTCGATCTGCTCGACTTCGTCTTCGGTAGGGGGTTCGCGTAATTCAAAACGAGACTCTCACTGTTCTCCTAGGCGTTGAGCCCAGGGTTCTTCTTCGAAGAATTCTGGCATTTGGTCTTCGCCTTCATCTTCTTGAGATTGTGCAGATGTCATGTTGGCTGATAGCACTCTCTTGAAGACTGAGCCGATGCTGGTATCGGAATCCCAAGTTGATGCTTCGGATGAGTGAGAATGTTCTACTTCTTCTGCCTCCGAACTCTCTGGTGTTGATGGCGACGTGACATAGCCTACCCCTCCGTCGAGTTCGATGATAGTAGTCCTGCGGCTTTCCTTTAGGTGTTGGAAGCTGGAGAGGAAGACGTCGACCCTTGCCGTAGTTCAGGCCTTTGTTGCTTTTTAGGTCGTAACCCATCTTTTAGATGAGGTACTTTGCCTTGTCCGCGTACCGATAGACTTGTATTCTGCCGGTATCTGGTTCTTGCTCGAGTGGCGGGAGGTCTTGATGACGCTCGACTTTGCCGAAGATGATGGATTCTTCGTCTCGATTTCGCGATAGGACTACAAAACAGACTCCTTGGGACGGGACTACTCGATTTACATGATGGACGGTCGTTATTTGTGTTTGCAACGACCGTAGAGCGTTATCTAATGTATACATAGCATTCCAATATGGAAGACTAGAATAATTAAAAGACACTATATTATTGATGAAACACGAGATTTTATCCCGCGGGATTACATTGTCCAGAGAGGGTGCATCTACATCAGCAGAGATATATTCCTCTAGCTCTTCATCTGTGAGTACTGGGGTTGGATCGGGAGAGTCCACCACAGTTTTGATCTTGGGGTCCGAGAGGGCTATATGGGCCTTCTCCCGCAGCTTGGATGAGACAGATGATTGCGGCGGTTTGTCCTTAAGACGCACCTTCAGAGGTGCCTCAACTACGCCTTCGGTAATTGGTGCCTTCCCTTGTAGTTTTGCCACAAGGGGAGCCGATGTTTGAGGTGGCTTTCCCTTGAGCCGTATCTTCAAGGGAGCTTCAGTAGGTGTTCTACCTGGAGCAGTTGGTGCTTTTCCAGGTAGCTTGATGTTCATGGGAGGCAACGTCTGAGGCAGCTTCCCTTTGAGTCGGATTCTTAAAGGAGCGTCGGGAATCATCTCTGGCTCCATGTCGGGCTCTGCTGCCGTTTCTGCTTCATCGTCAGCATCATTGGCTTCCTCCTCGTCAGGTGACTTGTATAAGGTGGAATCAGTGAAGTAGGCTTCAACCCCCTTGAAAGGGTCAATGTCCGCGAACTTCGTCCGGATGATGTCATTGGTGGACACGTATTTCATACATTGGTGGAGTGTGGATGGTACCACCATGTACTCATGCAGCCACGGTCGACCCAGTAGGAGGTTGTAGTTGACATCGGCGTCTACGACATAGCAAGTCACCTCGGTTCTGAGGTTACCGATATGAAACTTTAGCCGTATTTGGCCCAGCGGCTCGCTTTTGCTGGCATTGAAGCCACTGATTGTTGTGTTGGAAGGTGCCAGTCGGTACATTGGAATCCCCAGTATTGAGAGCAGCGTCTTCGGAATGATGCTGAAGAAAGACCCCGGATCGATCTGAATCCGCTTCACCTTGACGGAACCGATATACCCTGTATAATACAGAGGCCTGTTGTGTCGGTTGTGCTTGAGCAACATGTCTTGTTGGATGAAGGTTATGTTGGGGATAACTTCATCCGCACAATGACAGTGCGCATATGTGGTCGGGGTATCCTCAGGCTGCTTGACCTGACTGATGAAGGACTCAGCATCCTTCAGGGCTTCACAGAGAGCTTCACGAGTGTCCTTGGAAAGACGCAGGAGCTCAAACAGAGATAGGCGGGCAGGAGTACTGGCAAGTTGTGCCAGTATGTCGAAGTGGTGAGGCTTGGCTAGCCCCGAAGCATTCTCCTTTCGTAGAGGCTTGTCGCAACGGGCCTCTACATGCTTCTGCTTATTGGCTGCTGGAGGTTTGGATGGACCTCCTTCTTGGACAGCAGGGACGGTGCAAGGAGGCACCACCTCGGCGGCAGCTTCGTCGGGTTGGGCGTTCTGATGTAAACGCGTCTGTACGGGAAGTGCCTCTTCCGCAGAGGAAGAGACCATGCGGCAAGACTTGATCTTCCTGCCTTTGGTTTTGGAGGCAGAGCGTACCTCCGATTGAGTAACCTCGGAGACGAGATCGGGGTGAACCCATAAGATCTTTCCCTGAGATGTGGTGAGTGGGATAAGTCCACTCACGTTGTCATGAGTAGGTGATAGATTGACCACCTCTATTGTCGCCTTTGGGATGGGGACGACGCCATCTTGCGTTGTGGTTGGCGGTAAGGTGCCAAATATGACACCGGTTGGCCGAGACCGTTTTCTCCTCGTAGTCGACGGAGATAACATCCGCATTGATCATGCGCTGGATGTAGTTTTTGAAGACGTAGCAGTCCTTAGTTGGATGTCCGACAAACCGATGGTAGTGACAGTACCTCGGATTGTCCACTTTCCCAACCTCGTCGGGACGCTTCGGGTCCGACAACTTGATCTTGTCACCCTGCTTCAGTATCTCAAAGAGTTGCAGGGTGTCTTCATCGTTGAAAGAATAAACCTCCATTGGCCTTCGTGCAAGTGGAGGCTTCTGAGTAGGCGCTGATGCACCTTTTGAGGCATTGACAGTCAATGCCTGTTTCCCCTTCGTCTCTCGTCCAGGGTTGTTGGCTACAGGCCGTTTCCCCTTGTCCTCAAAGGCAGGGAAACTAACTCCCAGAAGGCGAGCATTGGACGCCTTCTTTTCTGCTGCTTCGGCTTCGATGATCAAGGAACTCCAGTCGGAAGGAGGAGTAGAGTTGAGCCAGAGTTTGACTGCAGACAGCATGTTCATGCTGCAGGAGGAGAGGAGTACAAGTTCTGGCATGCCCGGGGGCAGTATGAAGCAGGCCTGTCGGAAGCGTTCGATGAATACTCGAACTGTTTCCTTCTCTTTCTGGCGTATCTCTATGAGGGACGCCATTGTCATGTCCTTCCTGCCGTCGTAGAAACGGTCGAGAAAGAGATGTGTTAAGTCGTCGAAGGAAGATATAGAGTTATCGGGGAGGCTGCAGTACCAGTCGTATGCCACTCCTTTCAGTGCCCCGACAAATATGCTGGTGAGTAGTACGTCCTCCTTCGGGAGATGTCCAATTTGGGACTGGAAGTACGTCAGATAGCGATACGAAAGAGTCCTTCCCATCATACGGCGTCAATGTTTGTGGTTTATACTTAGGAGGATAAACCACTTTGTTCTATTCGAGGGGATAAGTTTGGGGGATCCCCATCTTCTGGCGCTCCTCTTGTCTGTTCTTGGACTCAAAGCGCTCACGCAAGTCCCTGATCATCTCCACCAAGTCTTCCGTAGAGCTGGGAGTCGAGAAAAATGGTACAGCCTGGAGTTGAGCATTTGATGGCTCCGACGTCCGAGGTGCTTCGCGGTGATCTGTATCCAAGGATACCCGTTGAAGGGGTACACTTGATTCTCTATTGGCCCTTGGGTCAGGACCGGTAGAAGGTGCCCTGGCCAAAGCTGACCGTATGTCAAATACTGCTTGAGTCAGTGTTTGCATGGAGGCAGAGAGGGTTTTGAGTCCTCCCTCTAGGGTATCCATGCGTTGGACGAGGTCTGCTGGCGGCACATCTGGCTCGATATCACCCCCAGTCATGTATACTGTCATGACACAGCTGGAGTCGGATGGATCAGTTGAGGCTTCGCTTTTGGCCTCGCTCTCTTGTAGGGGAGTTGCCTCTCCTGGAGCTTTGTCCTGGCTACCCCCAGCTATGTTTTGGAGGACACCCTCATCTTCGGGAGAAGTATCCGCAAGGGCCTGATTACCTCCAGTTCTGTCTTGGAGGACTTCTTCGTCTTCGAAACGCAGATCTACAGGGGCTAGACTACCCCCAGCTACATTCGGGAGGTTGACTTCCACCCCAGCTGTGCTCTGGAGGACATCTTCGTCTTCAGAAGGAGGATCAACAAGGGCTTGACTACCCCCAGCTTCCTCCAAGATCTTCTTTCTCCCCCGAGTGCCTTCAAACACTCCGGAGGATGGGACCGTTGTCTTGGTTTTCCTCGGCTGGCTCTTGGACGAGGATGAGGAATTGCCAATCGCCTTTCGGACCGACGAGGAGTTAGAGATTACGTTGCATGAAGCAACCTTTAGTTCCGGCTCCTCTTTTATTGACACCTTCTTCCTGAGGCGACGTCGGAGGGGTGTTGATGATTGCAGCCGCTGGAATACCGACTGTCTTGGTGGAACTGCTGTCTTGCAATAGCAGTTGATGGTTACTACAGCATAAGTGTGCCCTGTGAGGGGCGTATTGTGCTTATCAATCGACTCTCCTGATCGGCGTTTGTGAGTGATCATATTACGCAGATCGTTGGAGGAGAGTGCCACCTTCGCACCCCCATCAGACGCATGGCAAGGCCAAGCGCCGGGGTGGTCAAGTGAATGCTGCGCCCCCTGATCCAGCACCAAACAGGCGCTCAGATCAGTAGTGGGGGAACAACATTTACAGTGACTTGAACGAACCTCAGACGCACAACCAGTGGAGGCACGGAAGTTCAAAAACACAGGGTTTGCCTTGCTCGACTTGGTTGCGAATGCAACAGATGCGCCCAAGTGAGACAAGGACTTGGAAGGTCGACTCATTTTCGGCAAAGAAGCACCCGAGTCGACCTTATACAGCTTACCATCAGCAGCGCACATGATTGTGAGCGCATGCTTCTGGTTTGCTGTCGGCATAGCACGTTTGAGGCGTATGGCCCGTGCTATCTTGGACTTCTTCGTACTAGACCGCTGGGGCACATAGTACTCAGAATCCAAATTCTCCTCGCTACTACAGCGAGTGAGTCTGTCAAAGGCAGAGACCTTCTTTGGCACATCAGAGGAGATGCACAGGGCATTAGCTGTACCCCTGCTCCGTCGACGCATCTTCCTCGCCTGAGAGGGAGATGGCTGGGGATGTGGTCAGCCGTATGTTTCCCCGAGAGATGTACTGTACCGATGGGCGCATCTTGGTTGCTAAGGACGTTAGCGGGAAGGAAAGGCTGCATTGGCGCATCCCCTTCAGTGCTGGTGCCAGAGGCGTCGACCTTGCGCACCCAGACTTGGCGAGTCTTCTTCGGCTTCGGCAGCCGCTTCGAAGGACTCGCACTGCCTTCAGAGGTGAACTCTTCATACGCCTGTTGATTGAGGCGTACGACTAGCGTCTTGTGGAAGGAGCCCACCTTCACGTCATCGGATTGCGACACAGCTTTCTCGGTGGAGGAGAAAGAGGTCCCCAGCAGAGTCGCCAACTTGTTTGCCATTAAAATCTTTTGATTGTAAATTTCAATTACAAACAGAACAGTATTACAGTGTAGGACTTAGACGTAGTCCTAGGAGTACACTTTTGTTTATCTGGGTCCCTTGTGCCGATGGAGCGAGTGGTAATGCGTTGACTCCATGACGATCTGACGACGGTTCTCAGTTCTCTGAAGGTCTAAGTTGCTCTGGGTGCTGGAGCTTGCGGAGAGGAAGAAGACTTTGAGTGTCTGTATCTGCCTCTCTGTATATTGTAGGAGCATAAAAAGTGCTTCATAAGAATGAGTCAAGGAGATGGATCATTCCATTCAAATTGATCCACTTTACGCCAAAGAGGGGCTAATCACTTTACGCCTGAAGCAGGCTAATCATTTTACGCCCGGGTCAAAGCTAATGGTTTTACGCCTAAGACAGGCTAGTCACTTTTACGCTGGACAAAGCTGTCAAGTCTTGCATTTAATGCAAAGTCTGACATGAAGATTTAATGATGGCGTATATCTCAGAAATCGAAGGGATTTATTTTACACAGAGACCAATTTGTCGTTTAGTATGTGGACTTAGCTATTTTTACGCTCATAATATAGCTTCTTTTACGTGCGGAGACTATACGAGTTTTTACGCTCAAAAGTTGACGTGTGCGTAAGGTTTATTTGAGCTACTTTTACGCTCAAGGTTATTTAACAACCACTTTACGCGAGAAGTCCATGTCAGGGCAATTTTACGCCTAGTCTACTACTTTACGCTCAGGGTATATTTGGGTTATTTTTATGCCCTATTCTTCTTCACCAATTTAGAACGTGGTTTGCCTACATGGCTTTCATGCCACATATCTCGAAGAACGTGTGTACGTGCATCCTATTCTTACTGAAATGATGGGACACGTGTCAACATATGCAGAGGATGACTCCAATCATGGATGGCAGTTGTTAGCATAAAGACGAAACTTTTGCTGAGTTTTTACGCACAAGAGCTAAAGTCTGTAAATAGACTGATTTTTCTCATATAACGGGGACAGAGAGAAAGGAGAGAATACATAGAGATCAGAGCCCAGAGACTTTGATTTTTCGGAGCATTCTTCTTCAACTTTTCTTCCAGAACAGAGTGAAGCAAAGCAGGAAAACATTCAGCCTCGCCATCAGTGCCCAAGTGCGTCGATACCTTTCTGGTGACTTAATTCTTCCAATTGTTCATCTTCTAGCAGTGATCTTCATAATCATCGTATGGTCCAAGGAACAAAGTGATCATTTACAGATCAGACTTCCATAGCAATACTTCCCAGAATCAAATTTGTACTTCTTGTACTTTTTTTCCTTTTTCTTCTAGAATAGAGTGAAGCAAAGCAGGAAAGCATTTGGCCTCGCCATCAGTGCCCAAGTGCATCGATACCTTTCTGGTGACTTAGTTCTTCCAATTGTTCATCTTTTAGCAGTGATCTTCATCATCATCGTATGGTCCAAGGAACAAAGTGATCATTTCCAGATCAGACTTCCATAGCAATACTTCCCAGAATCAAATTTGTACTTCTTGTACTTTTTCTTGTTTTATTTTCAAAATCCGATTTTCAGGTATTTTGTTAAGTGAAACAAAAATGGCGACTCTACTGGGGACGACCTTCTCCTCTGACGAGGAGGCAATTGCTCAATACGATGATTTGTCGATTGGATCGACAAAGAAGACTCTGGTTGTACACTTCGACCAGACGGCTTATGAAGAGATGCTCCGAACTGGGGGTGGTTCTCGCTGCTCCAATGTTCAAAAATCTCGCAAAGCACGAAAAGTTTGGATTCCTAAATCCAAAATAGCTTCTGATCTCTCTGTTGCTTCTGAGGGCAAGGGAATTCTTCCCACTCCTGTCGTAGGGGCTCCCGTTCGTAACGAGGCAGTCCTTACTTTAGCGTTGCACTCTAAGTGTGGCAAGTTATCTCCCGTCTGTGACGGTGAAGATAATCAGGTTTTACGCCCAATGGGTAAAAACCAAATTTTACGCTCAGTACATAAGAACGAGTCTCCCATTTGTAATGAGGCAGACTCTAATGCTTGTGCTTCTAAGTGTAAAAATAAGTCTTCCGTCTGTGACGTGGTAGACACACAAAAATTACACACTTTGCGTAAAGGAAAATCTCCCGTCTGTGACGTGGTAGATAATCAATTTTTACGCTCTACACGTAAAGGTAAGTCTCCTGTCTGTGACAGTGTAGATAAAATTCGCAACGATGTTTTTACATCTAATGTGAATGTACCTAAATGCATACAGCGTAAAAATGTTGTTAGTAAAGCTTCAGTTCTACACCAACAACCTTCTTATACTGCTCTACGCAAAGTACCAAACCTACAAATCATACGCAATGAAAATGGAGTCCTTCGTGCTCAAAAATCTCAAGATTTGCGCACACAACTCCAAACGCGTAGAAATGTACAGTTTGGTTCTGCAAATACAGCCAGTAATCTTCTTTATACACAAGGGACTAAACGTTTTGCTACCCCAAATGTAATAAAGAAGACTACTCCTTCTACTCCTTCTGATTTACGTGAATTGCTAATGCAAAAGCGTAAAAATAGACAATCTCCCGTGACACCCCCCCAAGAAAATCATCACTGTGAGTGTCACCAGATTGTGATCAAATGTTGTTGCACGGCTTCCAGACGGTCAATTTTTGATCGATTGAATTTTAATGCGCCCCAACAACAAGCTGATGAGTTGTCATATGCATCAGTCAACATGGCATCTCACACCAACAGAGGACGACGTCCTAGACGGAACACGTCCCAAACCCCAGGTCAACAACAATTCAACAGACTTCTTGATTCTTTTGAAGGAGTATATCAGAATACTCGATCAAGAAGATAAAGACAATTGCAGACTTCTGATTCTGAACCTGGGGGTACTCAATCTCTTGAGTCCGAAACTGATAGTGTTGATTCATACTTCTATACTAATCCTTCTGTATCTTCAAGAGAGGTTGAATCCTACGCTATTGGAGATGAACCAGAGACGTCATCTGTTAATACAGAACAACGTCTCACTGCTGTTGAGCAATCATTGAAAGACATGCTTAACATGATACAAAGCATGCACCAGATAATAACGGCTCAGCAAACTGCTCAACCAGCAATTGTAACACCGGTTCAGGCAGTAGCACCAACTCAAGATAGCTAAGGGGATGATATACCTTTGAATATCCAAGAACCTGCTGTTAACCAAAATTCTGCATCTCCAGATCCTATCATTCCAGAAGATGTACCATCTCCGGTGGAGATTACGGTACAACCAACAACTTTTTAATCAAATGTGCTTCCATAAACCAGCGAAGCCATTCAAGCAGTGCGTGAGCTCAAAGCACAGTTTGAAGTTTTGAAGCAAAAGGATCAACTCCAGAGGTTAGGGATTAAGCAACCTTATCCTTCTCATAGGAATGATGTACCCTTTCTACCGAAATTCAAGCCACAGTCAATGGTACTGTTTGATGGAAAGGCTTCTCCTAGTCAGTATATCAATTACTTTGATATTATGACTGTACATTTGTAGAAAAAATGATGCTCTTCTCACTAGAGTATTCATTGGATGCTTGACGGGTTCAGCTTACGAATGGTATCGTAGTTTACCCGACAATTGTATTTCGTTTTTTGACGAATTTAAGGCAATATTTCTCTCTCGTTTCTATGAAGGAGGTATGGACATGAACATGTCCTCCTTAATAGAAATCAAGCAAAAGGAGAAAGAAGATACTCGGACGTTCATTGAACGTTTTCGATAGGCGAATTTAAAGATGCCCCCTGGTATGCCAGACTCAGCGCTGATTGATACATGTAAGATGAATCTGCGACCATCCATCGCTGTCTTCACGGGTTCCCAATTCACAGATTGGGCTTCGTTTATCATAGCAGCAGTTTCTGCCGAGACCAATGGTAGGTTGGCTCGTGAACATGGGATAATTTTTGCCTCTGAGGATAAAAGAAAGAAAAGTAATCCTGGTAATAATTCCGGCAATCGTAATATGAAAGGAAAAGACACTCTTATGGTCAATCTTTCCAAGAATAAAACGACGCCGAATAATCAAGAATCTTCCAGGCCAAAAGAAGAATATTTTTTTAACGAAAGTGATATCCCAGGGATGTTCCAATATCTGGTGAAGAGTGGCAAACTCCAGATTCCGGAGCCAAAGAGGCCTAATAAGGTGAATCTGACTGACAATCCTAAATATTGTATCTATCATAGATACATTAATCATTCTACCAGTGCTTGCTATGTCTTGAAGAAGAAAATCCAAGAGCAGATAAATGGTGGTGCAATTGCTCTAACCAATGATGACCATACGGTTACAACCAATATGGTTTCTCGTCAATTTGGAGATTTTTCTCCATAACAAGTACCAGATGGAATTGTCCCAATTCCGAAGGCGACGATGAAGATTTTGAATATCCCGCCTGCCAGGGAGGAAAATGAAGGATTGTTGCCTCTTACATTAAAGAATGGTAAAATTATGTGGGTACATCCTGACTTAGTACCGGAAATGGAAGATGAAGGAAAAACTTCAAAATCCAAGAAAGGTAAGAAAGTCAAAACCTGCAACATGATTTCTCATGTTATTCCAGATCCTGATAATTTGGATCATCTATGGGATGGCATTCCTTTGGAAGATAGACTAAGAGGATTGAACATATGTCCTCCAAGTCTGGCTCCTCCTGCCAAGCTCAAGCTTACTCATTAGCAGTGGCTAGCCATGAATAGTGTTCCCTTATACAGGGCACAACAAGTCTTTGTTGCTTATGAAAAGGCTCCTACAGGGATTTTTCCTCGTATTCCGAAACCTTTTCCTCCCGTAGCTGCAGAGACGGTTATTTCTCATTCTCCTGTAGTCACAGAGATCTCTTCTTCTTCCTCTATGGAACCATCTGTTGAAAGTCCACTGCCTACTCACTTGTACAGTCAGCAATCTATCCTTCTCATGAAGAAGATGGGTTATGACTTTCAAAAGGCAGAAGGTTTGAATTATGATAAAGGGATACGACTTCCTTTACAAATTCAAAGTCAAAAATCTACTGTTGGATTGGGTTCTGAGGTTCCTCATAACAATCCTCACAAGAAGAAGGCTAAGGAAAGGAAGATTAAATCCTGCAATATGGTACTTCCTTCTTCTGAGTCTGAAGAAGAAACTTTCGCTGGTACAAGATCTGGAAAAGATTACCACAAAGATTATGAAGGATCCTCCAAAGAAGCTGAGAATGTTGAAACACCATCAACTCAACCGTCTCTTGCTCCTGCTGTGATTGAAAAGGGGAAGCAAAAAGCGGTACGCTTTGACGTCCCGTTGAAGTCTACTTCCAGTCAGGGGGTGGAGATAAAACCCTATAAATTTGATATTCTAACCCAGTTAGCTAATACTCCGGCTAGATTATCTATCTTTGAGTTGCTGCGCCTTTCTAAAGAAAGTCGTAAAACTTTGAGTGAAGCTCTGCTGCAAGCTGATTCCTGCTTAGCTCAACTCAAGACTCCTGACAATATACCAGTGTCATGCCCACAATGTCATAGTGTGATGGAAGCGATTCCCAACATCACCTTTACACAAGAAGATATGCTGTTGAAGCATAACAAGCATGACAGACCTTTGTACTACACTGGGTATATTGAATCCATTGAAGTTGACAGAATTTACATTGATCCTGGGTCTTCCATTAGCATAATTCTTCAAAGTATGCTAAGACCATTGAGGATTTCTATTAGTGATCTGTCCTACACTAGTACCACAATAGTTGGTTTCAACTCTGGAAAGAGCAAACCACTGGGGAAGATTCGTCTGAAGATTCAGATTGGTGATCTTCGAACTATGGCAACATTTTATGTTATTAACTCAGACGTATCCTACAATATTCTTCTTGGAAGACCGTAGTTACATGAGCATAACATCGTGCCTTCGACTCTCCACCAATGCTTCAAGTATGTGGATCCCCAAGGGGTTGTAAAGACTGAGTTTGCTGATATCAATCCTTTCAAGGGTATTGAAGCCTATTTTCTGACTCAAGGCTTTACAAACAAGAGCATATGAAAGAGATATCAGATATGGCTAAAGATTAATCATCTGCTGAAGATCAGTCTATTAACAAAGATCCACTAGAAGAGCAACCTTTGAATATCAAAGTCAAAGGGCGAATCCAACCTCAACCTGTCAACAATCAACCTTTGATGATCAAGGTTAAAGAAGAACTCAAGCTTCATCTGAGGAATCAGTGAATGTTCATGCTAAAAGCCAAGTTCAAGCTCTTGTGATCAAAGTCAAAGGGCGTACATTTCGTACGAATGATCCAGAACCTCCTTTGATTGTCAATCTTAGCAAATCTACGCAGAAGACGATGACAGTCCACTAATGATTAATCCGAAGCGTAGCAGTCAAATTGTAAATAATGTAAATATTGATCATTCTGTACTTTTTGATATCAATAAAGATTTCCTTTTCGAGTATATGGCTGTCATGTTTATTGAAAGAATGACTTTATCTTCTGATAATCAAAGTCATCAATATAAAGACGACATAGATACAGAGGAAACCTTATACATTGACAATAAGGAAAATTCTTTTCCTCCTCATGTCGATGTTGGACCTTATGCTCAAAGGTTTCTAACATCTTCTCCCTATCTTCTTCCTGTAGCCGCTTCATCGTAAGCTTGTGTAACTTATAGACGTCACAAAGAATCTTATTTCGTGGTTCCGTTTGATAAGAAAAACAAGCGCCAAATTGTGTTTGGCTTGGCTAGAAATATCCCTATTGCTCAGACAGATGATTTGAGAGATAAAGATAAAGGAAGAATCCGAATTGACAGATATAGTCAACAATCTCTCAAGATTATCCAGAATATGGGATATGATTTGAAGACTATGCAAGGTCTCAATCAAGGCAAAGGTAGACGACTGCCATTATGTGGTGATCCGTTTTACTAGAAAACTCATCATGGATTGGGATATGATCCGTCCCATATGTTTAATAACGATATTCAAGAAGAATTCTCTTCTAGCTCTTCACAATCATCAAATTCAGAAGAAGTCCAATTCATCGAATCCGATATTTCTCATTCCTCGTGTGTTAAAGGAGACTATTTTGATGAATCTGAGCAAATATTTTCAGCTTACATGGTTCAAATTGATGGTAAATCCGAGCCATTTGAGAATGATCCTTGGGCTCAATAGATGGACACTCAATGGAAACTTCGTTTTGAGCAACGACAACCACCTACAGAGGACGAGATTGTCCAGATTGACGTTGGAGATGGAACTGTTCCAATCCAAAGACAAAATACAATTACTTTATTGGATCGAGATTTATTCTGTGTCAAGAATAATTTGTGTATTGAACAGAGTTATACTACAGAATCAAGCTCTCAGCAAAGGGATTGGAGAACTCCATTTATTGATTACGCGGTTCATGGGATTTTACCTGAAGATCCAAAAGAAGCTGCGTCAATTAAAAGACGATCATTTCGATTCTATTATGATTCATCTTTACATATGTTATATCGTCGCTCATATGATGGACTCTTGCTGCGCTGTCTCTCAGAAAGTGAAGCTAAACTGATACTCCGTGAGGCTCATGATGGCGTCTGTGGTGCTCATCAACCAGGTCCAAAATTACAGGATCGCATTCGAAGAATAGGGTATTATTGGCTATCCATGATAGCAGATGCTGTGGATTACGCCAGAAGGTGCAAAGCATGTCAGATTCATGCTGACTATATTCACCAACCTTCTGAATTTCTACATCCTACAGCAGCTTCTTGGCCCTTCGAAGCTTGGGGTATGGATGTCATTGGTCCTATTAACCCTCCTTCTGTTAAAGGACATCGGTTCATATTAGCTATAACCGATTACTTTTCTAAGTGGGCAGAAGCAGTCCCCCTTGCTGAAGTGAAGACATCTAATGTGATCAGCTTCATCAAACATCATGTCATTTATCGCTTCGGGATCCCTCGATGAATAATTCATGATAATGGTCCGTAATTTGCCAGTCAGGCATTTTATCGGTTCTGTGATAAGAATCAAATTCAAAATCTGGCTTCTACGGCTTATAATCTAGCTGCTAATGGTTTAGCCGAAGCCTTCAATAAGACTATCATTAAACTTTTCAAAAAGTTTGTCTCTTCTAATAAACGTGATTGGAATGAGAAACTTGGAGAATGTTTATGGACTTATCGAACAACAGTCCGGACTCCTACTGGTTTTACACCATTTTCATTGGTTTATAGATGTGAGGCTGTTCTTCCCTTGGAAATCCAGATTCCATTTCTTCGAATAGCTACTGCTAATGAGCTAACTATAGAGAACAATGATCGCTTACGACTCCAAGAACTTGAAGGATTGGACGAAAAGTATCTCCAAGCCCAACAGCATATTGAGCTATATCAATCCCGTATATCTCGAACTTTCAATCGTAAAGTTAAAGAGAGGGTATTCAAGATTGGCGAGTTGGTATTAGCCGTTCGAAGACCGATGATTATGACTCACAAAAGCAAAGGGAAATTCCAAGCGAAATGGGAAGGTCCTTATATAATTGAGACCGTGTTTTCTAATGGCGCCTATCGATTATCAAAGCCCAATGGAGATTTACTCATGATGCCGATCAATGGCAAATTTCTTAAGAAGTACTATATATAAAAAAAGAGACAGAATGAAAATGAAATTTCTTTTATTATTATTTTTGTTCTGAACAAATAATTAAGGACGAGGACCACTGCCTTCCTTATAGAATACATAGTCAGCCAATGCTTCGAAGGCGTCGTTGCCTGAGTTCATAAAAAACTTGCAGGCAGCCATCCTCAGCGCTTCTTCTTCAGGAGTTTTCCCTGGCTCTACTAAGAAAGCAAGGATGTCTTATGGTGGCTTGGGAGTAGAAGAGCTTTCGCTTACTTCGGTTGGGCCTGTCATAATTGGTTTAATGGGGCACGTCTCAAGGATGTTCTCAACTTTCTTGGAGACTTCATTCTTTTGCTGCATATCCTTGGAAGATATTTCCAATAGAGGAGTGGAAATAAGAATGAAAAGTTACAAAGATTTCTCACCTATTTAATAGGAGAGATCTATTAATGAACCGGTCTTTGAAATTAAAAATAACCTTTCATTTCCGAAAAGGCCTGTCCGTTCATTATAGATTCATTCATTTACTTTTGAATTGAATTAAATTGAATTGTTCTTTCTTTTCTCGAAAGTTATGTCGGTACATTTCATATTGGCATATATCCTCAATGACATCTGTCTTTTTAATCCCCAGCTACCAAGGTTTGGTTAAGCTGATTACTCATCTCTTTGGAGAGAAATTTTGATCTTCTATCTTACCCATTGGTATAGAAAATTGGATTTATTATTTATCACGTTCTTATAACCTCTGAATAAATATTAAATCTGCTTGCTTTTCTTATCTATCAAATCCATTTGACCTCTGCATAGATATTAATCTACTTTTTCTTTGAGTTCTTACATGCTGTCATGTCCATAATACCTCTGATAGTATTGTATACTCTAAACAGAAAACAAGACTTTATTATCTATCATGTCCATATTACTTCTGGATAGATACAAATCATTGAGCATAGAAGATTCATCATTTCTATTCTCATTTCATCATAAAAGTCTATTACATTTCTTAGACTTTCTTACAAATCATAATGGAAATCTATTACATCTTGGATTTTTATTTCTGTACAACAACGATGACCTAATCGAGATCTATTTATTCTTTGGATCTTCTTCATCGGGTTCGTTGTTGGTGTCAATTTCTTACTGTCTGAGCCTCAATGGCGACCAGAACAGTAGGAATCAAACTCTGGTCTTCTCTCTCAGACGAGAGGAGAATCCCAGAGTATGGCAGCCCGAAGACGCATTGCTGCCAATACAAATGGTGGATAAGTGGCGGCCTTTCAGAGGAGATAGGAATGTATCCAGTATTGGAATACAATTCCTAGTCCTGCCGTGAAAGGAACTCTATTACCCAATTTCTCAGGATAGAGTTGACTCCACCATCCAACTTTCCGTGTATAAAGGCTATTCCTACCATCTGAGGAAGACCCTTTTATCCCATGAAAAGTTCTGAGTTGTCTGATTTGTGCGTCAAAAGCGCATGAGCTCCCTGATGCTGATGTCAGAAGAATACTCCTTACAGCGTCAAAGTCGCCAATACCGGTTCTGGAAAAGTTCTTCAGCCAAGCTTCTGCAGAAAACAACAGAGAATTTTTTTCAACAGAAGTATCATCAGCCACTTACTGATTAATTAAAGATGGATGCTCCTGCACCCTATTCAACAAGGCTTTTTACGCCATTGTTTCATATGCACCTCATTCAACAAGGCTTTTTACGCCAATGTCTCATGAGCATATTATTCAACAAGGCTTTTACGCCCGTACATCTTACCTATAAGATTCTACGTATGTCTAGGATTTACACTCATGGGCATCTGTTTTCGACAAAAAGTTCAAAGGCAGACGATTGTTTTACGAATTAAACTTACCATTGAGGTCAGATGATTCGGCTCTGAGAATTGTTGAATCAACGTCTGTCGACCGGGCGTACAGAGAGACAGCATCGGAAAGCATCATCATTTGCTAGAAGCTATCTTCGAAAGAATGAGAATGAGAATGTATAAAACATTCTTTAAACTCAGCTATTTATAAGGGTTGAGGAAACGGTTGGCATGAGTCTATTTCGGGAAAGATCCTACTAAAAAGGCGCTCGTGACCACAAGGTAGATGCCACGTGTTGTTTTGTTTCTCTTAAGAATAAACAGCCATAAATGCAGTTAAAGAAGTGTTGAACGATTCTATGTACCAACAGATGAGATCAATATCAAGATTTTATTTATAAAAAAAGGGGAGAGTGGACCCCTACAGATAAAAGAGTCGCAATACATAGACGACACTTCTACATAAAACATTATTTTTTCTCTCCTTCGTTGGGCTGACGAAGGGAGGCATTTAAGTCGTGCATGTTGCAAATCCCGGAGCGACGCATCAGATTAAGAAACGCTTCTGCATCTCCTGATCCCTCATACGCAGTTGAGGGACCACCATCGATACGACTAAAGACTGCTGGAGTCACCCCGAAGTACTCTATAAAGTTGCGTGCCCGCTCAAAATCAATCCTGGAGCTCGGAGCCTTTTTGTTGTTAATCTCTTTCTTTGGTGCCATGACAATATGAGGATGAGTAGCAAGGATGAAGAATTTCTCCTTATTTGTACAATCAAATCAACTTTTCATGTTCCTTACGGGAAATTGCTCATTATTAATACAAGCTCGGGAAGATGAAGAAGCATTCAAAAGTTTTGAGAAGAAAATTCATTATGACGGTTAAGTATTGACCGGCACCATTTCTTGATTTTTACGCCGACTGTTGGATATTCCCACTTTTATGCGGATGACTGTTGAGTATCCCTAATTTTACGCTGACTGGTCAAATCTCGACTTTTACGCTTCTGTTCAAAGTGTTTCAAATTTTGAGAATATTTGAAAAATGTCGGTGGCTGTGTGATGTGTGTAGAAGAAAAAAATGATCCCTCTATTTATAGTCTTGCAGGCTGGCTGCTCATGCACGCATATGTAGGATGCGCCTGTACGCGGGGACGCCACGTGGTGGTTGCTGATGGAGGTGCATGGGCGATGTGCTCTCATTGAGGAGTTGAACCCTTCATGTTGCCTTTGTGGGCTGCGGCAGAGCTGACACGTAGCAATGGAGAGGATCTTTCAGTTGCTGAGATCTTGGGTGATTAGCACCCTTTCATAGGCTGAATCAAGTCAAAGGACGCGTGTCGTAGGTCCAGGGCTCGAAGATCACGAATTTGGTAGGGAGTGATCTAATAGGATGCGCCTGGGATTGGGCACATGAGGAGGCTTTGGCTCGCAATCTTTAGGAATCACGAACCAGTCGGGGCGTATGGCTTTTTGAGGCGCATGCGGGGCTTTAGTGGTGACTTTACTTCTGTCTTTAGGGATCAGAGAAAAGTCTGAGGCGCATGGCTTTTGAGGCGCAAGCAGAGATTTGGGCGCATGGCTGCGGAGGCGCATGCGAGATGGTGGGCGGCCACGTGGCTTGTAACTGCCAGAGGAAAGTAATGATGATGCTGACGTTGGTGATGCTTCGTCTTCTAAAAAAGCTGTCAACTGTTCAGTCCTCGGGGAACGTGCTGCCAACTCTGTCAGACCTCAGCATTTAATATTCTTGACAGGTGATGGGCTGTTGAGTAGGCGCATCGATCGGCGTTCCACTGAGCACATGGGGACGCATGGGGCGCATCCTCGTATGGCGCTTGGTGCTGATGGGCGCATCAGTATGATGCGCGGTCTGGCCGGCGCATCCTTTTACATGATACATCTTTATGGGCCCGACTGTTATGTTCTTCGAGTGCTTAAAATAGCCGTCCCTGACTTGGCTGAATTTGAAGCGTCAGGTTCATCACCATTTAATGCAAATTTATTGCACAGGATTCGGAGAGCCGGCCACTTGGCGCATGGGTTTGATTTGTGTAACACCCAGTTTTCCAGAAGAGGGTAATTTTGAAATTTTGTATTTATAATTATTATTTAATGGTATTTATTTCATATTATGATTTTTAGTGATTTTTAATTTATTTTTAAACTATTTAAATTCATGACTTATGATTTATGGTGTTTTGCTAGTGAACAGTAGAGACTACCTACCCTAGAGCCTAGCCATGTGATTAGGGTATTTAGACATTTTGGGGTTATTTGATTTATTAGAATTTATTTGAATTTATGGGAATTTTTAGGAATTATTTTGGAATTGTTTAGATTAGGTTGACTAGTCTTGACCCTTGTAGACAAACCCAAGAACTAACCCTAGTTAGTTGGACTTGGTTAGGCTAAGTGACTCTAGTCTAACCTAGCATGACTTAAGTTAGTGGGTTTAGATTCATTAGAAATTGACTTAAGGAATTAGGAATTAAATGGGTTGAGAAATGACTTGTGGTTTCACAAGTCATTTTGTGACTTAACCTAATAGGACTAGCCAACCTAGTTCAAACCCTAACCTAGCCCATCATGGCCGGCCACCACTAGTTAACCTAGGGATTCCCCCACTATAAAACCCCTCCTAAATTCTAGGGCTAGCCTCCTTTCCCTAGGAAAATTATTTCAAGAAGAAAGAGGTGAGTTCCTATCTTTAGAAATTCATTATAAATCCATTTTAGGTCCTTTTTCCCCCCAAACTAGTTGCATTAGATCCTAATATCATTATTCTTGCTGTTGGTATTGATTGTTTGCAGGAAGGAAACAATTTGTGAGATTTTGGTAGTTTAAGGAAATCTTTCCATTTGGGGCTTTTTTTACCCATAGTTCAAGAATAGGTAATCTCTCCATTTCTCCATGGATTTTTGTTTTGTCTCCATCATTAGGAAGCCCTAAGGGTCCCCTAAGAGTCTGGATAGGATTCGTGTCGGGTGTCCTGGATTTCGTGTCCGTTCTGGATACGTATCAGTCTATGTGCATGACTGTTTATCGAAATACCTCAAAGGGCATCTCGACCTCCTTTATGTGATGTTTTTAAATAGGAAAATTAGTTTTACTGTTGCTTATGCATTTTTGATCTTCTGTGGTGATTATTGTGTCGCTGTGTGTCGAATTTGTCGTTTGGGCACGCTCGCGCGCGTGCTACAGGGATCCCCTACTACTCGAGCTCTGTAGCGGACACGACACGCCTTTAGGACACATGAAACTTGACACGAGCCATTGGGCACTGGCTGACACGCTACGTGTCCCCGTGTCGTGTCGAGAGAGGAATCAACTGTGTACGTATTTTGCAGTGTCTGTACACTGTCAATTAATTGCCACTGACACGGGCTTGTAGTTTGGACACGACACAGTGTGGGCTCCTTTCAGGCGGTTGGACACCTACCCTAACCCCTGGCGAACACGTGTACGTGGCCACGTGTCCCCATGTGGCCTGTGTCGCGTGCTAGACACGTGTGCACGCCCGTACGAGGCAGTGCACTGCTGTGCAGTACCCAGTGTGCTGTTTTAGTTTAATTGTTGTGGACACGTCGTGTCTCGATGTGGTGGACACGAGACACTTCCTATGACATGTACACACCCTATATTAGTATTACCAACCCTTAAATTTGAATTTTAGCTTGTTTTGATTTGCATTTTCCTACTTTCCCCTAGATTCCTCCAGTTTATAATGTTGAACTTTGCCATCAGTTTTTGACCTATTGAATACTGTTATATATTGGTTTTAGCTCATAAATCATTTCTCCTACATGTAGTCTAGCTATGGTATGAATTTGGGGTGAATTGCATTGGAGAATGAGTTGAAATCTGGAATTTTTCTCTGAAGGTTAAAACCTGAGTGTAATGTGAAGTTTCACATGATTTGAGATGAAAAATCTGAGGTTAGTTGTGTTTTCAGTTTTAGTTCAAACCTGAAATGTGACTCCATGTTTCCTTTATGCTTTCACTGTTCTTTCCAGCTCACCATTGTTTGTTTTGGACTGAGTAAACTGAGATTAAGTTCCCAGTTTTTATATAAACCCTGAGATTGTTTAATTAACTGTTTAATGCCTGAGATTTTTATGTTCCAGTTTCTGTTTTGACCTGAGAACACTTGATTATCATATTGAAATCCTATTTTTCTAATTCCAGTTTTAAGCTAATTTTGGTGATTGATTGCCATGTTTAATTCATGTTAGTTCACTAATACATTAATCTGAGAATGTGTGTGTGGGTCTATATAATAGTTATGTTAAGTTGTGTTTTAAGTTCAAGTTGCTTTTGAACTGAATCTCAAGTCTGAGATTTCCTATGCATTGTTAACTGAGTTTTCATTCAAATAAAACCTGAGATCATCACACAGTACACACACACGTTCCATTTCCTTACAGAATTCTGAGATGGTATGAGGAATCCAAATTTTGATTTTGTGTGGAGCTATTCTAGAAGCCTGAGAATGGGTTCCTAGATTGATTCCTAAGTCTTCATTAAACCTGAGTTTTACTCTTAATAAACTGGAAATTGGGATGAGTTGTGTGTTGCTGATTAACTGATTAATGCAATATGGGGTTCCTGTACAGGTAAGCTCAGTCTTCGAAATATGTTCATCCCATTTTAATCAGTTGTGCATACTTTCCCATTCAGTCGAGCCTATACCAAGGGTCAGCCTATTCTTCACATATTGTTCAGTCCCTTACATTCTTGTTCAATCCCTATGTCCAGTCATCCTTGGTTCAGTCCTTGGTTACATGTTATTCTTGGACTGTATCAGTACCTACATGATCCTACCTTTTGTTGCTACCTTCCTCACTCACTGTCCTGTAATTCAGGACACCATTAGACCCCCCACAGGTTCTATTATGCCCTTGTTCAAATTCATGATGTGTCATGAGTAACCTATGTTAGGATAAGGATACTTTGTGATGTTGGTTCTTGATTTGGGGCTGTATTGGTGTGTGTGGGGTTCAAAATTTGTGATGCAAGTCTAGGCTGTTAAACATGATTTTTTGGGACTGTTTAGACTGACGTTGTGAACTAAATTATAGGATTCTTCAATGTATAAACCTGGGTGTTATTGTAGACATGAACCTGAGTTTATGTGAATATGTTAATATGTTGATTTTCCTTTTCTTTCTTTAAACTGAACTGAATTGTTAGGTATATGAAATCTGAGTTTGTTTGATGTATTGATATCTTTCCCCTATCTGAACACAGACACATGGAGTCCCCTACATTGCACACACATACACCCTCATCTATGTGACCCTCTAGTCCCACACACTAATCACAGTTAACTCCCTCACACACATTGGCACACATGCCTATGCACTCTAGCTCTACACACACAAGCCCACATGCCTCATGCCTCACACACCCATACACATACACACATGAACACCCACACCCTAACACCATTGCCATTTTCACTCCCTCACTTCACTCATGACACACACACATACACACATTAGCATATATCTATGTGACACCCTCATGTATCTCACACACACAGTTTTGCCATTCACTATCTCCCTACACTCTCAAGCCTAACATATCACACACATGCCATAGCTAACACACACCCACATGTGAGTGCCCCCTCTATATACAAATGTGTATATTTATATGAATTACCATATAGGGTGTTTTGTATACACATAGCCTATAGGAAATTCTAAGTTGTTTTGTATAGCACATTAATGTGTGATTTTCCTTAGCCTTTATGCCATGATATCCTATTAGCCTATCTAACTAGTTTAATGTGTGATTTTCTATATTAGAGTTTATAGTCATATTGTACTTGTGTATTATTTTAGATTTGGAACTGATGTGGTATTGCCTATTGGCCCATGGCCTAGTCTATTGGCCTATGGCTTATGGTTGTGTTTGTTTAGCTGGTGAGTCTAGTTTAGACTTGTTTAGTCTTATTAGACCTAGAATGGACTAGTTAGACTAGTTTGACTTAGTTTGACCATAGTTGACCTAGTTTGGCTTCTAGAGTTGACCAAGAGTTGACTTTGGCCTAGATTGACCTAGAATCATGTAGAATGTATAGTAGGACTTCATTATATCATTTTAGACTTGTTGTGACTTGTACTGTTCTGATTAGGAGCCAGACACCTCTCCTCGGACAGTACATTTACTTCAGACACTCAGATACAGGCGAGTACATTCTCTGATCATTTCATATCCTGCTTAGAACTATTTTCTGCAGTAGATTACATTACTTGTACTGTTACGTTGGTCACACGGATTGGTACTATACGGATCCCTTCTTGAGATGTTATCCATAGGGAGCATCGGGTACTACATGTTCTGTGCGTTTTACTTACATGTCGTATCACTATGCTTCACAGGTTCTTCGATCACTTGTGACATATACTCTTATGATCACAGAGTCTCCTAGAATCTCTTATCCCATTCACTGGGTATCCTAGAATCTCCTAGAATCCCCATTTTTGGGACTTCCATGTACCATCCTTTGGGGGCTTTGCGTGGAATCATAACATAACCTGTTTGGATCCTTGTGTACTGATTGGGGGTACGGGGGAGTAGAAGTAGACATGTGAATAATACCCAAGTAGTATCTTATCAGAATCTCTTCCATAGTGTCTTATCAGAATCTCCTATGCCATTTACATGTCTATATTGTACTCTGACTCACTAGTCACATGTTAGTTCTCTATTTATAGTAGATATTTCTATTACAGCTTTCTCTCTCTGTTTACATACTGCACTTCTTTCAGTACCTATATCTTACTTTACTGCATGATTATATCTTCTAACCTGCTATAAACTGTTGAGATGTACTGTACTCGCTCCTGTCCTGACTGGACCTGTTGAAAATATTACAGAGGACGAGGAGGAGGTCTGGGAGGATGCCTTCCATGGGACAGCTCTAGTTGAGGGCATCACCCCACTGCCTAGACTAGTTTAGTTAGGCCTTATCTTATTTTTTTGTTGTCTTGAGACTATTTAGCTAGATTTTACTTCTGTTCAGAGATGTTGAGTTGTATATATTCTTTCTTATTCAGTAGCTGAGATATGTACTCTGGATATTTGCTGGGATATTATCTTAGACTTTTCTATCCTCAGTATTTCCTTGAGTTCTATATCATATCGTGTTTTTTTCCTCCTTAGTTGTGATTGAGTTCATTTACTGCTTAGTATTATATTGCTAGATGTATGTTGACCTAGGACAGCGTTCTACCGCCGACACTGCGGCGTAAGCTGGGCGTTGTTACGTTCTCGTACCCTCACAGTGGGTGCGGGTCGTGACACGTTTTTAGTGGTGGCCCATGCAGGTCGAGTTTATGTAGTGGTATTCGAACTAGAGTATCACTACAGCCTGCAGTAGGATTAGGATACATATTTTAAAGGTACTCAATCACTGTTAGGATTCCTTGAAAGATTCCTGGGACGACCCTTGAGAATCTTATTAAACTTCGATTTGAATCATTTCCCTTGCTTTGTTGCTCTCACTCCTTGATTATTGAATTTGATTTTGTTGGATCGTTGTTGATTTGATTTTTCTATCGAGATGAATTTTTATGGCCTGAGTTGTTTTCCATAAATAAATTCACTTTATTTATTTTGTATCTGAGAAAATTACAACTGTAGGAATCTAATCTAGAAGACGATTACTTTATCCCTTGGACGATGCGATGAAGAAAACTTGAACTTCGAAGAACTTGGACAGCAACTGGGCAATCTCTCTGTTCTCTTTGAATTGTCTGTAGTGTCTGATGAAGATGAAGAAACTCTCTTTTATAGAGTTCTGGATAACTGTTCTGAAGCATACGCTCAGTCGGTTACTTGACGTGTGCATAACTGCAGGGACGCATGGCAAATTATGATGGAGACACGTTGGAGTGCAGTTGGAAGTAGTGGGATATATCTAGAAGAGATTGGTGGCATGGATGCCACGTTGCATAACTTCTGAATAAGTGGGTAACTGAGTACAGGACACGTGAGAACGTGTATTGACTGTATGTTGAAAGTCATCCTGAACGCATTTGCTGTGATACGCTGTCTTTGTTGAAGAAGAGTCATACGCTAGCTTTTGAAGGCACATGTCTTGCAGACGCTGACTTGGACAGCATAGAGCCATAGAAGGCTGATACGCTTACTTTATTGATAAGGAGTCGTATGGGGTCCATACGCTCACTTGGTTGGCAAGGAGTCGTATGAGGTCCATACGCTCACTTGGTTGGGAAGGAGTCGTATGAGGTCCATACGCTCACTTGGTTGGCAAGGAGTCGTATGAGGTCCATACGCTCACTTGGTTGGGAAGGAATCGTATGGAGTCCATACGCTCACTTGGTTGGGAAGGAGTCGTATGCATTGAGGGAGTAGACACGTGGCTGTTCTCAATCTTCTCAAATACGCCATATCTTCAAATACTGACAAATATTTCTTGAGCGTCGTGCTGCAGATATGATGGCTGACAGACTGTCAGAAATGACAGTAATGATGGCTCTTTATTTATGATAGCTGCTGAGCTGTCCTCATAAGAGACAAAATCATTTCTCGAAAACCTATACGACGACTAATCCTCATAGGACAGCTGTCTTTGCACGAAAGACAAAGTGTCAGATTCATCCTTCATTAAATACATGCTGTGCTGTCATCTCAAGAAATATTAAAATATTCACTGAGCGTATGGCCTTTAGATGAGCGTAGGGCCTTGGCTGAGCGTATGGCCTTGAGCGTATGGCTTTCACTGAGCGTATGACCTTGAGCGTATGACTTTGGCTGAGTCTTATGTCAGTGTGTCATAATTTTCACACCCTACAAGACCCCCTTCAAAGTTTTCGAACTTTATGAATTTCAAAAGTTTGAAATTACTTTGAACTTAAAGTGGGAATAAGTCCTGACACGCTGGCATGAGTTTGTTATCTTCCTCAATATCAGTGCAAATCTTTTTGGGGATTCTGTTTAAAGAATATCCGCCGTTTGAACTTCTTCTTTTCTTCTATAAATAGGTCTTCCAAAACCTAATTTATTTCTTTACTTTTGCATCCATCTTCGAGAGAGAAAAAGAAACTCAAGACTCAACTTCTTCTTCTTCGACTCAAGTTTTATCAATGGCGCCCAAGGTTGATACTGCTGCGAAGGGAAAGGGGAAGGCTCCTGCGGAGTCATCTCAGCCCGCCGCCGCCGCTGCTAAGAAGACTACCGATGAGTGCGTTTGACGAAGTGAACGCCCATTGAAGCCCCTCTATGGTGAGGATGAGGATGATGAACAATAACTATCCCCTATTTAGGGCTCTGGTTAGAACAAAATCATAAAACGTATCCCCTTTTTAGGGTCAAATACGTCAAAAAATACGCTTCCCTCTTTAGGGTTTAGCCGTATCCCATATTTTTTGTTTATACGAAAAATATGTTTGGAGCGTATTCTGTATGATACGCGTATTTTTGATAGAAATGTCAAAATACGCTGTCTTGAAAGAATATGCTATGGCAAGTTGTCTTACTGAAATACGCTAACTCCTGTGTTAGCGTATGTTTTTTTGATGATCATCTTGTCAACCATACGCTGATACGCTCAAACTGAACATAAACTGAACTTTTAAAATCATTCACTTAAGATAGACTGAGCGTAAAAAGTGATCTCTAAATCTGTCATACGCTTAGGATAAACTGAGCGTATATGGATCTTCGAGTCTGCTATACGCTAAAGATATACTGAGCGTATATTGAACTTTAAATCTGCCATACGCTTAGTATAAACTGAGCGTATGTTGAATTTTAAGTCTGCCATACGCTTAGTATAAACTGAGCGTATGTTGAACTTTGTCATCTCTTGATGCTGAAGATTTCTAAGGTTTTATTCTTCTTTTGCAGTGGATATTCTGGCTCAGGAGGCAGAATTTGAAGGATGTGTAGGAAATAACTATAGAAGTGACCTATCACGTGTTCGTTTTCCCCAATTCGATGGACCTTCTACAAGGATAGCTCTTTTGATAAATCAGGAAAATGACACCTTGCTGAACTTGATGAGTGGACTGCCTTTACAAAGTGTGGATGGTGTTACCCACTCGAAGCCAGCATTTCTTTTCGGAGATGTTATTGGCATAAACTCTCATCCTGCTCTGGATAAAGTATCATACTGTTATTATAGGGATGATGATGTAAATCAGCCAATGTATCTGACTGGTTTATCAAAAAGCATCAACATAGCTCGCTTATTTCATGCGAGTTGTCAAAGACAAATGAAGTGGGATATCACTCCATCCCGTCAAGCAAAAGCTGGATGGATAGGATATCGTCAAGGAAGATTCTGCAGTGGTACTGAACCACATGTCACAGCTTTACGAGGACTGCTACCTGCCACCATCCCTTCTGAGGACTCGGCACTTCTGAAGCCAGTCAGAGTCCCAATCTTTGTAAACGAATTTGCTCAACTGGAAAATGCCATCTACCCAAAACAATCTATGAGGCTGACTGGTCTGGTAAATCCGGAGAATACCAGATGGACTGCTCTTGTGAAATGGATTCTGAAGAATTTTAGTGAACAGTTACAGGTGATAGGCCTATATGATGCCATTAAGTGCACTGCTTATGGTTTTAGGCCAAACCCGGATTTGTTCTTGGCGTTAGCGAAGAGGTATAACTACCGTACCGGCACCTTCATGACCCCAAGAGGCGAGATGGGATTCGCCCTTCATGAAATGGCATATATTTCTCAGCTGCCAACAGCAGATTTGCCATATGAATAGTATATCCCTTTCGTTGATGAAATGAATAAGATCTCCGAAGCCAACCCAATGGTTCTTCATGTCTTTGAAGAATTGATGTGCCATTACAGTATCTGTAAGGCTTTTTATAAAGGACAAGGTGGGGAAGGAGATTCCAACTGTTATTCTTCTAAATGGATGGCCTATTTATTTCAAGGCCGTACTGATGAAGTTCAGAAGAAGAAGAAGTCTGAGCAATATGTCGGTGAATTTAAACCTCTGAATCAAGCTGAGATTGATAAGCTCATCCGGGACACCACTCATGACGACATCGTCATTGAGGAAGACGAAGGCACCTACAAAGCCGGTGATAGGTTTGAGACCTATATTAAGCAGGGTAGCAGAGAATTATCTGTTGAAGGTCATCTGGCCGGATTTATATCTCTCTAGCTGAGAAAATTTGTAGTTCTTGGCACCTGTTCAGCAGACAGGATGCACAGAGGAGTTGTCTTCGCAGCAGTCCGTCTGACTTTCGGATATAAGATGGATTTGCGGACAGCAATGACATGCCGTCTGAATGCTGGATTAAGGGCATATACAGACAGAATGTTCGAATTGGCAAGGAAGAGCCTTACATCCTTTCCCCGGGTAGAAATGCCTTTTACATATTTATTTGGGTGGCTGCTTCTGCATTTTGAATCTCTTATGAATGCTAGGATGGCTAGACCAGATGACACCTTTCTGGAAAGATACAATCACACACCAAAGTGGAAATATGACACTTTGACAGATTGCAGAACTATATTAAACAGGGGAGAACTATGGAGCTTCACTTGTATTCCTCCACCTGTTGGTTATGAAACCATGCCTGGGAGGTTGATTGATGGCATTGGTGGCAATGAATTGAATGATGTTCAACATGAATGGCTGAAAAGGATCAGGCTATCTCACTTAATCTGCCGCCGTGACAACATCACTTATCTAGAACCATATCTTCTGAGTAGGTTTGCTCGGCAATTTGGTTATGATCAGTTGTATGTGGGCAATGCCACGACATGTTTTGGTTATCAAGGCAGGTTGATTGATGGTGCCAGAGCTTGGATATATTACATTACTAAAGGTACAGGGGCTACCTTTTCCATGCCAGATCCGGTCACCTATAAGAGAGGAGCTAGAATATTGGCGTCTTATGCCAAATTCTATGTATCAGCTAATACCTTTAATGAAAAATTCAGCATCTTAGGTAGAAGCTTTATTCATATTGAAAAGAAATCAACCAAATCAGCCCTGCCGAGAGATTGTCATGACCAAGAAGATCCTCTGGCTACTGATGAAGTTGATGATGAAGTTTTAGAAACTTTCTTCTCTGATGACCTTCATCAACCATTACATGTACCCATCGGGAGTGTTGAAGAGAGTATATCTGCTGATAATACTCCGAAGAGGAAGCGGGGCAAAAGTGTTGCTGGGCCTGCCCCAAAAAGAGTCACTCGAGCAGAGACTCGAAATCGTGGAGGAATTACCATTCCAGGGACTTCTCCAGCTTCCAATCGAGTCAGAGATGCTGATGAAGCAGGTAGTGATTCAAAAGACAATTATCCTACTGTTCCATTCACAAAAAGAATAGGAAGGAAAGTGATAGTTTCAAAAACTAAATCCGTAATTTGTCTCGATGCAGAGAGTCCCACCGATCGTGCTGTGCGATTGGCTTCAGAAAAACAAGCTGCCTTTGATTTCTCTGTAAAGACAGAACCTGTTGAAGAAGATATTCCTGAACCTGCTGGGTCATCCATGCCTTCTGATATAGGATCGATTCCGCCAATGGCCGATGATGCGCAGGTGATTAGTCAACCTGCGGTAGAGGCCGAGCATCAGACTGAAACAGCTAATGACTTACTGATTTTGGGAGAATCAGTGAAGGAAGCCACTACTCTCAGACCAATTGCTGAAATTTCGGAGGGCAACAAGAGTGACGACGAACAGGTTAACTATGAACCTTCGTCTCATTCTTTTGAAGATGAAGACATGGAGATAGATGATGAATCACCATCTAGAATTCCAATTGATGTACTGAAGACCATTGGTCAATACTCAGGGTTAACACCAGAGCCGGAAAGGCATATAGAACTTCAAGTTCCGAGTACTTCTGGGGTGGGCAGTAGTGAAATAAACCCCGTGTCAGAAAGCACTCTGAACAGACTACGAGCCGGGCTGAATGATCCGAAGGAAACTGAATATGAACCAGCTCCAGGTAATATTTTATTCAGCAAAGTTTCGTCTTTTCCTTGCTTTATTGTCCTTTAGTTTTGATCATGCTTCTTTGATTCTAACAGCTGTAGGAACTGCACCGGCTATAAGTTCTACTCAAGCTCTACTTGTCCAAACTGATGTAGGTGAGGGGAGTTCACATTTGCCGAGTTCTCCAAAAGTACTCACTTTAGCTCCCAGAATAGAGGCTCCTCCTGCTCCTTCCTCAACTATTGCAGCGACTCCCAGTTTTGACACAGGGATAGCAAAGATCATGGGGATGTATTCAGATATTATTTATTCATATCTGGATACATTCTCGAGACGACTTATGAAGGATGAGACTATGCCCTTTTTGAGTCTTCGAGAGGCGACTAGTTTTCTACTTTCAGCTTTGAGGCAGGCTGGTTATGAAACCCAATGTGTCATTTTTGAACATCTCCTAAATGATTTAGAAACAAACATCCATAAATACTGGAAGATAAAAAAAGAGGATATTAATTCTCTGACTGCAGCTGAGATTGCTCAATTGGAGAATGAAGCTCAAGCTCAGCACATTGCTCTGACAGAATTCCTCACTCAGTCTTCTAAAGAGTTAATGGCGAAAGACGAAGAAATAATAAGTACTCGTCAGAATATGGAGCGCCAAGAGAAAGATGAAGCGTCAAAAGCTGAAGAGCTTACAAAGTTGAGGGAAGAGCTAGCTCGTCTTCAGGAGCAAATTGCCTCCGTGGAAAAAGAACAATCAGAGATTGCTACTGATCGTAAATCTGAGGCTGAACGCTGTCAATTTTTACAGCAAGAGCGAGAATTGATGCAAACCAATCAGATTGAAGAGACCAATCGCCGTAGCTCTATTATTGTGGAATATGACCAACGGATGATTGGAGCTGAAACAGCAGAGCGAATCAAGAAAGCTCATGACGAAAAGATGAATAATGTAATCATTCGTATTCAGGAGATAATTACTTCTCCTAAATAGATCATTTACATTTATCATGTATTGAAGTTTTGGTACCCATTTGTAATCAATATTTTGATTTTGATTGAAATGAATATTTTGACTTGATTTCAATTCTGTGGATGATATTTTTGTAGAAAACATGTTCAGAGGTAAATAATACATGACATATTTCAATAAAATAGAATATACAAATAAACTTTGTAACTCTATCATGATATTAAACCAAAGATAATTTTAGTTTAATACTGATTAGAGAAAACAGAATTCAGATATAAAGATATCTTTGGATTCTATTTTCCATGATCTTTGGACTCGGAAATCAAAAGACGAGATATCATTTTCATAGAATAGAAAATATGATACATACTGAGATAGAAAATTCAGAGGTAATATGGACATAATTTTCTATACAAGATCTTTATTAAATCCACTGGGGATCTAATAAGACAAAATATCAAATTCTCTGGGAAAATGATATATAGTAGAATATCAGTTTCCTCTGGGGATAATGATATCGAGATAACTTTTGTAGAGAAGAATTAACTTTGATTTTTATATTCGCTGGGGAATGATGAAAATATTATACATAATATTTCTTTAAGAATTTGCCATTGATAGGCATCATCATGACTTTTCCATCCATAGAGGCAAACTGGTATGCTCCGTTAGAGAAGACTTTGTTTACTACGAATGGGCCTTCCCATTTTGCGTCAAATTTGCCTTTGCTCATATGTGTCAAGGTCATAGGACGTCTGACAGGAAGGACCAGTTCTCCCTTCTGATATGCTCTGACTTTGACTTTCCGGTTAAAAGCTTTTGAGATTCGGGCCTGATACAGCTCGATATTTTGTTGAGCATACAATTGTTTTTCATCTAGAGCTTCCAATTCTTGAAGTCGAAGACGATCATTGTTTTCTGTTGTAAGTTCATTGGATATTGTAATTCTCAGAGAAGGAATCTGGATCTCAAGGGAAAGAACAACTTCACACCCATATACCAAAGAGAATGGCGTACATCCGATTGCATTGCGAACTGTAGTACGGTAGGCCCATAAACATTCACCAAGCTTCTCGCTCCAGTTGCGTTTGTTGGAAGAAACGAACTTTTTCAAGAGTTTGATGATCGTTTTATTGAAAGCTTCTGCCAATCCATTAGCTGCTGGATTATATGCTGTAGAAGCTAAATTATTGATCCGATGATCGTCGCAAAATCGAGTAAATTTCTAACTGACGAACTGCGGTCCGTTATCATGAATAATACGCCGAGGAACACCAAATCGATAGATGACTTGATATTTGATGAAGTGAATAACATTAGAAGTTTTGACTTCAGATAACGGGATTGCTTCAGCCCATTTGGAAAAGTAATCGATTATTGCTAGAATAAACCGATGTCCTTTTGATGATGGTGGGTTAATAGGACCAATGACATCCATGCCCCAAGCTTCAAAGGGCCATGATGCCGCTATTGGGTGTAAGAACTCAGACGGTTGATGGATAAAGTCTGCATGAATTTGACAGGCTTTACATTTTCGAGCATATTGAATGGCGTCAGCCACCATCGTGGGCCAATAATAACCCATACGTCGGATACGATCTTGAAGTTTAGGACCTGGTTGATGGGCTCCGCAAACACCATTATGTGCTTCACGGACAATCTGTTGTGCTTCTTCACCAGCGATGCATCGGAGTAGAAGACCATCGTAGGCCCGACGATATAATGTCTTCGTAGTATGATTATAATAGAATCTAAGAGATCGACGCCGGATAGATGCTGCTTCACTCGGATTATCGGGAAGTATGTCATATAATACAAAGTCTAGAAACGGGCGTCTCCAGTCTTCAGTTATGGCTTCTGTTTCATTAGAAAAGACATATTCCATAGTAGAATCGGAAGAAGACGAGGACACTTTGTCAAACTTTAATCCAGCATCAAGGTTGAGAGAATCTTTTTCTGGATTATGGGGAAAAGCCAAAGCCAGATTATTCTCAACGCAGAATAGTTCTCGGTTATAAACCACTATTACTTGCTGACGTCTGATTGGTATGGCTAACACAGCGGCTAGATTAGCCAAAGCATCGGCTTCTATATTATAGGCTCGTCGGACATGTTCAATAAAGAAGCCTTCAAAGGAGGAGGCCATAGAGAGTGCTGCTCGATGATAAGGTATCAAATCCTGATGACGAACTTCATACGTTCCTCTGATCTGATTGATGATAAGCTTGGAGTCTCCATAAACTTCTAAATATTGAATATCTAGATGTTTAACAAGTTGAAGACCGATGAGCAATACATTGTATTCGGCTACATTGTTTGAACATGATTGATCCAGAGAATAAGCCCTCTGAATAGTTAGTCCTTCTGGAGATACGAGAACAATCCCAACTCTGGCGACAATATCGCCATTAGGACCTATTCTAGATGCTCCATCAAAGAATAGACGCCAAGTAGAAATTTCTTCAGAAACCAGATTTGAATCCAGGACTTCATCAGGAATCTCATCATATAATTTAGAATCTTCTGGAACCGCATGAGCTGCCAGAAAATCAGCAAGAGCCTGTCCTTTAACTGACTTTTGAGGAATATAATGCATATCGTATTGAGCTAACAAGATTCCCCAATTAGCTAGTCTGGAGTTGAGAATACCGGGTTTCTTCATCATAATCCTGATGGGATTCACTCTAGAAATGACGTGAATCGTTTGACCGATAATATAATATCGCATTTTCTGAACAGCAAACATTAATGCTAGGCATTCTTTCTCAATTGGAGAATAACGCGGTTCAGCGCCTGTCATTGTGCGACTGAGATAATAAATAGCCTATTCATGGCCATCTTTATTTTTCTGGGCAAGTAATGCACCAAGAGAATGATCCATGGCTCGAACATATAGAAGGAATGGTATTCCCGAGACGGGAGGTACCAAAACTGGAGGGTTCATGAGATACTGTTTGATATCGTTAAATACTTTTTGACATTCTTCGTTCCAGACAAAAGATACACCTTTCTTCAAAAGTTTGTTGAATGGTCTGCAGCGTCCTGATAAGTTGGAAATAAATCTCCTGATATAAGCAATTCTTTCTTGAAATCCTCGTAGCTCTTTTAAGGTGCGTGGAGGACGCATCTCTTGAATGGCTTTGATCTTCTCGGGATCCACGTGTATACCTTTAGCGGTAATGACGAAGCCGAGAAATTTACCACTAGAGACGCCTAGGAAGGACTTAGTAGGGTTCATTTTAAGTTGATGCTGACGCATTAAATCAAAGATAGTCTTCAAATCTTGGATATGATCCTCCTTTCGTCGACTTTTGACTGCAATATCATCAACGTAGCATTCAACTATTTTTCGGAGATGTTCGCAGAATATAGTGCTAATTGCTCGCTGATATGTTGCTCCTGCATTTTTGAGACCAAATGGCATCACTGTATAACAGTATGTACCGATCGGCGTTCTGAAGGAAGTGTGTTTTTTATCATCTGGAAATATTTTGATTTGATTGTATCCCGAATACCCATCCATGAATGACATTCGTTCGAAACCACATGTGTTATCGATCATGACATCGGTAATTGAAAGAGGAAACTCGTCTTTAGGACAAGCTGCATTGAGATCGCAAAAGTCTATACATACTCGAATCTTGCCAGTCTTTTTAAGGACAGGAACGATGTTAGCCACCCATTCAGGATGTTGTTCCTCTCGAATAAATTTGGAAGCCATAAGCTTGTTGACTTTAGCTTCAATTGCATCCATAATGTCTGGACGAAATCGTCGCTGTTGTTGTTTGACTGGTTTAGCATTTGGCATGATATTAAGTTTGTGCATTGCAACCTTCGGATCTAGTCCTGGCATATCCTCATAACTCCAGGTGAAGACATCGATATAATCATGAATAAGCTTGATCATGTCTTGCTTATCTGTTTCTGAAAGACTTTCACTGATGAATATTGGTTTAGGGGACCCTTCTTCACCAACATCAATTTGGATCAGTTTATCTTCAGTAGGAGGTTCCCTCTGCTCGAACCTGAATTCCCATTGATTATCTAATCTTTGAGCCCATTGTTCTGATTCGGGTGATATTTCAAAATCATCCTCATCTTCATCATTTTTTTGCGGGCCATCAACAGAGACCATATTGATGGATAGAATAGAGCGATGGAGATCGCCAATACTCGTGTCAGAATCCCAAGAGAGGGAATCGGAAGACTCAGATCGTTTGTCTTCAGATCGTTCGTCTTCATCGGATTTTGAATCTTCATGGACTATGTTGATAAAGGAGGTAGGAGCAATGTAACCTAAACCACATTTTGTCCTTCCGTATTTTAATGGAGGAATTCGAACAGGCATTCTTCTTCATTTTCCATTATTGAGACTGGTTTTGAAGTCATAACCCATATTCTTGATAATATTTTTGGACTGTTGACTGTAGCGACGCAGTTGTAACCTTCCAGTATCGTCGTTTGTGTCATCTTCTTCCAGGTTAGGAGGATTCTGGGGTCCTTTATAGAAGAATATTGGATTTTTTCCCTTCTTTCTATTAGGGACCACGAAGTATGATTTTTGTATGGACTCCAATGATACGTCTGTATGAAGAGTTTGAACAACTCCTATAGTTAGTGGCTCTAAGCTATCTAGCAATTGTAAATAACTTTGTACATGATTACAGACATCAATATACTGTAAAGGAGATACTTCATTAATATTAGATACTGTATTTACAACAGAAGGCTGAGCCTTATCAGACTAAGTCAAATTAATGACAAAAGGGAGAGAGGAAGAGCGATCAGAAGTTTTGTTTCGATTAAGATCGATAACAAAAGGCTCAGAAGAGGTGAGCTCCCTTGAAGAAGATCGTGGATAAGTAGTACGTCCACTGACTGGAATGACTAGAGTATCTGGTCTAGCCTGAGAAGGTGGAGGAGGAGTGGCACGTCCACTGACAAGAATTATCAGCGAACTTTGTGGATCTTGGGAAGACGATACAGTAATACGTCCACTGACAGGAATTATCAGTGTGCCTTCTTCAGATGATTTAGCAGATTGCGGAGGAGTGATACGCCCTTTTACAGGAATAACAAAGGTGTCGACTTTTGATATCTCATCGTCGTTATCCATAGTTTGCAAGACTTTTGAGTATTCATCTTTGTACATGCGAGCGTCATTGAAGTAAGCTTCGACTCCTTTAAACGGATAGAGATCTGCAACCTCCTTTTGAACTTCTCCATTATCATCAACATATTTGAAACACTGATGAAGAGTCGAAGGAACGACATTATGTTCATGCAAGAATGGTCTCCCCAATAGAGCATTGTATGAGCAACCATGATTGTCGATGATGTAAAAAGTAACTTTAGTGCGAAGATCGCCTATTTGAAATTTGAGGCGAATCTTGCCCAAAGGCTCACTTTTTCCTTGATTGAATCCCAAGATGGTAGTGATAGTGCTGGAAAGAATATGCACAGGTATCTTCAGTGCATCTAGCATAGCCTTTGGCATAATACTGAGAGCGGATCCTGGATCAATCAATAGACGATCAACCTTCATGGAATCGATATATCCTGTATGATATAAAGGACGGTCATGTCGATTATCCTCTAGCAGCATATCGTCCTGCGTAAAGGTAATGTTTGGAATAAATTCCAATACATTATGGCAATGAGAGACAGGTTCTGTTTCCAACTTCTTGAGGAGAGTTAGGCAAGTTTCTGCTTACAACAGTGCTTCACTCAGAGTTTTTTGAGTCTTCTTAGAGAGGCGTAAGAGCTCGAAGATTGATAATTTAGCTGGTGTATTGGCTAGTTGGGCCAATATATCAAAATTATAAGGCTTTTCAAGTCCTGTAGGAGATAACTTCTTCAATGGTTTATCGAAGCGAACTTATTGTTTGCCTTTGTCAGCTGCTGTTGGTTTAGAAGGAACTGTCTCAACAGGAACATTTGAAGGCTCTTCAGTAAAGACGGGTGCTAGAGCTGTAACCGGAGGGACATCAGGAGTTTCTCCAGGAATGTCAGCATAATCTTTCAGATATATTTTTTCTGACCGAGTTCCAGCATGAATCTCGACTTCAGATTCCGGCTCAGGGACTATGGAAACCATGTTGCAATTCTTTATCTTGCTCTTGGTTCTTTTATGCTTGATGAGGGCTTCATTCCAGAAACCGAGACAAACACGAGATTGATTATGTCTCATAGTGATGGCTAAAGGTGCTCGGAGTCCTTTGCATGAGTTTAAACCAGGAGCAGTGGCTAGATCATAACCCATCTTCGCCATTAATTCACAAGATTGTGAACTATATAGATGGAATGCAGGCTTGTACCTATCTTCAGATTGAGGTACAAATTTTATCTCCGTAGGGAGTGAATTTTCTGCTAAGATGAAAGTAGAGATTAGATAAAAATCGAGTGTGATACTAGAAGTCATATTGCATGACTTAGTCTTCCCGAGCTTCTTTTTAGATAAAGGAGTCTTCGAGTAGAAGAGGAAGACGTCTCAAATTCCGTCATTAAATCCGGGTGGATCCACATGATCTCTCCCTTCTTAGTTGTGACAGGAACAAGTCCTTCATTCTGTGCTGGTTGGATGTTTACAACTTCGAGAGTTGCTTTGGGGATAGGAACAATCCTACTTTCCACCATTAAAGGAGGGAAGTCATCGAACTGCATTGAAATTACATTTGCTGTGACTATCTTGTCTTTGGGTGTCAGTGTCACAGCTCCTGATTTAATCATCTCTTGGATCTTTCCTTTTAATACATAGCAAGACCGGATTGTATGACCCAGCATTCTATGATATGGACAGTATTTTGGATGATCTGTCTTGTTGGCTTCATCAGGCTTTTTGATTTCTGGCAATTGTATTTTGTTACCTTTGAGCAAGCATTCAAAGATACCCTGAACATCGTCATCGTCGAAAGAATATTCTTCCTTCGGCCGAGGAGGCCTCTGTTGTTGATTTGTTGGAGCTGGGGTAGCTTGGGTAGTCTTTACCTCTTGACTATTGCTCTGGAGATTGACTTCAAGAGCCTCTTTCCCTTTACGATTATTGGGTCGAGTATTATTGCTAGCACTCTGATTTGATTCCTTGGGAGCCATTTGTACCCCCAGGCCTTTGAAGGTCTCAGCACTGACTTCAGCAGGTTTGGTACTGACGATGAAAGAAGGCCAATCTTGAAACTGAGTGGATCCTGTCCACATACTGATGATTGGTAAGAGATTCGACTTGCAAGTGTCGATAGTAACAGCATCGGGAGTTCCGAGAGGCATTTTAAGGGCTTCTCTTCTGAATCTTTCAATGAAGTCTTCAGTGGTTTTATTATTTTTTTTGTTTAATTCTTATAAGGGCTGACATAGTCATGCCATTGAGCCCTTCATAGAACCGTTCAAGAAACATTTGTTTGAAACCGGCAAATGACGTAATGCACCCATCAGGGAGACTTCTATACCATTCATAAGCTGTTCCTTTGAGACATCCGACGAACACCCGAGTGAGAAGGGCATCGCTTGGTTGCAACTGATCAGTCATTACCTCAAAGTGATTAATGAACTGACTTGGGGAGGTTGTCCCATCAAAGAAAGAGATAGTCAGAGGCTTATATTTAGGAGGATATAATACTTGCTTCCATTCTATCGGGTAAGGTTGCTTGATACCTAACCTTTGTAAACCATCCTTCTGTTTAAATGCCTCAAATTGAGTTCAGAGATTCCTTAACTCTTCAGTAACAATTCCGGAAGATTGTGGAGTTGTAACTTGTTGAGTATAATTGGGAGGAGGGACTGCAGCATATGTACCACCCCCAGCTCTGGACTGACTTGGAGTGGGTTGTACAGGAATATTAGATTGTACCCCCGAAATAGTAGAGGGTTCCGGGTTTGGAACAACAGGAGTATTTAATACAACTGGAGGGGCTGTCTGTTGGACTTGCTGAGTTTGATGCTGAGCTTGCATAAGAGTGTGCATAGCATTCAATGTATCTGCCATAGCTCGCAACTGTTGTTCCAAGGAATAAATCATCTGCTCATGAGCTTCAGTGCTAGTTGAAGGTTCATGATTGCCGTCTACCATGTAAGTGGTAATCATTCGAGGAATAGATGATGAAATAGTCTGTTCTGAATCATCACTGTGACAGTCAGTATCTTTCCTGGGGCTATTTACGGGAGTCAATACTGGAAAGTTGGACGCTCCAAGGAAGTCCTCTGTGATCTTCGGATTACCACTTGGATGAGAAGAAGAAGAGACCCTGGCCAAAGCTCCGGTCCAGGATCGGGTGCCGAGATAAACACCATCTTCAGAATCTGGTATAGCATCAGACCGTATGCTACCCCCAATATTTCTGGAAGTCATGTTGACAGAAGCATAAAGAGGTTCATCTTCATCCAATATTGGTTCATATTGAATCCGTTCAAAAACAGATCGTCTTTTTGGTGAACAACAACACTGAATCACAACCCGAGGATGGAAGTTACAACCATGCTTTTCATGGCAAATATGAGCAATGTCATAGCCTGATGGAGTATCGATTCTCCGTTTATTTTGCAAATACTCCCGAAGATCTGTAGGAACAGATTGGGAAGTATTTGAAGATAGTTTCTGTGTAGAAACTTGTCTTTTGTTCTTCTGTCTTCTCGGTTCTTGAGTATATAAAGACTGATTAATTTGAGCCACATAGTTCTTGGCATATTCTGCATCAGGGTCTAATATACTTGTCTCAGTTTGATCAGGCTTCTTAATACCAGAAGTGGAACTGAGATGATTCTGATTAAGCTTGTTACGAAGATCCGTAGGAGATATGACTTTGGTATCAGTCTTGGATACTTGTAATTTGCCTTTCTCAGATCGAAAAATTTTGAGAGAAGGAAGATGGGTATTATTCCGACTAGGAGTCGGTGATAATCCATCTTTAGAGGAAGTAGCCAAAAGGCGTTTTCCTTTGTTTGATCTAGTAAGAGTACTAGCCAAATTAACTCCAGAGGTAAAGACCTTAGGAGTAGAGGAGTTGACTAAAGAGTCTTTCTCCTTGATTGGTACAAGATGTGCAAGTTGTGGGGAAATCATTTGTATGTTCTGTGGAAGAGAACCTCCAGCCTGATTTTGAGAAACAGTCAAAGGACTGTATCTGTTAGCATACGCTGACTTTAGTTTGGACTTCTGGTCATACGCTGCCTTTTTATTAGCATACGCTAGCTTTGGCTTAGCGTACGCTGCCTGCTGTTGGCTTTTGTATGCTACCTTTGTCGTACGCTGTCCTTTGACTGCCATACGCGCAGAGTCATTAATGGCTAAAGAGCCGACTGCTGTCGAAAGAGTAGAGGGAGAAGAGACTTTGACATATCCAGAGATGGTTTTCCTTGGACACGCTGACTTGGTTAAAGAACCCACTTTGTCAGTGTGACTAGAAGAAGCCACTGTTGCCGTGTTCAGAGAAGCCGAAGTGTGCTTCGTTGAAGTTGAAGACGTGTTCTTGTCAGCATGAGAAGTGACAGAAATGTCTCGGGCTGTTGAAGAAGACTTAGGGACATAGACAGAGCGTCCCTTCTTCTTGGCAGCAGGAAGAGCGGAGGAAGCAGTTCGGCCCTCCTTCGCCTTGAGCACTTCTTCGTAAGTAGATTGGTCGAATTGTACGACCATCGTCTTCTTCGTCGAGCCGATCGACGAAGTATCGCATTGAGTTGTTGCTATCTCGTTGGAGGAGACAGCTTTCCCCAGCAGAGTCGCCAATTTGTTTTTCATAAATAAATTCACTTTATTTATTTTATATCTGAGAAAATTACAACTGTAGGAATCTAATCTAGAAGACGATTACTTTATCCCTTGGACGATACGATGAAGAAAACTCGAACTTCGAAGAACTTGGACAACAACTGGGCAATCTCTCTGATCTCTTTGAATTGTCTGTAGTGTCTGATGAAGATGAAGAAAATCTCTTTTATAGAGTTCTGGATAATTGTTCTGAAGCATACGCTCAGTCAGTTACTTGACGTATGCATAACTGCAGGGACGCGTGGCAAATTATGATGGAGATACGTTGGAGTACGGTTGGAAGTAGTAGGATATATCTAGGAGAGATTGGTGGCATGGATGCCACGTTGCATAACTTCTGAATAAGTGGGTAACTGAGTACAGGACACGTGAGAACGTGTGTTGACTGTATGTTGAAAGTCATCCTGAACGCATTTGCTGTGATACGCTGTCTTTGTTGAAGAAGAGTCATACGCTAGCTTTTGAAGGCACATGTCTTGCATACGCTGACTTGGACAGCATAGAGCCATAGAAGGCTGATACGCTTACTTTATTGATAAGGAGTCGTATGGGGTCCATACGCTCACTTGGTTGGGAAGGAGTCGTGTGAGGTCCATACGCTCACTTGGTTGGCAAGAAGTCGTATGAGGTCCATACGCTCACTTGGTTGGGAAGGAGTCATATGGAGTCCATACGCTCACTTGGTTGGGAAGGAGTCGTATGCATTGAGGGAGTAGACACGTGGCTGTTCTCAATCTTCTCAAATATGCCATATCTTCAAATACTGACAAATATTTCTTGAACGTCGTGCTGCAGATATGATGGCTGACAGACTATCAGAAATGACAGTAATGATGGCTCTTTATTTATGATGGCTGCTGAGCTGTCCTCGTAAGAGACAAAATCATTTTTCGAAAACCTATACGACGACTAATCTTCATAGGGCAGCTGTCTTTGCACGAAAGACGAAGTGTCAGATTCATCCTTCATTAAATACATGCTGTGCTGTCATCTCAAGAAATATTAAAATATTCACTGAGCGTACGGCCTTTAGATGAGTGTAGGGCCTTGGCTGAGCGTATGGCCTTGAGCGTATGGCTTTCACTGAGCGTATGACCTTGAGCGTATGACTTTGGCTGAGTCTTATGTCAGCGTGTCATAATTTTTACACCCTACATGAGTTACGATATTTTCTAATAACATATGTCGACGGGAATATAGGGATGGTAAAACGTCTACTTGGTTATGGAACCTAGAGTTTATCACAGCTATATTAGCTGGCGTGGCGGAAACATAGAGACCTGACTTCGGATGTACGTATCTTGGTTATGAGATTTGGAATTCCTCGCAGCTATACTAGTCGGCATAGCGAGAATTCCAGACGACATGATTATAGAGGTGCATGCCCCTGTTATGGACTCTACCGTTTATCGCAGCCTTGCTTACTAGCGTGGCGAGGACTCTGAGTATCATGATTTTTGGACAGACGCATATGATTATCAGATTGTATCTTGGAAAGGTTCTTAAATATATCGTCTCTATCTTTATTCCAGTTATTATAAATTGTTTCCATCATCAAATAATTTAGGAGTAGAGACCTTTTTAGCTTTATAGAGCTTATGCATACGTAGTTCTTTCTTAGTGTGATGATTTGATGACTTGTGATTAGGCCATTATCTTAGGAATGATAGTATAGCCTGGCTTAAATAGTGATTCTTGTAGCTAGTTCTCCTTTGTTGATATTTACTAGTTTTCAGCCTTGATGATTGATTTATTTTTCTTTTCTTTTCTTTCAGTATGGCACCCATGACCAGAGCCCGTCGCCTGAGAGCAGCTGCAGCTACTGAGAGTGTGCCTCCACCTCCTACTGTTCAGGAGGTAGTTATCCCTCTATCTGATCAGGGGGTGGTGGCACCTCCTGCCATTGAGGAGATGGTGGTATCCTCGCCAGAGAGTCTTCCTTCATCTCCTGTCGTTCAGGAGAGGGCTGCAGATTTGTCTGAGACCGAGAGCCCATCCCTACCCTCTGTACTCATACTGTACCACCCGGAGGTTTGCTACTTGACGCAGCCCAGGTGTTTGTATTTTTCCAAGAAAGGTTGATAGAGTCACAGAGAGTTCATAAGAAGGCCATGAGGGAGAAAATCTAGAGGTTGCTACGTCAGCGGGACTCTGTGCTTCTAGGAGGAGAGCCTAGCTCCAAGAGGGCGAGGAGAAGTGCCCAGTCCTACCCAGAGTTTGAGGAGTACCCATTTATCCAGCCTATATCATCATACCCAGCCCAGTCTTCTGTCCAGCAAAGGCCAGCTGAGCCAAAGCCTATCTGTGCCTACTGCAAGAAGTCTGGACACAAGTGGAGCAACTGCAGAAAGAGACTAGGATTGTGCCTATTCTGTGGGTCAGCTGCGTACTGGGTGCAGCATTGTCCTGATGCATCTACCAACCAGGGCCCTGCTTCCAGTTGGGAGTTCTAGTTCTCAGACCCAGCTAGAGGTGAGTTTTGACCTAACCTTAGTATTTCCTACTTGAGAAATTTGATGCATCCCTTGCTTGTATGTTTTGATACCTTATGATTGTCTGGTACTGTAACATGGTTGGTATAACTAGAAGAGACCCCAGACTGATACTGCATGCCATGACCCCATAGGTTACACTTTCCAACTGTATGATTTAAGATAGATTTCTGAGACTATGATTGCTGGGGGCTTAACCTAGAAGGACTGCTACCATCTTAATTTCGAGGACGAAATTTTTATAAGGTGGGTAGGATTGTAACACCAAGTTTTCCAGAAGAGGATAATTTTGAAATTTTGTAACTATAATTATTATTTAATGGTATTTATTTCATATTATGATTTTTAGTGATTTTTAATTTATTTTTAAACTATTTAAATTCATGACTTATGATTTATGGTGTTTTGCTAGTGAACAGTAGAGACTACCTACCCTAGAGCCTAGCTATGTGATTAGAGGATTTAGACATTTTGGGGTTATTTGATTTATTAGAATTTATTTGAATTTATGGGAATTTTTAGGAATTATTTTGGAATTGTTTAGATTAGGTTGACTTTGACTAGTCTTGACCCTTGTAGACAAACCTAGGAACTAACCCTAGTTAGTTGGACTTGGTTAGGCTAAGTGACTCTAGTCTAACCTAGCATGACTTAAGTTAGTGGGTTTAGATTCATTAGAAATTGACTTAAGGAATTAGGAATTAAATGGGTTGAGAAATGACTTGTGGTTTCACAAGTCATTTTGTGACTTAACCTAATAGGACTAGCCAACCTAGTTCAAACCCTAACCTAGCCCATCATGGCCGGCCACCACTAGTTAACCTAGGGATTCCCCCACTATAAAACCCCTCCTAAATTCTAGGGCTAGCCTCCTTTCCCTAGGAAAATTATTTCAAGAAGAAAGAGGTGAGTTCCTATCTTTAGAAATTCATTATAAATCCATTTTATGTCCTTTTTCCCCCCAAACTAGTTGCATTAGATCCTAATATCATTGTTCTTGCTGTTGGTATTGATTGTTTGCAGGAAGAAAACAATTTGTGAGATTTTGGTGGTTTGAGGAAATCTTTCCATTTGGGGCTTTTTCACCCATAGTTCAAGAATAGGTAATCTCTCCATTTCTCCATGGATTTTCGTTTTGTCTCCATCATTAGGAAGCCCTAAGGGTCCCCTAAGAGTCTGTATAGGATTCGTGTCGGGTGTCCTGGATTTCGTGTCCGTTCTGGACACGTATCAGTCTATGTGCATGACTGTTTGTCGAAATGCCTCAAAGGGCATCTTGACCTCCTTTATGTGATATTTTTAAATAGAAAATTAGTTTTACTGTTGCTTATACATTTTTGATCTTCTATGGTGATTATTGTGTCGCTGTGTGTCGGATTTGTCGTTTGGACACGCGCCGCACACGCTCGCACGCGTGCTACAGGGATCCCCTGCTACTCGGGCTCTGTAGCGGACACGACACGCCTCTAGGACACGTGAAACTTGACATGAGCCATGGGGCACTGGCTGACATGCCACGTGTCAAGTCCTACGTGTCCCCGTGTCGTGTCGAGAGAGGAATCAACTGTGCACGTGTTTTGCAGTGTCTGTGCACTGTCAATTAATTGCCACTGACACGGGCTTGTAGTTTGGACACGACACAGTGTGGGCTCCTTTCAGGCGGTTGGACACCTACCCTAACCCCTAGCGAACACGTGTACGTGGCCACGTATCCCCATGTGGCCTGTGTCACGTGCTAGACACGTGTGCATGCCCGCACGAGGCAGTGCACTGCTGTGCAGTACCCAGTGTGTTGTTTTAGTTTAATTATTGTGGACACATCGTGTCTCGATGTGGTGGACACGAGACACTTCCTATGACATGTACACACCCTATATTAGTATTACCAACCCTTAAATTTGAATTTTAGCTTGTTTTGATTTGCATTTTCCTACTTTCCCCTAGATTCCTGATACATACTTCCTTATATTATTCCAATTTATAATGTTGAACTTTGCCATCAGTTTTTGACCTATTTAATACTGTTACATATTGGTTTTAGCTCATAAATCATTTCTCCTACATGTAGTCTAGCTATGGTATGAATTTAGGGTGAATTGCATTAGAGAATGAGTTGAAATCTGGAATTTTTCTCTGAAGGTTAAAACCTGAGTGTAATGTGAAGTTTCACATGATTTGAGATGAAAAATCTGAGATTAGTTGTGTGTTCAGTTTTAGTTCAAACCTGAAATGTGACTCCATGTTTCCTTTATGCTTTCATTGTTCTTTCTAGCTCACCATTGTTTGTTTTGGACTGAGTAAACTGAGATTAAGTTCCCAGTTTTTATATAAACCCTGAGATTGTTTAATTGACTGTTTAATGCCTGAGATTTTTATGTTCCAGTTTCTGTTTTGACCTGAGAACACTTGATTATCATATTGAAATCCTATTTTTCTAATTCCAGTTTTAAGCTAATTTTGGTGATTGATTGCCATGTTTAATTCATGTTAGTTCACTAATACATTAATCTGAGAATGTGTGTGTGGGTTTATATAATAGTTATGTTAAGTTGTGTTTTAAGTTCAAGTTGCTTTTGAACTGAATCTCAAGTCTGAGATTTCCCATGCATTGTTAACTGAGTTTTCATTCAAATAAAACCTGAGATCATCACACAGTACACACACACGTTCCATTTTCTTACAGAATTCTGAGATGGTATGAGGAATCCAAATTTTGATTTTGTGTGGAGCTATTCTAGAAGCCTGAGAATGGGTTCCTAGATTGATTCCTAAGTCTTCATTAAACCTGAGTTTTACTCTTAATAAACTGGAAATTGGGATGAGTTGTGCGTTGCTGATTAACTGATTAATGCAATGTGGGGTTCCTGTACAGGTAAGCTCAGTCTTTGAAATATGTTCATCCCATTTTAATCAGCTGTGCATACTTTTCCATTCAGTCGAGCCTATACCAAGGGTCAGCCTATTCTTCACATATTGTTCAGTCCCTTACATTCTTGTTCAATCCCTATGTCCAGTCATCCTTGGTTCAGTCCTTGGTTACATGTTATTCTTGGACTGTATCAGTACCTACATGATCCTACATTTTGTTGCTACCTTCCTCACTCACTGTCCTGTAATTCAGGACACCATTAGACTCTCCATAGGTTCTATTATGCCCTTGTTCAAATTCATGATGTGTTATGAGTAACCTATGTTAGGATAAGGATACTTTGTGATGTTGGTTCTTGATTTGGGGCTGTGTTGGTCTGTGTGGGGTTCAAAATTTGTGATGCAAGTCTAGGCTGTTAAACAGGATTTTTGGGGACTGTTTAGACTGACTTTGTGAACTAAATTATAGGATTCTTCAATGTATAATCCTGGGTGTTATTGTAGACATAAACCTGAGTTTATGTGAATATGTTAATATGTTGATTTCCCTTTTCTTTCTTTAAACTGAACTGAATTGTTAGGTATATGAAATCTGAGTTTGTTTGATGTATTAATATCTTTCCCCTATCTGAACACAGACACATGGAGTCCCCTACATTGCACACACATACACCCTCATCTATGTGACCCTCTAGTCCTACACACTAATCACAGTTAACTCTCTCACACACATTGGCACATATGCCTATGCACTCTAGCTCTACACACACAAGCCCACATGCCTCATGCCTCACACACCCATACACATACACACATGAACACCCACACCCTAACACCATTGCCATGTTCACCCCCTCACTTCACTCATGACACACACACACATACACATTAGCATATATCTATGTGACACCCTCATGTATCTCACACACACAGTTTTGCCATTCACTATCTCCCTACACTCTCAAGCCTAACATATCACACACATGCCATAGCTAACACACACCCACATGTGAGTGCCCCCTCTATATACAAATGTGTATATTTATATGAATTACCATATAGGGTGTTTCGTATATACATAGCCTATAGGAAATTCTAAGTTGTTTTGTATAGCACGTTAATGTATGATTTTCCTTAGCCTTTATGCCATGATATCCTATTAGCCTATCTAACTAGTTTAATGTGTGATTTTCTATATTAGAGTTTATAGTCATATTGTACTTGTGTATTATTTTAGATTTGGAACTGATGTGGTATTGCCTATTGGCCCATGGCCTAGTCTATTGGCCTATGGCTTATGGTTGTGTTTGTTTAGCTGGTGAGTCTAGTTTAGACTTGTTTAGTCTTATTAGACCTAGAATGGACTAGTTAGACTAGTATAGACTAGTTTGACTTAGTTTGACCATTGTTGACCTAGTTTGGCTTCTAGAGTTGACCAAGAGTTGACTTTGGCCTAGATTGACCTAGAATCATGTAGAATGCATAGTAGGACTTCATTATATTATTTTAGACTTGTTGTGACTTGTACTGTTCTGATTAGGAGCCAGACACCTCTCCTCGGACAGTACATTTACTTCAGACACTCAGATACAGGCGAGTACATTCTCTGATCATTTCATATCCTGCTTTGAACTATTTCCTGCAATAGATTACTTTACTTGTACTGTCACGTTGGTCACACGGATTGGTACTATACGGATCCCTTCTTGAGATGTTATCCTTAGGGAGCATCGGGTACTACATGTTCTGTGCGTTTCACTTACATGTCGTATCACTATGCTTCACAGGTTCTTCGATCACTTGTGACATATACTCTTATGATCACAGAGTCTCCTAGAATCTCTTATCCCATTCACTGGGTATCTTGGAATCTCCTAGAATCCCCATTTTTGGGACTTCTATGTACCACCCTTCCGGGGCTTTGCGTGGAATTATAACATAACCTGTTTGGATCCTTGTGTACTGATTGGGGGTACGGAGGAGTAGAAGTAGACATGTGAATAATACCCAAGTAGTATCTTATCAGATTCTCTTCCATAGTGTCTTATCAGAATCTCCTATGCCATTTACATGTCTATATTGTACTCTGACTCGCTAGTCACATGTTAGTTCTCTATTTATAGTAGATATTTCTATTACAGCTTTCTGTCTCTGTTTACATACTGCACTTCTTTCAGTACCTGTATCTTACTTTACTGCATGATTATATCTTCTAACCTGCTATGAACTGTTGAGATGTACTGTACTCGCTCCTGTCCTGACTTGACCTGTTAAAAATATTACAGAGGACGATGAGGAGGTCTGGGAGGATGCCTTCCACGGGACAGCTCTAGCTGAGGACATCACCCCACTGCCTAGACTAGTTTAGTTAGGCCTTATCTTATTTTCTTGTTGTCTTGAGACTGTTTAGCTAGATTTTACTTCTGTTCAGAGATGTTGAGTTGTATATATTCTTTCTTATTCAGTAGCTGAGATATGTACTCTGGATATTTGCTGGGATATTATCTTAGACTTTTCTATCCTCAGTATTTCCTTGAGTTCTACATCATATCGTGTTTTCTTCCTCCTTCGTTGTGATTGAGTTCATTTACTGCTTAGTATTATATTGCTAGATGTATGTTGACCTAGGACAGCGTTCTACCGCCGACACTGCGGCGTAGGCTGGGCGTTGTTACGTTCTCGTACCCTCAGAGTGGGTGCGGGTCGTGACAATTTGCCCGGCCTATAAATAGTGGCATAGAGAGAGTTTGCTTCTCGTTCTCTTACGTCCTCCCGAAATAAATTTGTTTGCTCGAGCATATTCTGTTGATGAGATGCTCCCGAGGGTGAAGACGAGACGTATTATTTTCATTGATGCACTTGAAGGTGACTGTTACATCCAAAAGTCGGAGTCGAGGGTTTCTGAGGCAGGCGGAAGGTGCCTGTTGTATCCAAAGATCGGGATGCTCGAGCCTCATCGCCGTTATGCTGGAAGAGACGCAGATCGAAATTACGGTGCTCCGATCATCTTCCTTGGGGTTTGGGAGAGCTCCTCCTCCCGCTAGAGTGGGTGTTGCCCATTCTGGTTGGGTCGAAAGCTGCTCCTTTTGCCGTGTTTCGATTGCGGTCTGCCTTGGTCTTTGGAGGCCCTTTCGAAGCTAGAGGGTTGATTTCCACCCTCGTTCTGCTCAATAAATGCTTTATTAGTTGAAGCATTTGATGGCGCATATGCTGACACTTCATGATGCGCCTGATTGGGACGCTGAAGGGAGGCACATAACTGAGCTGCTGAAGGGATGCACATAACTGAGGATGCACATAACTGAGCTGCTGAAGGGATATGCCTGGCTGAGAACGTATGACGAGATGTGCCTGTTTGAGAGCGCATGGCGAGATGCGCCTGTTTTGAGAGCGCATGGTGGTTGCTGCTCCTAGCTGTAGACTTAGGGTGTTTTTTTGTAGAAATTCTCCTTTGTATAGCTCTTTTTTAGACATGTAATAGACTTTTATATGAATAAAAATACTCTTTTAATGTCTATTCTTTTGCTTTGCTGTGCCAAGTACTTCCTCTGAGCTCTCTGGTGCATGTAATGTTTGGCACATAGGATTTCTGGTCCTGAAATTCTATGCTTCTACAGTACCGAGGGAATTGAATGATTCACTCTTCTATAGCACTATACGTTTATTAGTGGGTATATGGATTATAAGGTACGTCATTCAAGGATCTCTAACTATTAAGTCATAATCTCTATTCATAATAAGTCTGCTAGACTATGGTCAATTGATTTCTACTGGTGTCGAAGGTAGTACATATGGATTATTGCTGATAACTAGTAATTCATACCAAGACAAGTATTTTGCTATGCATGTTGACCAAGCTACTGAATGTGTTATTACAATGCTAAGCCACGTCTAAAACAATTAAATGGTGTAACTAGAATAATACCTGCTAAATCTCCAACCTCAGGATGGGTGCCTATCACAGCCATGCTAAATGTTTGTCCATGCCTGTGTCCATTTGTCTCATGTCTAGCCTGACTAGTGCCGATTGGTCAGTTAAGTGCGACCCTCTAGGATAACTTCCATGGGATGGTTGATTTGGCTCTGCTACTGGTCCGGGTTCTATGGGTCCTTGCCTTTTCTGTTGTGCTGCTTTTAGCTGTTCTGTACAGTCTCAGGCCTGGTGATGATTGCAGCCAAAAATCATGTATTGTCCTAATCTGCGACGACAATCCTTTATAACATGACCCTTCCTATCAAAAAAGCGATATGTAAGGAGCTTATCAATTGGATAGGGTGATGTCCTCGGTTGTTGTGGTGTTATAGAATATCTGATTGGTCCACCGTGGACAAGGTTACTTGGTTCAGTTGCTAGAATAGGGTGTCTCTGGGCCTGTTGTACTTTCTTGTCAAGGAGTTCCTGGCTTCTAGCTTCTTCTAACACTGCAGCATGAGAAATACTAGACTGCACCGTAGTATGCTTCTTGAGTTCTGGTGACAGTTCTTAGTAAAATCTCTTGGCCCTATCCCGCTCAGTAGGAATCAGTGCCATACCGAATCTGTTCAGTCGACTAAATTCCGTATCTTACTCATCCTCGGTAATGTTTTCTTGCTTGAGATGAAGGAACTAATAATAGAGGACATCACATACATGGATAGGAAAGAATCTCTCATTGAAGAGTTGGTAAAACTCTTCCCAAGTCTGATTGGTTCCCAAACGTCTTTCTTCGGCTTTCCACCAGTGATGGGCATTGTCTTCTAAGAGCAAGTCCACTGCTGTCATCTAATCATTTGTTGGCAACTGGGATGCCCTCAGTAGCTTTTCCGTGCTGATAAGCCACGCGGTAACCTCTAGTGGTTCCTCGGTACCTCTAAAGGGCTTGGGGTTCATATCTATGAAGTCCTTGATAGAGCCCTCATGTGGATGTAGAGTTGGTGCTGGAACCGGTGTCGAAGGTGGAGGTAGGGGTCTAGTCAATGCTTCCGTCATGCTCTGCCTCATCAGCTCAGCCTGTTGCCACTGAGCATGCATCATAGCATACATTGTAGTGCCCCGACCCGTAAGATGCCTTATGATGGATGTTTGGTTGGTTCGATGAAGCCTTGTTGGACTTGGGAATATGTGAAGGATCGCTTGGAAGGCTATACGATCGTGGCAGAAATCATCCTATGAAAGTGAGTAGTGTTGAATCCTTCAAAGATCTTTTAGCTTCATGCTTAAAATAAAGGATTGTATGCTATTTTCTTACTGAGTTGCTCAATAACACCTTGCATGGAATTGGAAAAGATAATGAAAGATAAATAATCACTTGAACGTAAGTTGTATTGCTAGATGAATTGTATGCTTGTACAATGTTGCGATAAATTGCATGACAGGTGAAAGCAAAGTCCCATGAATTGGGCATTGAGTACATTGAGTTTGGTTGGAAAGATGTACGATATCAAAGATGTGAGAAGGGCTTAGGAAATCATATTCTATTTTCCTTTGCCGATGTAGAATGTAGATTTCACTAAGACCCTGGATTGGGCAGATGATAATGTGAGCGTTGACTCAAGGCGAGATGGCAAGATGGCGATACGAATGAGAATGATGGGTTATTACTTAGTTTTCCTTATTATGCATTATATGTTTCTTCATAAATAAGTTGCATATAGTTGTATGGTCATGGACAACTTGTCGACAAGGTAGTTCCTCGAACGGTATTCCTGGGCCTTGGAAACTGGTTCGTCCTGGAGGGAACTAGTGCTGAAGTAGTAGCACGGTATACGAAACCTTCAGTGGGGCTAGCTACCAGCACTGTAAGGGGCGCCATATTCCTGTAAGTCGATCCAAGATGGCGTATCGCCACTGACCTTCATATAGATAGGTCCAGTGCTAATGATGTCTTATGCAGGCAGAGTAAGTTATTACTCTAATACAGGGAAGGATGTCGGCTGTTGGTAAGAATCACCTGAACGGTGATATTTATATTGAATCATGATATTGTTTCTAACAATGTCTTGTGCAGGTTGAGTAAGTATTTTATAAATGTACAGGGATGGCTACACGACCGTGGGTAAGAATCACCAAAGGGTGATAACTGTATGCTTTGAATTATGTGGCTATGAGATTGCATGTTTTACTTCTTGTCAGCTATAACATGAAATTGACCCTAAGGCTACGAGAAAGACCACAGTCAATAATGTTCTATAACATGATTACTTAGTATTGTCTTCTTAGGTGAGTTGGGCCAGGACCGCTCGCCAATACATTGATGATGTACTGACACACGTTGTGGGCAATATTACAGGTGTTTGCGTATGGGGGAAATCGTTTAATCAGTGCTTGGCATAGATGATTCGGATGGGTGTGCAGAAGCTCTTCTTTCAAGACGATGTCTTCTGCTATACGGAACATAATGTATGGAACAGTGTAACTCAGTTGTACCAGTGAGATTTTAGCCAAATTGGCAAGTTCATTATAAAGAAGTCGGCATATTCAGTTGTAGCCTAAAGGGAAGTGTATACATTCAGATGGCTATTCAAAGGTCTTGTAATCAGTTGTAAACTATGTATTCTGCTGCAAGCCTTGTAATCCATTATGATTATCAATAAAGAGATACTTTTCTTCATATCTGTGTGACTTCAATTTATCTGCTTGGTTCTGCTGCGTTGTCGATGTTTTCTGAGAAATACCAAAAACTGTAATGGTTTTGCCTTATACAAGTGCAATCTTGACTTATACGGCATCACACCCAGTGGCTAGTTTTCGATCCTCTGGGATCGGGGCGTGTAACGCCCCAGTCCCAAAATACGTAGGACTAGGAACATAGCATGCCAGCTGCATATATACGAGATATACTCCAATATATGGAAATCTCAAATATACACATAAGCTGTTTTGTGAATAATAATAACAGACAGTCACAGGTAAAAGCTAATTTCATCCACAGTAAATATAAAGAAAATGGAATCTCATAATCAAAGTAAATGTCAAAATGTAATGGTTGACCGGGCGGAGACAAATCCACTACCGGCACTAGAATAAACTGAAAGGAAATAGAGTCCAACCTCTAAGATAAATAGAATAAGTAATGATGACTAAATAGGCTCCTCGACCCAATAGGGACAGCTGTGATCAGAAGATACAACTCACTCGAGCGTGAAGGATGAGTCTACACCGGAGCCATACTCCTGCGGGAAATCCTGCACACCTATACCTGGAGAGATTATCAGGTCCTCAGAGGGGCGTAACAAGATACAAAAAGAACATACCACATAAACTGAATAAATACTGCTCAATAAGAATAAGTAAGATCAGATCATAACATGGTTCAATACACACCTATTGAACTAGCCTACCATCCCCCCAACCAAACAAGGACATGAGATGGTAAACTAATTCATGATGACGTATCTTTCCATGATATGAATCCAATATGCTATCCGGACCCCAACAAGGTTCAATACCTTTTCATCAAAGTAGTAAGCCACACCTACAACCAAACAAGGACAAGATGTGACGAACTAATCCGCGACAAGTTATTGTTCCAAGCCACGGTCAGATACAAGTACCCAAACCAAAAGTACTCATATCTAACGGATAAAGGTGCCTAACCGTTCTAAGTGAAATATAGTTAAGAACAATCCTTCCTGCGCATGGGCCCTGGCTAAATAGGATCGGCGTAGTCCCCCCTTGGGGCACCAAAGGCCCAATCAATAAGAGCATAACGTTCCGCAGAACGTCAGTGGCCGTCAGTAATCATGGGTAAGCTGACCCGTGTCTCCGGCGGAGCTCACGGGTTACAAAAGGGAAAGTGCATCGAAGCCCATACGCTAAGGAATTGTCCTCCCCACCCAATGCCTACTATGTTGTATCCACAACACAAAACCTCTATTAACCGTTAAGTCAAACTAAGCATGCAACACCTATTAGCGAACATTCCTATCGCACGGCTTATACGTACCGGTGGCCAGCCAATCACGCATGTCCGAGTACTATATGTGACTCACAACTTCGTGGTACCAATGTGTCAAGGCCTATGGATGCAACACACACAGGGTGGTCCCTTAACTCTAAGTTTATTGTGTAAGAAAATAATACATAGCATGAAATATAAATGAACAGTAAGTTCTAACAAGTTATGCCATGTATCCCAGTTTATTTTGCATAAAAAAAATAATGAATATTGCAAGAAATATGAGCTAAAATAAATAAACAGTTGGTGGCAAGGTATCTTGCCTGGAGGTAGTGTGCAGAATGGCGACGCCTGATGACTCGAATCGTCAAAATAGGGAAGCACTGAAAGCCAACTTTTACGAAAGACCTCGGATGCTGAAATAAATATCACGAACAAATTTGGCACAAAAGAAATACCTAGGAAACGCCTGTCTAAAAGTCTAATTCTGGAACAGGGGCAAAATCATAATTTCGGGTCAAAACGATATCCGCCGTTGGATCCGTTTTGCACTGAAACACGTGCCAGAATCTACGGCCTCTAAAGTCATCAAACGACATGTCTACGAATTCGGTTTGAGGAGACGAACCCAATCGTATGTCCAAAGTTGGATTCCGGCGGGCCGTGCACAAAATCGTCCGTTAGAGAGGGTCGCGGGTCCGCCAAAAAGGCGTTCCGATTTGACCTTCTCAGAATCGAACCAAACTTGGCATACAGGACCAAAAAAATGATACGGTCCTGATGGCGCAAGTTTTACATCGATTCGACGAACGTGCACGAAGTTATGGGCTAGTTTGCAAAACGTCGATACGGGGGTATCTCGACGGATACGCACTGATTTCGTCACGCACACACAACGAAATCGAGTTCGGTCAGTTCCCACACGTCGGTAACATCCATATGCGCCTTTCGATGCATATAGTACACGACTACGTCGTCCGATTTGTCGTAATTTTGTCCATGTAATAGTGTGTTTTTCATCTCAAAACAGGGGTACTCGAAGTCGTAATTCTGTCCATGTAACAGTGTGTTTTTCATCGACTTGGCGTCAATTTTTCCAACTGATCGTTGCACTATATCCCGATCCAGTTGGTGGAATATCTAGAGGGTTATATTGGCTCTCTATAGGGTTAATTGGATCAAAATTTGGTTACGCAAAATTGAAGATAAACACTAGCAAAGTTCGGTACCTGGCTGAATACAAAGCAGAGCACTGCTCTGTTCTCCTGAGCCTTCCGATGATCGTCGGTGGTCGGAGCGACGTGCAGGCGATGCAGTCGGTCGGGACTGCGCACGGGAGGGAGAGGAAGACGGGGGGTTTGAGGAGAAAGTCCACGAGAAGGTTTTCGATAGGTTTCCTTGAAGGATCCCTCGCGAATTCATATATGTTTCTATACATAAATTATCGAATCTTGGGTGAATTTACTCATCAAATTTAAATCTAAATTTAAAATAGATTTGGTACAATCCTAGAGTTTATATGGTTGGGATTGCACGAAATTCTACCTGGGTTGAATCGATCAGAATTGGATGATTTCCAATCAATTCAGAAATCGAAAATCTTCCGCTCCTTACTGTTGGGTCCAGGGGTGTTTGATGATATCGCGAGATATAGAAATCTCGCAATAAATTAAAGGTAAATCTCTTATATATATATATATATATATATATATATATATATATATATATATATATATATCAGTAAAAATATATATATATATATATATATATATATATATATATATATATATATATATATATATATATATCAGTAACTTAATATAAATTCATCCAAAAATTCAAATAGAATTATAAAAAAATTCTATAATTTCATTTTAAAATAATAAAAGAGTTATTTATGCAAAAGCCTCGCATTTCGCAAGACATGAACAAAATATTTATTATTTATAATATATTTAATTTAAATCTAAAATACATAGCATACATATATATCACTATATAATACAGGAAATAATCCTTAAAATTTTATTAACCTAATAAAAATACTTTTAGTCTAAATTGTTGAAAGCAAAATACTATAGATAAAATGGTTGCTAGTTTTTGAATAATAAGGAAAAATAATATAACTATTTAATAACTTATTAAATAAATAACAAATGCCATAAAATATTTATACAGAATATAATAAATTTTCTAGAAAATAGGGGTTAAAGATAGTAGACTAGTCAGGGTGTATGACTACACTAGCCATGCCTTATCATCTAGTCAATGTGCGTAGAAAAATTTTACCTTGACTATAGCTATGTTTATAATAACAACAATAAAAAATATAAAATAAAATTCAAAAATTCTAGGGGTTTACATCCTACCCAACTTATAAAAATTTTGTCCTCGAAATTAAAATAAAACTTAATATAACAATAAATCTTAATGGAAGGATATAGTGAGGCTGAATAGTAAGGAAGAGCAAGTAGTCACTCCGTAACTCGGTTTTCGAAAAGATGGAGGAGTTATTTATACGAAGATTTTAAACTGGCACAATATTCTACATGACAAGGTGTTCTTGGTCTTGCGTGAATCATGGATATTCAGTCCGTCTGATGGAACGGCTCGATAAGGTTAAACATCAAATGGGACGGAAATGGATATCTATAGTTTTTTTTAAGGAAATCGGGTTATACCTGTGTTGTAATTGAAATGAAGCACATAATGGTGTGTTTTGGTGGAACAGGTATGTCATGCATGTAGGGAGGCTCGTCTAGTTCATGTAAGTGAAGGTTGTTGGAAGAAAATGGCTAATGCTGTGCTTCAAACATCAAAGTCACAGTAAGGTATCGAAACGATATGCATAGAGATTGGGTGATTTCCTCACATCTAAAGCATACGAGTATTGTGACGGAGGCACAGATTTTTAAGGTACGCCATTTAAGATTTCTAACGAAGAAGCCAAGAGTTCTATTTATAAGCTTGCTATAGTCATGATATTTCTAATGGTACCAAAGATAGTGCTCATGCATGTTGTCTAAGTTACTGAATGCATTGCTCAATGCTAAGCCATGAATAAATAAAGATTAAGGGTATAAGTAGAATAATACCTGCCAGATCTCTAATCTCAGGATGGGGGTTTATCACAGCCATGGTAAATGCTTTTCCTTGTCTCGACGGCTCGGGGCAATCAATAATCCTGTGTTGTTCCGATCCGCACCTCAAGCATAAGCCGAGACGAATCCGACATCCGTCTCGAATGTGGCCCTTCTTCCCATAGTAGTTGCAGGTGGGCTTCTGATAGGGTGTGGGCCTCTGCTGGTACTGTCCTATAGGCCTCCTGGTTGGTCCACCTTGAGTCACCCTAACTGGTACAGCTATTGGTGTGGGGCGCCTCTATGCCTGCTGTTCCTTGCGAAGAAGCTCCTGGGTACGTTCTTCCACCAAGACAGCTGCATGAGAGACTCAAGATTGGGTAGTAGTAAAAGTCTTAAGTTCTGGTATGAGCCCCTGGTGGAATCTCCTTGCCTTCTCCAGCTCTGTCGGAATTAATGTCTTACCAAATCTACTCAAACGGCTGAACTCTGTATCGTACTCATCTACCGACATGTTCCCTTGCTTCAGATAAAGGAACTGGTCATAGAGAGTGTCTCGAACGTGGATGAGGAAAAACCTCTCGTAGAATAGGTCGTAGAACTGCTTCCATGTGATTCCAGTGCCCAGTCGCCTCTCTTCAGCCTTCCACTAGTGATGAGCATTATCTTCTAAGAGTAAGTCGACTGCTGTCATCCAATCATGTGTTGGCAACTGGGATGCCATCAAAAATTTCTTTGTGCTAATAAGCCATGCAGAAACTTCTAAGGGACCCTCGGTACCCTTAAAATTCTTAGGGCCCATGTCGATGAAGTCTGCAATGGAGCCCAGATATGGTTATGGAGCTGGAGTTGGATCTGGTACCGGGGCTGGTGGTGGAGATCTAGCTAAGTAGGTCATCATACTCTGCCTCAACAGTTCCATTTGTTGCCACTGAGATTGTAGTATAGCATATACAAACTGGGTGGTCGGGTCCGTATCAGTCGGCAGTGGAGGCAGTTGGGGTCCGAGTTGTGGTAAAAACTGCTGAGGTAATAGGGATGGTGCAGTCTCTCTCGGTGGTACTGCAGTAGTTTGCTCAACCTGGCCGACTTGGGGCACTCGGGCTTCCTGCTGCACCGTTGATGGGTTCGTGGTATTCTGCTGTGGCTCTAGCTGATACGGAGTCACCGGGGTCATTTGGAAAACATGTTCTTCCTGGGGAGTTGCATCACCAGATGTGATGGCTAGGGTAGAGGTGGGTCCGCTGTGTAGAGTCATATTGCTGGCACGAAGATAAGGGCAATGTTAGAATAGATTCAGATAGGTTTTGAGTCAAGCAATTGAAAGAGAGTTTAATAAAGAATTTAAAATGTCAATAATACGTGGATAAGATCCTAGAAGGCGAATATGTTAAGCTAACCATATCTCAATCTACGTAAAATCATACAAAATGTGAACCAAATGCACTATGGTTGATCAGACCACAATACACCAGTTCTGATAAGACAATGTATTCGTGGGCACCCATAATAAAATATATGTCCTGAATAAGCTCGATGAGAGAGTAAGTTCGCAAAACTAGGCTATAATAGCAACATTAGTCAAGGTAGTCCAATTACAAATGCGCGAGATAATGATGAAAGAAAATATAAATAGCTTAAGCTACTTAAGAATCTAAGTCGTGTCCGATATTCGTGCCTATGCAGTCGTCCTACTGTCTTCTTGTCTAAGGCCTTGGTTAAAGTCAATGAAGATAGGTTATAGGGCTTCCTACCCAACTTACAAGAGTTGGACTGGTAATGTGATTGAATGGTGGAACATGACGACCTAGTACGCACGAAAGAGGGGTAAGGATTTACGGAAGAATACTTTAACAAGAAGGAACCAAGTTAGGCAGTTGGGAGTTCGAAATGAAAGCGAGATAGAATGTCATATATATGGATGAGATCCTAAATTTTCTAATCCTATACGCAGGCTTGCTTGGTACGATAAAGTAACCAAACAATTTATCTTGACCTGCATGGGCCACCACAAAAACATGTAACGCCCCAGTTCCAAAATACGTAGGACTAGGAACGTAGCATGCCAGCTGCATATATACGAGATATACTCCAATATATAGAAATCTCAAATATACACATAAGCTGTTTTGTAAATAATAATAACAGACAGTCACAGGTAAAAGCTAATCTCATCTACAGTAAATATAAAGAAAATGGAATCTCATAATCAAAGTAAATGTCAAAATGTAATGGTTGACCGGGCGGAGACAAATCCACTATCGGCACTAGAATAAACTGAAAGGAAATAGAGTCCAACCTCTAAGATAAATAGAATAAGTAATGATGACTAAATAGGCTCCTCGACCCAATAGGGACAGCTGTGATCAGAAGATACAACTCGCTCGAGCGTGAAGGATGAGTCTATACCGGAGCCATACTCCTGCGGGAATTCCTGTACACCTATACCTGGAGAGATCACCAGGTCCTCAGAGGGGCGTAACAAGATACAAAAAGAACATGCCACATAAACTGAATAAATACTGCTCAATAAGAATAAGTAAGATCAGATCATAACATGGTTCAATACACACCTATTGAACTAGCCCACCATCCCTCCAACCAAACAAGGACATGAGATGGTAAACTAATTCACGATGACGTATCTTTCCATGATATGAATCCAATATGCTATCCGGACCCCAATAAGGTTTAATACCTTTTCATCGAAGTAGTAAGCCACACCTACAACCAAACAAGGACAAGATGTGACGAACTAATCCGCGACAAGTTATTGTTCCAAGCCACGGTCAGATACAAGTACCCAAACCAAAAGTACTCATACCTAACGGATAAAGGTGCCTAACCATTCTAAGTAAAATGTAGTTAAGAACAATCCTTCCTGCGTATGGGCCCTGGCTAAATAGGATCGGCGTAGTCCCCCCTTGGGGCACCAGAGGCCCAATCAATAAGAGCATAACGTTCCGCAGAATGTCAGTGGCCGTCAGTAATCATGGGTAAGCTGACCCGCGTCTCCGGCGGAGCTCACGGGTTACAAAAGAGAAAGTGCATCGAAGCCCATATGCTAAGGAATTGTCCTCCCTGCCCAATGCCTACTATGTTGTATCCACAACACAAAACCTCTATTAACCGTTAAGTCAAACTAAGCATGCAACACCTATTAGTGGACATTCCTATCGTACGGCTTATACGTACCGGTGGCCAGCCAATCACGCATGTTCGAGTACTATATGTGACTCACAACTTCATGGTACAAATGTGTCAAGGCCTATGGATGCAACACACACAGGGTGGTAACTTAACTCTAAGTTTATTGTGTAAGAAAATAATACATAGCATGAAATATAAATGAACAGTAAGTTCTAACAAGTTGTGCCATGTATCACAGTTTATTTTGCATAAAGAAAATAATAAATATTGCATGAAATATGAGCTAAAATAAATAAACAGTTGGTGGCAAGGTATCTTGCCTGGAGGTAGTGTGCAGAATGGCGACGCCTGAAGACTCGAATCGTCAGAATAGGGAAGCACTGAAAGCCAACTTTTATGAACGACCTCGGATGCTGAAATAAACATCACGAACAGATTTGACATAAAAGAAATACCTAGGAAACGCCTGTCCAAAATTCTAATTCTGGAACAGGGGCAAAATCGTAATTTCGGATCAAAACGATGTCCGTCGTTGGACCCATTTTGTACCGAAATGCGTTCCAGAATCTACGGTCTCTAAAGTCGTCAAACTACATGTCTACGAATCCGGTTTGAGGAGACGAACCCAACCGTATGTCCAAAGTTGGATTCCGGCGGGCTGTGCACAAAATCGTCCGTTAGAGAGGGTCGCGGGTCCGCCAAAAAGGCATTCCGATTTGACCTTCTCAGAATCGAACCAAACTTGGCATACAGGACCAAAAAAAATGATACGGTCCTGATGGCACAAGTTTTGTGTCGATTCGACGAACGTACACTAAGTTATGGGCTAGTTTGCAAAACGTCGATACGGGGGTATCTCGACGGATACGCACTGATTTCGTCGCACACACACAACGAAATCGAGTTCCGTCAGTTCCCACACGTCGGTAACATCTATACGCGCCTTTCGATGCATATAGTGCATGACCACGTTGCCCGGTTTGTCGGGGCGCATGCCGTATCGGGAAGTTTTATTGAGATTTCATTATATTTAAAATCAACTTCCTCTCAACTTTGAAATCGCGATTCTTTGCATACAGGGAATAAAAAATTAAACTGAAAGAAGGGAATTGAAGTCCTATATATTGGCTAAATTGTTGTTCAGAAAATTTTTCCAAAACTTTTGCTAGGTTGGTCGAAAATCATCTAAAAACAGGGGTACTCGAAGTCGTAATTCTGTCTATGTAACAGTGTATTTTTCATCGACTTGGCGTCGATTTTTCCAACTGATCGTTGCACTATATCCCAATCTAGTTGGTGGGATATCTAGAGGGTTATATTGGCTCTCTATAGGGTTAATTAGATCGAAATTTGGTTACGTGAAATTGAAGATAAACACTAGCAAAGTTCGGTACCTGGCTGAATACAAAGCAGAGCACTGCTCTGTTCTCCTGAGCCTTCCGACGATCGCCGGTGGTCGGAGCGACGTGCAGGCGATGCAGTCGGTCGGAACTGCGTGCGGGAGGGAGAGGAAGACGGGGTGTTTGAGGAGGAAGTCCACGAGAAGGTTTTTGATAGGTTTCCTTGAAGGATCCCTCGCGAATTCATTTATGTTTCTATACATAAATTACCGAATCTTGGGTGAATTTGCTCATCAAATTTAAATCTAAATTTAAAATAGATTTGGTACAATCCTAGAGTTTATATGGTTGGGATTGCACGAAATTCTACCTGGGTTGAATCGATCAGAATTGGATGATTTCCAATCGATTCAGAAATCGGAAATCTTCCGCTCCTTACTGTCGGGTCCATGGGTGTTTGATCATATCGCGAGATATAGAAATCTCACGATAAATTAAAGGTAAATCTTTATATATATATATATATATATATATATATATATATATATATATATATAACTTAATATAAATTCATCCAAAAATTCAAATAGAATTATAAAAAAAATTTGTAATTTCATTTTAAAATAATAAAAGAGTTATTTATGCAAAAGCCTCGCATTTCGCAAGACATGAACAAAATATTTATTATTTATAATATATTTAATTTAAATCTAAAATATATAGCATACATATATATCACTATATAATACAGAAAATAATCCTTAAAATTTTATTAACCTAATAAAAATACTTTTAGTCTAAATTGTTGAAAGCAAAATACTATAGATAAAATGGTTGCTAGTTTTTGAATAATAAGAAAAAATAATATAACTATTTAATAACTTATTAAATAAATAACAAATGCCATAAAATATTTATACAGAATATAATAAATTTCTAGAAAAATAGGGGTTAAAGGTAGTAGACTAGTCAGGGTGTATGACTACACTAGGCATGCCTTATCGTCTAGTCAATGTGTGTAGCAAAATTTTACCTTGACTATGGCTATGTTTATAATAACAACAATAAAAAATATAAAATAAAATTCAAAAATTCTGGGGGTTTACAGGGCGTGACATAATGGTATCAAAGCACGGCTTTACGTCCTTGGATTCTTGTTCGATTTGTTTCAAATCAATGTTGCTACTAAGATGATTCTAAGCTGCTTCCGCGATGATTCAAAGATTGCTTCCGCGATTATTCAAAGTTGCTTCCGCGGTGAATCAAAAGTTGCTTCCGCGAATACTCAAAGTTGCTTCCGCGATGAAATCAAAGTTGCCTCTATGAGGACTCATAGTACTTCTGCAATTATTCCGTGTTGCTTTTAAACTATTCTAAGTTGTTCGCTTGACTGAAAGTCCGTTGATCCTTCTAGTCGCTCACTGGGTGTTCCATACAATAAGTCTAAATATATGGGCTGTGATATGTGTGCTTTGTTGAATTTCTAAAAGATATCAAAACGAATAACAATGATGCGATGCGATAATAAGTTTGCGACGTATGCTGGATGTCTCATGTGTGGGTTTCATTGAAGTCGATTGTTATGCAGCAATCGACCGTAGGTGATGGCATGGTATGTTGGAACAGAATGTGCATAGATTTCGGTGAATAGAAATCGACAGAATCTTGAGTCGGTATTTGTGGTCAGCATAACCACTGCAGGATGGATAGTCCATATTGGACGTGGGTTTGATGTGAGGGAATATCATGTTGAGTATGGCTTGAGCTCTGATTGGTATATGGCTTTACCCTCTTAGCGATAAGGTGACCCTTGATGTGTTTATAATTTAGTGATTGCTTTACCTATAAGGTATTGGGTAGTACCGAATCGTAGCTGAGAATACGATTGATACATGACGGCTAGGCAGGTCCCTTGATTAAGTTCGGATGACCCGTTGTGAGATTTTGATGTGTTCGGATGAACCATCGCTAGACTTTGATGGTTAGCATTATGTTGGGTAACAGGATTGTAAGCTTGGTAACGATGGTGTGGTGTTGCTATCGAAAGATTTTGCGAGAACAACTATAGATCGAATATTTTGATGGTGATGTTAGACGCTTATCGAGATGTTGTGAATGATTTAGAAGATGCATAGAGTTGCATCAATGAGCGAAGGGTAGAAAATGGGCTTGAGGAATAGATGATCTTAGCACGTTATGCAGTGTGCTTGAGAGAATTTGATGTGTCCCGAATTAACAAGTTATGAACCTTGACTATTTTGAGGCATAGAGAATGGATACTTGTCCCTTGATGCATGAAAGAGTAGATGTTTCTTATGAGAGTCAAATGGCTGTAATATAAATAAGTATCGAGGTGCAATAATATGTAATAGACCATGTCGATAGATGATATTGTCGCATGAATAACGAGTTTGGGTGGAATACGAAATTGTTGGATGGTGACTTAGCGAATGAGTTATGTCATATTCAACTGGATAACCGATATGCGGATGCGGGATAATTGATGCCATAGAGATTGGATCAGTGCAGGAATGGTAAATCTTCTTATGGAATCACAAGGATATGATGCAAAACGAATATTGATGGTTAACGTGAATTGCTAAGAGATGACCGTGTTGGGTGCTAGCAAAAATTAATAAAGGATACCTTCGGAAGAAATACGATTATGTAGTTGCCTTATTTTGTTGGTTTAGAGAGTACAGACCGTATCGATGATCTAAAAATATGGGAATGAATATGTCACGAAGAGACCGTAGGAAAGAGATCGTAAGTGATAAACTCTTGAGGTAACAATGTTGGATTATGACTCAGAATAGTTGACCGATTGAATAGTTAATTTGAGTATGATATGAGGATGCAAGTTGGATTGAGCAGACGCTATGTTTATGCAAGTGGAAAATTAGAAGTTTGGATATTCGATTGAGGAGTTTTATATGATAGCTTCAGGATTGACCCATAAGAATTGATGGATAGAATTATCGGATTGATTTTGTCAGTTGTGGGTAAGTCTTGAATGAGACTTCATTGGGTATAGCCCGAGTATGAGTACGGGTAGAATGACTTGAACCTAGAATGTCGGTTGGTTGCTTAGAATGTCAATTGGTTGCCTATAATGTTAGTTGGTTGCCTAAGTTTCAGATTTGGTTGGCTATGTCATTTCAATTGTCCGTGTTGGGAATAAGTTCATAAGATTGGGATGGTGTCCCATGTCCCTAAGTTGGTCAGACCATAGAGTTGCCCCTATGATAAGAATTGGTTGCCTCTAAGATAAGAGATAAGTATGTCCCTGATAGCTATCCATCTCATATGAGTTAGCTGAATGTCTGGTTTAGCTTAGATTAGCTGATCGTAGAGACTTGACTGAATGCTAAGTTGACTGTTGGAAAACTGTAGGATGTCCCTATTGATGTTGCATGAATATAGTCAGAATGAGTAAGATGTGTCGGAAGGTAAACTTTGGAATGGAATAGAGATTAGAAAATTTGATATTATAATGTTGGATGGGATGACGGATCATGTTGGTTTTAAAATTTGGTTGCCTTTGTTGGAATGCTGGAAATTGTTAGAACTAGTTGGGATTGGGTTGATTAATGTTGAGCTACGCAAATTGATGGTAGTGCCTTAAGACAGTTGGAATAATTTTATTGATCGAATCAGAATTGAGAATGGATGTATGACGGAATTGGATAGTGCATGTAGTCGAGATCGGCGAGAGCGAAGGTGAATAGGAATGACCCTCGGGATTAATATTATTGGAATATGATAATTGCTTATGCGAGAGGATAATATGTTGGCTTGATTAATATGAGAAAATGTTTGAGTACAGCGAGAAATGTTACCATAATGGAATGATAGTACAATTTGATGGATGAATAATGATCGAGAAAGTTACGAGTTGCAAACAAAGTGTATGGATGCGAACTATGATGAGTACAAGATTTGATTGATGAGTATTGGGGTATTGAAATGAAATACGGCAATAGGATTTTATCAACTTTGGTGGCATGAATGACAATGAACTTGAAAGGAATACTTGATACATCTAAGTCGGGACACTTTGGAAATTTTAGATCGGTTGAGTAAAATTTATCGAGCTGGAATTGGTAACATCTATTGTGTTTTTAGTTGATTGGAACATTGAATAAACAAGTGGAATTATACGAGATGCTCGAAAAGAATTACTAATGTTCGAAAAAGAAGTTACACCGTAGCTCGTTCGTATTCTCTATCACTGAACTTAGCTGAAGTGCATATATTTCGGGGACGCCTAAAATATGTGTATGATTCCAACTAAGTGGTATGCTGAATTCCAACGAAGCCACGGGAAGGAATATCATGTGTTAAGGATTTGCACGAGTATCGGAGGAAAGATCAAAGATGGTAAACTATTTTGAATCAATTGGGATGCTGTATCGAGATAATACATTACTTGAAATTAATCGAGAGACTACGGAGTAATATTAAATAGTGCAAGTCGATCGTTGAGAAGTTCAGAAAAGTCGATTGAAGTTTTGGGGATGAGTTTTGTTTTAAGTTTCGAGAACGAAACTTTTTCTGAGTGGTATATATTTTAGTGTCCCGACCCGCAAGATGCCTTATGATGGATGGTTGGTTCGATGAAGGCTTGTTGGACTTGGGAATATGCGAAGGATCGCTTGGAAGGCTATGTGATCGTGGTGGTAATCATCCTATGAAAGTGAGTAGTGTTGAACCCTTCAAAGATCCTTTAGCTTCACGCTTAAAATAAAGGATTGTATGCAATGTTTCTTACTGAGTTGCTCAATATCACCTTGCATGGAATTGGGAAAGATAATGATACTACCAAAATATGGCAAAATTGCGACGAATTTAGCGACTCCATGAAAGGACGTCGCTAATTTTTGGGAATTTAGCAATGTGGCAACTTGACGTCGCTATTCGTCGCTGGTGGCGACCAATAGCGATAGTAATTTATTAAATGGGAATCTGCGTCGCAATGTCGTCACTACACGTCGCTAATTATTTAAATATAGTGACGTTTAGCGACGTCTACTCATGACGTCGCTAAAGTTTTTACTTAGGGCACGCTGTTTCCTTTTTCTCCCTCACTCAAAAATTTCTAAAATTTATAAAAAATTTCTCCCCCCCCGGGCGACCCCCTCTACCCTCGGCGACCCTCTACCCCTGGCGACCCTCTACCCCTCCCGGCGACTCCCTCCCCCCCGGCGACTCCCTCACCTCCGGCAACCCCTACCCCCCCTCCGTCGAGCTCCTCCTCCTCGAGCTCCTCCTCCCCCGATCCGAGCTCCTCCTCCTCCTCTTCCTCAGGTAAACCCTAACCTAACTCCTGTCCCTCCTCCTCCTCCTTTCCTACGGACACACACACACACACACACGGACACACACACGGACACACACACACAGACACACACGGACACACGGTTAGGGGTACAACTTGGACAGGCTAAACCCGAACCTAATCGGATAAACCCGTTAATGGGTTGGGTTAGGGTTGAAGATACTCGGGTTCGGGCTCGTATTTGGGTTAAAATATTTGAAGTTTAATATACATGTGTGTGTGTATTTGTGCACATCTGTGTGTATGTATGTGTGGCAGCATACAGTGGTATGTGTGTGGCAGTAAAGACAGTGTGTGTTCTCAGCTTTGTGTGAATGTATGTCTGAGTTCATGTGTGAGTGAGTGACTCTATGTGTGTGTATAGATATCCGAAATTTATGTGTGTCTGAGTGGACAGGGTGTTAGCAGTAATGTGTACACGTGTATGTGTGAATAGGAAATCAGTGAGCTATTTCAGTCTAGGTTTGTCAGTGTGTGTGTAAACAGTACCTAGGTTCTTAGGTCAGTGTGTGCATGAGTGTATAGCAGTACATGAACATGTGTGTGTGTAAATGTGTTCTCAGTTCATTGGGTACATGTGTATGAGTGTGTGTATAGGGAAATCAGTACAGTAGTAGGTAGTATAGGTTCTCAGGTTTTAGTGTAATTGTGTGTAGATATCAGGAAATCAATTTTCAGTCGAATGCACATGTATTCTCAGGTAAGTGACAAGCTTGTGAGTGTAAACATGTGTGTGATACATGCGAAATCAATGTTCACAATCAGTTTACAGGTTGACAATCCAAATGCAATTCGAAAACCCATAAATCCCGATGCATACATGAACCCTAACATGTATATTAGACTCACTATCAGTTTACAGGTTAGATAATATGTTAAGGAAAGGTTTGGTAATAGGATGTGGTTTGTGTTAGAGAGTGAGGAAATTGTGGAATATATGTTAGTTAGGTTTTATATTAGAAGTTTTATATTAGAGTTAGATGTGGGCTAGAGTGAGCGTGACAGGTTGAGGTATTTTGTGATACCAAGATGGTATCACAAGATAATTAGGATTTACCCTATGAAAGGGTAAAGTTCTAAGATACTTCAAGATATGAAATTAGAGTATCAAGATACCATGGCATGGTATCGAGATACGAGGGCATGGTATTAGGATACCATGTTGCGGTAGAAAAGTGCCTAGAAACTAAGGTAGGGGCTTGATAGTGTGTTACCCTTGGTAAGGTAATAGGGTAAGTTAAGGTAGTTGCCTAGAAGCTAAGGTATGAGTCTAAGGTGTTAGAATATGGTTAGAAATTGATTGTCTTGGTTTGTAATGGTTAGGATTAGTGCTCTTAGACTAGTTTTGACCTCGGTTGACCGTTTTGACGAAAAGTCAACGAAAGTCAAACTTAGCCTAAAAGTGACTAGAATTGACCCGAAACCAAACCAGAGTTGAACAGTTGACTGAAAGTCAATAGTTGGTCAACATTACCTGATGGACCCGACCCAACCCGAGTTCAACCCGATCCTCCGGGCTTGGTCTTGGGCTTCATATGTTGAACCCGAGGTCGGGCCGGGCTTGGGCTCGGGTTAGGCTTATGATTCATCTGGTTGGGCTCGGGTTGACCTCAAGCCCGACCCAACCCGCTCGAGTTGCACCCCTACACACGGTTACCATGTCTCTCTACTGTAATATACACTAGGAAGTTCGGATACTGTAAATATCGGTATTTGTTCCATGTCTATGTCTAGTGAAGGATAATTGCCTAGACTTAGTCAACTTCACCCAGTTTGACTAGTTTGTCCAAGATATTGACTAAGTCAACTCAACTTCACCCAGTTTGATTAGTTACTGCGCTGAACATGTGTGTCCATCTTTGCAGAATTATTTCCAAATGGATATGAATTACTACTTGCGAAATCGTTTATGGATGTACAATCATCGTCCTGATGATATGTGTGGTGTGCGGAATGAATACATAGCAGGAGTTGAGCAGTTCCTGCAGTTTGCTAAGACGTTCCTTCAGTACATGGACGGCACCAAAATTAAGTGTCCGTGTGTAAAATGTCATAACGTGAAATATTATCCAGAAGTGGAAGTGACATATCATTTGTACTCGAGGGGTTTCACGCCTAATTACTATCAGTGGACCACACATGGAGAACTTGTGTCTTTAGCATCAGAGCCGGAGCCTTATGTTGAGCCGTATATGCATGCAGGACCTAATTTTGTTTCAGATAATCATGCATACGATGACGGTTGTGTGGACATGGCTTTCGACGCTGCGGGGCCTAGTTTCGTTCATGATGCAGCCGAGGAGGCACCGAATGTCGATGCTGCAAAGTTCATGGAGTTGCTGGAGAATGCAAGGACTCTATTATATCCTGGTTGTGAGGATCATTCACCATTGGAGGTGGTTACAAGACTGTTGAGCATTAAGTCAGATTTTAGCATGTCGTAAGAATGTTACAACTGAGTGTTGGAGTTGATTATAGAGATCTTGCTGGCAGGTGCTAAGTTACCTAAAGACTTCTATCGGTCTAAGAGGATGGTGAGATCGCTCTGGATGGGATACGAGAAAATTGATTCTTGTTGCAATGGGTGCATGCTGTACTACAAAGACGACAAGGACGCAAATGTGTACAGATTTTGTGGTGCTGATCGCTATAAGACAACTAGTACAGGAAGGTCTACCGATACAAGAAGACCGACCGATTCAATGCACCACTTGCCTTTAATGCTGCGGTTGCAAAGATTATTTATGGTGAAAGAGACGGCCGAAAATATGAGTTAGCACATACGAGAACAGATTGAAGGAGTGTTGGATCACCCATCCGATGGAGAAGCATGGAAGCAGTTTGATCGAGTGTATCCTGATTTTGCTTCAGATCCGCGTAATGTCAGGTTGGGGCTATCTTTTGACGGTTTTACTCCTTTTGGTCTTTCGGGATCCCAGTATTCGTGCTGGCCTGTGATTGTCACTTTGTATAACCTACCGCCTTGAATGTGCATGAAGACTCAGTACATGTTTCTAACCGTTATAATTTCTGGTCCGAACAATCCCAAGAGGAACATTGATGTGTACTTACAGCCTTTGATAGATGAGTTGAATCAGTTATAGAAAGTAGGCGCTAACACGTACGATATTTCCAAGATGCAAAATTTTCAGATGAAGGCAACCCTTATGTGGACCATCAACGACTTTCCGGCCTATGGAATATTATCTGGATGGAGCACTCATGGCCGTCTCTCATGTCCGTATTGTATGGACCATACTAAGGCTTTTCGCTTGAAACATGGAGGAAAACCGTGCTTCTTTGACTGTCATCGACAATTTCTGCCAAAAGATCATCCGTTCAGAAGGAACAAGAATGCATTCCGTGCCGGCATTGTAGAGAAGGGTGATCCACCTCCAAGGTTATGCGGAGCCACGATATGGGAGGAGGTTAGAGATTTTCCAAGTGCTATCGAAGATCCTACAACTGGGTACAAGTGCGATGGATTTGGTAGAGATCATAACTGGACAAAGAGAAGCATATTTTGGGATCTGCCATATTGGAGTACCAATCTGATCAGACATAATCTTGATGTCATGCATATTAAGAAGAATGTGTTTGATAACATAATTAATGCTGTGATGGACGTAAAAGAAAAAACAAAAGACAATCCCATGGCCAGGTTGGACTTAGAAGAAATATGCAAATGCCCTGCGTTGCATTTGATAGAGGAGAATGGAAAACATTTCCTGCCGAAGTCAATTTTCTCACTGGATAAGGAGGATAAAGTGAGACTTTATCGGTGGATCCAGGGCCTAAAATTTCCAGACGGATATGTGTCAAATCTGAGAAGATGTGTCGATCCGAAGGAAAACAAATTGACGGGTATGATGAGCCACGATTGTCACGTATTCATGGAGAGGTTAATTCTGATTGCATTTCAGGAATTCTTACCGCAGGCAGTTTGGGATCCATTGACGGAGCTTAGCATATTCTTCAGGGATCTCTGTTCTAAGAAATTGCTCGTTGATCATCTAGAAAAGCAAGAGAATGATATTACGGTAACACTGTGCAAGATAGAGAGGGTGTTTCCTACTGGATTCTTCGACTCTATGGAGCATTTGCCGATTCATCTATCCTATGAGGCACGTATTGGTGAACCCGTCGAATATCGATGGATATACCCGTTCGAGCGACATTTGAATCACCTAAAATAAAGATGAAAAAAGGTACAGGTCGAGGGTTCTATTTGTGAAGCCTATATTCTCAAGGAGATTACAAACTTTTGTTCGATGTATTTCAAGCCTCATATTGCAACTAATAGAATGAGAGCTTCCAGAAATGACGACGGAGATCATGAATGTAATGATACAATACTGAAGGTATTCAATGCTCCAGGAAAGCCATCGGATAAAATAAAGAAGAGATATCTGAACGATGATGAGCTAAGGACTGCTCAGGTGTATGTGTTACTCAACTGCGACGATGATGAAGTAGAGAAGCTGGAGGGGTAAGTAATTAATACGTCTACATTATTTTAATAGTTTTGATTATTATACTGTTATATTAATTGAACGATGTTGTTTTTAGCATATTTAATAATAATGTGAAGTCAGGTAGGCCACACATAACAGAAGAAGAAGTAGAACAAGAAATAAGGCATTATTTTCCATCATGGTTGAGTGCATATATAAGACTTGAGAACTCTGTAATTACCTTTCTGTACATGCACTTGAGAATGAGCTTAATTTATTTTTTTGTGGTATTTAGGTCAATCGTCCATACGCAAGACTTGAGAATGAGACTATTAGAACGCTAGCCAATGGACCAACTTATGTTGCAAAAATATGGCCAAGCTACTGTGTGAATGGGTTTAGCTTCAAGTCAACAACTTGCTCGATCAGAGACAACTTTATGGATCTTGATTCCACCAAAAATAATTGTTTGTGTATCAGATCTTCGAACTACAAGATGTTGATACGGACAACAATTTTTATGGCGTCCTACGGGAGATTGTGGAGCTGACATATAGTTATGGAATATAGCCTGCTAAGATTGTGTTATTCAGGTGTGATTGGTTCGATCCGATTGAAGGTCAAGGTTGGAAAGTAGACAAGCACGGTCTTGTGGATATAAACTATCGACGTCGATATCAAGTCTATGAACCATTTGTCCAATCAAATCAGGTTCAGCTCGTGTACTTCATAAGTTATCCTAAACGGGAAACAACATGGTCGAACTGGTGGGCAGTATGCCAGACCAAAGCTAGAAATACCTTTGAGGTTGACGATATAGCTTATCAAGAGGATGAACTACCTCTTGTAACAAATATTATTGAAGTGGACACGACGAAAGTTCCTCATTACACATCTAATTGTGTAGAAGAAGTAGAATTATCTGAAGAGGAAGATGCAGATGAAAGTGAAGATGAAGAGGAGGAAAAAGAAGAAGAAGATGATGAGCTAAACAAAGTAGATAAATTTTTAGAAGAGGATTAAATCTGTACGTTTGTTTTATCATTATATTTGACACTTTAGTGACACTTTTGTGACTATGATATTTTTCAAAAATCTGTGATGTCTATCATATAAATATGTATATTTGTTTTATTGTCATATGTTATTATCAGGTATAACTAGACCCGGACGACGCGGAGGATATTATGTTAGGCAGTCCCGTGTGTGTCGGGCTGGAGATGCAGATTCCGTACCCTCATCCTCATCTCTGAGTATGCCAGTGTACCATTCTGTTCCCAGTCCATTACCGGGACAGGGCAGTTTCATCTGGTTGGCGACTCCTCCCTCATCGTCCAGCATTCCTTTCGCATCCAGCATTCCTCTCGCGTCCAGTATTCCTCCCGCGTCCAGCATTCCTCCTGCCGACGGCTCTATGGGGAGAGCCGACGCCGAGCATAAGGAGAACGATGATCAGACTGATCTTGGTCAGGCAGGAGGTGAGAGCGACCCTCCATGCGCTCCCCCGGACGAGACGCGTGTGGAGATTTGGACAGACTGGCCTACGAAGTAAGTTAATTAGTTAATATATATTTCTCAAATGATTATATGTACATATATATTCATAAAATTTATTATTGTATAGATATCGGCCTCCTGCAGTACAGAGACAGCTGGGTTATTTCTGAGGCAGAACTATGGTGGACCTTGGATTAACTACTTAGATGCTCCCGCAGATAGGAAGGCCTTTTGGTTGGCCCACTTCAAGGTAAAAAATTTGTTTATTTTTAAATTTTAATAATCATTTGTGTATATTATACAACTCTTTTTATTTTACTTCTTGTAGAGGACCTATTTCTATCCACCACACCGGGCGACGAAGATCGAGGCCCAATTTTCTGCCATCGTCGGCAAGCTCATCCGTGATGCGATCCACGACCAGAAGTCTCGTGATTACTCCGGAAATCCGATCCATGGTTGGATCACGCCAGAGCAGTGGACTGCGACGAAGGCTAGATTCGGCGAGGCCAGGTACTAGGAGCGGTCTGACAAGGCCAAGGTGGAGCGACCGAGCGCCAGTAAGTGGTGTGGTGGCTCCATTCCTATGACGGAGCATTTACGTCGTCTGGTACATTTTCTATGATGGACATTATTTTATATATAGTTGGATAGAATGTTTAATACTAATAATAGATAATATATTTTAACAGGTAAAAAAGGGTGAGGATCCCAACATGGTGACCGTCTTCCTGGTCACCCATCGAAGGGCTGGGGAGTTCATTGACGAGAGGGCGACGCAAGCATATGTACATTCTATTCTTTATATTAATTTACTATAATTTAGAAAATAGAAAAATAGATATCAATATAGACTTTAGCAAACACTTAGACGTTAGCAAACATTATTATATGCCGAGTTTCTTCGGCTACAAGAGGAGGGGGCTGCTGCTGCTAATACGCCAGCAGAGGGAGGGGCTGGTACTTCCTTCCAGCCTCCTACAGCTCCATCGTCGGAAGACCTCTGGATGACCGCTGTTGGTGGTCTTCAGAAGGGTACGTACTACGGTACGGGATCCTACGATGCCTATTTGGCTTCAGAGTCATCTCGGGCCCCCTCTGTCAGTACACAGTCTCCAACTTTGCAGACATCATCACGAGCTCAGGATATTGGTCGTCAGATCGACGAGCTGTATCGCGAGTTACAGCAGCAGATTTCTGATCACCATACCGCAGAGCGACGATCCGATAATCACCGGACGATTTGATGCGATCGAGCGCAGTATACAGGAGCTGATGAGTCTGCAGCAGGCTACAGCTGCCAGCTTGCACACGCTCACCAAGTCTATGGAGCGCACAGAGCATAAACAGATCGAGCTGGAGGGGTCGTAGAGGACCATGTCTGCCTCACTCACTCAGATACATGCTTCGATTAAGAAGAGTTCTCAGAGGATGGTGAGTACTCTTGCTGCGCATGCTGAGCGACTGCGAGAGCTGGAGCAGATACGTCCTCCCGGTCCATCGACGGTGCCGACTCCAGACGTTGTACTGCCTCCTACTGCCCATATAATGCAGCTCACACAGGAGCAGTATAAGTACATGCTATCTCAGATGCACAGCAGGGGTCCTCAGTGATCCAGTATATTTTTTATCATCTTTGTATGTATTGGCCCTATGGGCCCATTGATTATTGGTACACTGATTTTCGTTCTTATTTGACTCTGTTGGACATGTATGTTTGTTGGACATGTATGTTTGTTGGATATGTATGTTTGCGATATTTACTTTATTTGTATTTTCATTGAGTACATGTATGATATTTAGTTGTAGACTGTTTTGATGGAAGACTGTTAATTGGTTGTAGACTGTCATGATAGGAGACTGTTAATTATGATGATATTTGCGACGAGGATGACAAATGTACCTACGCTGGATTATAAGCGATGATCTGATATACAAAGGAGGTGCTGCCCAAATTTTAAAAAAATATAATGCGTAATTTTTGTGATGATGTGTGTCTGTGTTTATAGTGTATGTGAAATACAGTGTTCAAAACCATCGATAGTTTCGATTACTGTTGTATGTTTTATCTTGGACAGAAAGAGCAACAGTTCAGGGTGTACTTCTGAGAGCTTTATTTTCACATCCTTCACTTTCTCGGGACGTCGTAAAGGATCTCGAAAAGGTGAAGGACGTGAAAAGGAAGCTCTGAGAAGTGCACTCTGAACTGTTGCTCTTTCTATCTAAGATAAAACATAGAACAGTAAGCAAAACTGTCGATGGTTCGAACACTGCACTTCACACATACAGTAAACACAGACACATAGCATAACAAAAATATATATTATATTTTTTTAATTTTTTGTTATAATATCTGCAACATATAGCGACGATCTGCGACATATAGCAACGTATCCTGACGTCGCTAATTAGCACCGTTACATCACTATCCGTCGCAATTCGTTGCTCAGTAGCTGACGTGGCAGAGAGTTGACGTTGCTAATTTGGTCGTTAACGTCGCTATACTGCTGACGTGTGTTTGCCATTGATTGTAAAAGTGCAGAATAATTTTATAGGAGGACTGAACTTAGACTCACAATACAAACTCGCTCGTACAAAGAAAGTCCAGGAATGAAAACCTAGGTACAGCAATCTAAGTACGATTATTTATTTTTGATTCTGGGGGGTGACGGTAGAGGCTCGGAAAAGCGACGACAGCTCTGCCTTACTCCTTGGACGATCGGACGTAGCCTTGACTCTGATGAAGAAATGCTCTCGGAATGTGTAGGAAGACTCTTCTTTGCGTGCATTTGTCTCTCTATCTGTCTAGCTGGGGGTTTTGCAAGGGAATGGCACCTTGCTATTTATAGGAGTGGGGGTATGATCATTAGGGTTTACAATAATTGCCCCTTGAAAAGTCGACGGTTTGGGGTTTAATTACCATTTTCCTTGATTCTATTTTGTTGGCAATTAATCTGGGCCGTTAATCTTGATTGCAACAAATCTGGGCAGTTAATGTTGATTGTACCAAATTCGTATGGGCAATTAATGTTGATTGCCATAAATCTTCGTGATTTGTTATGACAAGCTCGGATCTCCTGCCACGTGTTCAATTTGCTTGATTGCAATAAATCTGATTTAATCCGGGTAATTATGATGATTGTACTAAATCTTGTTGTTGGGATTTGTTGATAGTAACAAATCTTAGTGGATAAATCTTGATTGATTTGGTGCCACGTGTCCAACCATCATTATGCTGCGAGCCGTAGGGACGCGGAAGGGGGGAACTGATCCTCTGCCACGTGTCCTAACCGCGAGCCACAGGGACAGGGTGTCTTGACAGAGCCGCATGAGGGTGGCTTCTCAGGATTTGAACCGCATGAAGGTGGCAGCCGCATAGGTATGGCCTCCAAAATCTGAGCCGCATGAGGGTGGTTTCCAACTGAACCGCATAAGGCTGGCCACGTATCAAGGCTGCATGGGCGTGGCCTCTCAACATTTGTGCCGTATGGAGATGGTCCTCATGATCCGAGCTGCATGAGAGTAGCGGCCGCATAGGGTGGATTCTCAGGATTTGAGCCGCATAAAGATGGCCCCCATGATCCGAGCCGCATGAGTGTAGCAGCCGCATGGGGGTGGCCTCCACATGAACCGTATGCGGCTGGCCACATGTCAAAGCTGTATGGAAGACTTTGGGATTTGATGGATCGTGCCAGCTATAAAGATTTTTTTTGTTTTCCTTGGAGCACACCTTTATGTCAGAGTCATCATTGCAACTTTATGTCAGAGCTGTCAGTTCACCTTTATGTCAGAGCTGCCTTGTTGTGTCATAGCATTAATTGAGGCCGCTGCTTAATAGCCAGCTGTAGAGGCGAGCCGTATAAGGCCACGTGGCTTTTACTCGAGCCGTATGGCTATGTTGGCGACTTTTGAGCCTCATAAAACTCTTGAGCCGCATGAAGCTCTGAGAGATTCTTTGAGCCACATGAGACTCCCTCTGCTTTGAGCCGCATAGATTTTTCTGTTCTATTCCATGCTTCTACAAGACCCCCTTCAAAGTTTTCAATTTGTAAAATTAAAATACTTTGAATAAGAAGCATGGCTATGTCCACATAAGCTCTTCTGGCCGTATAGGATGTTTTGGCCGCATGGACTTCTTAGCCGCATGGCCTTCCTGGCCGCATAGACTGCCTGGCCGCATGGACTTCCTAGCCGTATGGATCGCTCTGGCCGCATGGACCACTCTGGCCGCATGGACCGCTCTGGCCGCACACTGTCTTTTCTGCCATGTAGGCGTCATTAATTGTCCTTGATTCATTTTTTGATTTAGAGCCGTCTTTTGGGGGAATCCCAAGAGTCGGTTCATTAAATATTTGGATTTTGTGCTTTGATGAATCTCCTTTATGAGAGGGGGCAAAATCCTAGGAGTCGGTTTTGCCTGCAGCACACGACCCGAAGCGTTTATCGGTCCACGTGCCCCCCCTTTGTCCTCCTATAAATAAGAGTAATTTGGAGAAAGAAACTCTTTACTCTCTTTTCCAAATTAAGCTCTTCTTGCCCTAACTGTCGTCCTCTTCTTCTTCTTCTTCGATCAACGATGGCCCCCAAGACTTCCAAGGCCGCGGTGAAGGGTAAGGAGTGGCTTCTACGTCGACTGCGGCGCCTGAAGTTCATTCCGACGTTCACCCTGTCATTGCTGGTAAGGGTTTTGGCAGAAATTCCACAACTCAGAACTTCTACCATCATGGCTATGTCGCATATTTTATGCGCGAGCCTTCTTCGTCTTCATGAATCTGCATACTGTACTATGTGTACCGCATGTGCATCCCCATGTCCGAGATGCATAGGGGTATGCCCCATGTCCGAGCCGCATGATAGCCGTCTTGCGGCCGCATGAGCACTTTGTAATTTGAACCGCATAAAGGCCTGTTGAACAGAACTGCATAAGTCCCTCTGAGCTGAGCCGCATGAAGTCCTATTAAACAGGACCGCATAAGCCTTCCTTTGAACTTTGCCGCATAAGCTCATCTAGACTGGGCCGCATAAGGCTCCGCTAATCAAAACCGCATAAGCTCCATCGAAACAGGGCCGCATGAAGCTGCGCTGAGCCGAGCCGCATAAGCCCATCTGAACTGGGCCGCAGGAGGCTGCGCTAAAATCGAGCCGCATAAGCTCCTCTGAATTGGGTCGCATAATGCATAAGTTCACGCTAAACAAAGCCGCATAAGCTTGCGCTAATTAGTGCCGCATAAGCTCATGTTCAAACTGAGCCGCATGAGCTCTTTTAAACAGAACCGCATAAGCTCGCGCTAAACAGAGCCGCATAAGCTCATGTGGACTGGGCCGTATAAGCCTAAAACACTCGGTAGTTTTGTTTAGCCATCTTTTAACTTATTTCTTTTGTCCTTCTTCAGTGAATCTGCCAGTTAATCCAGCGGGAGATCCTCTGGTGGGTCGCGCTCAGTCTGCTATGGGTGTGCGATTCGACCATATAGTCCAATATGTGACGAACCAGCTTCCCACAGACGAGCCTTTGGACAGGATAAATGTTATCAAGAACCAGCCCTTCTACTTTCTCTGCGCCATGATGAACTCAGTGTAATTGGAGAGAAAATACCTGAAGCCGGCGTGCCTCTTTGGGGATGCTTTGTCTGTAAAGAACCTCCGAGTGCTAGATATATCCGAGAGTTGGGACTTTACTCTTGACGGGGTGGAGATCCATATCCCTCCGATAGAGCCTCATTTTCCTCTGTCATGGTTCAACATGTTACCGCTGGACATAAAGATGGTGGACACCTTGACTCCAAGCAGGTCGGAGATAATTGTGGGAAACATCCATTACAACAGGAATTTGGGGTCAGCATATGCGAAAGGGAACCGGTCAGTCGGTACGTGATGGGACTGGCTCTGGGTACCTTCATAAACATATCGGGTCCCAATTTCACGTTCTCTCAAGCTGATACCTTCTTGAACCAGCTTGCTCGGAAATGGTCCTATCCCGTCGGCCGGTTGGCATTGCTGAACTGGATAAACCCTATCCTTGCGTGGGCCAACTTCACTACATGGATTCTGCGGAGGTATGAGACTCCCTGCGTGAGATCGGCCTTTACCACGCCATTCAGGGTACCTGTCATGGTCTACCCATAAATAAGCCGATGTTTATGGCTCTCCTGGAGATGTACAACCGGCGGACGGAAACCTTCTTCACGCCTGGAGGGGAGCTGGGACTCGCTCTCCACGAGTTGTACGTTATCTCCAAGCTGCCTTGGGGGGAAGAAGTCTTTGAAGTGTACACCCCTACGAGCGAAGAGCTCGAGGATTTGGATCGACAGTTCCCGGGCTTTGTTGCCGTATATCGGGAATTATTATGTCACCACAGTACTTGTCACCAGACGGCCATCAAGAAGGATGGTAGCTCGGAAGGGAGCATTCCTCACACCACGTCCTGGGTCTCATACCTTTTCACACTATGCACCTCAGGCCGGGTCTCTTCCCAAGATCCTCAAACCCAGGAGGAGGTACAAAACCTGGCGTCGACTGCCAAGAGATCGAGGTCCACGGGCGACACATTTGGGTGTCAAACTGACTCCTTTAGTTATTTTTATCATGGTACTCAGCGACTGTCGAAGAAGGCGCTCCTTGCAGGATTTCTGATGGTGTGGCTACGGAACTGCGTAGTCTCAGGAGGGGCGGGTTCCATTGAGAGGATCAGTCGCCACTTTATCCTCCCTGCCGTAAAGCTGGTTTTTGGGGTCAGACTGGCCCTTCTTCCGGCCATGGTGTGCAGCATACACCATGGCCTTCGTGCCTTTTCGTCCAAGGTCATCGCCCGTGACACGGCGATAGATTTTGAGCGCATAGAGCTGCCATACCATTATCTGATTGGGTGGCTGTTAATGCACTGCTGGTCTTTGATGAGGCGTGGAGCAGAAGAGGCGTTATGGCTGATGATGCTTTCATTTTCCGATTCCACCATCAGCCCTGGGAGTGCAACACCATGCCAGCCTGTCGGAGGGCGCTGGCGAGAGTGGGCGGATACGACTTTTTTGTGTCTGTTCCTCGTTTTACGGCTGAAGAAGTGACGGGCGTACATGTTGATGGTACCGGACCTCCTCACCTCTTGCCTGAAAAATGCTCCTTTGGCTGCGTAATATCTGTCTAGCGCACCTAGTATATCGTAACCGCAACAACATCTACCTGGAGCCCTACTTGCCCAGCAGGTTCTTCTGCCAGTTTGGGTATAGCCAGCTATTCTTTGACAGTCTCAGCTTTTGTCTGGGCTTTGAATATAGCGTCCTGGACGGTATCAGGGCATGGCATTATTATGACACGGTTCATACCCGAACCACCTTTTCGGTTCCTGATGGTGAGGCGCCAGGGGAGATTTTGTATATGGCGGCCCTATACCATATTACAGTGAGCAAGCCTCCCGTTAATTTTGACCCGAGTACCAGCTTCATTGTGGGTACTGGCTTAGCGGAAAAGCCCAAGGGGTCTAAGACAAAGAAGAGGAGGGCGAACATCGTTCCTATGCCTGACTCGGAGTCCACCAATACGGACGAAGAGGATGATGAGCATGATGCCGATAACTCTCTCCCTCCTGCGGAGGAAGTGATGGCGGATCGGCCGCCTGTTGTGCCAGGTGAGGTGGTGGCAGATCAAGCCGCCTGTTGCGCCAGATGAGGTGGTGGCGGATCAGCCGTCTGTTGTGCCCGGCCTTTCATGCAAGCAAAGCAGGCGTGAGTTTATTGGTGGCATAACCTTCTTTGTGTTGCGGGCTGCGGTAAGATGCCGCGGGCTGTTAATTAAGGAAAGAGGCGAAGGTAATGACGCCATTTCGGAGGTGAATTGAATTGCGACCATCTCCTTCTTTAGTTCTTTCTTTTCCTGAACTATGATCTAATTATTTTTCTCTTCTCTGTAGGCGTCAGAAGAGTCGGACTCTCGAGAACCGGCTGCTGTTTCTGAAGTCAATCCGGTCCTGACCACTCTGATTAGTGACATGTGTGCCGAGATTATTTCTGTCGAGGTTCTCTAGGCGGCGGCTGAGAGATCTCACATTGCTGGGGTCGCAACTCAGGGCGACGTGGGCTCCGCTGAACCCATCTCCGAGACTGCTAAATTTCGACAGGGTGACGCTGACCCAGTCGTATCTCCTTCCGGGGCGGCTGGGGCAGGGGAACCAGCTGAATTCGGCTTGGAAGTCGCTGGTAAGGGGGCTATGGCGGCTGTGAACGAACTTCAGCCTCCACAACCCTCCCCTGGTAAGATAAGCCAAATCTTGAGTAGTGAGAAGGCTCATTTGCTCTATCATCATATCCTTCGGGTTAGGCTGATTGATGGTTGCTTTGGACATACAGGTCCAGCCTCTTCACTGCCAATGACGGACATTGTCAGGAAAGGCTCTACCAACAGGGATCTGGTGGGGAGGAGTGTGCCCCCTCCTCTTTTGACTTATATTGAGGGGCCTCCCGCTGGATCGAGTTCGGTAGATCGGATGGCGGCGCAGCCGAGGCAGGGAGCAATGGTCCATGCGTCCTCCTCTGCTCATGTGACTTCGGGGGTCGACCTCTCCGCCTTGTCGAGTATCCAGGCTCTTCGGGCCGCGGAGGAGGAGTTAGCTGCTATTCACGTATCTTTTCGCTCGAAATTTGTTTCCCTGGTGGCAGGGGTGGCAAGTTCTAGCACGTCTCCTTCGACACTGCTGGCTACACTTTCTCTGACACCGTCCTCTACGGAAGTTCTGGATGAGGCATCACAGGATGTAGTTGACAGTTTCTACCGCCACTTGAAGAGAGGGGTCGAAGCTGCTGTGGAGCGGAGGACCTCCTTTGCCTTGGCCCGACAATGCGCTCGAGGCCAGATTGACATTCTTAAAAACCTCCTTGGTGGGGCAGGGATAGCTGCGCTTCTGGAGTCCAAACTGTTAGAGGCTGATCAGCTCGTGGCCCAGTTTCAAGTGCTGCGGCAAGCTGATCTGTCTGTTGCAATAGATCAGGAAGGGGATTCCTTATCACTGTGCTGGAGAAGGTAAGGATTACACGAGATATGTCCAAGCCGGTTATAATGAAGGACCTTAGCGACCTATCTCTTCAGTATGACCAGCTGAGCAGCAGGAGCGAGGATTGCATGGCTCGAAAAGCGGCCGCCTCCCGGGGAATAGTCGATACAAGGGAGCAGATCCTCGAACTCCAGAGGAAGCTAGCTTTCTTGGAGTCTGAGCTCGAAGCTTCCCGTGCGGATAAAGAGCTGATCGTTCAGGAGGCCGAAAAGGTCACCCGAGCTTCTGCTAGCCTGGAGCGTGCTCTGAAGAAGCTCGAGGATGGCTGGCTGGCTCATGCGCACCTAGAAGACGCGGAACGGCTGACTCAGGAGGCCGAGCATCGGGCCAAGCAGGGATTTGAGCGGTCGACTGCCTTGCTGAGGGACCGTCTCATGGAATTGTGTATCGCCGAACCATAGTAAGCTTTTTTCCTTCTTTCGTTTTCGTTCTTTTCCTTTCTTGAGAGGGACGTGGTCCCCAGAACATGTAGTACTTTTGACTTTCAAATAAAGAGTATGTTTTATTCTACCCTTCATTTGTTTTGCTTATTGCGTTTGTGGTGTTGTGGTATTTGCCCCACTGGGGGACTGTTTGTGGACTTGTTACCCTTGGTATACCTTGGTTTTAGGTACGGATAACAAGTTTGATGGGGATACTTAGAACAATTCCACAGTAAGGTGGCCATGGAAGTTCCTGGTATCGGAAGAAAGAATGCCATGGAGCAGCTGGGCTCCCGGGACATGTACTAGGAAACTTAGTACAGCATTTGTGGTCAACTGAGGACATTTATGGGCCTATTATCCTTGGCGTACTCCGGTTTTGGGTACAGATAAAAAGTCGAGAGAAAAACCAACATACTTACTCAGAGGTAAAGAGGACGTGGTAAATATGAGGGATTCTTCGATGGAGCCTTCCCACTCAGAGGTAATGAGGACATGGTAGGAGTGGGCTCCATAAAGGGTACATAGAACAACTCAGAGGTAATGAGGACGTGGAAGTTCTATGTGAGGGGCTGTTTGTTTTTGATGGAAGTGAAAACAACTCAGAGGTAACATCGACGTGGTTGTTTCGAAAAATTTGTGGATCTGTTACCCTTTTTGTGCACTGAAAGTGCGGGTATTGGATCATAAGGAGGGAGCTCTTTTAGGAAGAAAGTTCAGAGGTATAATCATACATGACTTACTACCTAAAAGATGCGATATAGATTCATCTATAGTGACCAGAGTGTAAGTTCAGCGGTACCTGCGGGTACATAACTCGACAATCTGGGAGATTTGGGATTGTAGAAGCATGAAAAATAATAAAGAAAGATCCATGCGGCCAGAGAGCCCCATGCGGCTCAGAAAAGTCATGCGGCTCAAGGATCCATGCGAATGAAGGATCTATGCAGCTCAAACAAGTCTCATGCGGTTCAAAGAGGATCCACATGGCCAACAAATAGCTCTCTCATTTTGCATTAAATGCCTTGACGGCTGACAGCTTTGACGAGGTGACAGTTCTGACACGAAGAGATCATTATGACTCCCTCATAATGACGGACTCCTTGGGAAGCGAAGAAAATCTCTGACACAATCTCCCGAGATTCAGAAACTGTCATACGGCCTTGACACGTGGACAGTTGTATGCGGCCCAAGCGAAGACCAGCCCCATGCGGCTTACGAAGACTAGCTCCATGCGGCTCACGAAGACCATCCCCATGCGGCTCACGACGACTAGCTCCATGCGGCTCACAAGGACTATCTCCATCGGGTTCACTCATACTCATACGGCTCAAATTATTACCATGGCAGCCTTAACACGTGGCCAGCCTTATGCGGCCTAACTTTTCTAAGGATCAGATTTTTGCTGTTTTGACACGTGGCATGATAGCAGGGCACGTGGCATCAGATTGATTGAAATCTCTCAACAAATCCTAATGAAATATTGGGATCAAATCAGATCATTTGCAAATAAGCCAATTAAAGACACGTGTCGAAGAATCCGAGGTTGGCATGACAAATCAGGAGGATTTATGTCAATCAATATTAATTACCCACAAAAGATTTGATGCAATCACATTTATTGCTCAAATCTCGATGAACGGCCCAGATCCAATGATCCTTAGCCGCCGACTTTCAAGAATGGACAATCATTGTAAACCCTAATGAGGCCCCCACTCTTATAAATAGTAGGGTGCCATTCCCTTGCAAGAGGACACACACACATATACAGAGATACACACACAGAGAGGGACATATACACAGAGATAGACATAGAGATCCAGAGAGCCTGAAGAGAGAGCATTTCTTTATCAACGCCAAGCAGTTCTTCTACAGAGCCAAGGCTGCACCCGATCGTCCAAGGAGTAAGGCAGAGCTGCCGTCGCTTTTCCGAGCCTCTACCGTCACCCCTCAGAATCTAAAATAAACAATTGTACTTAGATTGTTGTACCTAGGTTTTCGTCCCTAGGCTTTCTTTGTACAAGCGAGTTTGTATTGTGAAGTAAAAGTCCAGTCCTCCGATAATTGTTCTCTTCTTTTATATTTTATGGCAAACACGATGGCGACTCTGCTGGGGACAAACTCGTCTACGGCTGAGGAGTTGGTGACGCAATCGGATGCAGCCAAACTTGGCTCCACACAACAGAAGATGGTCGTCCGCTTCGACCAACAGGCGTTTGAAGAAATGCTCTCTAAAGGAAGCGATGGCCCGGTCCAGAAGCAAACCCGCACAAAGAAAGCTCGCTGCGAGTGGAGGCCAAAATCATTTGCTCTTCTATAAGCTCTGGACGGGGTACTCTCTGCTACCCGAGACGGCGAAGGCGACTCTCATACGGCTCCACTTCGAGCCGTAGAGGACTCTACTGTCCCCAAGTCCGGCAGAGGAAAGCACTACGATGTTGGACTTGCAGAGACAAAGAGCGACTCTATGCGCCCTAAGAAGAAGCCGAACACTCCTGTGGCTAAATCTGCCAACCATATGCAGGAGGCTGATGCGGGTGAATCTGTCAGCCGCATGAAGAAAGTCTATGCGGCCAAGTCATCCAGCCGTATTGAGAAAACTCATACGGCTGAGACTCCCAGCCGTATGAAGAAAGCCTATGCGGCTACATCTGCCAGCCGTATGAAGATTGCTGATGACAGCCGCATGACGCCCACTCCACGCGGCTCTGTCTTCGACCGCCTCTCTTATGGCCCTGATCTCTTGTGCTTCCAAAAAGACATATCTGACTCTCTCCAGTATCACTTAGACTCTTCCTACTATGTGCCTTTATGCACTAGAGCGAAGAAGTCTAAGGCAGCAGAAGCCTAGCGAGTTCGGTCCGCTGATCTGATCTCTGACCATCCGAGCATCCCGTATACTGTTACGCGGGCCTCGGATGGGAAGTTGTACAGAACCACTCGAGTCTATCCCCCGGCGGCAAACGGACAGAGAGTTTTGCAAAAGTCTCCCAAAATTTAGGGAGCAAACATGGTCGATCCAGACCCATCCGACTTACGTGAGGCCATCCTCCACACACACAAGGAAAGAGAAGATGCATCGGGGTGCAAAGAGTCCTCCCGCGGACGTCACTGTACCCAAGTCATTGTCAACTGCTGCTGCAATAACGCGACGGTACGAGAAGACCGGCAGTCCGTCTTTCAAAGACTGCAACAGCCATCTTCAGAAGACGAGGCACTTCCCGTCGTCTCCTGCAACTCTGCTCAGAAAGTCCCCGCCGATGGGAGAGGGAAAAAAACCAGTGCTCCTAGCCCGAAGATATTAACCACTATGACTAAAAGACTGTCGTCTAAGTGGGTGCCCACCACCGAAGTTTTCCAAGGCATCCGTTCTAAGACGAAATCTGCTACAGTGGGAGATTCGTCATCCACACCACTGGGGGTTGCTGGGGCTGGAGGTAGCACTCCTCCGAGCCTCCACGATAATCCGATGTTCCAAGAAGACGAGCCGGGAGAAACAACTCTCCCATCAGATGCAGCAAACCCCGACGTTCCCGAGGACGTCCACAATTCGTAAGACGAGGCGAACTCGGAGACTGAGGGTACTATTTCTTCTGAGTCCGAACCAGAGGAGAACATTCCCACATACCCCGACGACTTCTCACTACAAGGGTATGATTCGGAGGGCGCTTCCTCTACCGCTCCGTCCATCTCTCCTCATATAAAGATGGTGTTCATGACGGACAGCAGCCAAGGTAGTTCCAGTGATCGCCAACGCATCGACACTCTGGAAGCCATATTACTTACCTTGGTAAAGTCTGTGGACAAGATCAAAGCGGCCCTTCCAACTCTGCAAGGAGGGACGCCTGGCCAAACAAGCGCGGGTCCCGCGGTCAATGCGGACTCGAATTCAGCGGCACCGAACCTGGGTAACAATCCACCTGAAGTAACGGCCCCCACCGCCGTGGATGAGGCCCGCGAAGCGAGAAGAAAGGTCCAGGAGCTCCGAGCCATGTTTCACGCTCGAGAAAATTCTCAAGACCTCAGAATACGACAACCATACCCTGCTGCCTGGAGGGATGTTCCATTCCCACCAAGATATAAGCCGTTCAATATCAATCCTTACGATGGCAAGACCTTAGCAAGTCAGTACATCACTTACTTCGAGGTCACCACCGACCATCTGCCCCATGACGATGCCATTCTCACACGATTATTCATCGGAGCATTGGAAGGGGTCGCCTTCGACTGGTACCGCAACCTGCCAGACAACTGCATCCACTCCTTCGCCGGCTTCAAGCGCATGTTCTTGGAGAAATTCTACGAAGTAGGGCAGGACATCACAATGTCCACCCTCATGGACGTCGTCCAAGGGGAGAAAGAGCTGACAAGAAACTATATTGAGCGGTTCCGCCAAACCGCAATGAAGTTGCCGTCTGGAAATCCGGATTCCTCTTTGATTGAAATTTGCCAAAAGAGATTGCTCCTAACAATCAGTCTCTGGATGGGCGAAAGTCAATTCAAGGACTGGAAGACGTTCATCATCAGTGCCACAAGCGTCGAAGAACGATTGAAGAAGGCTCGCCAATTAGGATTGCACATCTCGAACGGAGAGAACAAGGGCAAGCGTCCTAACACCAAAAACGATAATGGGGGTAGTCCCTCCAACAATCAGGACAGCAGGGGTAAGCAGGCTATGGTGGCCGACACAGCACAGAAACCTGAGCCAAAGCCGGCAGACAAACAATGGCCGCAAATCACTTACTCCTTCGAAGACGGTCACGTCAAGCCCATCTTGGACATGCTCATACAAGGAGACAGGATTCAGCTTCCTCCACCAAGACGGGAACCGCGGCCGGCAGAGATGGAGAACCTAAAGTACTGCCATTACCACCGCTACGTCCACCATGCTACACACGACTGTTACCAGCTAAAATGGTACATCCAAAACCTCATCGATTCGAACGCTCTGGCCATCGATTTCGAAGAGGTAACCGTGGCAGCCAATATGGTATTAGTACAAATTGGCAGTTTCCCTCCGACGAAAACTCAAGATGATGTGGTCCCCATCCCTCTAGCGACAATGGAGATTACGAATCTTCCACCTCCCCGAGATCAAGCTGCCGGTCTAGTGCCCCTCACCACATCACGAGAGGAGGTCATGTGGGTCCATCCAGACTTTGTATCTAAAGTGACTCAGTCTACACCATCCTCCATTCGCAAGAGCAAGAGTGGAAAATTCAGGTCCTGTCACACAATCTCAGCAGATATTGAAGAAGCTACAGCCGTCGTCACACGGTCTGGGGCACAATCCCAACCTATGGCTGACAACTCAGCTGAAGATCATCAGCCCACTACAACCGACGCTCCGGGACTGGCTCAGCCTCCGACGACCGACAAGCCTAGGCCGAAGGAGACTCGCTTTGACAAATCCCTCCGAAAAGAGACACCACAGGGGCTGGAGAGGCCCTACAACTTCGACATCTTGGCGCAATTGGCCAACACACCGGCCAAGTTGTCACTATACGAGCTTCTGAGACTCTCAAAGGATGTGCGAACGACTTTGAGCGATGCACTCCAGAATGCCGACGCCTATCTGGCTCAGGTCAACCTCACAGGAGAGAGCCCGCCTGCAGATCTCCAAGACAGCGCTCGCACGGGAGCAATGCCCAATATTGTCTTCACTCCGCAGGACATGCTCATCAAAACCAACATGCACGATCGTCCATTATACTACACTGGATATATCGGCAACGTAAAGGTGGATCGGATGCACATCGATCCTGGCTCTTCCATAAGCATTATCCCGAAGGGTCTGCTACATCATCTCCGCATCCCAATGCATTGCCTGACGCCTACAAGCACCGCCATCAGCGGTTTCAATTCGGACAGAAGCTACCCAATTAGGAAAATTCGTCTGAAGTGTCAGATTGGCGATCTCTAATCAGAAGTCACCTGCTACGTCATAGATGCAGACACTTCTTACAACATCCCCTTGGGGCGCCCGTGGATACACGATTATATGATCGTGCCTTCCACGCTACATCAGTGCTTCAAATATGTCGATAAACATAGCTTCGTGAGGACAGAATTTGCTGATATCGATCCCTTCAAAGGGGTCGAATCCTACTACTCAGACTCCTACCTATACAAAAAATTGAAGAGGCACCTTGATGAAGGAGACATGCAAGCTCGTACCGAGACAGCCGCAGGATCAGAAGAACCTCTGACGATCCACCTCCAGGCTCGCAAACCTGGCAAGTCCGTACCCCTTACAGCCACTCTACGTAAGGATGCAATCAGCCTCTCAGCACAAGAAGAGCAGATGATAATCCGGCTTCCAAGGTCTGGTCAAGTGCCAAGACCCACAACGGAGGCACTAACAATCAGGCTGCCGAGAGTCGGCCAGCCGCAAACGGAGAAGCTCAATCCCTCCGACAAGCCAATGACGATACGCCTTCTCAAGAAGGGTCGTCACCCCGATGCAAGGCCTGGAACTTCTAGCGAACCAACCACTCCCCGCCCAGCATCGAGCACCAGACTGGGGGTCTCTAGTCTGCCAACAACTCCCCGTTCTGCTCCACCAGCTGGACCCCTGACGATCAAGCTGCCTAGGTCGTCCTCTCAGTCTTCATTTACGCAGGGGATAGCCGAAGAGGAACCGAAGCTAGCCAAGTATGTGGCTGCCCACACTGATGTCCCTTCGCAGATGATGTAATCCCGCTAGAAAAGATATCTTACTTTATCAATAAAGGGCTATCTTTGAACTACCTCGAGCTTAACAAGCTTTGTACAATGTATGCTATGGAACACGGTATAGGCACTCACCTACACACACAGGTGACAAACGTGTACACCGCAATTCAGCTTACTCCAGTGGAAGATGCTTACCGCATAATCGAGGGAGGGGACCATCCAATCATCTTCGGCCGGAAGGACGATCCACATCCCTTCACCATAGAAGAAGTCGACCTTGGGTCAGACGCCGGAAGACTGTCTCTGTATCTTTATAGCCCCCAATCCAAATATCTCATGCAGAAACAGGGGTATGATCTGGAGACGACACCAGGCTTGAACTACGGTACTGGACGACGATTACCTTTGAAGCCACCGGTCTCGGCTGACAAACCGTGGGACTACTATAGCAAGACTCGATGTGGGTTAGGGTATGTTACACCCACGATGACCCCTGAGAGTTCAGATAAAGAATGTGACTGGCATTCACATTCGACTGGGTCACCAACTTCTGACTCAGATACCAGCATCGGAGATGTATTCAGACAAGTCTTGTCAGTCAATATGGCATTCGTCGACGCTTATGAAGAAGACGAAGACATCCCTGAAATCCTCGAGCTAGAGCCGTGGGCCCAACAGTTGGATGCTCAATAGGAAAAGCGGTTCGAACTGAGAGAACCTCTTACTGAAGATGAGGTTATATAGGTCGACCTCGGCAGCGAATCTTCTCCAAAACCAATCTTCGTCAGTAAAAGCCTAACGGACGAAGAGCGAGAATCGCTGCTGGAACTTGTCAAAGAATACATTGATGTGTTCGCCTGGAGCTAAGAAGACATGCCGGGGTTAAATTCCGATATTGCTCTTCACAAACTCAACATTCGGCCGAATACAAAGCCAGTCAAGCAACAACAGCGACGCTTCCGCCCGAGCATCATGGATACGATCGAAGCCGAAGTTAACAAACTGATAGCCAGAAGCTTCATTCATGAGGAGCAACATCCTGACTGGGTCGCCAATATAGTACCCGTCCTCAAAAAGAATGGAAAGATTCGAATCTGTATCGACTTCCGCAATCTGAACGAGGCATGCCCCAAAGATGAATTCCCCCTCTCTATCACAGACATCATGATTGACAACACTTGCGGCTTCGAACGTATGTCATTCATGGATGGCTTCTCGGGGTACAACCAAATCAAGATGTCTCCTGACGACGAAAAGCATACATTATTCCGAACACCAATTGGCACATACTGTTACACAGTCATACCTTTCGGTCTGAAGAATACCGATGCCACATATCAAAGAGCCATGAGTATCATCTTCCGAGACCACTTACGTAAGATGGTGGAGTGCTATGTTGATGACATCGCCGTCAAGAGTCGCTGTAAGGGAGACCACCTGCAGGATCTGAGGACGGCATTCGACCTGATGCGAGCACACAATTTGAAAATGAACCCCATAAAATCCTTCCTGGGCGTATCCAGCGGGAAGTTCTTGGGCTTCATCATCACCGCCCAGGGTATCCATGTAGACCCTGAGAAGACAAAGGCAATTATGGAGATGGGTCCCCCGAGAAATCTTCACGAACTCAGAGGCCTTCAAGGAAGGCTAGCTTAGATCAGGAGGTTTATTTCTAACCTCTCCGGGCGATGTCGACCATTCACCCATCTCATGAAGAAAGGCGTCTCATTCGTATGGGACGAAGAATGTCAGCGGGCCTTCGACAGCATCAAAGAATATTTGTCGAACCCTCCAGTCCTGGTGGCCCAGGTTGCCGGAAAACTATTCCTGCTCTACGTACGAGCAATGGAACATTCCCTCGGGGCTCTGCTGGCACAAAACTACGATACAGGCCATGAACAAGCCATATATTACCTCAGTCGAATGATGATTGGGCCAGAGCACCGATACACCACCGTGGAAAAGGAATGTCTCGTCCTGGTGTTCGCCATTTAGAAGATGCGACACTATGTTACTGGACAAACGATACATGTGATCTCACGAGTCAGCCCTCTCAGGGTCCTCATGACTAAACCAGGGGCACTCAGCTCTCGCCTCGCTACATGGACAATATTGATTTCCCCTTATCATATGATCTTCGTCCCGCAAAAGGCTATCAAAGGTCAAGCCCTGGCAGACTTTTTAGCAGCCCATCCAGGCTCGGAGTCGTCCAGAATATATGAAGAAATCCCAGATAAGGTCGCCAACTCGCATGTAACCTCTCACGATGATATATGGCGAATGTTCTTCGATGTTGCTTCAAGAACTGGACCCAAGGGCAATATCGTCGTCGGAGTCGGGGTGGTGCTGGTTTTCCTTCCGGATTGGTGATCAATCGCACTTACTCTCTCACAGAACCCTGCTCTAATAATGTGGCCGAATACAACGCATTGGTCATTGGCCTCCAACTTGTAAGGGAGCTGGGGGTAGAATATCTTGAAGCATACGGCGATTCTCAGTTAATCGTTAATCAAATCCGGGGCTCATACAAAGTCTGCCACGAAGACATGATCCCCTATCACCAAATAACGATCGACATCATCTCGTCGTTCGAGGGGTTCTTTATCGAGCATGTTCCCAGACTCCGAAATATCGAAGCCGATGCCTTAGCGGGTCTGGCCGCTTCCCTAGCAGTGCCAAATCATACTCATCAATCGGTGGACGTGATAGGCTACGAACTGGTCTGCCCCAAGAACAACGTTCAATTCGTGGCGAGTTATTCCGCTCAGACGATCGACGACATCCCAGACTGGAGACAACCATCATTGACTTCGTCGTCTATGATATCCTCCCTGAGAACCCAAAGGAAGCTACCTCCATCAGACGGCGTTCTCTTATATTCTTCTACGATACAGAGACGAAAATGCTGTATCGCCGATCCTACGATGGATTATTGCTTCGGTGTCTGTCAAATACGGAAGCCAAAGAAGCCGTACGAGAAGCTCATGACGATATTTGCGGGGCCCATCAGCCTGGCCCTAAATTGCAAGACCGTCTTCGCTGAATGGGCTACTACTGGCCCATGATGGTAGCAGATGCGATAGACTATGCTAGAAAGTGCAAAGCCTGCCAAGTCCACGCAGACTTCATCCACCAACCATCCGAATTTCTACATCCGATAGTGGCGTCCTGGCCATTCGAAGCATGGGGGATGGATATCATTGGTCCAATCACTCCACCTTCCTCCCGAGGACATCGCTTCATACTCGCAATCACAGATTACTTCTCCAAATAGGCGGAAGCTGTCTCGCTCGCAGAAGTAGAAACTTCAAACGTGATCAGCTTCCTTAAGCATCACGTCATCTATCGCTTTGGACTGCCCCGGAGGATCATCCACGATAATGGTCCGCAGTTTGCAAGCCACGCCTTCTATCGGTTCTGCGACAAGCACCATATCCAGAATATTGCTTCGACGCCATACAATCCAGCAGCGAATGGGTTGGCAGAAGCATTCAATAAAACCATCATCAAATTACTCAAGAAGTTCGTATCGTCCAATAAACGCGACTGGAATGAGAAGCTTGGTGAATGCTTGTGGACGTACCGTACCACAGTCCGAACGACCACAGGGAATACACCATTCTTCCTGGTGTATGGAAGCAAGGCAGTTCTCCTATTGGAGACTCAAATACCCTCATTCTGCGTCGCCCTCACTTATTAATTGACGACGAATGATAACTACCGACGTCGACTACAAGAGTTAGAGACCTTAGATGAAAAGTGCCTCCTGGCTCAGCAGACGATCGAGCTATACCAGGCACGCATCTCTGGAGCCTTCAACAAGAAGGTTAAAATCAGAACATTCCAAGTGGACGATCTCGTTCTGGCAGTCCGGAGGCCGATGGTCATGACTCACAAGACCACCGGCAAGTTCCAGCCAAAATGGAAAGGTCCATTTATCATCGAGGCTGTATTCTCCAACGGTGCTTATCGCCTCACAAAACAAAATGGAGACTTGCTCATGTTGCCCGTCAACGGCAAGTTCCTGAAGAAATATTATGTCTAAACGATATTTTCCAGATCATTGAGTCATGTACCCGCTGGTGCCGCTGAACTCACTTTCACAGTATCCTAGATTATTGAGTCATGTACCCGCTGGTGCCGCCGAACTCATATCCGTAACATTCCAGATCATCGAGTCATGTGCCCGCTGGTGTCGCTGAACTCATTTTCATAAAATTCCAGATTATCGAGTCATGTCCCCGCTGATGCCGCTGAACTCACATCCACAATATTCCAGATTATCGAGTCATGTACCCGCTGGTGCCGCTGAACTCATTTTTACAACATTCCAGGCTATCGAGTCATGTACCCGCAGGTGCCTCTGAACTTACTTTCCGGTCACTCTTTTAGATAGTAATTCATGTATGACCATACCTCTGAACTTTCTTCCTGGAAGAGATCCTCCCTCATGATCCACTACCCGCACTCCCAGTGCACAAAAAGGGTAACCGATCCACAAATTTCCAAAACGGCCATGTCCTCATTACCTCTGAGTCGTTTCACTTCCGCCAAAAACAAATCACCCCCTACATAGAACTTCTATGTCCTCATTACCTCTGAGTCATTCTATGTACCCTCCTTCATTGAGCCCACTCCTATCATGTCTTCATTACCTCTGAATGGGAAGGCTCCGTCGAAGAAACCTTCATGCTTGCCATGTCCTCATTACCTCTGAGTAAGTATGATGATTCCCTTTCGACTTATTATCTGTACCCACAATCGGAGTACGCCAAGGATAATAGGTCCACAAATATCATCCGTTGAGTCCACTCCTGCCATGTCCTTATTACCTCTGAGTAGGAAGACTCCACGGTAAAACCTCCGTACTTACCATGTCCTTATTACCTCTGAGTAAGTATGTTGGTCCTCCCTCGTCTTATTAATTATCCGTACCCTGAACCAGGGAACGCCAAGGGTAATAGGTCCACAAATGTCCTCTGTTGACCACAAATATTCTCCGCTGAGTCCGCCCCTGCCATGTCCTCATTACCTCTGAGCAGGAAGACTCCACGGTAAAACCTCCGTACTTACCATGTCCTCATTACCTCTGAGTAAGTATGTTGGTTCCCATTCATCCTATTATCCGTATCCTAAGTCGTGGTACGCCAAGGATAATAGGCCCACAAATGTCCTTTGCTAAGTCTCTTAGTACAGGCACACCATTCCTCATCATGCCCCGGGAGCCCAGCTGCTCCATGGCATTCTATCTCCCGATACCCCGAACACCCATGACCACTTTATTGTGGAACTGTTCTAGGTATCCCCTATCAAACTTGTTATCCGTACCTAAAACTAAGGTATGCCAGGGGTAACAGGTCCACAAATAAGTCCCCCATATGGGGCAAACATCACCACAATACCACAGGTACAACAAGCAATGCAAATGAAGGGTAGAAAGGAAAGTACTCTTTATTTGAAGGACAAAAAAAGCATTACATGTTTTGGGACCACGTCCCTCTCAAAGAAAAAATGAAAAAAAGAAGAAAACGGGAACAAAACAAGAAGAAAAGGCCGACTATAGCTCGGCATTACACAACTCCAAGAGGCGGTTTCTCACCAAGGCAGTCCCCCGCTCAAGCCTCTGTTTCGCTCGGCGCTCGGCCTCCTGGGACAACTGCTCTGCATTATTCAAATACATATATGCCTGCCAGTCGTTCTCCATCTTCTTTAGGGCAAGTTCTAGATTAGCAGAAGCCCTACTAAATTTGTCAGCCTCCTGAATGGCAATCCCTTTCTCAGCACGAGCAGCTTCGAGCTCGGACTCCAAGAAAGCCAGCTTTCTCTGAAGCTTGAGGATTTGCTCCCTGGTGTCAGCTACCCCGCGGGAGGCCGCCGCTTCCCGAGCTGCACAATCTTCAGTCCGACGATTCCATTGATCGTATAACTGAGTCAGATCCTGGCGGTCCTTCAATATAGTTGGCTTGATCGATTCCCGAGCAAGTCTCACCTTCTCCACCGTGGTCATAAGGAAATTGTGCTCTTGGTTTATTATCGCGGGTAAATCAGCTTGCTACAGTACGCGAAACTGGGCCACAAGACGGTCAGCCTCTAACAGCTTAGGCTCCAGAAGCGCAGCCAGTCCCGCTCCACCGGGGAGTGTTCTAAGAATATTAATCTGGCCACCGGTGCATTGACGGGCCATAGAAAAGGGAGTCCCCCTCTCCACAGCTGCCTCAATCCCCCTCTTCAGGTGGCGGTAGAAACTGTCGACCACATCCTGGGACACTTCGTCCAAAACTTCCGTAGAGGACGGTGTCAAAGGGAGTGTGGCAGGCAGTACCGAAGGAGTAGCCTCAGAACTGGCCGTCCCTGTCACCAGGGAAACAAATTCTGTGCGAAAAGAGGCATGGATGGCAGCTAGCTTCTCTTCCGCCGCCCGAAGAGCATGGATACTTGGGAGAGCGGAAAGGTTAACTCCCGAAACCCTATTCGCAGAGGATGGCGCGGAAAGCGTCGTCCCTTGCTCCAGCTGTGCTATCACCAAAGCTCCCGAACTTGACCCAGCTGGAAGCCCCTCAGTATGGGTTGGAAAAGAAGGAGGCACACGTGCTTTCATCAGATTCCCTCCGGTAGAGTCTGCCCTGGCAATGTCCATCACCGACAATAAAGGGGTGGGACCTGCACATCCAAAGCAATCATTAATCCACGAAGGACAGGGTGATAGAGCAAATAGGCCTCTTCACAAGTTAAAAAGCTAGTTTATCTTACCAGGGGAAGAGCTCGGAGGCTGCAGCTCGTTCGAAGGGGAGTCAGCCGGGTCAGTGTCATCCTGTTGGAATTCAGCTGTCTCAGGGACAGAGACAATAGAGCCCCCGTCCCCACGGGTTGAGGCCTCCGCAAGGTGAGACTCCCCGACCGTCTCCGAAAGAACCCCAGCGGGTGTGATGGCGGTGCACATATCATGGATCAAAGTAGACAAGGCTGGATCGACTTCAGTAGTCAAGTTCCGAGAAACAGACTCCCCGGACGCCTACAAGGAGCAAAAGAAAAAAATGATTAGGCCGTAATTTAGAAAAAGAAGGAAAAGGCGGTTGAAATTCCAATCACCTCAGAAATAGCGTCAACATCAATAAACAGTCTGCGACATCTTACCGTTGCCCGCTTTGTAGAGTAGGTCCTGCCTTCGTCAGTAAATAAACACCTACCTCGTTGGCACAAAGCACCAGGCACAACAGGTGGATGATCCTCTACCTCTTCGTCCAGCACAGTAGGAGGCTGGTCCCCCACCTCCTCGTCCGAAGAATGCGAGGAGTCATCGGCAGCCTGCTCATCATCCTCTTCGTCCGCCGCAGTAGACTCCGAGTCTGGGACAGGAACCCTATTCGCCCCTCTCTTTCTTTTCCTGGAACCCTCGGGCTTTTCTGCCAAGTCGGTCCCGACAATGAAGCTGGTGTTCATGTCAAAGTTCACAGAAGATTTGCTCGCCGCAACGTGATAAAGAGCCACCATGTACAAAATATCCCCTTGCGTATTAGCGTCAGGGACTGAGAAGCTAGCCTGAGTATGAACAGCATTGTAATAGTGCCACGCCCGGATGCCGTCAAGGACACTGTCCTCGAAGCCCAGGCAAGCACTGGGGCAGTCAAGGAACAGCTGACTATATCCGAATTGACAAGAAAACCTACTAGGCAAATAAGGCTCCAAGTATACGTTATTTCGGTAACGATATACTAGGTGCGCAGGGCGAATGTTACACAGCCATAGAAGCATCTTCTCAGATAAGAGTTGGGGAGGTTCAATGCCATCAACGTGTACCCTCCTTACTTCTCTAGGGGTAAACTGAGGAAGAGACACAAAGAAGTCGGGCCCGTCAACTCTTGCCAACGCCCTCCGACAAGCCGGCATGGTGTTATACTCCCAAGATTGATGGCGGTATCGGAAGAGGAAGGCGTCATCAGCGGTGACATCATCCTCTGTCCCGGCCCTCATTAATGACCGGTAATGCAATAATAACCACCCCATGAGATAGTGGTATGGTAGCTCTATCCGCTCGAAGTCCAGCGTCGTCTCACGAGCAATGACTTTAGATGTAAAGGCACGGAGGTCGTGGTGTATGCTACACACCATAGCCGGAAGAAGGGCCAGTCTTACTTTGAAGACCAGCTTCACAGCCGGGAGAATAAAATAGCGGCTGGTCCTTTCAGTAGAACCCGCCCCTCCCGAGACTACGTAATTTCGTAGCCATACCATCAAGAACCCGGCCAAGATTACTTTATCAGACATTTGCCGGGTACCGTAGTAGAAATAACTGAAGGAGTCAGTGCGGCTCCCAAACCTGTCACGGGAGGACCTCGACCTTTTGGCCTTCAACATCATGTCCTTTACCTCCTCCGGGGTTTGAGGACCCCGAGACGACACCCGACCAGAAGGACGTAATTTGAAAAGATACACGACCCAGGCCGTAGTATGAAGGGCGTTCCCTTCTGAGCTATTTTCTTTCTTGATAGCAATCTGGTGGCAGCTGCTATGGTGGCACAACAGTTCTCGGTACACAGCGACGAAACCAGGAAATCGTCGATCCAGGTCATCGAATTCCTCGTTCGACGGGGTATATACTTCAAATGCCTCGCCTCCCCACGGCAGCTTAGAAACAGCATGCATCTCATGGAGAGCAAGTCCTAACTCTCCCCCGGGCGCGAAGAAAGTCCCTGTACGTTGGCTATACATCTCCAAAAGGGCCATGAACAGCGGCTTGTTAATGGGCAATCCGTAACAGGTGCCCCGGATGGCGTAGTAAAGGTCAATCTCCCGAAGGAGTTCCTCGTAGTTCCTCAGGATCCATGAGGAAAAATTGGCCCATGTGGGAATGGGGTTTATCCAATTCAGCAGCGACAATCTGCCCACGGGATAGGACCCCTTGCGATCGAGTTGGTTCAGAAAGGTGTCAGCTCGGGTAAAAGTGAAGTTAGACCAGACACATTGATAAAAGTACCAGGAATCAGCCCCACCACAGTCCGACTGACTGACTCCCTACTTGCACATGCCGACCTAATACTCATATTATAGTGGATGTTGCCCACGAACATCCCCTGTTGGGTTGGAGTCAGAGAACCTGCCATTTTCCTTCCCAACGGCACCATATTAAACCACGAGAGGGGAAAATGCCGCTCCATCTCGGGAACATAGATATCTACCCCGTCCACAGTGAAGTCCCAGTTCTCAGAAACGTCCAGCATTCGGGAGTTCTTTACGGAGAAAGCATCCCCAAAGAGAAAAGCTGGTTTCAGATATTCTCCGTCCAGTTTTCCCGAATTCATCATAGTGCAAAGAAAATGGAAAGGCTGGTTGTTGATGGCAGCCACCCTCTCCAAAGGCTCACTAGAGGGAAGTTGATCGGTCATATGTCGAATTAGATCGTCAAGCCGTACACCCATAGCAAACAGAGCCGAACCCACTAGAAGCTCTCCGGCCGGGTTGGTTGGAAGGTTCACTGGAAAAGGACAAAAGAAACAGGATTAAAAATAGGTTAAAACGAAACCACTTAGAGTTTCTCAAAAAAGAAGTTTCTATGAGCCTATGCGGCTCGGATCGACGAAAGCCTTATGCGGCCCAGTTCAGCTGAGTTTCAGGCGGCACGGCTTCAACAGAGCCTATACGGCTCGGGTCAGCATAGCTTCATGCGACCCAATTCAGTTAGGAGTTCCATGTGACACCGATTCGATAGCTTATGAGGCTCGGATTAAAACTTGTGTGGTTCTATCTCGTAGAGGAGTTTATGCGGCACGACTAAGCAAAATTCTATGCGGGCCAGGTTGTCAGAAACATATGCGGCTCCGGTCAAAGAAGACTTTATGCGGTTTATATCCAGAAGTAATTTTATGACTCAAAATCCTTCTCATACGGCTTATATATAGGGAATGTCCTATGCGGCTCGGATGCGAGAAGGACATGCGGCCCATACAACGCATGCGGCTCCATCATGATCGAGCTTGAGCCATCCAAACGATGAAGGCTTGTGCATAAATCATGCAACAGAGCCATGGGTTCTTAGGGTTCAAAGTATTCAAATCCATTTCTTACCCTTAAAAGTGGGGCGAACATCAGGATGTACTTCGGGCACGGCGGCCGACGAAAAAGCCACCTTCTTGCCTTTTGCGGCAGCGGAGACGACCTTGGAAGATTTTGGGGCCATTTTCGACAGTCGGAGAATGGAAATAGAGAAAGAAAGGAAAGACAACAACATTTGGAGACAAAGGAGGAAGTAAAAAAATCCCTCCGACTGAACCCGTCCATATTTATAAACAAAATCAAGGCGCTTCGATCCTCGTGCAGAACGAAAACCAACTTTTCGGTTATCGAGGCGAGCCGCCTAAAATGAAGGCCAGACTCCTAGGATCCCGTCCCGAAAAGTGACCTCAAAACTAACAGCAAATCAACAGCATTTAATGCAAAAGATTTCCATATGTGGCAAGATAACGTGGCGGAAAGTCCCTGCGGCTGAGACACTTATGCGGCCCGAAAACCCCTGCGGCCTAGTCATCCATGCGGCCGAGACATCATATGCGGCTAGAAGAATACATGGCCATGCTTCTTATTCAAAGTATTTTAATTTTGCAAATTAAAAACTTTGAAGGGGGTCTTGTAGAAGCATGGAAAATAATAAAAAAAGATCTATGCGGCCAGAGAGCCCCATGCGGCTCAGAGAAGTCATGCGGCTCAAGGATCCATGTGAATCAAGGATCTATGCGGCTCAAACAAGTCTCATGCGGTTCAAAGAGGATCCACGTGGCCTACAAATAGCTCTCTCATTTTGCATTAAATGCCTTGACGGCTGACAGCTTTGACGAGGTGACAGTTCTGACACGAAGAGATCATTATGACTCCCTCATAATGACGGACTCCTTGGGAAGCGAAGAAAATCTCTGACATAATCTCCCAAGATTCAAAAACTGTCATGCGGCCTTGACACATAGACAGTTGTATGCGGCCCAAGCGAAGACCAGCCCCATGCGGCTTACGAAGACTAGCTCCATATGGCTCACGAAGACCATCCCCATGCGGTTCACGAAGACTAGCTCCATGCGGCTCACGAGGACTATCTCCATGCGGTTCACTCATACCCATGCGGCTTAAATCATTACCATGGCAGGCTTGACACGTGGCCAGCCTTATGTGGCCCAACTTTTTTGTGGCTCAGATTTCTACTGTTTTGACACGTGGCATGATAGCAGGACACGTGGCATCAGATTGATCGAAATCTCTCAACAAATCCCAATGAAATATTGGGATCAAATCAGATTATTTGTAAATAAGTCAATTAAAGACACGTGTCGAGGAATCCGAGGTTGGCATGATAAATCAGGAGGATTTATGTCAATCAGCATTAATTACCCACAAAAGATTTGATGCAATCACATTTATTGCTCAAATCTCGATGAACGGCCCAGATCCAATGATCCTTAGCCGCCGACTTTCAAGAATGGGCAATCATTATAAACCCTAATGAGGCCCCCACTCTTATAAATAGCAGGGTGCCATTCCCTTGCAAAAGGACACACACACATATACAGAGATACACACACATAAAGGGACATATACACAGAGATAGACATAGAGATCCAGAGAGCTTGAAGAGAGAGCATTTCTTCATCAATGCCAAGCAGTTCTTCTACAGAGCCAAAGCTGCACCCGATCGTCCAAGGAGTAAGGCAGAGCTGCCGTCGCTTTCCCGAGCCTCTACCGTCACCTCCCAGAATCTAAAATAAACAATTGTACTTAGATTGCTGTACCTAGGTTTTTGTCCCTAGGCTTTCTTTGTACAAGCGAGTTTGTATTGTGAAGTAAAAGTCCAGTCCTCCGATAATTGTTATGTTCCTTTATATTTCATGGCAAACAGGGATCAGAATGTAAGTTTAGCGGTACTAGAGGGTACGTAACTCGTCATTCTGAGAAATTTGGAATCGGAATGTGAGTTCAGCGGTACCAGAGGGTACATAACCCAACAATCTGGGAGATTTGGAGTCAGTATATAAGTTCAACGGTACCAGAGGATACATAACACAACACCCTAGGAGATTTGGAGGATGTCGTTTCAGACGTAATACTTCTTTAGGAACTTGTCGTTGATGGGCAATATGAGCAAGTCTCTATTTTATTTTGCGAGGCGGTAAGCTCCATTAGAGAATACAGCATCGATGATGAACGGGCCTTCCTACTTTGGTTGGAAATTGCTGACAGTTTTGTGAGTCATAACCATCGGCCTCCAAACTGCCAGAACGAGATCGTCCAATTGGAATATTCTGATTTTAACCTTCTTATTGAAGGCTCCGGAGATACGTGCTTGGTACCGCTCGATTCGTTATTGAGCTAACAGGCGTTTCTCATCTAGGGCCTCCAACTCTTGTAGTCGGCGATGGTGATTATCATCTGTTGTCAACCGATAGGTGAGGGCAACGCAGAGTGAAGGGATTTGAGTCTCAAGTGGAGTAATTGCCTCACTTCCGTATACCAGAGAGAATGGTGTGTTCCCGATGGCAGTTCGTACTGTAGTACGGTACGCCCATAAGCATTCGCCAAGCTTTTCATTCCAGTCGTGTTTGTTTGATGACACGAACTTCTTGAGGAGCTTGATGATTGTTTTGTTGAATGCTTCAGCCAGACCATTAGCCGCCGGATTGTATGGTGTTTGTAACACCCAGTTTTTAAAATAAAGGTAATTTTGAAATTTTGTATTTTTATTTATTTAATTATGATATTTAAATGATAATATGATTTTTGGTGATTTTTAATCATTTAAAAACTATTTTAAATTATGACTTATGATTTTGGTGATTGACTAGTGTAACCTCAGGCAGTGGGAGAGGTGCTTGCAGGTTCTGTTCTTTTCGATTCTATTCCCACCTTGTCTCATTATATCTATCTTGAAATTCAATTCCATCTGTTCTTATCTGCTTCCTTATTTGTTGATAAGTTTTGATCTGGCATTTCTTTTCGATTTGGTTTTCTTCCGAGATAAGTCGTATGGGCTAGGTCGCCTAAGTTATGGGATCTAGAGTCTTCTGTAGTCATGATAGCTGGCATAGTGAGAACACATAGTCAAATTTTGGATGTATTTCTCGAGTGTGGGAATTTAAGATTTTTGCTGCCAAGCATGCGGCAATGCGAAAATTTTAAATACCATAATTTTAGAGGTATGTACCTTAGTCGAGGACTCTGTGATTATCGTAGCCTTGCTCACTAGCATGACGAAGATTCTGAGTATCATGATTTTGGACAGACACATATGATTATCTGACGGTATGTTTGAGACTTTGATTGTGGGGTGTTTGACCTAGAAGGACTACTACCATTTTAATTTTGAGGACGAAATTTTTCTAAGGTGGGTAGACTTGTAACACCCAGTTTCTAAAATAAGAATAATTTTGAAATTTTGTATTTTAATTTATTTAATTATGATATTTAAATGATAATATGATTTTTGGTGATTTTTAATCATTTAAAAACTATTTTAAATTATGACTTATAATTTTGGTGATTGACTAATGTAACCTTAGAGCCTAGCCATATGATTAGGATGTTTAACTAGTACATTTTAGCCTAGAGGGTATTTTGGTCATTTTAGGATTTATTTGAATTTATTATGATTTATAGGAATTTGTGTGAATTTGATATTAATTAAATATTGCTATGTGTTATGTTAGTCTTGACTAGTTGAGACTTTGTAGACTAACCTAGAACTAACCCTAGTTGGTGACCCTAGTCTAACTCCAGTTAACCTACTTTTAGTCATTAGGAATTAGTTTTAAGGTAGGAAGGATTACTTAAGTGAAATTAGTTCATGACTTATGGCTTAAGTCAATGACTTATGATTTATCAATTTTAAGACTTGTGATTAAGCCATAGGCCCATGACTTAGGCCCAAAACCAAATTAAACCCACCCATGGTAGCCAATCTAGGGTTTTCCACCCCTATTTAATGCCTCCTTCATTTAGGGTTAGCCTCTCTTGGAAATAGATCTCAAGTTTAGAAAGAAGTAAATCCCCAACCTTAGAAATTCCTAATTAATTTATTTTAGCTTCTTTTTAGTCCTAGTCTTTTGCAATAGGATCTAATTTATGTTTATATACTGATTTTGGAGGAGCACCTCAGTTTGCATGCCATTTGGAGATTTGGAGTTGTCATTTGGAATCCCCTATTTGAAGCTTTTCTTGAGTTTTGATAGTCAATAGGTAAATCATCTAAACTTATAGTTTTTTCCTGATTTCTTTGCATATAAGGTTAGGTTTTAGGGTTTCCTAGCTGTCCCCAAAATTTAGGCACATTTCGTGTCCGTATCGGACACGTATCATGATAGGTATACTAGGTGTTTGTAGAAATGCCACATAGGAATAAATTTTCATATTTTTGAAATGTAATTGCATGGATTTGTAGATCTTGATGTGTGTATCAATTTTTGTGAAGGTATCCGAGTGTTTTGTGTCCTTTTGTGTCGTGTTTTTGCACGTGGACACGCAGCACGGGCTCGTAGGCCGTGTCCTGCATCTCGGGGGGCGTATCTCTCGATACAGGACATGCCGTGTCCTAAATTTTTATGGGATTCATGGGACAACATCTGCGACCATGCTCCCAAAATTTGGGACCATCTCGTAGAGTGTGCGTGGCGTAATCGCCCCCGCGCTGGCCGTGCGCTGTCGCGCACAGGCGGCTGTGCACGCGCACAGGCGTTGCTGACACGGGGTTCGTATCGTACCTATGTGTCACGTGGACAGGTTTCAGGCCGACACAGACCTAGACCTATACTAGGCGAACCTAGGTGCACACCCACGTGTCGTGTCATGGCGTGTGTCGCGTGTTATACGCGCGTGCACGCGTGCACGATGCTTATTTGTGCACTGTTAGGTTCTGTGTTCGTATTGCATTCTAGACACGATTCGTGTCCAATTCCTGGACACGAATACATCCTATAGTACATTCACATATATATTATCAATTACCAACCCTTTAATTGTACTTTTGATGGAGATTTGAATTCCAATTTTTGAATTCCCCTTTGTACACTGTTAGAACACTGTTAGAACACTGTTATTCTGATACTTCCCTATTTTTCCTGGTTTTTTTCATTTCGATTTGTGAAGAATTAAATTTGATTTCTCATTTCTTTCTGAGATTATATGTGTATGTTGTTATACTTCTAGGATACAAGTTGAGTTGTAGTTTCGGTTTGAGAACTATAGGTTTAGTTCAATGTTTATTCGAATTCCATTATAGGGATTGAACCTATAGACTAAACTGAGATTTAATCCTGTTTTTACTTGTTAGCACACTGTTTCATCTCACATACACACACACACCTAAACCTAAATGCAAACCCCTACACACACAAGGACACATTTCCTGTTACATTGTTCTCTGTACACAGACACCATAATCACTGTTTGTGTACTGAGACACACTTGGCATCTATTAAACCTGAGAACCTTACATTGTAACCTGAGAACTGTTATAATCTGAGAATGAATTGATAATATTGGTAATATTAGTGTTTTCTTTGTATATTGAAAACTGAGTTTAGGTTTCCATTAGGCATAATACTTGTGGTTTTATGATGCTTTTAGGGTCGAAATCCTGATTTCTCCCATGTGACTGATAGGTAGGGCTGAATATTTTTTTTCTGAATTTGATTCCAACTCCTTCCCTGTTTTGTGATGATTGAATGCTGAATGGGACTTATCTACATGTTTGATATGGGTTGTCCAAGTTCACTTGGATTGTGTTAATGAAAGGGAACCATTGGTTTGAGTTTTGCATATTGAGTTGGGGTTTTCTTGTCACAAGTTCAGGAAAACTGATCCTGAGATTGAATTTCAAAATTAACTCACACCCCTCCACACTTGACACACACAACTGGAATCATCTACACACACAGGCCACCCATGACACATTCTGTTTTCCTCACATTGCACTCCTCTATGATACCCACACAATCACACACACACATATGCTTGCACACACACACATGCATTGGCTCACACCCTCACATTTCCTCTCACATTCCTAACACACACACATACACACAAGATACTCTAACACACACACATTTGATCTCCTATTTACTGTCACACACAAGTCAGAATTTCACACACACACACACATGAGTTTAACTCCACACTCACACCCATATGATTTACACTCTCACATTGCACTAGCCTCATATCACACACACACATTATATATATCCCTTTATATATATATATATATATAAAAAAAAAATATATATATATATATATATATATATAGATATTTCCTAATCTACATGTATGTGTATTTACCTATATATATATATATATATTGTGGGTAAATAGTTATACTAGCCTAAGTGAATGTGTAGTGGTTTATGAGGCAGAAATCTTATTAGCCATGTGTATTTGGCCCATGGCCTAGGTAGTTGGCCGTGGCATGTGGTGGATACACTTGTGTATCACTAGGCTAGGGTGACTTGTATGGTATTTAGCTAGTTGGCCTAGAATTGGCTGGTTAAGCCTAGGTTTGACCAACCTAGACTAGTTTGACCAAGTTTAACCTCGTTTGACCTAGTTTGACTTAATTAGACTAGAATTGACCTAGTTTGACTGTTAGGGTTGACTAGAGTTGACCAAAGGTTGACTTTAGCTGAGATTGACCCCAAACTTTATGTAGATGCATTGTAGCAGTCTATTTCCTTATTTTAGACTTATTGTGACTTGTACTGTTCTATAGGAGACAGACACCACTCCTCGGACAGTATATTCTCTTCGGACGTTCAGGATACCAGGCGAGTACATTCTCTGATCATTTCATATCCTGTTTAGAATTATTTTCCTGCTTAAAATTACTTTACTTGATACTGTCACGTTGGTCACATGGATTGGTACTATATGGATCTTTTTATAAGATGTTATCTCCCTCGGGAGCATCGGATACTGTATATTTTATGCGTTTCATGAATCATCACGTATCTCTATGCTTCCTTTGATTCACGAATCGCTTGTGACACATGTACTCTCATGTTCACAGAGCCATCATGAATCACCTTCACGTATCACTCATTTTATGAGCCATGTGAAGTTTCACGAATCTTAACATAACTTGAACAGATCTTTGTGTATTGATTGGGGATGGGGGAGTAGAATTAGACATGTGAATATTATCCAAGTAGCTGTAGTCATGAATCACTCTCTTAGCTGTAGTCATGAATCTCCTATGCCATTCACATGTTTATATTTTACTCTGACTCACTAGTCACTATTAGTTCTCTATGTATAGTAGATATTTCTATTAGAGTTCTCTCTTTGTTACATACTGTATTTCTTCAGTTCATGTATCTTACTTTACTGCATGATTATATTTTCTAACCTGCTATGATCTGTTGAGATGTACTGTACTCGCTCCTGTCCTGACTGGACCTGTTGAAAATATTACAGAGGATGAGGAGGAGGTCCTATGTACCACCTATTACGGAGCAGGCTTAGACGACACATGTGACCTGGTTCCTCTAGAGGACCCAACTGCAGTACAGGATGCTACTCCCATAGTCTAGGCTAGATAGCTAGGCTTTAGCTTTTCTTTCAGCATTGTTATTTGAATTTCAGTTGTTGTTCTGAGATGTAGTATATATTTAGAGACTTGTATTGAGTTGGATGTTCTTGAGCTGTTATCTTAGACACTTAGATTCTTTTTCTTATTTGTTTTACATTGTGCTTTGATCTTTCTATCTACCTTTACTATTCTGTATCTGCCTTAGATGTGATTGAGACTGTTCTGTTATGTCACCTCCATTCGAAGTGTATATACTGTTCAGGTATCTTATATTGTTAGATGTTGTGACCTAGGACAGCGTTCTACCGCCGACACTACGGCGTAGGCTGGGCGTTGTTACGTTCTCGTACCCTCACAGTGGGTGCGGGTCGTGACACGTTTTTAATGGTGGCCCATGCAGGTCGAGTTTATGTAGTGGTATTCGAACTAGAGTATCACTACAGCCTGCAGTAGGATTAGGATATTTTTGAAGGTACTCAATCACAAATAGGAAAAACTCTTATTCAGATTCCGTATATCTATATTTTGCTGCTTATTGTCTCCCTTGAATATAACTGTCCTCCCTTGATATTTTGACTCATTCTCAGCAATTGTTTCTTGATCTGTGTCTCCAGGATGGTTGAGACGAGATCGCATCGCCAGGACCAGGGGAACGCCGATGAGAGGTCTGCCACCTCTCATACTCAGCAGCCAGCCCCTGGTACCGCAGCCCCAGTCATGCCAGCTGGGGTAGGCATTTCAGCAGCTTTTGGGGGAGCCCCACCAGCAGTGAGGCATGAGCCGAGTCCGGTGATTCCGGATGTACTTCATCAGCAGCAGCAGCCACCTGCAGGGACAGTTGACACTTTTCAGCTGTTATCCTTCTTCCGGTAGTACATGGAGGGTCAGCAGACCCAGCAGTAGAGGCACACAGCAGAGCTCACACGAGACATTGAGCTGGCAGTGACCGCAGTAGAGAGAGTTGTAGCTCAGCCAGCGGCAGCCCTGCAGCCGTACCAGCCACGGGAGAAGGGCATCCAAGATTTCCAGAAGATGCACCCGAGAGACGTCCGAGGGACAGAGGGGAACTTGTATGTCGATGAGTAGATCGAGCATATGGAGGAGATTTTTAGGTTGGCTGAGATCCCGACGAGGCTCCAGATAGAGGCAGCGGCCAGCATGATGCAGGATCTGGCCCGTACATGGTACCAGACCGACCCGAGGGTTGGTACAGCAGGACAGACTTGGGCAGCATTCAAGAAGCTGTTCAAGGAGAAGTTCATTCCAGACGCAGCGCTGGGAGCCCTCGAGACCCAATTCGAGGCCCTAGTCCAGGGGAGCCAGTCCGTGGAGGAGTACGCAGGAGAGTTCTGCCGCCTGAGCAGATTTATGGAGGACTTGTCGGAGACGACGAAGGCCCGGAGGTTCCGGAAGGGCTTGGTAAAGGAGGTCAAGTCCTACACCAACGCCCGCAGCGCTACCTATGAGAAGATCCTGGTGGACGCTTTAGCTGCAGAGGATGATCTTGAGCTTAGGCTCAAGAGGGGGCGAGATTTCCAGGGAGGCAGCAGTAGCGGAGGACCGGCCAAGTGGCCGCACGTTCAGCATCAGTTTCAGCAGCAGTTCCAGGATCAGGACCATTAGCAGGGACAGCATCAGCCCAGACAGCATCAGGCGCCCAGACAGCAGGCAGTCAGTTGCCCCTACTGCAAGAAGCCGGGGCATGGATGGGGTGAGTGCAGGAAGAGGCTGGGCAGGAACCTACTATGTGGAGCAGCGGACCACCAGCTGAGGGAGTGTTCCCAGTATATAGGCAGAGCAGCACAAGGAGCAGCACCAGGAGGAGGAGCCAAGGCTTCGGTAGGTCAGCAGCGGGGACCGTTACCGACACAGCAGCAGAGATTTGTGCAGTATCAGCATCAGGCTGGAGGAGGCCAGCAGGGGCGAGCTTACGCCATGACAGTAGAGGATGCTCAGGCAGTGGGAGAGGTGCTTACAGGGTCTGTTCTTTTCGATTCCATTCCCATCTTGTCTCATTATATCTATCTTGAAATTCAATTCCATCTGTTCTTATCTGCTTTCTTATTTGTTGATAAGTTTTAATCTGGCATTTCTTTTCGATTTGGTTTTCTTCCGAGATAAGTCGTATGGGCTAGGTCGCCTAAGTTATGGGATCTAGAGTCTTCTATAGTCATAATAGCTGGCATAGTGAGGACACATAGTCAGATTTTAGATGTATTTCTCGAGTGTGGAAATTTAAGGTTTTTGCTGCCAAGCATGCGGCAATGCGAAAATTTTAAATACCATAATTTTAGAGGTATGTACCTTAGTCGAGGACTCTATGATTATCGTAGCCTTACTCACTAGCATGACGAAGATTCTGAGTATCATGATTTTGGACAGACGCATATGATTATCTGACGGTATGTTTGAGACTTTGATTGTGGGGTGTTTGACCTAGAAGGACTACTACCATTTTAGTTTCGAGGACGAAATTTTTCTAAGGTGGGTAGACTTGTAACATCCAGTTTCTAAAATGAGGGTAATTTTAAAATTTTGTATTTTAATTTATTTAATTATGATATTTAAATGATCATATGATTTTTGGTGATTTTTAATCATTTAAAAACTATTTTAAATTATGACTTATGATTTTGGTGATTGACTAGTGTAACCTTAGAGCCTAGCCATGTGATTAGGATGTTTAACTAGTACATTTTAGCCTAGAGGGTATTTTGGTCATTTTAGGATTTATTTGAATTTATTATGATTTATAGGAATTTGTGTGAATTTGATATTAATTAAATATTGCTATGTGTTATGTTAGTCTTGACTAGTTGAGACATTATAGACTAACCTAGAACTAACCCTAGTTGGTGACCCTAGTCTAACTCCAGTTAACCTACTTTTAGTCATTACGAATTAGTTTTAAGGTAGGAAGGATTACTTAAGTGAAATTAGTTCATGACATATGGCTTAAGTCAATGACTTATGATTTATCAATTTTAAGACTTGTGATTAAGCCATAGGCCCATGACTTAGGCCCAAAACCAAATTAAACCCACCCATTGCAGCCAACCTAGGGTTTTCCACCCCTATTTAATGCCTCCTTCATTTAGGGTTAGCCTCTCTTGGAAATAGATCTCAAGTTTAGAAAGAGGTAAATTCCCAACCTTAGAAATTCCTAATTAATTCATTTTAGCTCATTTTTAGTCCTAGTCTTTTGCAATAGGATCTAATGTAGCTCCCCTTCCCGAAAACTTTGAAATATTTTATTATTATTAATATTATTATCGTGGCCATTGAAAATAAATAATTTATTATTATTAGTTATTATTAAATTTTTTTTATTTATCAAAAGAATAGTATATGTGTGAATGTGTATTTTGTTGGGGCATTTGTTCCTTAGTGTGTATATTTTGTTGAGGCATATTCTCCAGACTCTTATGTCCAGGAACTCATCTCCTGGAATCTCATATGTATATGAGGACACAAGTATTAAACCCTCCATAGATTATTGGGAGAACATTCAACTGTGGCTGTGATTAAGGTTTTGACATGCTTCCTTGAATATGGGAGGATTTTCTAAAGTTTTATACAAGTATGCGATGGACTGGACAAGAGCTTTACATAGTTTTCAATGTAGGAAACTAGTCTTAATATGTGATCACAGGACTAGGATGGGGTCTAAGGAATACTATCTAACAGTATGTACCATATAGACTTTTAGGAAATTAGAGGTTGAGAAGCTTAATGATTTTTTCTGATCAGTTAATTGTTACGTCTTATCACAACTAATATATGTGAAGTACAAGATTTATAATTAAGACATCTATGAAATGAAGTTACACAATTTCGAAGTGCAACTGGGATAGGCTTAGATAGCCAGGAGGCCATCCCTCACCCGAGCCCAACTCCTTAGCCCAAAACCCTCAGACTAACACATACCGCTCCATCACTTCCCATATAAGTACAATTATGTAGCAGCAATAAGGGGGATTAAAAAAAAATCCTAACCCTGACCTCAACTTATTTTCCACCGCCGCTACCACGATGGTCCACCGTATCTGACCCCACACACTTCGCCTTCATGCCGACCCCAGCGATGTCCCGTACGAGACCCGATGCCGCCACGGCGAACGCTTGCGTGCGGAGCATCAAACCATCGGACCGAAGCTTCTCCGCCTTGGAACCAACCGACTTGTCAAGCGCCGTCTTCCTTCACCCTCGCCGCTAGCGTCGACACCTGCTATGTCGTACAACCAACCGTGCACCGACTTCCGTCGGGGCACTCACGCTGCCACATCACGTCTCGACCGATCGGAAAACTTGTCGAGATTTCTATGACGCGCGGAATACGACGAGCCGCCACCAGTTGGTCGTCGACCACGATTGCGACATCATTCTCGGCAACCTAGACTCACCAACCGGACCAACCATACGCTGACGCCTACTCCTGTACGGACCTTAGCCGAACGGCCTAGCCTCTCCGCGTAGGAGATGACCTCTACACCAAGCAAAGCGATCTACCCGTGCCATCCTACTGACTGGAAGAGCGATGCGTGCACCAACCTTGATCGATGCAACTACCGGAGACACGTGTCTACTGGAGCCATGTGTCTCGTCCGCTCTCTTCGAAGCCTTGCTGTTCGGTTTCATAAGGAAAGAAGGAATTAATAAGAAGAATAAAGAGCCTGCGGTTTACTCTTCTTAGAGAATGAGTAAATCAATGGGGGTGGGGCCACCCAAATTCATAATAAAGAAGAAGTTGGTAAAAGAATAGCTAATGAGTAGTAAAGAAGCAGCAAAGCCACTTCTTCAAATTGTCCACACTAGCATGCAGCATGCAGCCATAATTAAGGTATATTTTCTCTTTAACCCTCCATCGCTTTAGTTATTTCATTTTTAAACTTTAAACAATGAATAACTATATAAAGTGCATAATATAGATTACCCCTTCCGAATTTGTGATAGTGCTTCTTAGTTACACTTTTTCAAATGGAACCTTCCCTAAGCCTACAACTGTTCTGTTGTATATCAAACAACAGCTACTTCGACCATTTGGACATTTGCCTTATAATAATAATAATTTAGTATATATTTCATATGTATATTTGTTATATAAATACTAACAGTTTCTTGAGCATAAATGTTATATTATTATAAATGATTTATTACGGGTTTATTTTATAAGGTTATCCATATATAATTTCTGAGTTTGGAGGACATGGGTCCCGACACGCATTTCCGTGCAAACCGAATCCCAATGTCCGGGTCAACGGGTCATTCTGAGATCGGCTCGCCAGAATCCAACTCTGGACGTACGGTTGGGTTCGTATCGGAAAACTGGATCCGTAGACATGTAGTTTGACGACTTTAGAGACCTTTCACTCTGGCACACTTTTTGGTGCAAAGCGGGTCCAACGGCGGACATCATTTTTGCCCGAAATTACTGTTTTGCCCCTGTGTCCAGAATTGGACTTAAGGACAGGCATTCCTAGCTAATTTGACTATTCTGAGAATGTTGGCGATGTCTGTTTCAGCTTTCGGAGACATTTGTGGATTTTGGACTTTATGGCATACCAGTTGACGGTATTTTATTGGTTCTTCATGCTACCTCCAGGCAAGTATACCTTGCCTTCCTCTACAGTTTATTTACATGCATATTTCTATCATTATATAGTTTTACTGGTTGGTTTTTACTTGTGATTTGTATATCGTACATGCTAGTATAGCTATAGTTCTTGTACATGGTTAGCCTTGTTAGTTCATATTGGATTGGTTCTCTCGTGTATCGTGAATGCGTCGTGTCGTGTCTTTACCCGTGTCTTAACTGAGTCGTGTTTGTAAGTATGAGTGAGTGAACTGCTATTCCTTTGTCTTTTCCACAACCTGCGAGTCCATACACGGGGCGAGGGTTGCCTTTGCACCTGCGAGTCCACAATCGGGGCGAGGGTGACTTTTCTTGAAACTGACCTGCGAGTCCACAATCGGGGCGAGGGTTGGTTATCCATTGATCTACCAGCAGTTCATTTATGCATACTTGATCCCGTGTCCATGTTCATAGTTACCTGTCAGTTGCCAGATGTCAGTTCCTGTCTAGTTCCTGTTTATATCCTATATATATTACTGCATGATTAAACTGTTAGATAGGCATGTTTTATGTATCTTGCTAGTCCTCTGAGGACATGATGATCTCTTCAGGTTTAGCGATTGCATGGAGTTAGTTAGCAGAGCAGGATGGTAGAGGATTGTGATGTTTGATACAAGTATTGCTTGTGATATTTCTTTACTATCTTTTCGTGCTTCATATTCAGTACCATGATATACTCTGCTTATTTATAGACTTATGTCATTCTTGGAGTCTAATCGAACAATATGCTAATGGGCTACAGACCACGACCCATAATTGTTCATTCTTGTTTTATATGATTCATGTGGATTGAGATACACTTTAGATTAGACATAATACCCATGACCTTGACAGCTTATACGTACTCGAGTCGGGCTGGAGTCCGCTCGATACGTAGCTGGCTTGCTCACGAGCTCGCGTCCGAAAACTGGGTGCGGGTCGTGACATCTAATTTATGTTTATATACTGATTTTGGAGGAGCACCTCAGTTTGCATGCCATCTGGAGATTTGGAGTTATCATTTGGAATCCCCTCTTTGAAGCTTTTCTTGAGTTTTGATACTCAATAGGTAAATCATCTAAACTTATAGTTTTTTCCTGATTTCTTTGCATATAAGGTTAGGTTTTAAGGTTTCCTAGCTGTCCCCAAAATTTGGGCACAATTTGTGTCCATTTCGTATCCGTATCGAACACGTATCATGATAGGTATACTAGGTGTTTGTAGAAATGTCACATAGGAATAAATTTTCATATTTTTGAAATGTAATTGCATGGATTTGTAGATCTTGATGTGTGTATCAATTTTTGTGAAGGTATCCTAGTGTTTTGTGTCCTTTTGTGTCGTGTTTTTGCACGTGGACACGCAGCACGGGCCTGTAGGCCGTGTCCTGTATCTCGGGGGGCATATCTCTCGACACAGGACACGCCGTGTCTAGAATTTTTGTGGGATTCATGGGGCAACGTCTGCGACCATGCTCCCAAAATTTGGGAGCATCTCGTGGAGTGTGCGTGGCGCAATCGCCCCGGCACTGGCCGCGCGCTGTCGCGCACAGGCGGCTGCGCACGCGCACAGGCGTTGCTGACACGGGGTTCGTGTCGTACCTATGTGTCACGTGGACACGTTTCAGGCCGACACAGACCTAGACCTACCCTAGGAGAACCTAGGTGCACACCCACGTGTCGTGTCGTATCGTGTGTCGCGTGTTATACGCGCGTGCACGCGTGCATGATGCTTATTTGTGCACTGTTAGGTTCTGTGTTCGTATTGCATTCTAGACACGATTCGTGTCCAATTCCTGGACACGAATACATCCTATAGTAGCTTCACATATATATTATCAATTACCAACCCTTTAATTGTACTTTTGATAGAGATTTGAATTCCAATTTTCGAATTCCCCTTTGTACACTGTTAGAACACTGTTATTCTGATACTTTCCTGTTTTTTCTGTTTTTTTTCATTTCGATTTGTGAAGAATTAAATTTGATTTCTCATTTCTTTCTGAGATTATATGTGTATGTTATTATACTTCTAGGATACAAGTTGAGTTGTAGTTTCGGTTTGAGAACTATAGGTTTAGTTCAATGTTTATTCGAATTCCATTATAGGGATTGAACCTATAGACTAAACTGAGATTTAATCCTGTTTTCACTTGTTAGCACACTGTTTCATCTCACATACACACACACACCTAAACCTAAATGCAAACCCCTACACACACAAGGACACATTTCCTGTCACATTGTTCCCTGTACACAGACACCATAATCACTGTTTGTGCACTGAGACACACTTGGCATCTGTTAAACCTGAGAACCTTACATTGTAACCTGAGAACTGTTATAATCTGTGAATGAATTGATAATATTGGTAATGTTAGAGTTTTCTTTGTATATTGAAAACTGAGTTTAGGTTTCCATTAGGCATGATACTTGTGATTTTATGATGCTTTTAGGGTCGAAATCCTGTTTTCTCCCATGTGACTGATAGGTAAGGTTGAATATTTTTTTTTCTAAATTTGATTCCAACTCCTTCCCTGTTTTGTGATGATTGAATGGTGAATGGGACTTATCTACATGTTTGATATGGGTTGTCCAAGTTCACTTGGATTGTGTTAATGAAAGGGAACCATTGGTTTGAGTTTTGCATATTGAGTTGGGGTTTTCTTGTCACAAGTTCAGGAAAACTGAACCTGAGATTGAATTTCAAAATTAACTCACACCCCTCCACACTTGACACACACAACTGGAATCATCTACACACACAGGCCACCCATGACACATTCTGTTTTCCTCACATTGCACTCCTCTATGATACCCACACAATCACACACACACATATGCTTGTACACACACACACATGCATTGGCTCACACCCTCACATTTCCTCTCACATTCCTAACACACACACATACACACAAGATACTCTAACACACACACATTTGATCTCCTATTTACTGTCACACACAAGTCAGAATTTCACACACACACACACATGAGTTTAACTCCACACTCACACCCATATGATTTACACTCTCACATTGCACTAGCCTCATATCACACACACATTATATATATATATATATATATATATATATATATATATATATATATATATATATATATATATATATATATATATATCCCTTTATATATATATATATATATATATATATATATATATATATATATATATATATATTATATATATATATATATATATATATATATAGATATAGATATTTCCTAATCTACATGTATGTGTATTTACATATATATATATATATATATATATATATATATATATATATATATATATATATATATATATATATATATATTTTTTTTTATTTTTTTTTTTTGATATATATATATATATATATATATATATATATATATATATATATATATATATATATATATATATATATTGTGGGTAAATAGTTGTACTAGCCTAAGTGAATATGTAGTGGTTTATGAGGCAGGGATCTCATTAGCCATGTGTATTTGGCCCATGGCCTAGGTAGTTGGCCATGGCATGTGGTGGATACACTTGTGTATCACTAGGCTAGGGTGACTTGTATGGTATTTAGCTAGTTGGCCTAGAATTGACTGGTTAAGCCTAGGTTTGACCAACCTAGACTAGTTTGACCAAGTTTAACCTCGTTTGACCTAGTTTGACTTAATTAGACTAGAATTGACCTAGTTTGACTGTTAGGGTTGACTAGAGTTGACCAAAGGTTGACTTTAGCCGAGATTGACCCTAAACTTCATGTAGATGCATTGTAGCAGTCTATTTTCTTATTTTAGACTTGTTGTGACTTGTACTGTTCTATAGGTGACAGACACCACTCCTCGGACAGTATATTCTCTTAACTTCTGCCAGCGAAATAGCCTCCACCCATTTGGAGAAGTAATCTGTGATTGCGAGTATGAAGCGGTGTCTTTGGGACGAAGGCGGAGTGATCGGACCAATGATGTCCATTCCCCCTGCTTCGAATGGCCAGGATGCCACCGTCGGATGTAGAAACTCGGATGGCTGGTGGATGAAATCTGCATGGACTTGGCAAGATTTGCACTTTCTTGCATAGTCTATCGTATCGGCAACCATCGTGGGCCAGTAATAGCCCATTCGGCGAAGGCGATCCTGTAGTTTCGGGCCAGGCTGATGGGCCCCACAGATGCCATCATGAGCTTCACGTACGACTTCTTTGGCTTCTGTATTTGACAGACACCGAAGCAGTAATCCATCGTATGATCGTCGATATAGAATTTTTGTCTCCGTATCATAGAAGAATCTGAGAGAACGCCTTCTGATAGAAGTGGCTTCCTTCGGATTTTCTGGCAGGATGTCGTAGACAACGAAGTCGATGAATGGTTGTCTCCAGTCTGATGCTTCGTCGACAGTCAGAGCGGAGTAACTCTCAACACATTGAACATTGTCCTTGGGACAGACCAATTCATGGCCTATTATGTCAACCAAGTGGTGAGCATGATTCGAAACTGCTAAGGAAGCTGCAAGGCCTGCTAGGGCATCGGCTTCAATGTTCTGGAGCCTGGGAACTTGTTCTATGAAGAACCCCTCCAAGGACGAGATGATGTCAATCGCTATTTGGTGATAGGGGATCATGTCTCCATGACGCACTTCTTATGAGCCCCGGATCTGGTTAACGATTAGCTGCGAATCGTCGTATGCTTCAAGGTACTCTACCCCTAGCTCCTTCGCAAGTCGGAGGCCAATGACCAAAGCATTGTACTCGGCCATATTGTTTGAGCAGGGATCCATGAGGGAATAAGCCCGATTGATCACCAGCCCGGAGGGAGAAATCAGCACCACTTCGACTCCAGCGACGATGTTGCCCTTGGGCCCAGTTCTAGAAGCGCTGTCGAAGAACATTCGCCATACAGTATCATGGGAGGCCACATTTGAATCGGCAACCTCATCTGGAATTTCCTCGTCTATTCTGGTTGACTCCGAACCTAGATGAGCTGCTAAAAAGTCTGCCAAAGCTTGACCTTTAACGGTCTTCTGTGGGACGAAGATCATGTGGTAGGAAGACAATAATATTGCCCAGGTAGCGAGGAGGGAGCTGAGTGCGCCTGGCTTGGTCATGAGGACCCTGAGGGGGTTAACTCTTGATACGACATGGATGGTTTGTCCCGTGACGTAGTGTCGCATCTTCTGAATGGCAAACACCAGAGCAAGGCACTCCTTCGCCACGGTAGTGTATCGATGTTCCGGCCCCATCATCATTCGGCTGAGGTAATATATAGCCTGCTCATGGCCCGCATCATTATTTTGTGCTAGAAAAGCACCAAGAGAATGCTCCATTGCTCGCACATAGAGCAGGAATGGTTTTCCAGCAACCGGGGCTACCAGGACTGGAGGGTTCGACAGATATTCTTTGATGCTGTCGAAGGCGCGCTGGCATTCTTCATCCCATACGAATGAAACACCCTTCTTCATGAGGTGGGTGAATGGTTGACATCGTCCGGAGAGGTTAGAGATAAACCTTCTGATGTAGGCCAGCCTCCCTTGAAGGCCTCTGAGTTCGCAGAGATTTCTCGGAGGACCCATCTCCATGATTGCCTTCGTCTTCTCAGGGTCTATGTGGATTCCCTGGTCAGTAATGATAAAACCCAAGAACTTCTTGCTGGATACGCCCAAGAAGGATTTTGTAGGATTCATTTTTAAATTGTGCGCACGTATCAGGTCGAACACCGTCCTAAGATCATGCAGATGATCTTTTTATAGTAGCTCTTGACGGCGATGTCGTCGACGTAGCATTCCACTGTCTTGCACAAATGGTCTCTAAAGATGACGCTCATAGCTCTTTAATAGGTGGTGCCAGCATTCTTTAAACCAAAAGGCATGACTGTGTAGCAGTATGTGCCAATTGGTGTTCGGAATGATGTGTGCTTTTCATCATCAGGGAACATCTTGATTTGGTTGTACCCCGAGAAACCATCCATGAATGACATATGCTCAAAGCTGCAGGTGTTGTCAATCATGATATCAGTGATAGGGAGGGGGAACTCATCCTTAGGACACGCCTCATTAAGATTGTGAAAGTCGATGCAGATTCGAATCTTTCCATTCTTCTTGAGGACTAGTACTATGTTGGCGACCCAGTCTGGATGCTGTTCATCGTGGATGAAGCCGCTGGCTATCAGTTTGTTAACCTCGGCTTCAATGGCATTCATGATGTCGGGGCGGAACCGTCGTTGTTGTTGCTTGACCGATTTTACGTCCGGACGGATGTTGAGTTTGTGAAGTGCAACCTCGAGGTTTAGTCCTGGCATGTCTTCGTAGCTCCAGACAAACACGTTGATGTATTCTCTGACGAGTTGTAGTAGCGATTCTCGCTCTTCGTTTGTCAGACTTTTGCTGACGAAGATAGGCTTTGGAGAAGACTCATCACCAAGATCGACTTGCACAACCTCATCTTCGGTGGGAGGCTCTCTTTGCTCGAACCGCTTCTCCCATTGTGCATCTAGCTGTTGTGCCCACGGCTCCAACTCAAGAAGTTCAGGAATGTCTTTATCTTCTTCATAGGCGTCGGCAAATGCCATATTGACAGACAAGACTTGTCTGAATACTTCTCCGGTGCTGACATCCGAATCAGAAGTTGGTGATCCGGTTGAGTGTGAATGCCAGTCGCATTCCTCATCCGAGCTTTCAGGGATCATCGCGGGTGTAACATAACCTAGCCCACATCTGTTCTTGTTGTAGTAATCCTATGGTTTTCCAGCTGGAACAAGAAATTGTAAGGGTAACCGTCGTCTAGTACCGTAGTTCAAGCCTGGCATAATTTCCAGATCAAACCCCTGTTTTTGCATGAGGTACTTAGATCGGAAACTATACAGATAAAGTGGCAGTCTTCCAGTGTCGGGTTCGAGATCAACTGCTTCTATCCTGAAAGGTGGTGGATCATTCTTCCGACCGAAGATGATTGGATGATCCTCTCCCTCGATTAGGCGATAAGCGTCTTCCACTGGAGTAAGTTAGTTTGCGGTGTAGACACTTGTCACCTGTGTGTGCAGGTGGGTGCCTATACCGTGTTCCATAGCATACATTCTACAAAGCTTATTAAGCTCTAGGTAGTTCAAAGATAACCCTTTATTGATGAAGTAAGGTATCTTTTCCAGCGGGAATATATCATCTGCGGATGGGACACCAGTGTGAGCAACCACATACATGGCCAGCTCTGACTCTTCTTCAGCCACCCCCTGTGTCAATGAAGACTGAGAGGATGACTTGGGCAGCTTAATCATCAGGGGCTCCATAGGTGGAGTAGAACTTGGAGTCGTTGGCGTACTAGCGACCACCAGTTTGGTGCTCGGAGCTAGGCGGGGAGTTGTTGGCTAGCTAGCAGTCCCCGGCTTAGCGCTCGACTGTCGATTTATTTTGGGAAGGCGAATTATCATCGGCTTTGTAACACCCAGTTTTCCAGATGAGGGTAATTCTGAAATTTTGTATTTAATTTATTTAATTATGGTATTTAAAATTTTAATATAATTTTTGGTGATTTTTAATAATTTTTTTAAAACTATTTAAATCATGACTTATGATTTGGTGTTGTGCTAGTGAACAGTAGAGACTGCCTACCCTAGAGACTAGCCATGTGATCAGGGTATTTTTGACATTTTAGGGTTATTTGGATTTATTATAATTTATTTGAATTTATGGGAATTTTTTAGAATTTATTTTGGAATTGTTTAATTGAGGGTTGACTAGTGTTGACTAGAAGGCTAACCTAGTGACTAACCTAGGTTAAGACCACTTGGTTAGGTTAAGTAAACTTGGTTTGACCTAATTTAGTGAGGGTTAAGCCATTGGAACTTGTTTGGAGAGAGTTGGAGTTGATTTGACTAATATGGCTTATGACTTCATAAGTCATGATTAATGACTTGAGACTTAAAGCCCATTGGCCCACCCAAGTAGCTAACCCTAATTCTAATCAGCCCATGGCTGGTCATTATGATCATCCCCACTCCTATTTAATGTCTCTACCACTTAGGGCTAGCCTCCTTTAGGAAATAGCAAAGTTTGGAAATAGAGGTAAAACCCTTTCTTCCCCAATCCATAACTTCTCCATTTCAACTCCTTTTTTTCTTCAAATTTCTTGCAATAGATCCTAATCTCTGTGTATTTCCTGACTATGGTGAGAAATTTCAGTGGAGGAGCAATTTGGAGGAGCTTGGGTGGCAAGAGAAATACCCCTCTTTGAAGCTTTTTGGGCTTTTTCACACACCTAGGTAATTCCTAATCCTCTCCATAAAATAGAGATTTAATTGCATGAATAGGAAGCCCTAGGAATACCCTAACTACTGGTATAGGTATTGCTAAGTTTTGTGTCCATTTTGTGTCCGTATCGGACACGTATCCAATAGGAAACCTAGGTGTTTGTAGAAATGCCACTATGGATTCGATTTTCGATTTTTGTAAAACTAATTACATAGGTTTGTAGATCTAGTTGTGTGTATGAATGTTTGTGAAGTATGTTTGGTGTTTTGTGTCCGTTTGTGTCGCATATTTAGCCTTGGATACGCAGCACGAGCCATAGCCTGTGTCCTGCCTTTCGGGGGCTAGAACACGAGACACAGGATACGTCATGTCCTAATTTTTAGGGTGAACCTTGGGGCATTTTCTGCGACCACACTCCCAAAATTTGGGAGTGTCTCGTGGACTGTGCACGGAGCTTTTAAGCTCGTACGGGTCGCGCGCTGTCGCGCACGGGCTGCTGTGCGAGTGCACAGACACCACTGATACGCGTGTCGTATCGTGTCTGTGGGACTCATGGACACAGTGCAGTATGTGTCAGACCTAGGTCTATCCTAGGTGAACCCTTGGACATGAGCACGTGTCGTGTCGTGTCGTGTGTCGCGTGTTACATGCGCGTGCACGCGTGCACGACGATTGTGGTGCATTGTTTGGGTCTGTGTTTGTGCAGTTGATTGGAACACGTTTTGTGTCCAATTTTTGGACACAAGGACACTCTCATATACCCTCACGTGTATGTCACTAATTACCACCCCTTTGTTTGGTTTTTAGGTGTGACTTTGAACTCGAAAATTTGTAATTCCTACTGAACACTGTCACTCATCCACTGATTCTGTTTTGAGTTTAATTGTATTCTTTTTTACTATTTTGCTAATGGTTTAGATTACCATGATCAGTTCATTATGTATGTTGCATTTGATTAGGAACTCTGGATTATGGGGTTTTCGATTTGGCTTTGGATATGTTGTGTTGGATTCTTTGGATTGACTGATACATTGGTTTACTGGTTCAGTATCCCGAATGTTCAATCCAGATCCAAATGAAAACCATCTAATTACCTGGGATTGAAGTCTGAACAGAATTGAGATCAATTACACTTTGTTTATCTGGACACCATTTTTATATATACACATGAACCTGAACTTTGATATGAACACATATATTCCTGACACTACAACCTGTACATCACTGAATTGGTATACTAATGCTATTTACTGAAATCAGTACACACACCCACATGACTGAAATCTGAGAACCCTGTTTTCAAATCCTGATTTGATTTCCTGTCCTTTTCTTTCAACTGATATGTGATGTTATATAAACTGCCATATTAATTAGAATACCTGTATAATAGTTTACATTGAGTTTAGTTATGATTTGTGTGGGATTTGGATGACAGGTTTCAATTTGGATTGATGGGGTTATGAAACTGTCCTCTCCAGTTTTATACTCAAAAACCTGAGATTAGTGTGTAGGTTTAAATGTTGATTTCCTTTTCCTTTTCATAAATCTAAATCTGAATGTATATTTGAATATATGTAAATATGTATGTAGGCAATAACTGAGAATTTCACTGTGTAAACAGTATAACCTGAGAACTTGATTCAGTCATATGCAAGTTTAGAGTTTAGTAGAGGGTTCTATGGGATGGTTGATTACACACAGGTTAGTTCAGTTCATGCATACATATACTGTTCTTTAATCTTGACAACCATATGGAAATTCCTACACATACAAGCAAGTACCACATTGACACATTACACTTCACCTATTTACACATTCCTCAAATTCACACACACACACACAGTGAACTGACTTGGGTTGTTTGGGATTTCTAGCTTGGAGTTGGAACCTATGTTAACTGTTATACTGTTATTTTCCTGTCATTTCACTCATTACATGTTAATTTGCATTGTTTGAATCATAGTTCAGTCCTGTTTTCTTCCTTACATTGATTTCACCCCCACATGATTTTGTCCTGTATAGCACAGGATCAGTCCTTGAAGATTTAATGTTCAGTTTTTCCTATTACTGGTATCAAGTGAGGGACCTTTAAGGTTTAGTATATTCAGTCCATTCCTTGATAATTCAGCCCCATTGCTAGCCTAGTAGCTGTCCAAAACCAGTCCTTATCTTCCTTCTTTTCCTTTCCCTTCCTATTTAGAATGAATGCTAATGTATGTATCCATGTATATCTATGTAAGGCTGAAATGAGTATGTAGGATGATATGGATGTGTATTCGACTGATGTGTATGTGCACAGGTTCATATCACACACTGCCATGATTCCTAACACTCTACTTTCCCTCATGCTCATCCCCACACACACATGTATTTATATGCCATATAACACTCTCACATCTCACAAATTTCCACACACACACATTACACTTTCTAAAATTCCTTCTTCCCATTTTAATATATGTTGTATAGGTATGTGTACATGTATCTAGTTTCCTACATAGCTATAAGTTATATTGAATGTGTATGATTCCTATATATAATATAATGTGAAATAGATATTACTATTGGTATACATATTATATGTGTATATAGATATATAGTATATTGGCTTATATGTGATATAGCCTATATGGCACATAGCCTATGGGATGTACCCTATGTGATACAGCCTATGTATATGGCTTGAATGCCAGTATAGGTGTGCAGTTGACTTGTATAGCCTAGATGTGGTATGAGCTTGCTAGAATAGGCTGGTTAGGCTTAGTGAGACTTGTTTGGCTTAGGCTTGACCTAGTTTGACCAGTCTAATTGACTAGAGTTGACCGAGAGTTGACTTTGGTCTAGTTTGGCCTAGACATCATGCAGATGCATAGTAGATTACATTTATCATTCCCTGTATACATCTTAACTTGTGTTGCTCTAACTAGGAGTCAGGTATCTCATCTCGGACAGTACATTTACTTCAGACATTCAGATACGAGGCGAGTACATTCTCTGATCATTTTATATCCTGCTTAGAATTATTTCCTGCATTAAATTACTTTACTTGATACTGTCATGTTGGTCACACGGATTAGTACTATATGGATCCCTTCTTGAGATGTTATCCCTTCGGGGAGCATCGGGTACTCTATGTTCTGTACGTTTCACTTACATAGTGTATCATAAGCTTCTTTGGTTCTTTAATCACTTGTGACATATACTCATATGATCACAGAGTCTTCTTTGAATCCTTATCCCATTTACTGGGTCTATCAGAATCCCTATTTTTGGGACTACTATGTATCACCTTCGGGGTCTATTACCTTCGGGGTCTATCACCTTCGGGGCCTATTACCTTTGGGGTCTATTTCGGGGTCTACTACCCTTCGGAGGCTGTTACATAGAATCATAACATAACCTGTTTGGATCCTTGTGTATTAGTTAGGGGTACGGGGGAGTATAAATAGCCATGTAAACAATTTCCAAAGTAGAATAGCCATGTATGCCTCTTTAGTATAGCCATGTACAATCAAGCCGTTCACATGTCGACTTTGTGCTCTAAATCACTAGTCACTGGTAGCTCTTTACTTATAGTAGATATTTCTATTACAGTTCTCTCTCCCTGTTTACATACTATATTTCTTCAGTATCTATATCTTACTTTACTGCATGATTATATTTTCTAACCTGCTATGAACTGTTGAGATGTATTGTGCTCGCTCCCGTTCTGACTGGACCTGTTGAAAATTTTACAGAGGATGATGAGGAACCCTGCACCCCTTACTGGAGCTTGCCTAGATGACACTCGCGATCTGGACCCCTGGGGAGGTTCAGGCAGCTGCTGAGGACGATACCTTGCTTAGTATAGATAGCTTAGACTGTTTTCCATTTTATATTTAGTTGTTGTTCTTATTTCAGAGTTGTATATTTTAGAGATGATAAGACTTGTATTTCTTTTCTGTTGTACCTCAGTTGAGGATTTCCTTATCTATTTCATCGTGCCATTTTCTATCTATAGATTGTGATTGAGTTATACCTCTGTGTTGGCCTCCTTTTGGGAGAGTATTCTATTATGTTAGTTATAGTTCATGACCTAGAACAGCGTTCTACCGCCGACACTGCGGCGTAGGCTGGGCGTTGTTACGCTCTCGTACCCTCACAATGGGTGCGGGTCGTGACACGTTTTTAGTGGTGGCCCATGCAGGTCGAGTTTGTGTAGTGGTATTCGAACTAGACTACCACTACAGCCTGCAGTAGGATTAAGATATTTTTGAGGTACTCAATCACATTAGGAAAAACTCTTAAACTGGATTCCTGTCATCTAAATTCCTGTTGAAAATTTGCTTCCTTGGATAACTGTCCTCCCTTGAATTATCGATTCTATCCCAGTATTGATTTCTTGTTTGATCTGTCTCCAGGATGGTGATTGAGACACGATCGCATCACTCTGGCCCAGCAGACGCTGGTGAGAGGCCTACCACCCCTCGCCTGATTGTGGACGCTGGGACCACAGTACCCCCTATCTCTGCTCATATAGGAGCTTCTGCAGCTTTTGGGAGTGCACCTCCACCTGTCCAGAGGTCTTTTCCCGTCGTTCCAGATATGTACCAGCAGCAGTTACCTTCAGGGACAGTAGATGCGGCTCAGATGTTTACCCTCTTCTAACGATTCATAGAGTTTCAGCAACAGATACAGCAGAGCCAGTCTGCTGATATCCGACAGAGCATACTAGATACTCACCAGTTGGTCAGGACGACAGTGGAGCTGGTAGCTGCTCAGTCACAGGGAGGCCAGATGCAGCCGCATCAGCCGAGGACTCCAGACATCCATTCCTTCAAGAAGATGGGACCTCGAGACTTCAAGGGTACAGAGGGCATCATATACGCTGACAATTGGATAGAGCACATTGAGGAGATATTCCGATTGGCACAGATACCAGCAGGATTACAGATTGAGACAGCCGCCAGTCAGATGCAGGACTTGGCCCGTACCTGGTACCAGACGGACCCAAGGATTGGTACAGCCGGTCAGACTTGGGCAGCGTTCAAGAAACTGTTCATGGAGAAATTCTTTCCCGATACCGCACTCCGTGCTTTGGAGGCGCAGTTCGAGAGTTTGGTTCAAGGGAACCAGACCGTTGAGGAGTACGCTGGAGAGTTCAGCCGTTTGAGCAGATTCATCGAGGACCTTACCGAGGTCGGGAAGGCGAGGAGGTTCCGCAGGGGTTTGATCAAGGAGATCAAGTCATATACCAAGAGCGGCCGCGATGCCACTTTCGAGCAAATTCTGGTAGGAGCCATGACAGGGGAGGACGATCTTAGGCTGAAGGAGAAGAGGACGCGAGACACTCAGGGAGCTAGTGGCAGTGCAGGCCCGGCCAAGAGGCCCCACCTACAGATTCAGCAGCAGTATCCACATCAGATGCCCCGCTTGCAGATTCAGCAGCAGTATCCGCAGCAGATGCTACCTCTACAGTTCCAGCAGCAGATGCTACTTCTACAGTTTCAACAGCAGTACCAGCAGCCGAGGGTCTACCTTCAGCAGCAGCAGTTTCAAGATCATGTACCCTTTCAGCAGGCGCAGCAGCCGCAGAGGCAGCAGCAGACCTCGGGACAGCAGCTTGTTATCATTTGCCCTTTTTGCAAGAGACCAGGGCACGATTGGGGCGAATGTCGGAAGAGGCTGGGCAGATGTTTGCTTTGCGGAGGATCCGATCATCGTCTGAGAGAGTGTCCCGAATCATCGGGACAGACAGTTCAGGGAGCAGGAGCTAGGGCCCCGGTAGGCCAGCAGAGGGGATTACCTTTACCGACTCAGCAGTAGAGGTACATGCAGCATCAGCAGCAGGCCAGGGGAGGCCAGCAAGGGCGAGCTTTCGCCAGGACAGTCGAGGATGCTCAGGCCGTTGGAGATCTAGTTGCAGGTTCCGTTCTTTTGACTCAAATTCTGCAATTGCCTCTTATAACTACCTTGAAATCTTGATTCCCTCTGTTTCTTTTTGATTTATCAATTTTGTCCTGTTGTTCTTGTGTTAAGTTTGATTTCTTCTGAGATAAATCATATAGGCTAGGTCACCCAGTTATGGAATCTGGAATCTTCGATAGTCGTGTTTAGCTGGCATAGTGAGGACATATAATCAGATTTAGGACGTATTTTTCGGGTGTGCGAATTTAAGGTTTTTGCTGCCAAGCATACGGCAATACAAAAATTTTAAATACCATGATTCTAGAGGTATGTGCCTTAGTCGAGGACTCTGTGATTATCGTAGCCTTGCTCACTAGCACGACGAAGATTCTGAGTATCATGATTTGGACAGACGCATATGATTATCTGACGGTATGTTTGAGACTTTGTTTGTGGGGTGTTTGACCTAGAAGGCCTGCTACCATCTTAATTTCGAGGACGAAATTTTTATAAGGTGGGTAGGATTGTAACACCCATTTTTCCAGATGAGGGTAATTTTGAAATTTTGTATTTAATTTATTTAATTATGGTATTTAAAATTTTAATATAATTTTTGGTGATTTTTAATAATTTTTTTAAAACTATTTAAATCATGACTTATGATTTGGTGTTGTGCTAGTGAACAGTAGAGACTGCCTACCCTAGAGCCTAGCCATGTGATTAGGGTATTTTTGACATTTTAGGGTTATTTGGATTTATTATAATTTATTTGAATTTATGGGAATTTTTTAGAATTTATTTTGGAATTGTTTAATTGAGGGTTGACTAGTGTTGACTAGAAGGCAAACCTAATGACTAACCTAGGTTAAGACCACTTGGTTAGGTTAAGTAAACTTGGTTTGACCTAATTTAGTGAGGGTTAAGCCATTGGAACTTGTTTGGAGAGAGTTGGAGTTGATTTGACTAATATGGCTTATGACTTCATAAGTCATGATTAATGACTGGAGACTTAAAGCCCATAGGCCCACCCAAGTAGCTAACCCTAATTCTAATCAGCCCATGGCTGGTCATTATGATCATCCCCACTCCGATTTAATGTCTCTACCACTTAGGGCTAGCCTCCTTTAGGAAATAGCAAAGTTTGGAAATAGAGGTAAAACCCTTTCTTTCCCAATCCATAACTTCTCCATTTCAACTCCTTTTTTCTTCTAATTTCTTGCAATAGATCCTAATCTCTGTGTATTTCCTGACTATGGTGAGAAATTTCAGTGGAGGAGCAATTTGGAGGAGCTTGGGTGGCAAGAGAAACCCCCTCTTTGAAGCTTTTTGGGCTTTTTCACACACCTAGGTAATTCCTAATCCTCTCCATAAAATAGAGATTTAATAGCATGAATAGGAAGCCCTAGGAATACCCTAACTACTGGTATAGGTATTGCTAAGTTTTGTGTCCATTTCGTGTCCGTATCGGACACGTATCCAATAGGAAACCTAGGTGTTTGTAGAAATGCCACTAAGGATTCGATTTTCAATTTTTGTAAAACTAATTACATAGGTTTGTAGATCTAGGTGTGTGTATGAATGTTTGTGAAGGATGTTTGGTGTTTTGTGTCCGTTTGTGTCGCGTTTTTAGCCTTGGACATGCAGCACGAGCCATAGCCTGTGTCCTGCCTATCGGGGGCTAGAACACGAGACACATGACACGTCGTGTCCTAATTTTTGGGGTGAACCTTGGGGCATTGTCTGCGACCACACTCCCAAAATTTGGGAGTGTCTCGTAGACTGTGCACGGAGCTTTAAGCTCGCAAGGGTCGCGCGCTGTCGCGCACGGGCTGCTGTGCGAGTGCACAGACACCACTGATACGCGTGTCGTATCATGTCTGTAGGACTCGTGGACACAGTACAGTGTGTGTCAGACCTAGGTCTATCCTAGGTGAACCCTTGGACACGAGCACGTGTCGTGTCGTGTCGTGTCGTGTGTCGCGTGTTACATGCGCGTGCATAAGTGCACGACGATTGTGGTACATTGTTTGGGTCTGTGTTTGTGAAGTTGATTGGAACACGTTTCGTGTCCAATTTTTGGACACGAGGACACTCTCATATACCCTCACGTGTATGTCACTAATTACCACCCCTTTGTTTGGTTTTTAGGTGTGACTTTGAACTCAAAAATTTGCAATTCCTACTGAACACTGTCACTCATCTACTGATTCTGTTTTGAGTTTAATTGTATTCTTTTTTACTGTTTTGCTAATGGTTTAAATTACCATGATCAGTTCATTATGTATGTTGTATTTGATTAGGAACTCTGGGTTATGGGGTTTTCGATTTGGCTTTGGATATGTTGTGTTGGATTCTTTGGATTGACTGATACATTGGTTTACTGGTTCAGTATCCCGAATGTTCAATCCAGATCCAAATGAAAACCATCTAATTACCTGGGATTGAAGTTTGAACTGAATTGAGATCAATTACACTTTGTTTATCTGGACACCATTTTTATATATACACATGAACCTGAACTTTGATATGAACACATATATTCCTGACACTACAACCTGTACATCACTGAATTGGTATACTAATGCTATTTACTGAAATCAGTACATATACCCACATGACTGAAATCTGAGAACCCTGTTTTCAAATCCTGATTTGATTTCCTGTCCTTTTCTTTCAATTGATATGTGATGTTATATAAACTGCCATATTAATTAGAATACCTGTATAATAGTTTACATTGAGTTTAGTTATGATTTGTGTGGGATTTGGATGACAGGTTTCAATTTGGATTGATGGGGTTATGAAACTGTCATCTCCAGTTTTATACCCAAAAACCTGAGATTAGTGTGTAGGTTTAAATGTTGATTTCCTTTTTCTTTTCATAAATCTAAATCTGAATGCATATTTGAATATATGTAAATATGTATGTAGGCAATAACTGAGAATTTCCCTGTGTAAACAGTATAACCTGAGAACTTGATTCAGTCATATACAAGTTTAGAGTTTAGTAGAGGGTTCTATGGGATGGTTGATTACACACAGGTTAGTTCAGTTCATGCATACATATACTGTTCTTTAATCTTGACAACCATGTGGAAATTCCTACACACACAAGCATGTGCCACATTGACACATTACACTTCACCTATTTACACATTCCTCAAATTCACACACACACACAGTGAACTGACTTGGGTTGTTTGGGATTTCTAGCTTGGAGTTGGAACCTATGTTAACTGTTACACTGTTATTTTCCTGTCATTTCACTCATTACATGTTAATTTGTATTGTTTGAATCATAGTTCAGTCCTGTTTTCTTTCTTACATTAATTTCACCTCCACATGATTTTGTCCTGTATAGCACAGGATCAGTCCTTGAAGATTTAATGTTCAGTTTTTTCTATTACTGGTATCAAGTGAGGGACCTTTAAGGTTTAGTATATTCAGTCCATTCCTTGATAATTCAGCCCCATTGCTAGCCTAGTAGCTGTCCAAAACCAGTCCTTATCTTCCTTCTTTTCCTTCCCCTTCCTATTTAGAATGAATGCTAATATATGTATCCATGTATATCTATGTAAGGCTGAAATGAGTATGTAGGATGATATGGATGTGTATTCGACTGATGTGTATGTGCACAGGTTCATATCACACACTGCCATGATTCCTAACACTCTACTTTCCCTCATGCTCATCCCCACACACACATGTATTTATATGCCATATAACACTCTCACATCTCACAAATTTCCACACACACACACATTACACTTTCTAAAATTCCTTCTTCCCATTTTAATATATGTTGTATAGGTATGTGTACATGTATCTAGTTTCCTACATAGCTATAAGTTATATTGAATGTGCATGATTCCTATATGTAATATAATGTGAAATAGATATTACTATTGGTATACATATTATATGTGTATATAGATATATAATGTATTGGCCTATATATGATATGGCCTATATGGCACATAGCCTATGGGATGTACCCTATGTGATACAGCCTATGTATATGGCTTAAATGCCAGTATAGGTGTGCAGTTGACTTGTATAGCCTAGATGTGGTATGTGCTTGCTAGAATAGGCTGGTTAGGCTTAGTGAGACTTGTTTGGCTTAGGCTTGACCTAGTTTGACCAGTCTAGTTGACTAGAGTTGACCGAGAGTTCACTTTGGTCTAGTTTGGCCTAGACATCATGCAGATGCATAGTAGATTACATTTATCATCCCCTGTATACATCTTGACTTGTGTTGCTCTAACTAGAGTCAGGTATCTCATCTCGGACAGTACATTTACTTCAGACATTCAGATACGAGGCGAGTACATTCTCTGATCATTTCATATCCTGCTTAGAATTATTTCCTGTATTAAATTACTTTACTTGATACTGTCACGTTGGTCACACGGATTAGTACTATATGGATCCCTTCTTGAGATGTTATCCCTTCAAGGAGCATCAGGTACTCTATGTTCTGTGCGTTTCACTTACATAGCGTATCATATGCTTCTTTGGTTCTTTGATCACTTGTGACATATACTCATATGATCACAGAGTCTTCTTTGAATCCTTATCCTATTTACTGGGTCTATCAGAATCCCTATTTTTGGGACTACTATGTATCACCTTCGGGGTCTATTACCTTCGGGGTCTATCACCTTCGGGGCCTATTACCTTCGGGGTCTATCACCTTCGGGGTCTACTACCCTTCGGAGGCTGTTACATAGAATCATAACATAACCTGTTTGGATCCTTGTGTATTAGTTGGGGGTACGGGAGAGTATAAATAGCCATGTGAACAATTTCCAAAGTAGAATAGCCATGTACGCCTCTTTAGTATAGCCATGTACAATCAAGCCGTTCACATATCGACTTTGTGCTCTAAATCACTAGTCACTGGTAGCTCTTTACTTATAGTAGATATTTCTATTACAGTTCTCTCTCCCTGTTTACATACTACATTTCTTCAGTATCTATATATTACTTTACTGCATGATTATATTTTCTAACCTGCTATGAACTGTTGAGATGTATTGTGCTCGCTCCCGTCCTGACTGGACCTGTTGAAAATTTTACAGAGGATGATGAGGAACCCTGCACCCCTTACTTGGAGCTTGCCTAGATGACACTCGCGACCTGGACCCCTGGGGAGGTTCAGGCAGCTGCTGAGGACGATACCTTGCTTAGTATAGATAACTTAGACTGTTTTCCATTTTATGTTTAGTTGTTGTTCTTGTTTCAGAGTTGTATATTTTAGAGATGATAAGACTTGTATTTGTTTTCTGTTGTACTTCAGTTGAGGATTTCCTTATCTATTTCATCGTGCCATTTTCTTTCTATAGATTGTGATTGAGTTATACCTCTGTGTTGGCCTCCTTTTGGGAGAGTATTCTATTATGTTAGTTATAGTTCTGACCTAGAACAGCGTTCTACTGCCGACACTGCGACGTAGGCTGGGCATTGTTACGCTCTCGTACCCTCACAATAGGTGCGGGTCGTGACAGGCTTGATGGAGGGGTTGAGCTCCCATGTTTGTTGCTGGCTAGCTCTAGGCAGCTTGATTGTCAGTGGCTATATCGTGGATCTTGGCGCTTGGCCAGACCTTGGCAGCCGGATTATCATCTGCCCCTCTTGTGCAGAGAGGCTGATTGCATCCTTACGCAGAGTGGCTGTAAGTGGTACAGTTCTGCCAGGTTTACGGGCTTGAAGGTGGATCGTCAGAGGTTCTTCCGATCCAGTTGCCGCCTAAGTTGGAGCTTGAGTATCTCCTTCGATAAGGTACCTTTTCGACTTCTCGTACAAGCATGAGTCGGAGTAGTAGGATTCGACCCCTTTAAAGGGATCGATATCGACAAATTCTGTCCTCACGAAGCCGTACTTGTCGACGTACTTGAAGCACTGGTACAGTATGGAGGGCACGATCATGTAATCATGTATCCAAGGACGTCCCAGAAGAATGTTGTAGGAAGTGTCTGCATCTATGACATAACAGGTCACTTCTGACTGAAGGTCGTCGATTTGGCACTTCAAACGAATCTTTCCGATCGGGTAGCTTCTACCTGAATTGAAACCGCTGATGGCGGTGCTTGTCAGCGTCAGACGATGCATTGGGATGCACAGATGGTGTAGTAGGCTCTTCGGGATGATGCTTAGGGAAGAACCGGGATCAATATGCATCCAATCCACCTTAATATCGCCAATTTACCCAGTATAATACAGAGGGCGATCGTGTAGGTTGGTCTTGATAAGCATATCCTGCGGAGTGAAGATAATTTTTGGTATTGAACCTGTGCAAGCGCTGTCCTGGAGATCTGCAGGCAAGTTTTCCCTAGTGAGATTCGACTGAGCCAGATATGCGTCGGCATTCTGGAGTGCCTCGCTCAGTGCGACGCGAACATCTTTGGAGAGCCTCAGGAGCTCATATAGCGACAATTTGGTCGATGTGTTGGCCAATTGTGCCAAGATGTCAAAGTTGTAGGGCCTCTCCAGCCCATGAGGCGTCTCTTTTCGGAGCGGTTTGTCGAAGCGAGTCTCCTTCGGCCTAGGCTTGTCGGTCGTCGAAGACTGAGAAGGTCCTGGAGCATCAGCAGCTGTTGGCTGATGATCTTCAGTCGAGTTACCCAGTGGAGGTTGGGTTTGTGCGCCGGAGCGGGTAACAACAACAGTAGCTTCTTCGACCTCTGCCGAGATTGTGCGGCATGATTTGACTTTCCCACTCTTTTTCTTGCTAGTGGAGGGTGGTGCGGACTGAGTCACTTCAGGTACCAGGTCCGGATGGACCCACATGATCTCCCCCCGTGATGTAGTAAGGGGCACTAGACCAGCAGCCTGGTCTCGGGGAGGTGGAAGATTAGCGACCTCCATCTTTGCTCCGGGGATGGGTACTACTCCATCTTGAGTCTTTGTCGGAGGGAAGCTGCCGAATTGTACTGACACCATATTCGCTGCAAAGGTCATCTCTTCAAAATTAATGGCCAGGGCCTTAGAATCGATGAGATGCTGGATGTATCGCTTCAGTTGGTAGCAGTCTTGTGTAGCATGGTAGACATAGCGATGATAGTGGCAGTACTTGGGGCTCTCCATTTCCGTAGGACGAGGTTCACACCTTGGAGGAGGGAACTGAATTCGACCTCCTTGTATGAGCATGTCCAAGATGGGTTTGACATGGCCGTCCTCGAAGGAGTAGGTCATCTGAGGCCACTACTTCTCTGTCGGCTTTGGTTCAGGCTTTGGAGCTGTGTCGGCCACCATAGCTTGTTTGCCTTTATTGTCTCGATTGGTGGAGGGGTTACCACCATTATTACTGTTGGCGTTAGGGCGTTTGCCCTTGTCCTCTCCTTCCGATACGTGCAATCCCAGTTGGCGAGCTTTCTTCAACTTGTCTTCTGTGCTAGTGACGCTGATAATGAAAGTCTTCCAATCCTTAAATTGGCTTTCGCCCATCCAGAGGCTGATTGTGGGAAGCAGCCTCTTTTGGCAAATTTCAATTAAGGAGGAATCAGGGTTACCGGAAGGCAACTTCATCGCGGTTTGACGAAACTGCTCGATATAGTTCCTTGTCAGCTCCTTTTCTCCCTGGACAACATCCATGAGGGTAGACATTGTTACGTCTTGTCCTACTTCGTAGAACCTCTCCAGGAACATACGTTTGAAGCCAGCGAAGGAATGGATGCAGTTGTCCGACAAGTTGTGGTACCAGTCGAAGACAACACCTTCCAATACTCCGATGAACAACTGTGTAAGGATGGCATCATCATGAGGCAGATGGTCGGTTGTGACTTCGAAGTAGGTGATGTACCTGCTTGCAGATGTCTTTCCATCATACGGATTGATGTTGAATGGTTTATATCTTGGTGGGAAGGGCACATCTCTCTATGTAGCAGGATATGGTTGTCGTATCCTGAGGTCTTGGAAGTTTTCTTAGGCATGGAACATGGCCCGGAGCTCCTGGACCTCTCTTCTTGCCTCCCTAGTCTTGTCTGCAGCGGTGGGAGCTAATATTTCACGAGGATTATCACCCGGGTTTGGTGCGGCTAAGTTCGAGTCCGTATTGGTCACGGTTCCCATGTTTGTTTGGCCAAGTGTTCTTCCTTACAGAGTTGGAAGGGCCGCTTTGATCTCGTCCATGGATTTGACCAAGGTAAGAAGTACGAATTCCAGAGTGTCGATGCGTTGGCGATCACTGGGACCATCTTGGTTGCTGTACGTTATGAACACTGTCCTTACATAAGAAGAGATGGAAGGAACGGTGGAGGACGCGCCCTCCGAGTCATATCCTTGTATAGAGAAATCATCAGGATATGTGGGAATGTTCTCCTCTGGTTCAGACTTAGAAGGAGTGGTACCCCCAGCTTCAGAGCTTGTCTCGTCTTGAGAGTTGTGGACGTCCTCGGGGACGTCGAGATCTGCTGCATCTGTTGGGTGAACAGTTTCCCCTGGATTATCTTCTTAGAACACCGGATTATCGTAGATATTTGGGGGAGTGCTACCCCCGGCTCCAGCGCCTTCCAGAGATGTGGACGACGAATCTCCAAGTCTGGCAGATTTCGTCTTTGAGCGAGTACCTAGAAAAACTCCTCTCACAACGGTCGTGGACAACCGCTTGGTTGAGATTTTTGGGCCGGTGACATTTGTTTTCTTCCCTCTCCCGCTGCCAGGAATCTTCAGAGCAGAATTGCAGGAGGCGACGAGAATCGTCTCGTCTTCTGAGCTTGGGTGTTGCAGCCGTTGGAAGACGGACTGTCGGTCTTCTTGTACTGCCTCCTTATTGCAGCAGCAGTTGACAATGACTTGGGTGCAGTGATGTCCCCAAAAGGACTCTCTGTACACCGAGTCTTCGTCTCTTTCCTTGCGTTTGTGAAGAATTACGTTGTACAAGTCACCCATTTTGTGGGCCCGGGAGTTCTGAGCACATGAGTGTATTGGCATCCTGACTGCTCCCTAATGTGGGGGTAGTACGAGTACTTGCCCCTGATCATTGTTGGGAGACTCTTGATAACTATCTCGTTCGTTGGCCGCCGGGGGCTGGACACGGATAGTTTTATACAACTTTCCATCAGAGGCCCGCGTAATAATCAGCGGGATGCCCTGATAGTCAGAAGTTGGGACAGCTGTCTGAGCTCGACGTGCCCGTGCTGCCCGAGACTTCTTCCTTCTAGCACCTGAGAGTGCATAGTAGGAAGAGTCCACAGAGACTGGCACATGAGAGCATCTGGGGTCAGGATCGCCTGAGAGGCGGTCGAAGACTGACCGTGAGCCGCATGGAGCAGATGGTATGCGGCTGGGTTTGGTGGCCGTGCAGGCTGTCTGCATGCGGCTGGCATGTGTGGCAGCATGACCCTTCTGTATGCGGCTAGGAGCGGTGGCCGCACAAGCAGTCTGTATGCGATAGGCAGTCGTAGCCGCATGAGCCTCCTTCATGCGGCTGGACGTTCTGGCCGCATGAGCCTCCTGCATGCGGCTGGCTTCTGTGGCCGCATGAGTTTTCATGTGGCTGGCGCCCTTATGCGACTTCTCCTTGGACCGCACAGAGTTCCTCTTTGCCCCCTGCAAGTCCAGTATCGTAGTGTTTTTCTCTGCCGAACTTTGGGACAGCAGAGTCCTCTATGGCCTGAAGTGGGGCCGCAAGCGAGACTTCACCGCCGTCTCAGACAACAGAGAGTACTTCTTCGAGAGCTTAGGGAGGAGCGAATGATTTGGGTATCCACTCCTTGCGGGCCTTCTTTGTGCGGGCTCGCCGCTGGACCGGGCCAGCGCTCTCGTCGGAGAGCATTTCTTCAAACGCTTGCTGGTCGAACCGGGTGACCAGCATCTGTTAAGTGGAGCCAAGTTTGGCTGCGTTCGATTGCATCACCAACTCCTCAACCGTGGAGAAGTTAGTCCCCAGCAGAGTCGCCATCGTGTTTGCCATTGATTGTAAAAGTGCAGAACAATTTTATAGGAGGACTGAACTTAGACTCACAATACAAACTCGCTCGTACAAAGAAAGCCCATGAATGAAAACCTAGGTACAGTAATCTAAGTACGATTATTTATTTTTGATTCTAGGGGGTGACAGTAGAGGCTCGGGAAAGCGACGGCAGCTTTGCCTTACTCCTTGGACGATCGGACGTAGCCTTGGCTCTGATGAAGAAATGCTCTCAGAATGTGTGGGGAGACTCTTCTGTGCGTGCCTTTGTCTCTCTATGTGTCCAGCCGAAGGTTTTGCAAGGGAATGGCACCTTGCTATTTATAGGAGTGGGGTGTGATCATTAGGGTTTGCAATGACTGCCCCTTGAAAAGTCAGCGATTTGGGGATTAATTACCATTTTCCTTGATCCTGTTTTGTTGGCAATTAATCTGGGCCGTTAATCTTGATTACAACAAATCTGGACAGTTAATGTTTATTGTGCCAAATCCGTATGGGCAATTAATATTGATTTCCACGAATCTTCGTGATTTGTTATGACAAGCTCGGATCTCCTGCCATGTGTTCAATCAAATTGATTGCAATAAATCTGATTTGATCCGGGTAATTATGATGATTGTACTAAATCTGGTTGTTGGGATTTGTTGATAGTAAAAAATCTGAGTAGATAAATCTTGATTGATTTGGTGCCACGTGTCCAACCATCATTATGCTGCGAGCCGTAGGGACACGAGGGGGGGAACTGATCCTCTGCCACGTATCCTAACCGCGAGCCACAGGGACAGGGTGTCTTGACAGAGCCGCATGAGGGTGGCTTCTCAGAATTTGAACCACATGAAGGTGGCAGCCGCATAGGTATGGCCTCCAAAATCTGAGCCGCATGAGGGTAGTTTCCAACTGAACCGCATAAGGCTGGCCACGTGTCAAAGCTATATGGGCGTGGCCTCTCAACATTTGAGCCGCATGGAGATGGTCCCCATGATCCGAGTTGCATGAGAGTAGCGACCGTATGGGGTGGCTTCGCAGGATTTGAGACGCATGAAGATGGCCCCCATGATCCGAGTCGCATGAGAGTAACAGCCGCATGGGGGTGGCCTCCACCTGAACCGCATGCGGCTGGCCACGTGTCAAAGCTGTATGGAAGACTTTGGGATTTGATGGATCGTGCCAGCTATGAAGATTTTCTTTGTTTTCCTAGGAGCACGCCTTTATATTAGAGTCATCATTGCAGCTTTATGTCAGAGCTGTCAGTTCACCTTTATGTCAGAGCTGCCTTGTTGTGTCAGAGCATTAACTGAGGTCGTTGCTTAATGGCCAGCTGTAGAGGCGAGCCGCATAAGGCCACGTGGCTTTTACTCGAGCCGCATGGCTATGTTGGCGACTTTTGAGCCACATAAAACTCTTGAGCTGCATGAAGCTCTGAGAGATTCTTTGAACCGCATGAGACTCCCTCTGTCTTGAGCCGCATGGATTTTCCAGTTCTATTCCATGCTTCTACAACGTGATAGGCATGCCATGTCATCACATAAAAAGAAATAATGTCGCTGAGTAGTCGTACTACGTCGCTAATTTGGCGACGTATAATTTCGTCGCTCTCCGTCGCTAATTTTGCGACGACCCAGCGACATTATGGTGACGTCGCAAACAGCGATGGAGGGCGACGAATTTGTCATCTGCGACTCACTTTTCTGCGACCTTCATGTTTCGTCGCTAAAGTCGTCGCTAATTACAGTTAGTGACATATTTTCCTCAATTAGCGACGTATCCTGACGTCGCTAATTTGCCTTATTTTAGTAGTAAAAAGATAAATAATCACTTGAACGTAAGCTGTATTGCTAGATGAATTGTATGCTTGTACGATGTTGCGATGAATTGTATGACAGGTAAAAGCTAAGTCCCAGGAATTGGGCGGTGAGTACATTGAGTTTGGTTGGAACGATGTATGGTATCAAAGATGTGAGAAGGGCTTAGGAAATCATATTCTATTTTCCTGTGCCGATGTAGAATATAGATTTCACTAAGACCCTGGATTGGACAGATGATAATGTGAGCGTTGACTCAAGGCGAGATGGTCAGATTGCGATACGAATGAGAATGATGGGTTATTACTTAGTTTTCCTTATCATGCATTATATGTTTCTTCATAGATAAGTTGTATACAGTTGCATGGTCATGGACGACTTGTCGACAAGGTGGTTCCTCGAACGATATTCCTGGGCCTTGGAAACCGGTTCGTCCTGGGGGGAACCAGTGCTGAAGTAGTAGCACGGTATACGGGACCTTCAGTGGGGCTAGCTACCAGCACTGTAAGGGGCGTCGTATACCTGTAAGTCGGTCCAAGATGGCGTGTCGCTAGTGACCTTCATATAGATATGTCCAGTGCTAATGATGTCTTATGCAGGCAGAGTAAGTTATTAGTCTAATACAGGGAAGGATATCGGCTGTTGGTAAGAATCACCTAAACGGTGATATTTATATTGAATCATGATATTGTTTCTAACAATGTCTTGTGTAGGATGAGTAAGTATTTTATAAATGTACAGGGATGGCTACACGACCGTGGGTAAGAATCACCAAAGGGTGATAACTGTATGCTTTGAATTATGTGGCTATGAGATTGCATGTTTTACTTCTTGTCAGCTATAACATGAAATTGACCCTAAGGCAACGAGAAACACCACTGTTAATAATGTTCTATAACATGATTACTTAGTGTTGTTTTCTTAGGTGAGTTGGGCCAGCACCGCTTGCTAGTACATTGATGATGTACTGACCCACGTTGGGGGCAATATTACAGGTGTTTGCCTATGGGGGGAATCGTTTGATCAGTGCTTGGCATAGATATTTCGGATGGGTGTGCAGAAGCTCTTCTTTCAAGACAATGTCTTCTGCTATACGGGACATAATGTATGGAACAGTGTAACTCAGTTGTACCAATGAGATTGTAGCCAAATTGTCAAGTTCAATGTAAAGAAGTCGGCATATTCAGCCTAAAGGGCAAATGTATACATTCAGTTGGCTATTCAAAGGTCTTGTAATCAGTTGTAAACTATGTATTCTGCTGCAAGCCTTGTAATCCATTATGATTATCAATAAAGAGATACTTTTCTTCATATATGTGTGACTTTAATTTATCTGCTTGGTTCTGCTGCGTTGTCAATATTTTCTGAGAAATACCAGAAACTGTAATGGTTTTGCCTTATTCAAGTGCAATCTAGACTTGTACGGCATCATGTCCAGTGGCTAGTTTTCGATCCTCCGGGATCGAGGCGTGACATACATGAACTGCGTAGTAGGGTTTCCATCCTCTCTTGGTGGAGGCATTTAAATTTTTGGTCCAGACTGAGGTGGATACTGCTGAGTAAATGGTAGTAGATGTAGATGTGGTGGTACATTTCCTTTTGGATAGTACTATGGTAGTCTACGTGACTGGTGGCTCTTGGGTTTCCTGTTGTACCATCGATGGGTCATGGTAGCCTGCGGCTGTCCTGGCTGATACGAAGTCACCGGGGTCATTGAAGGATTCTGCTCCTCCTGGGTAGCCGCATCACTGGATATGAGGGCCAAGGTAGAGGTGCACCCGCTTCGTAGATTCATACTGCTGGTACAAAAATAGGATAATAGTAGAATATATTCAAACAAGTTACAGGTCAAGCAGTTGAAGGAGAGTTGTCAAGGCAATTGTGGATGAGATCTTGGGGAACAGTTAACTATATCTAATCCTATATTAAATAATTTATGAAGAGCAAACCAAGTACACTAGGTTGATCAGACCATCATGCATCGGTTCTGATAGACAATGTGCTAGTAGGGTACCTCCAATAACATATATGTCATGAACAAGCTTGATAAAAGAATAAGCTTGCAAAACTAGGCTATACTAGCAGCATTGGTCAATATGGTAAAACATAAGTACGCGAGATAATGATAAAAGAATATATAATTAATTCAAGTTCGTCAAACTCTCAGGCTCGTCCGGTGTTCATCCTTCTATAGTTGTCCTACCATCTCCTTGTCTAAGGATTTGGTTGACCATTTGGGGTATGGACCCCTAAAACTCTATAGTCTAGGTAGTCCTCTTAATTTTCTCTTTAATAGTTTGCGTGGACAATTAGGGTGATTGGTTAGGAGGCATACTACCCAACTTATAAGAGTTAAACTAGTAATGATGGAATGATGAAACATGTCTACCTAGTATGAGTCATCATCCTAACCTCTATCAAGTATGAATTAGAATGATATTAAGAAGTGTTAGATATGAGACAATTCGGTAATCAAAGAGAATTGTAAAAGTTTAGAAGTCAAAGAAGGTAATTATCATGTTCCTTTTCCTATTTGCAGGCTTGTTGGGCACAGTCATGTAACCCAATAATATATTTTGACCTGCAAGGGCCACCACAAAAATATGTAACACCCAGTCCCAAAATACTTAGGACCAAATACATGGACCTGCCAGCTACATATATACAAAGAATACTCCAATATATGGAATCCTTGTATATGTACATAAGCTGTAATAATATGAATCACATGCTAGAACATCATAAAATTATATCTCATCTACAGCACACACAAAGATACAAGAAGTCCAATAGAATAAATAAGTGAGTCAAGAGATAGCCGGGTGGACATACCCACACCAAACAGCTATGAAAGCAATCTAAAATAAAATAAGATGTCCACTATGAGTCTCAAAGAATATCATAAATCTAGATATCAGCGAAAGATACCTCGTCATCAAGGTATGAAGGAGCCATTGCTGAGCCGTACTCCTGCGAGAAATCGCCTATACCTTGAGAGATCACCAGGTCCTCAGAGGGACGTAACAAGATACAGAAAAAATATGCCATATAAACTGGATATAAAATCTACCATAAAGTAAAAGTAAAAGTAAGGTGTCCAAACCATAACATGGCTCAATATTCCATCATCGAAACAGTGGGCTACCCCTACAACCAAACAAGGATAAGGGTAACACACAAATTCATGATGTGACATTGTTTCATGCCATGACTAGGATGGAGTGTGACCTAACCATTCTATTATGCAATTTAGAAGATCGTTCAATGTATGGGCAGGGAAAGGCTGACTCCTCCATGACTAACTCACAGCTCATAATACACACACGTTAAGAACCAATGCTATCAGCCAGCATAACTCGAGGCTAGCTGCCCGCGTGACCCATCAGTCCACATAGCTCGAGGCTAGTGACCATCGCGACACGACTACCGTAGTACGCAGTTATTATGGCTTTTGGATTTGTGTAGCCCATACATCTTCTCCCTCCCGGATGTCGCTGACAGAAGGTAGTCCGCTAAGACTAGGTCCAAATGCAATTTGAAAGACAAGGAGAAAATATAACTAACAGTTGCATTATAATAATTAAAACCACGGTAAGTAAATCATAGTAAGGATACAGCTGGAAGAACGAAAAATAAACATAAAATATAAGTATAAACTGAATCTAAGAGCAGAAATAAAATTAATTATAGAGTATAATGGCAAGGTATCTTGCCTGGTGGTGCGGAAACGACAAGTCCAACAGTCACAGTCGGCAGCAAATGAAACTCACAATCTACAGACGACTCCGGAAGTTGAAACAAACGTCAAAAATGTTTCTAGTGTAAAAGATATGCCTAGGAAATGCCTATCAAAAAGTCTAATTCTGGATACAGGGGAAAATCGTAATTTCGGGTCAAAACGATATTCACCGTTGGATCCATTTTGTACCGAAATGCGTGCCAGTTTCTATGCTCTCTAAAGTCATCAAACTACATGTCTACGGGTCCGGTTTGAGGAGATGAACTCAACGGTATATCCAGTTTTGGATTCTGATGAGCCGTGCACAAAATCGTTCGTTGGATTGAGTCGCGGGTCCGCCGAAAAGGCGTTCTGGTCGACCTTCTCAGAATCGGACCAAACTTGGCACACAGGACCAAAAAATCGATTCGGTCTTGTTGGCGTAAGTTTCATCTCGAATCGACGACTGTACACGAAGTAATTGAGAAATTTGCAAAGAGGTCGATACGGTGAATTTTGACGGATACGTATCAAATTCATCGTGCACACGCAACCAATTTGAATTCCCTCAAAGCTCACACGTCCATGAAGTCGATACGCACCTTTCAACGCTTTCGGTTCACGATCACGTCGTCCGGTTTAACGGGGCGCATACCGTATCAGAAAAGTTTATTAAAATTTGAAGTTCGAAAATATGTTTTTCCTTAAACTTTGTAACTGTTTAATAACAATCTAATCCATGAAAAATACCAGTAAAAGAGTGGATTCCAACTCGTATATATTGCCATTAAATCTGTTCAAACAGATTATCGAAACAGTGGATGGATCGGCCCAAATTTACCTCCCAAATCTAGTCCCTAAACAGCTTTTTGGTGTTTTGATTTGGTGGTTTTTCTCGATCTTCCGAGAATTTTTCAAATTTTTCAGGTCGAACTAAATTAATCAAGTTGAAGGATTTGATAGGTGATCATCTAGGCTACTTATTAAAATTTATAACTCGAGTTTTCGTTGAGCGAGGAGATCAAAAACTCACATCGAAGTGGGCGATGTTGCTGCCACTGTCGCTGTCGCGAATGTTGCTGTGGCGCCTGATGCAGGCTCTGTGGCCGCTGCATTCGACGTTGCACGGCCGGTCGGTAGCTGAGAGAAGTCGCGGGTAGGCGGGGTAGGTGGGCGTCGTGGATCTCTGCACGAGGGGCAGCAGTTGGTCGAGTTCGATTAGGGTTTTTAGCCTCTTCTTTCTCCCTCTTTCTCGACCTTATATATGTGGATGTATGCTGTGGTCGAGTCTGTGGGCCATAATGGTTGCGGGTGAAATTGATTTCCATTTCTCGCGAGATATTGGTTATATATATATATATATATATATATATATATATATATATATATATATATATATATATATATATATATATATATATATATATTCTCTATATCTATGTATATATATGTCCATATAATTCTAATAAAAATTATAAAAATTCCAAATTTTCAAAAATAACTTATATACTATTATAAGAGATGTCTACCACAAAATATACCTATGCTTATCATAGATATAGCAATTACAATTACATTTAATATTTAGCACCTCACTAATGTAAATACAAGATGTTTAAAATTAAAATACTGTAAAGTTAAAATAAAGGCTCCTTAAAAATTCCAAAATTAATAAAATATTATTATGAATATTTATTTCATAATCTTGTGAAAATTTATCTACATATATAGGGTAGCATTAAATTATCTGCTAAAATATTAACAAAATCTAATATGAAAAGTCAAATAAATAAATAAAATACGATAAAGTATATCAAGTGAAAAAAAATTATCTAAAATTTTGGGGGTTTACACTATTCTATGGCAGCAATTTATTTGAAAAGCTATTTTATTGACCCCCTACTTTTCTCGATCATATCTAAGATGATAAAATAATAAAAATATCTTTAGAAATCATATTTTACAGCAATAAACCCCTATTAAATTCAGTTTTAATAAATTCCAACAATTTCTCAAACTTTCTCATTAAAAGGGCTCAAATTAGTCCTACCACAACCCAATTTTCCCACAACTCAACATACTAACTCCATGGATGATAGTATGGAGTAAAATATATCAAAATATGAATTTATAAGACATTAGTCTTAGATTTCTACAGATTTAATATCATGGGGGTTTGAGATAAAAAAAAAGTTAAGAGTTTTTACCGAAATCCTTCACAAGATGAGTTGTTGGTGCTCCTTTTTGTCCAAGAATCCAACTTTTTTTGATTTTCTTGCTTGTTGTCCCCTTGTTGATGGGTTGAAGAAGATGACAATGGTGGTTTGATGGGTTTTTTGGTGAAAGTGGAGTCTTTTTTATGGTTTAATGGTGTTTGGGTGAAGAGATGGTGTAAAGGAGAGATTTTGAGTGGAAGATGATATAACACCAGAGTCCCAAAATACGTAAGACTAGAAGATTGTATGCATGCCAGCTACGTATCGAAAAGACTCCAGCCCAGCTCGAGTACGTACGTATAAGCTGTATTGGTTTTCTAAATCAATTATATCTCAATCTACTAAATATCGATAACAATAACGAATCAAGTATACTAAGGCTGATCAGACCGTAATACATTGATTCTAGAATAGATAAATGTATTAGAGTGGATCCTCAATAACACATTTACCATGGACAAGCTAGAAGAAAGTTGAAGCTTGTAAAAGACTAGGCTATAATAACGACGAGAATCAAATATAGGATAAATATAAATAAGGAAGAGAAAAATAATAGCAACAACTAAATGTACCTAAAGTCTTAGAGTAGCAACCATCATCAATCAATATATCATTCTTTCATCTAATACCCAAAGAGATCACCAGGTCCGCAGGAGACTAGTAAGATACATAAAAATATGCCAAATATAACAGTATAAAATATGCAAAAAAAATAATAAATAGTCACGAAAGAATTAACTATGGCACCAGGAAACTAAGACAATGGCATGCCATACTAGACGTGGCTAACACGTCAATCCTATAGACTGTAGTCAATGCAGTCAATGCAAGCACTTCCAATCTATAGTCTCAATTGTAGTCCAAGGCAAGCGACTCTCAATCGAGAACGTAGCCAATCATAGTATCAATATCCTAGAGGAATACAAAGGTCAATCGATCCTATAGACTGTAGCCAAGGTAAGCACTCTCACTCAAGTCAGGTTATATCACGTCAAGTCGTGTAAAAGGAATAGTGGCATAGGCCTAGGTATCTCTATCATAGGACACCGATGAACCCGAAGACCAATATAACAGGTAAAGAAATATAACAGAAAACATGTATGAGCATGTAAAAGTAGAAACAAGATAAAGTAAAACTAGAAACAGGGTAAAGCAACATGAATATAACAATATGAGAAAAAAGTAATAGAAAAGTAGAGAACATGCATATAAAATATACTGTACAAGTTGGCAAGGTATACTTGCCTGCTTCCCCCGTTAAGGTCGAGGATCCGGTCCCAACTCCAAATCCAACTAGCCTATATATTTCATTAAGTTTATTATATATAAAAAATATTATTATTAATGCTACCTATGTATATATATATATATATATATATATATATATATATATATATATATATATATATATATATATATAATATACGTATTTATTATAAAGGTAGACAATTAATACTTGTGGTTTGTGTACTAGTTACTAAAGAGTAAATAAGATTTATGTGAATTAAAGGTAGTATGTAGTTATGAAATTTAATTAGAAGTGGAAGGGGATATACGTAATTATGCCACCAACTTTAGTTGGATCTAGTGCACATGTAAGCATTACTTACGTGAATAGTGTGTATTGTTGTTGTGTATATGTGTTATGCAAACACATAGAAAAAGAGAGGGATTTCTTTGGAAAAATTAATTAATGGAGGGCTCATTTCCAACTATCAACTGCCTATTCACATGTTGTGTAAGACAAAACGATGGTGGAGATGAGTTGGATTGATTGTACTATTGATTTGTGAAAAGGGTTTTTATACAAATTTAAAATCATGATTGCTTGAACCAACATGTGACAGAGAGAAACAATCATGGTCAGAGAGTGGAAAAAAGGGGTTATTATGCTAAAATATGTAAGAGAGATAAAAAGGAAAGCCAGGAGCCACATGCATGTGGTGTTTCCCGTTCTCTTACGTGTGCATAATACAGCTCCCTATATACGTGAACATTGAGTTATTGTTCTTCATCTCTAACAAATCCTATAGTTCTACTATAATTATTTCTATAAAATCTAAGAGATTGGTAGTAAACTTACCAAAAAAACTCGAAGAAAGATCTTGGTGTCAGCCGTGCTCACGGGCAGACACGAGCACGGAAGGTTGGGTCGTTGAGTGCGATGCGGGTTGCTGGGTTGCTCCAAAGGAGAAAGATGGTAATGATTAAGTTTTTGTTTTAACCATTTTCTTTTTATAGAGAAATGAAGGGAAGTTACAAATGGAAAAGGTTGAGTTAGAGGTTATAAAATGGAAGGGTTGGAGGTTACGGAATGAAAGGGTCGGGGATTACGGATGGAAGGGTCGGGGTTAGCTATATAGGAATGAGAAGAGGTTGGAGGTTAGAAAAATAAGAATGAGAAGAGGTTGGGGTTAGCTAAATAGGAATGAGAAGAGGTTGGGGGTTAGCTAAATAGGAATGAGAAGTGGTAGACTTGTTATTATTAATTAAAGAAAAATATAAACATTTTATCACTAATAGAATTCTTGAAATAATAATATTATTATTTCAACAGGAGCCAATCTTACCAAATAAATAAAAATGAATAGTTAAACTATAGTGATAAAAATTCAAAAAGATTGTTGAAATGAATTAAAAAATTAAAAATTACAAAATTATAAATAAAAGTAAATTTTTGGGAAGGGTCTTACAGATGATTGGAAGGTGTTGTGGAGGAAAAGCATGATGAAGGAGAGGGGAGAGGGATGTTATTTTCAAAATTAATGAGGATAGGGTGCTCCTGGGTGGTAAATGGTAGTTTTTGTGTTAGGGTTAGTGTTTTATGAAGTTATTACCTATATATAGGCATATATGGCCTATAGGCATGGGAAGGTGGGTTTATGGGCTTGGAACATGGGTTATAGGGTCTATAGGTGGTTGGCCAAGAGGGGACTATTTTGCTATGGTCGACCAAGCATGGTGTTGTCCATATGGGTCGAGTTTGGGTATTGTAGGGTGTTGATTGCTTAGTTAGATACGAAAGGTAGTTAGCTAAGATTAAAGATTTATGTAGGTAGTTATATATATAGAATCCACTATATTTATATAAATATCAATCTAAAAAATCTGAATATATATAAAATTTATGTATATATGTATGTATCTTGGATGCATTCCAAGTCTAATTAGGATTTGGTTTGACTTTGGGTCAAATTAGACTAATGCCAAATGGGACTACATACATAGATATTTCCTATAAATAAAAACTTTCTAATAGAAACATATATATATATATATATATATATATATATATATATATATATATATATATATATATATATATATATATATATGGAGTTATTTGGATGCACTACATGTCTACATGGATTTGTGTTTGGTTCAGATCAAGTTTGAGCTAGTTTCGTTCAACCGGATGTCCTAAAAAGTCAAAAGCTTCTAAAAATAATAAATTAATTATGTCAAAAACATGGTTTAAGCTACAACTTGACTTATTATCATATAAGGGACATAAATATGGTTAGGTCATCCCTACCATGGCTAATATGCTAGTCATGACACATGCTACACCAGCTATGCTAATAATAAATATTTATTTTAAAAATAATAAAAATCTTAAAATCACTATTTAAGCCAAATAAAAAAAATATTTTTAAAAAAACTTGGGGGTTTACATAATCACTCTAAATTTCCTACATGGTCATAATGACCTGTCACGGTCCACACCCACTTTTTAGGATACGAGTGCGTGTACAGGTCCTGCCTACGCTATGATATCGACGGTAGAACATTGTCTAGACCACATTGCTCAAAATCATAATAATTTTTCATGGTTAATTCATTATTTACTCATCCACAATGCTAAATCAATTACAACTTTACGATTATATTTGAATAAAATACAATGTCCCACAAATTCTAATACAACAACTCTAAATTTGATGATCAAATCTATCTAACTAGCCCTATAGAGTCGACCTCGATATATACCCATATCTTTTCCAACGATCCAATGCATAGCAATTGACAAATCTGAAAAATGGTTTCAATCAAGAATGGAACAAGTACATACATAGCAAACTATTCAAGACATAATAGAAACTATAAAATAGAAATAGCATATGATATACATAAATAGTATGACAAGTAGAGAAAACAGGTAAACAAGATAATCATGACAGACAATAGAAAGTAACATGTAAACAAGACTATTATGGCATGTAAAGTGGAACATGTAAACACGACGATCAAGACATCTAACTAAGTGTTTTGAAATACTATTTTTGACTTGTAAACGGCTATGGGTAAATACAGCAACCCGCAGGTGAAGTGTACAACCGCTATCGTTCCAGAATAGACCTGAGGGAGTGGTTCCGATTTGGAAATGTTCACACGTCTACTTTTGTATTTCCCTACCCGACTTATGGATTCACGACACGAAAAATCATGATAAACGATAATCACAAAATACAAGTCACAAAACACGATAAATAACGTAAATTACGAAACTCAATAATCATGTATATGAATCCATACTCGTGTGAACAACGTGTCAAGAGTCATGTATCATGTAAGACATATCTAAAACATGTATCATAGAAACTATTAAGAATTAAAAGTAACCAGTGTAATGTACTTGCCTCAGTTTGTTGGAGACGACGTGTGCGACACGAACGTATCAACACGAAATAGTTCAAAAGCTATAGTCACAATTGGTACGAAGAACTAATGATGTCAAGATCCATAACATCCAACTAAACGAAGATAAGCCCAATATAGAGAAAGTCTAAAGTCGCAAATTTGGTTCACTAATCATCTATATGTTCTAAAATTTAAACAGAATATATAATATTTATATTAAATTTGGGAAATCTAATATGTTGTAGATCTTTGTGTCAGCTTTCCAAACTTTAAACGAATAGCAAATCGGATTTCGGGATCTCTCAAAATCTCAAAAACCGTGCGATGTATCAATTTTTGGACAACTGACACTCAAATAATTATCCAGAAATTCATACACAAAATTCTAAAAAATTAAACATTCGGAAAACTAACCACAATACGCTTCTAAAAAAATAGAGGTTAAACGGAGTCCGAAGTTGGGAGTTAGGACCCTTCGAAGTTGATACAACCTTTAAAAATTGAAGGCTGAATTTATGACGAATTTGGGCTAGTTAGGACAAAAAAAAGAGAAATTTTGGAAAGTGAGGTACGAGAGATAATTTTATTTCATAGATTTGATAGATATATATATATATATATAATGGCTTACAATTAGTTAATTAGAATACGACTAGAATTCAACTAATAAGGATGTGATTAGGATTATCTAATTTGGATATGATTAGGATTAGTTCAAATAAGAAATGAACTAAATATAATAGACATGATTCCAATAGGATTATAATTTCTAATGGATAAATATCCCCATAAATTTAAATCAAATATTAAATTTAAAAACTTCAATCAAATCGAAATCCAATAGTGATTACAATAATGCTAATTTAAATTATTATTCTATATTACCAAGTAATTAAACCATACGAATTCAAATCCAAATCAAATAAGCGATCAACATGATAACTTTAGAATAATATTTAATGTTATCAAAATAATTTAAATCATATAAATTTAAATAAATCAAATAACTGATTATCATATTAATTCAAAATAATACTCGATGTCATCAAATATTGTAAAGTATATTTTTTATAAATCCAAATTTTTATTTAAAATAAATGGACAAACTCTTTTATTATTTCAAAAATAATTATGATTTTACAACCATTTTTAGAAACCAACTTTTGAAAGACCCAAAATAATAACAAAATATTTTATATTTCAAGTAATAAAATTTGAGAACAAAATATCATTTTATAAAAATACATAGTATATTCAAATCATTTAATTTAAAACTAGTTTTTCTTTTTATAAAAAATAGTCACAAAATATCTTTTACAAAATTTCGACAAAAATTACTTTTAAACAAGACAATTAAATATATAAATAATTAAAAATAGTAATTTAAAATTAGGGAAGATGAGTTACAAATCTACGCACCTTAGAAAATTTTCGTCCTCGAAATTTAAGTACTACTAAGATAAAAGGACTTAGATGATCGGTGAAAAGATAGTATAAATTTATGATAAATATTGATAAAATAGATGAAAAGAAAAGAAAAGAATTATTTAATAAGAACATTGATCAACTATTATGGAAATGGAAGAAGTAAATGGATATGGCTTGGTATTGGAATCTTTGGCTTTAGCTTTTGTCAGGACCCGATCCCAAGTTTCTGGGTCCAGTCAGATAATGCCCAGCCTGTACCGTTGTGAGACAGCGACAGTAAGCTGTATCAATCAATAGTAACTCAAGCACAACATCTAAATTTATGGATAAAAAACTTTTATTTAATAATTCAAACACAATGCTGGAACAAACTTAAGTTGTACTAAGGTTTATAGCTTTAAATACAATGCTGACTAGGCTACTAATTAAGTAGTCGACTCAGGTGCCTCCTGGTTGGGTTCAGCTAACTCCAAATAGCCCAAGTGAGGTCCATAGTAGGTATTAAAGGGCACCCCCTCATCATCGTTGTCACCTAAAAATGTTGATCTCCAGTCAGAAGAGGAGCAAGAACATATATCCATATCCAGTATTTCTAATAAATAATAAATGGATGCAAGGAGCAGTTTTAAAGCATTTTTATATTTTCTAAATAATAAATAAGAATCGATGGAGCAATAAAATCTCTAGGAAGCAATAATGATATAATCTTCAACTAGCAAGAGTGTTTTGAGTGTGTAGCATCCCGTGGCCGACTGGGGATGGAGGCAATATGTGTTCTAATGAACACGGTCCGGCTTTAGCCCGAGTGAGGTGGGGCTTCATCTATCCACAATGAGGTAATAAGGGAGCTTTAACCACATGTGCAAACACTACTCCCCAATCCCATGTAACCCCACTTCTCGAATTTTATTATATTATTTTTATTTTTATTTTATTTAAACTTTCTAAAGAGATATCTTGTTGTTGTCGGCTTTCCGAAACTGTTTAAAATCATGGTTTAAAGATACTAACTTATTTTTTAATAAGTTTTGGTATTTTATTCTTGAAATTATAAATGCTTTGATCATTATTTTTGGACTTCCAAATGCTAAATTAAATTTATGCGTGCGATTATCATTTACCTTTCATAGAAATGTTTAATTCTTATCATTAGCGTTGCAATATCCGATAGAGTTTATTTGGCTTTCAATTAATTAATATTGTTATTGAACTCCTTTATGAATTTCAAAGGATTTTTGCTTAATAATATTTTACATAGATAAAATTTTAGTAATGAGATTGGTTAAGTTCATTTTTAAAGAAATTTTAGATTATATAAATACCTACTTAATTAATTATTTATTTTGTTTGAAAATATGTGAGTTAAAATATTTGATAATATAGACTAATACTTCAAATTATTAGTTTCGATCCTTTATCTGATTTTGATTTGACTACAGATCTATTTAAGAGTAATATGTTATTATCTAATAATAAGTTTTGAATTAAATTTGTTTAAAGCTGGTAATACTAGATTTTAATTTAAGATAATCAATATTATTGAGTATATAGTTAGATATTATTAATATTTAAATAGTAGCGATTAGATTAAATTTGGTTAGATTTATTTGAAAGGAAGAAGGCTCATCTACTAGGATATCCTAGTCTCTATCTAGTTAGGATTCTAAACATAGGTCTCCTCTAATTTAAAGAGACAATTTCCTTTGTTTTTCTACAGAGAACTATTCATAGGACAAAGCCAACCACTCTTCTCTTCCTATAACAGATCCCTGACCACGCCATCGTCGTCCAACCAACGACCACCAATCGCCCCTGTCATCAACCCCTCATGTTATTTCTGTTGATTCCGACATCACCGTCCCTCACCACCGTCTCCATGCTTCCAACAGCCACACCATGAATGCCTCTCCGGCCATAATAGACCAGACCAAACAACCACTACCCATTCACCCTTCACCGCCAACACCACACATCCATCGCTATCAACACATCAAACCGTCACCAACACCATACCATCGCCACCTCAGACCACCGCCGCCCCTGACCTTCCTTTCCTCCATGGCCAGATCACAATCCAAGCGCCCAGCCTTGCCGCCCTCGTCGACCACCTGGATCCCTGGACGATCCGCTCCCCACGTCGAACACCACCATCTTTCCTTCCGCGGACTCCAATCAAAGCCTACACCACCTGCACACTATTCTGGCCGGCGCCCTGAGATCCACCACGTCGAAGTTGTGTGTGAGATCTGCGCACAACCGTGCACCAATGTTAGCATGTAGTGCACAGCCGTGGCCGCGTTGCCTTCTCACGGTCAGCGCTCAGCCGGGCGTTTAGCTCCCGGTACCGCCGACCCCCGCTTGCGCATCGAGGAAATGCCACATTTTTACTGCCTCCGCGTAGCCGTCGAACTCTCCTTCTGGCCGCCCGACGATCGTGGCACATCACTTGACCGGCCGAGAACAAGCGGGTGCTCCTCCTGCGTCGCCAGCCCCTCGTTCGCGGCTCACACGGGCCATCATCGTCCCCGGCCCCGACGCGGTAGCCGAAACGCCCATAAAATTCAAGCCACGCTCCGACGTTTTCCGCCCAACGCGCACCCGCCACCAGCGTTCGCCCGACCTATCGCTTCGCCGTGTCCCGTCACCATCACCCGCGTACTCCGCGACCAGCCCATCGTTCGCAGGATGAGCAGCGCTGTCCTCTTCCCCTTTGTAAGTCCTCCCTCATTCTCTCCCTCCATCCTGTTCATTCCTCACCTTCCCTGCCTATTTCTCTCTCTGTCCCATCTCTTTTAGCAGATGGGAATTCTTGAAATAGTAGACAACTTGCTTTTTTAGCTGTCTTAGTAGACACAATAATTGACATATAGATGTATTTATTATTTAGTATATTTATCATTCAGTATAATTACTATACTAACTATTGGATAATGTATGCACATTTATTATTAGTATTAAATATTTATTATTTATTATTATTAACCTTTATTCCTACTTAATTAGTATTTCCAAAAAAATTATATTAATGTAGTTTTGGGACTTCCATTTAAATAAATATAGCCTATAAAGTATATATAACATTTTCTAAAATAATTCTTCCAAGATGTATATTTTGACTAAAGAAATTCCTATCCTAAAACAAATTCCACTTCTTCCCCAGCTAATTTTGGAGCTCTGGAAAGAGCTATATACTTCATTTATTGTTTTTCTTTTCTTTTCTTTTATGTTGTTGGAATAGGAAGCCCAATTTAAGGGTCTGTAAACATAGTTGGGCTTCGAACCCAAATACAATAAACCTTTAGTTTCAATTAAATTATAGGTTGAATGGGCTTAAATGGTTTTAATCGATTTTACTTTAGCTTGGCCTAATAATGGGCTTAGAAACTGGGACTTCGGTCTGGATTATAAAAAATCTATATATTTTTATATAAAAGTTATATATACATTGTTGTAGGTTTTTGTTTTATTTGGACTTCAACATATTAGTAATACCTGGGGCTGGGGCTGGACTAGAGTCTATTTCCTTTATGTAAGGAATACTTTGAAACAAATAATTAGTTTGGGGCTCTAGCCTTAAAATGATATTCCAAGATTTTCAAGCATTTATATAAGAATTATTTTAAAACTAATAGTTTACAAATATCATAAGTATCTTCTAAATATTTTTCTAAAAATATCTTCCTTATTAAAAATCTCTTTTGGTAAAGCAAAATTCTCTATTAAGTCAATCTTGACCATGATAATCATACGTTCCTAATTCTTGCAAATCCTAACTTCCTTACATCAAACCGAGGCTACTTTGACGATTCTGAACGCAATGGTACTACCGATTTCACCAGCAAAGGACCCCAGGCAAGTGCACTTTCTGATTGCTTTCGATTCATAGTAGTCTTTCCATTTCATGTTTATACATATGCTCTTGCTTGTTGAAACATTGTTACACGGATTAGTGTCATGGATCTCTACATACTATATTTCGTGATTGTCGTGTTTCGTGACTTGTTCGAGTCCATGAGTACTAGTCGGGAGAAAAAATATCTTAGTAGACATGTGGACTACCCAGAACTATCCTGTCACGCCCCAGAACCAGAATACTGGCAAGTGGGGACGGACAAGGCCAGCTACGCAATTCTAAAGTACACCAGTACTCTAAAATTACGTTAAGCTGTCAAGACACATGGGGGTTACTCCTACAAGCCAACAGTCGATCCTAGGTTAAACAATCCTAGGTATCTCAATCACAGACAATTATACAAGGAGCAAGAAGTATGATCATCAGACATACAATAGTAAAACGTCCCAAACCATATATACATGGATGATTATGAAGCTAGTAATAAAAAATGGTAATAGTCATACATAATAAGCTCTAGCTATAGTCTAGAATACACACATCATTTCTTGGCCCATAGGCTAAATGTCAAGATCCAAAAATATGAGCTAAACACGTGCTCGAAGGCTAAACGCCACAAAAATAATGTACATATCAAGTAGGAGAATAATAAGAAACCCACTCAGGTACTCTGGTACTCCGGATAGTCACCGTCGAGTAGATGGTACGGAAGATCCTCTGGGCTCCTCTATCAGGTTTGGCCAAACAAAACTAGTAGGGTCAGACTCTAAATAGCAAGTACTCCAAAGGAAGCCAAACTATGGACTAAAACCAGCAATAGCTAACATAGCAATGGTTAGAGAAAGCAATAAGTAAATGCAGATCGAGACTCATGCACTACCAATGCACTGATCCCGAGAAATAGAAAAGATAATAAGTAAGCCACTTGGAGCATAAGTAATTAACATGTGTCATAATTAAACTGTGGACTTGTGAATCAAACAGAGAACTTGTGACATAGCTAAACCATGTAAGAGAAATGGTACATACGAACATGTACGGTAAGTGCAACATGTGAGCATGTTAGATAACTAAGACTTGTGAGCATGTTAGATAAGTGAGCCTTGTGAGCATGTTATGTAACTAGGGCATGAGAGCCTGTGATAATTATATAGAGCGACAATGATAAAATGACTTGGAAAATATTTCAAAAGTCTAGTTTCAACCCGTAAACCAAACAAGGACCGGGGTTGTGACCCTTCTCCTGAACAGAACTTAATCTCTAATCAATGTTTAGCATAAGAAGCATGTATAGAGTATGGGTACTGAATAGGACGACAAATGACAAGATGACTTAGGAACTATTCCAGAATCCAAGTTACAACCCGTAAACCAAACAAGGACCGGGGTTGTAACCCTTCTTTTGAACAGAACTTCGTCTCTAATCATTTATCGACAAAATAAAGCATAAATGATGTACTGAAATAAACATACAGACACTGCCTAGACAAACTAGACTGGACTGGACTGACTCCATCCATCAAACATGGCCAAGCAATGAGTACGTCTTGATACATTAGCTAACTAGGGTTATCACAAGCCTAGTTACTAACAAGATGCATTGAGATGTTCCAACAGCTACAAGCCTGCAGACTTAATCCAGGTTATCCAGTTGCAAGTTGAGAGAGTTGGATTAGGTGACTTGGGGCAACACATGACAGTGTGCTGGAAATGTGCCCTACTCGATGGCAGGCTACAAGTCCAATTAAAGCACCCAGATAACAGAACTGTCCGTAGCTGGAAAATCTCTTCATGAACTACCTGATCAATCTAGTCATTATTCCAGTCAGATTCAGTATGAATCCCTGACCGTGGTAACCAAGAATTCATATCCTAGACAAGATGCAAGATGAGACATATAGCTTATACAAACACAACACCCACGGTGTCAAGACAAAAGTTACTTAGCAAGTCAAGATAGCCGTCACAACAGTATATCAAGATTATCATGTTAGATTTACTTGTCAAGAGTGCACCACGACGGGCCACTGTCATGTATTATCATGCCAAGGTTACTTGTTAAGAGTGCGCCACGACGAGCTACTATCATGTATTATCATGTCAAGGTTACTTGTTAAGAGTGCGCCACGACGGGCCACTATCATGTTAGCATGTAAAGACATGTTCAAGAGCGCACCACGACGGGTCACCATCATATAAACAAAGAAAGACATGTACCAGAGTGTACCACAACGGGTCATTATCTAGTATAGGTAGAGAAGAGATGTGTAGCATGAGTGCACCACGACGGACCACATCATGCAAGCAAAAAATAACATGTAACGTAAGTACATACAAAGCAAAGAAAAGACATAAACCATGAGTGCACCCCAACGGGCCACTATCTAAGAAAAGAAAACATGCAATAAGGATCGCATGTAGAAAGAATTAGATAAAGGACGTATCATGGCATGGAGAAAAAATAAATAAAAGTACTACTTGACATAAATAATAATTGAACCTGTACTAGTGTTAAAGATATAAAGGGGTACAATTATTCGCTAATGTAGAAAATCATCTAATCATGATAAGAATTTATTACAGTTGAAGGAAACCTCAAAAACGTCAAGTATAGAAAACATGCCAAAAAGATCAAAACTATGATTGAAGTTATCAATCGCATATGAACTCCAATTAAAGTGAAACAAGAAGATTCTTGAAGCCAAGACAAAGATATACAACTTTTATGTTGGGAGGAAGAAATTCTGGCCACAAATCAGCCAAATAGGACATAAAATAACCAAAAATAGCTAAAATATGCATTATGCGGCACTATACATCTATGCGGGCTGGCACTATACGACCAAGCACTATACAGCTATGCGGACTGGCACTATGTGGCCAGACACTATATAGCTTATGCGGACTGGCACTATACGGCCAGACACTATGCAGCTATGCAGACTGGCACTATACGGCCAGGCACTATGCAGCTATACGGATTGGCACTATACAGCTAGGCACTATGCAGCTATGCAGACTGGTACGTGGCCAGGTACTATGTATCTATGTGGACTGGCGCTATGCGGCTATACGAACTAGCACTATACGGCCATGCACTATGTAGCTATACGGCTAGGCACTATGCGATCAGGTACTATACAGCTATGCGGCCAGGTACTATGCAGCTATGCGATACTATGGCCAGCACTATGTAGCTATGCGGCCAGGTACTATGCAGCTATGCGACCAGCACTATACGACCAACACTATGCAGCTATGCGGCCAGCACTATGTAGCTATACGGCCAGCACTATGTGGCCAGTACTATGCGGCCAACACTATTCATCGTCTCTGCCAGAACCAGGACAGATGAACAAAGAAGATGTCTAAATCTTACTTGGCCATAACTTTCTCAAAATAAGTCAAAATCTAACTTTTCAAAGGTCAAAATTGTATAGAATCAAATTCTCTACCACATGGAACAATTAGTTTTCGAAAACAAGTAAGTTTGATAGACCATGAAATTCGAAAGCTCCAAGTTCTAAATAGGCTTATAATTATGTAATAGAACAAACAAAAATATTTGTCCAACATTTGGCAAATGTACTTGGCTTAGATTGGAGGAGAAAATGAAGAGGAAGAGATGAAGAGAATGAAAATAATGGAGAGAGAGAAAGTTGGTTTTTATATAAAACCTTCTCATCTAAAACCAACCCAAACCAAGTCATGCCAAGTTGAACCAAACAAATTAAACCAAGTCAAAATTAAGCCAAAGCAAGGCTAAAAAGAAAAATCAAAATACGAGTCACCTGAAAAGGGCCAGAATTCAGTATAGGTGCACTAAAAATATGTATGACAGAAAACGGGAGTGACAGGCATGCCGTCGGTATACAATGGTACACTGACGATATGTCGGTCAAGAAGAAAATCTATAAGTCGGAAAAAATTTAAAATGTTCCAAAAATCAATAAATACGAAATACAATAAAAAGTACGTATGTATATAAATACCGATACTGTTTGACGAGTCTCACATATCCTCGTATCTTTCGTAGAGAATAGCAACTGCACATTATACGTACAGGGTGCCTGATTTACCCCGTAGCCGTTCACATGTCGAAACTGATATTTCAAAACACATAGATAGTTGTCTTTTATTTGTTTCCTTATTTTCTTCATCACTGCCATGACATCAGTTACTTTCTAGTTTTTATCACATATATATTTTTATGTCTTGTGAATTCTATTGTGTTGTCGTATTGACGTCGGTTTGTGTGCTTGTTCCATTCCTGACTGAAACCAAAAATTTTTAGGTTAGCGTGGCTTCACTTAACATGGGAGATACGGGTGTACTTACAGGCAGAAACCTAGAAATTAGATAGAAATGGTATCATTTTCATAAATTGTAAGGATCTTATATTTTCTTTAAATATAAATGTTGTAAAGGTTGTAGTCAATTTAGAAATGTGAATGAGCAATAAATGTTATATTTATGTTATTTTGAGCATCATGGCCTTGACAGCATTCTATCGCCGACTCTGCGGCGTAGGCTGGCTTGGACACGTGTCGTATCCGAAAAGCGGATGCGGGTCATGACAATTTTTTGATGGCCCATGCAGGTCAATTTTGCAAAAGATTGTGAACTCGTGGTAGTGCCTATGATTGTCGTACTACTGCGAGCCTGCGACTAGGAAATGCTCATTCACAATTAGGGTTGAATTGATTTATGAGGATGACTAGGATTTGAGTCCCTTATTAATTTGATTATTGGTAGTAATGATTAGGCCATACATTTATTAAATTTAGATAACTTGGAAGATTTTATAGATACTCTATTACGTTTTGAAACGACGATATACACAAGGTGGGTAGACTATTTACTCATCAACTTAGGCTTTCCTGGAATCCAATTCTTAACCGTAACCCCTCTTCCTAAAATTTTAAAGGAAAATTTTATTTATTTAAATTAAATTATGATTTTTGGAATTTTATTAAGATTTAATTATAATTATAGAAGGATTAGTCATGGTTAAAATTTAAGTACAAGATGACTAGAAATCATGGCATGGATAGTGTGGTCGTGTGCCTTGACTAAAGTTCTAGACATAGTAGAAAAGGTCGAGCCATAGGTGTATCCTAACTAGGAAAACCATGCTATGTTGTGACTTGACCTCTATAAAGAATTTAATTAGTTATTTATTAATATTATGATTTTTAGGAAATTGGTTGTACCATTTAGCACGGACTGGACCCGAACCCAACTAAAGCCCTAATAGACATGTATTGCGACCAACGACGTCCATATAGAATATAGATGTGTATATATTGGTACTCACATTTTTAGTCTCGTGAATAATTTCCATAAATGTATATTGAATATAATATATGTATTATTGCTATTTAGATTTATATTTTTACTTGTAAATGGGATAACCCTCTCTTAGAATGATATTTTAAAATTTATTTAGGCTATACATATATACTTCCGTATATATATTCACAGTTCTTTATACATATTTCCTCGATCTTGAATATTAGAGAAATAGAAATAGAAAGGCACGTTTCTCTTGTCTTCGATCATTTTCTTCCTAGTCCATCATCTGATTTTTCTAAATTTTCAAGAACATATAATTACATATTATCATGATCAACTAGTTGGAATTCTAGAAGCTCCTTTGAAATTTGAATAGTGGGAATAGTTTTTGATGACTTGCAATGGCAAGACAGCAATGCACTATCGTCATTTATTTGAATTATGGAGACTGCAGGTTCACTGCAGCCAGCAGCGCACAGCGAGGCATGACCCTAAGTTGGAGTAATTCAGATAAGTGTGGGTGATCGAACATTATTAAAACTATTCTTGGTTGTCCTATTTTATCCTTGAGTAGTTTGTCATATTGGAGAGTTGATAGGGTATTCGTTCCGTATCATTGCTTAAGTAATGGAACCAAGAGCTGTTGCAGCTAGCTGTACACTGGCGAGGCTTAAATTTACGGTAAAGTGACTTTGATATGTATGCGAGTTTCGAATACCATAGAGGCTTATCTTTATTGGCATATGACTATTAATTTTTTTATTATCCGCAAAACCTTGCACTCTCACTCCCAACTGAGCCAGGAACGGTCCAGTCTGAAGGTACGAGTGACCTGTACCTAAAATGTAGAATGCTAAGTAAGAAGTCTATAAATCTAAAATAAACTAAAGTCGCAAGGCAGGGACAACCAGAGTCTCAGACTTGGTCATGCAGTCACATGTTGCTAATAGCTTACGCCTCAACTTACGGAAATACCCCTAGAGTTTGCGTTTCGCTAACGGTTCATTCGACCATTTTGGTCATTGCCAAGATAGATTAGATAAGCCTCAAATTAACCCAAAATATGCCCACATAAATAACCAATAATGTAAGATTTACATCTATATAAAGTATATTTTGTAACCACCGGTTTCCGAAAATAGCCATAAAATGAGTCACAATATTAAGAGTATAACTAAAACAAATTTTCCCTTTAAAATCATATTTTTTCTATATATGAAAATCGCATCTTTATGTTAAAACATGTATATTATACATATATATCTACTAATATAATAATATACATATATATATATATATATATATAATTATATATATATATATATAATATATATATATATATATATATATATATTTATTTATTTATTTATTTATTTGTTTATTTATAAATATATTTATATATATATATATATTTATATATATATATATATATTAAATATATATAAATATATTTATATATAATTTATATATAATAATAATATAAATATATATAAATATATAATATATAATATTTATATATATTTAAATATATATATATATTTAAATATATATATATATATATATATATATATATATATAATATATAATATATATATATATATATATATATTTAAATATATATATTTAAATATATAAATATATATATATTTAAATATAAATATATATATATTTAAATATATATATATATATATATTAAATATATAAATATATATATATATTTAAATATATAAATATATATATTTAATATATATATATATATATTTAAATATATATATATATTTAATATATATATATATATATATATATATATATATATATATATATATATATATATATATATATATATATATATATATATATATTTTATATATATATTTATATATTTATATATATATATATATTATATATATATATATATTTATTTTTTATTTTTTTGACAAAACAGCATTTTATTGAATAAAAAGCGTGGCTCTTAGCGAGCAGTACAAGCCAGGTCCGAAACACAAAAAAGCCCTGGAGGCAAAGTGGAAAACATAAGTTCGGAAAAGTAGATTTCGAAAAAACAAAGCATTTCGAAAATGAGATCAGTTAGGGCTGCAAATGAGCCAAGTCGTTCGCGAGCTGCTCGAAGCTCGGCTCGATAAAAGCTCGTTTGAGCTCGGTTCGTTTACTAAACAAGCTGAGCTCAAGCTTCATTTTCGAGCTCGTTTAATAAACAAGCCAAGCTCAAGCTTAGAAGTATTCGGCTCGTTTGAGCTCGCGAGCTGGCTCGTTTATGAGCTTGCGAGCTGGCTCGTTAAGAAGCTCGTTTAGGAGCTTGTTTAGAAGCTCATTTGTTCTTAATTGAATTCTAATTTTATATTATTTGTGCATTATATATTTATATGTCCTTAATAATTGATATTAAGGAATTTTTTTAATTAAAACTGTATAATTAAATTGTTAATGTTACAAGTACATGAATTTAAACCTAACTAAATTGAAATCGAGCTTGTTAAGCTTGAAATCAAGCTTAATGAGTTTGAAATAAAGTTGAACGAGCTTGAAATCAAGCTAACAAGCTTGATTTTGAGCTTATCGAGCTTGTTTATCAAGCTTGAATCAAGCTTTCTTATCAAGCCAAGCTCAAGCTTAATATAAACAAGCTCGAGCCAAGCTCAAGCTCTAAAATAAAAAATTTATCAAGCTCGAGCTCGAGCTTGAGCTCGATTAATTCTAGTCAAGCCAAGCTCAAGCTTACCAAAGCTTGGCTCGGCTTGGCTCGTTTGCAGCCCTAAGATCAGTGTGGGCTCTGTGCCCTCTGGAGAAGTTGGCACGCTGCCGAAGCTGCGGAAGCGCTGTCCGGAGTCGCGTAAACCGATGGGGGGTTCACCTGAATAGGATTATTTATTTATTTATTATTTTTTTTACGAAAAACGAAAACCGAAAGCCAAAATTCGAAAAAAATTGAATTTCGAAATTCGAAGTGGCTCCACGTATGCTGCACAAGGCCCTAGGCGGGAGGCAGGATCACTGCCCGAGGGCCCGCATCCTAAAGCGGCGTACTGCACGAGGATAGCGCGCGGCCCAAGGCGGCACGCGGCCGGGGGAGGAGGCCGAGCCCAACGCGGCTCCCGGGGGCGGGAGCGTCGGCGGGGGAGGGGGCCTTGCGCCGGAGGAGAGCGCCGGCTCAACCACCAGGACGAAGGGAGCGCGACGACCCGGAGGTCTGGCCGGGAGGGAAGCTGCCGCCAGGGTGGGAGGTAGGCCGGTTCCAGGAGGAGGAGGAAAGCCCAGTGGGGAAGGGAAGAGGGGAAGGGTGATCCGGGGGGGGGGGCAGAGCTGCCGGCGAGAGGGGAGGTCGATCGCCACGAAGCCTGTCAACGGCGGAAGGGAGGGGCAACTACATGACCCGGGATCCCGTAGTCCGGAGGACGGAGCGGCGAGAGCCGGGGACGGCGCCGCTGCAGGCGCGAGGGCCTAGCACGGTGGCAGACGCGCTACCACCGGGGCCCAAGAGGGAGCGGAGGCTGGGGATAGAGAGGGAGAAGCCGCGCCTTGCCCGCCGAGAGCTGACGGGGACGGCCGACCAACGCCGGGCAAAGGTTCCCCGAGGGGGGCTACCGACGCCATGGACGGGGGGGGGAGAGGAGGGGGGACTGCCGACGCCGAGGACAGGGACGCCGGATGGGAGGAGGAGGACGCCGGGGAGGGCGGGGGGCTCGACGTGGCCGTGGGAGCACGATCCGTGGAGGCCACTGACGAGGAGCCGGGGGCGGCCGGGGGGAAACAGAACCTGGTCGGCGGCTGTGTAGCAACGACGGCCCACGAGGGGGGCGTGCTGGAGGAGGGCGCCGCCGCGCGAGAGGGGAGCGCGGGCGCCGGAAAGAGAGGAAGGAGGAGGGGGCGTGCCCGCGAGGCCAGCGGCAGAGGGTGGGGGTTGGAGAAGCCACCGCCTGACCCGCTGCAGGTTGGGGGACAGAGCCGCAGTCCGGCCACCATCGGGAGCACCGGCGTTGCTAGGGGGGCGGTGGGGGAAAGCCAGGTCCGTCGAGGGTCGGAGTCGGCCACCTGAGTGAGAGGAACCGGGGAGGGTCGACTCGCGAGGGAGGAGCAATGAGGGGAGGGGAGAGGGTATGGCGGCCACGAGAGCGGCACAGCGAGACAATGAGGCTCCGAGAGGGGCTCCAGGCGGGTCGTGGCTCAACCCTGCTAGGGGGCGAGGGAGGTCGAGGTCCGTCAGTGGGCGCAGCCGACGAAGGAGGAGGACCCGGATCCCGGCGTCTTGTCCTGCGGTGCCGCCGGGGACGTCTGCGCCTAGGAGGATGGAGGGTGGGGGGGAAAGGAGGGGGGAGACCGAACGGCGGGGGGCCGCCCGGCCAGGAGGACCACGACCATCCCGGGTGGTGGGAGGGTGGAGAAACGGAAGAGGGCTGACTGCCGAGCGGGAGGAAGAATCCGGACTGGCGACCAAGCCGGATGCGCCGTCCGGCCACCAGAGCCACCCGGCCACCAGCGAGCACGGTGGCGCTGCGGCGAACAGCGGGTGGGCGGTTGACGGGCGGAACCGAGGAGCCCATTCCTCTTCCCATTCGTATATATTATATAATATAATTTATATATATATATATATATATATATATAATATATATATATTTTTATATATAATATATATTTATATATTTTATATAATATATATATTTATATATATATATATTATATAATATATATATATATATATATATATATATTGTCCAGTGGCCGTAGCCCGTTTGGAACGGTGGAGCATGTAAAATCCCTAAATTTCTACTATTTTTTTAATATTATTTATTTAAATTTTGGTACTGATTTAAATTTTTGTATTGTACGTCGCGTAGTCGTATTTTACGTCGCGCACGAAATTTTATTTTCGTAATTGCTCGACGAGTGCGAATATGTACGAGCGTACATATTTTTAGGAAAAACATTTTCGTATTTTTTTATAGTTTCAAAATATATATAATAAGTATTTTAGTTATCATTCCAAATTTTAAATTTGTTATTTTATTTATAAAGTCTTTTCTTTACATAGATATAATAATAAATATGATTATTATAAAATGGTATATTAGAAAAGCTAGTTTTATATTTTAAAAATTATTTAGCAGTATATATATGTAATTTTCAAAATTAATTAATAGCATATTTTAATAGATGTGAAAAAGATATTTTTAATCTTGTTTAATTTAATAATTTATTAATTTTGATAATTTAAATTGGGAAAGGTTTTGTTTTAAATACACTTTTAAATATAGGAGATATCCATATTTGATTTGGATTCGTTCCAATTATTTTTAAACTATTTAAATTAATATTGAATTTATCTAATGAGGATTTAAACAATCCCAATCTTTATCCTAATGGGAATTCCTACGTCCTATAAATAGGCAGGTACTCCTCCATAAATTTCATAATTTTTCCACAATCTGATTTCCACACCACAATCTCATCGTGCATCGTGTCTATGACGACCAAATCTTATTCCAGTTATATACAATCATCCATCCGTGTCGGGACACACCCCCGACACGACACACCCATATCACCGAACAATCAAACTTACACCTATGTCCTCCATGTCCGCAGCAACCATCCCGAATTCTGCCATCATCGCCACCACCAACAGAACCCCGCCGCCTGATCCCGGCCAACTCCCGTCCATCACCTTCACCATCACCACCACTCCCGTCCTCGCCAAGCCTTCCTGGCTGATTCCACCACCGTCCCCGTCACCCGACGGCCACCATCACAAAACCGCCGCAACTGCCTACACCACTCGGCCACCAGAACAACCTCCGCCACCATCGCCGTGGTCAGCCTCCCAACAACCAGACGCCTGCCGCTCACCGGCGTAACCCCCATTCTCGGCCCCAAGGCCGACAAACCCCAAAACTACCACCGCCCGACTATCCCAGCCACCAAAATCATACCATCATCCCCGAAGAAGAAGAAGAGGGGAAGACCCTAACTGTCGCCGCCGGCGAGCCCTAGCCGACGCCGTCCACCGCGGCCTCCGGCAGCGCGTCCCCGGCGCCCCCATTCGCCCACCTAAGGGAAGCCTCACGTGCCGCACCCTTGGACGCCGGAGATCCATCTCCTCCGCCGCTCCGCTCCAATCCCGGCGCCCGTCGTGCGCGCCACCGGGCGCAGGACCACCGGCGCCCAAAGCTCCGTCCGGTGGTGAACTACTCGCCGCGCCGCCTCCGCGTGCTGCCACGACGCTGGATTTCCTCCGCCCTTTCGCGCACCTCCCGTCGGCCTGCGACCGCCGCGCCCGAGCGCGCAGCTCCGAACGCGCCGCCGCGGTCTCGATCACCCCTGCCGACGCGAGCGTCGCCTGCAGCGATTATCAGTCCACCGTCGATTCCCCAGCGCCCCGCCGTCGTCAGCTCCGGAGCTCCTCCCGTGCCCCCTCTCTCCTCTCCGACGCCGAAGTCACCGCCGATTCCCAATCGGTGAGAAACCCTCTCCTCCCTCTCTCACTTTCCCCTCTTTAATTTCTTTGCTCTCTCTCTCTTCTTTGTAGGCTTTGGGGGGTGGGGGGAAGAGTATATAAGTTATTATTATTATTATTATCTTTATCATTATTATCATTATCATTATTATCATTATTATTATTATTATTATTATTATTATTATTATTATTATTATTATCTTACCATTATCATTATTACTTTTTACTAATGCTGCCATTATTATATTATTATTATTATTATTATTATTATTATTATTATTATTATTATCAGAATATTATTAATGTTTTTATTTTATGCTAAAAGTATATATAGGTATGGATATTTTGCCATTGTTATTAGTGACAATATTATTTTCAAAAATTCAATAAAAATAATTTGATTAGTATTATAATATTTGTGAAAAATATATTGCATACTATTTTATCTAGGGATTTTTGCACTACAAACTTTAATCTTTACACTTTAGTTTTAACCCTGAAAATAATTTTCTAGATTTGCAAAATATTACTTTAAAATATTTTGACTAATAAAAAGGTAGTTTCACATTATGATTTTTAAATATATATATGTATTAAGATATTTTGTTTAAATTTAATATAGATTTTTAGTATCATAAATATTTTCTAAAATAGATATATATTTATTCCCACCAAATTCTCCTCGATTATCATTATTAATCACGTCTGATCACACGTTTCTATTTTCTCACAAATTTAGGCCATGTTCGCATGGGCCTCGGCTATTGGACAAAATATGACATCTTGATCATCGCACCACACCAGGCGACTCACCAGGCAAGATACCTTGCCATTAAACTGTTTATATTCAGTCTGCATTTATTTTATATATCACTGTTCTTTATTTTCGGTTCTTACAGTTCCTGATTTACTGCCTGTTCAGTGATTAATAATTTACTTTGTTATTATCCTTTGATTGCATGTTGACCTAGAGTTAAGGGACTACCGTTGTAGTGTATTACATGTACCTTGACACAGTTGTACCACGAGGATGTGTGAGATGAGTATCATGTAGAGGTTCTTGCGTGTGGGCTGATCCCCCATGTGCATGCGTTAGGGCTAACTGCTAATAGAGGCGTGTTAGGAGACTTAGCAGTTAGTAGAGGTACATGGTCGTGGATGCGACTTGACAGGTACATTGGATGAGGAGAACATTCCTTGTCGTATGGGCTTCTATTGCACTTCCCTTATAACCCGGAAGCTCCGCTGGAGATACGGGTATGAGCCTCTCAGGTTGGCCACTGTCGTTTTTCAACGTCATGCTCTCGGTCACTGGTGCCCAAGTGGGGACTATACCAGATCCCATTACAGCCAGGGCTTATGCGACGAAAGGTTTGTTCTCATTGCATGTTCACTTTAGTTGGTTAGTTTACCTTATTTATGTCTTGTCACTTTCTTTGATTGTGGCATATTTTATATTCAGTATTATATGGCATGTTGATGTATCTTATTACGTCCCTCTGAGGACCTAGTTATCTCGCCAGGTGTGTGTGTACTTGTCTTTCGCAGGTGTTCTAGCCGTGGCCATGATCGTCACTATTTCTTCGAGGATGATTGTGCCTTGATCGCCTTCGCTTCGCCTGCCAAACTCATTGTATTTCTCATGTATTTTTTCTTACTTGTTGGTAGTGGATTTGTCTCCGCCCAACGATTGTATACATGACAAATTCAAAGTTACTTTTATATCATATTTATCTTTGTGGATGAGATTTAGTACCTTGGTTACTGCATTTTACAGCTTATGTATATATACGAGGGTCCATATACTTCGTATGTATACAGCTGGCATGATTACGTTTTAGTCCTACGTATTTTGGGACTGGGGCGTTACATATTTTTGTGGTGGCCCATGCAGGTCGAGTTTGCCGTTTCGGTTACATGACTGTACCGAACAGGCCTGCAGTATAGGATTAGAGTTTAGAATCCCATCCACCTACTTGACATCCTTCCTTGACTTCAAATTCCGAACTCTCGTTCGACCTTCTTGATTTGCATCTTGCTTGACTCCTTCTACCGTAAATTCTTAGTTTCGTGTTTAGTAAGATGACTACACTAGTATATGCCCATAGGTTAAACACATGGCTGGATTGCATGGACAATTAGTATGCATTGGGGTTTTAATTGAGTTATAAAGGCATTAATTTTCCTAGACCTTAAGGAGTAGTTAATTCTAAGTTAGGTAGTAGCATATTTTTGCTTTCAAAAGATAGTTGGAATTTTATTTTGCTATTACAAGGTGGTATACACAAGAGGACAGAAAACAAATTTATGATTTATGAATTTTGGAAATAGCAAAATAGTTTATGATTTAGTTGGGATATGAAACCGAATTGAGTAACATCTTTAAATTATGACACATGATTTACGATTAAGTTCAAGTTGGATCGAATGTGTTAAAGTTTATCTCAAATTTATTAAAGTGTTTTAAAATTATAAGGGTTTATGAATTATGGTTTATTAGAGAGCTTGAGGTTTTAAATTGATTCTACGATTTACGAATTATAAGTATTAATTTTGAGCTTGAAGAGATAATGGTAAAACTTTGTTTGAAATATTTTTGGAAGATATGAAATCGACTTGAAGGAAAAATTTAAATATTTAAAATTTGCTCATATGATTTATGATATATAAAGTTATTTAGATTTCGAGTCTAAAGCCTTGATGATGGATATTTTGAATTTTGGTGGAAAAAAAAAGAAGAAGAAAAAAAAGAGAATTACTTTTGAAGAGTAGTTGTGACTTATTGGAAGCTAGATATACACATTTGAAGGATATATGATTAAATTCGGGAGTTATTTAAATGTTCCATTTTGTAGTATGAAATTCGGTTGATAAACTCATTAAATAATGAGTTTAAGGTTTGAAAAAAAAGAGGATGATGAATTTATTTATTCGATTTGCGAATTACGAGGATTGTTCGAGAGGTTTAAAATTTTAATTAAAATTAACAGTCAAAGATGACTGAAAAATCTTGGTGGAGTATCTTGGAAGGTTTATTGAGAAACTTACAAGGAACTTGAAAATTTAGATTAGATCATATTGATAGAGGGCCAAGAAGCAAGTAAGGTCACCCTAGTTAGATTGCTATACCACCTATGATTATGATATTGCATATACACAAGTATAGTTAGTCATCGACTAAACCGATGAACATATCTTTGACTCACTCGACCTTCCCTCCAAATCTAGATCTTTAATCGTGACCATCTAGTTGTTGAAACTTAGAATTGATAGAATCGCCCCCGTGACCATACCCTTATCTATGAGACTATTTCTTGTCTAGAAACAGTGTCTCTAACTTATCTTAACTTGATCTACGAGATTTCCTAAATTATCTTTATTTCGTGTTTTAACATTTTATTTTTTGTGCATTAATTAGTGCCTTGTGAAAACCCACTTTCTATTTTTGACCATTTGGCGTTCCCCATCGTGACTTTGATATTTGGAGCACAACACTAGATTTTTCCTTCCAACAAATTTCACATGCAAGACCTAGACGAGCTCACCTTCATGTAAGTATATCATGTCCCACTAAAACCCGCCTCCTTGTACTCTATTTTCTTGATACGACCTTCGGGTCATAAAGACTAAACTATAATCTTTACCATGATACCGATATACTTTTGACTATATAATTGGGCTCAACCATGACTCAATCTTTCTACCCAATATATAACGTGATTCCTTAAATGCTTAACTTTGTGATTTATTTTGATTGCTTAGACTTTGTTCTTTATTTTCATGTCTTATCTCGATTCACTTAGACCCAATATCTTTTCGCTCTTCAATATTGCAACCCTTACCCTTCTCTCTCCCAATTAAATTACTTCGCTCATATTCACTATGTTACCTCTGTGGTTATATAACTATGTCCCTTGTATGATTTCCTTGTGCGAATATGAAATTTGATCATGACAATCTTGAGTTAGTAGAAGCTAGATTGGAGAATCCCACAGCATGGATAAATAATGTAGTTGGATAAGATAACTACGAGATTACAAGGAATAGATTGGACATAAATAAATGTGCGATAAAACTAAATTGATGAAGTGAGAAAGGTTATATTGTGTTGATAAAACAATCAAGGGTAAATAGACTTCTCAAATTTATAAAATTTGCTTCGAGGTAACTAAATATCGAATGAAGAATTTTCTGAAGTGTTGGTGGTTTAAGAACCAAATTTATATACTAAATTTATGGATGCAAATTTTTGATAAAGAAAAATGTTGACATTGCCTTCGATGACATATAGTGTTATGATGATATTTTCAAGAATAACCAATTATTGAAGAAAGAAACCTTTACCTTTTGATGCATGGAGAATTAAGTTGTAAGATGATTATGAATAAGAAGTTAAGATGAGTTCATTTCTACCATCAAGAAATTGAGATTGTTGAAGAAGAAATTTTTGAGAGAGACTAATAAATATTTGAGGAAATTTTCAATTATGATGATAGAAGATTGAGTTATGAAGGTATACCATTAGTTTTCGAGATTTATCGAACATTGAAGATGGACTTTTATTTTGGTACCTATGGATGCAGTATATATTGACCAATAAATACAAATTTGTAGAAACTAGACTTTAACTTTTACTTGGGCCAAATTGGTTGAAAGTTTTGGAATTTTAATTTTAGAGGAAATTATGGCTTGGAAAGATATATATAAGTGAGCTAGTATAATGGAGATTATGGAATTCAAAATTGAGATTATTTGAAATTTTATGACGAGATAGAGGAAGTTAGAGTACAATTATAATCATATTAGTTTTGTTTAAGGAGACGTGGAACGGAAGAAATCTTTGAAAAGAACGATTTATGATAAGAGAGATTTCTTGAATATTGATGATATCAAAGGATTAAGGAGATTATTACCTACTTACGAGGTTGTCCCTTTTTCTTTTTGGTTAATGTTAAGATTGATTGAGCTTAGTCATTGGTTGATTGTCATCTAAAACCATCGAAATCTTTAGTCGATCAAATGACATATTGCCATTGAAATGTCGTTTCATTCTCGTCAAACAATTGATTGCCTTTTTGTTCAATATGAATCAAATTTTTATCGATTATACTGCTTCTATCTCCTTCACCCTACCTATCCTATTTTTTTCTAAATTTCGAGGACGAAATTCTTTTAAGTTGGGTAGGATGTAAAATCCCTAAATTTCTACTATTTTTTTATATTATTTATTTAAATTTTGGTACTGATTTAAATTTTTGTATTATACGTCGCGTAGTCGTATTTTTACGTAGCGCACGAAATTTTATTTTCGTAATTGCTCGACGAGTGCGAATATGTGCGAGCGTACATATTTTTAGAAAAAACATTTTCGTATTTTTTTATAGTTTCAAAATATATATAATAAGTATTTTAGTTATCATTCCAAAATTTTAAATTTGTTATTTTATTTATAAAGTCTTTTATTTACATAGTTATAATAATAAATATGATTATTATAAAATGGTATATTAGAAAAGCAAGTTTTATATTTTAAAAATTATTAGCAGTATATATATGTAATTTTCGAAATTAATTATTAGCATATTTTAATAGATGTGAAAAAGATATTTTTAATCTTGTTTAATTTAATAGTTTATTAATTTGGATAATTTAAATTGGGAAAGGTTTTGTTTTAGATACACTTTTAAATATAGGAGATATCCATATTTGATTTGGATTCTTTCCAATTATTTTTAAACTATTTAAATTAATATTGAATTTATCTAATGGGGATTTAAACAATCTCAATCTTTATCCTAATGGGAATTCCCACGTCCTATAAATAGGCAGGTACTCCTCCATAATTCTATAATTTTTCCACAATCCGATTTCCACACCACAATCTCATCGTACATCGTGTCTGTGACGACCAAATCTTATTCCAGTTATATACAATCATCCATCCCGTGTCGGGACACACCTCCGACACGACACACCCAATATCACCGAACAATCAAACCTACACCTATGTCCTCCATGTCCGCAGCAACCATCCCGAATTCTGCCATCATCGCCACCACCAACAGAACCCCCGCCGCCTGATCCCGGCCAACTCCCGTTCATCACCTTCACCATCACCACCACTCCCGTCCTCGCCAAGCCTTCCTGGCTGATTCCACCACCGTCCCCGTCACCCGACGGCCACCATCACAAACCACCGCCACAGCCTACACCACTCGGCCACCAGAACAACCTCCGCCACCATCGCCGTGGTCAGTCTCCCAACAACCAGACGCCTGCCGCTCACCGGCGTAACCCCCATCCTCGGCCCCAAGGCCGGCAAACCCCCAAAACCACCATCGCCCGACTATCCCAGCCACCAAAATCATACCATCATCCCCGAAGAAGAAGAAGAGGGGAAGACCCTAACCTGTCGCCGCCGGCGAGCCCTAGCCGACACCGTCCACCGCGACCTACGGGCAGTACGTCCCCGGCGCCCCCATTCGCCCACCTAAGGAAAGCCTCGTGCGCCGCACCCTTGGACGCCGGTGATCCACCTCCTCCGCCGCTCCGCTCCAGTCCCGACGCCCGCCGTGCGCGCCACCGCGCGCAGGACCACCGGCGCCCAAAGCTCCGCTCGGTGGTGAACTACTCGCCGCGCCGCCTCCGCGCGCTGCCACGACGCCGAATTTCCTCCGCCCTTCCGCGCACCTCCCGTCGGCCTGCGACCGTCGCGCCCGAGCGCGCAGCTCCGAACGCGCCGCCGCGGTCTCGATCACCCCCGCCGACGCGAGCGCCGCCTGCAGTGATCATCAGTCCGCCGTCGATTCCCCAGCGCCCCGCCGGCGTCAGCTCTGGATCTCCTTCCGCGCCCCCTCTCTCCTCTCCGGCGCCGAAGTCACCGCCGATTCCCAATCGGTGAGAAACCCTGTAATGTCCCAAATTCGTGATACGTATTTAGTGTACGTATACGTGTTTTGGACCCATATTTTATTTAGTCATGATTAGTTATCTTGGTTTATTTTGCATTGGCTTAGTTTATTTCATGATTCATTTGGTTTAAATTGCTAGAGAGAGAGTTTATTGGCCTTAACTTGGTTCACCTTGATTTATCTTGGTTTAGTTTATTTTGGGTTTGACATGGAGAACCACCACCACCCTACCATAAATATCAATTTTCCTCTCTCTCTCCTCATTATTTTCTTCTTCATCTTCTTCCTCATTACTCTTTCCTCTCCTCCAACCTAGGCAAGTTGCATCTTGCTATCACTTGAGGGCTACATTTTATTTGTCTAATAGCTTTATTAGCTCATTTTAAGCAACATTAGAACTTGGGTTTTCTCCATTTGGAGCTTGGAATTTGTAGATCTAGGATTGAAGTATTTTCGGATTTTGGTGGTTTTGATCTATAAAACTTGTTCATTTTCATGTTTTGATTGTTCCATGTGGAAGAGAATATAATTTTACACAACTTAGACCTTTGCAAAGTGGATTTTCGTTGAGATTTGACCTAGTTATGGTCTTTTGGAAATTTCGAGTTCCATGGCCATTGCTCTCAGCTTTGGAGAAGAAGACCCCCTGTCCCGAGCGCAATCCAGCGAGCCCAGCGCTCTTTAGCGCTGGCGCCACTCACCCAGTCTAGCCCAGCGCTCTTTAGCGCTGGCGCTGCCTAGCCCAGCGCCTCTTGGTGCTGGCGCAGTTCGCCCTAGCGCAACCCAGCCTGGCGCAGTTCGTCCCAACGCAATCCAGTACTGGCGCAATCCAGTGCTGGCGCAATTCAGTGCTGGCACAATCCAGTGCTGGCGCAATCCAGCCTGGCGCTACCCAGCTTAGCACGGTCCAGCTTGCCCCCTTCCAGCGCAATCCATCCTCTGCGCAACCCGACCTAGCGCAGTTGGCTCCAGCACAATCCAATCTAGCGCACTTGGCTCTGGCACAGTTCGACTCCAGCGCGCTTGGCTCTGGCGCAGTTCGACTCCAGCGCGCTTGGCTCCAACGTAATCCAACCCTGGCGCAACCTGTTCCTCTGAACCCCATTCGCAATCCAACCCTGGCGCAACCTGTTCCTCTGAACCCCATTCGCAATCTAACCCTGGCGCAACCTGACCCTGGCTGCCCAGCGCAGTCTAGTCTTGGCACCTATTTGTATTATGTTTTATTTCATTTTCTTTTAGTGCATGGTATTTCCTGTTTATATCCTTACGCCTTTTGACACGACATTGATATGAGCATAATGTGAGCATAGCATGGTTGATGTATTGAATTCTGTGAGCAACTTGATAGTAACCCGTGGTGGTGCACTCCAGATAAGTAAATGGTATAGTTTATTGAGCGCCGTTGCGACGGCTCTATTGACATGATAATGTAATATTGACCTGGACACCGTGGGTGACTTGTGAATGTATTGATAAATGAACCAGTGTATCTTGCATCATGTCTAGGGCATGGATCCCTGAGTACCACAGTCAGGGGTACATATTGAAATTAACTAAGGCTAATAACTAGAATAATTCCGTAGTCATGAAGAGATGTTCCCCAGTTACAGGCGATCCCGTTATCCCGGCCGCAAATGTTTGGACTTGTAGCCTGCCGACGAGTAGGGCACATTTCCAGCCCACTGTCATGTGGGGCACCCTCCATTGTCACTTTAATGATTGAACTCTATTGCCACTCTAGTGTATTGTACTCTCTCTGATTGTCACTTTAATGATTGAACTCTCTGAATTGTCACTATAAAGTTCGCCTGGATAACCTGGATAGCTGCAGGGCCTGTGACTACTTGGAGCATCTCATTGCATCTTGCTAGTAACTAGGATTGTGATAATCCCTAGTTAGTTAATGTAGAAAGCCGTAGGCAATGATTAGCCGTGATTGATTGGATGGAGTCTAGTCCAGTATAGTATTGTCTAGAAGTGATTGATTGAAAGATTGAACCAGAATGATTGAATGATTGTCACTCGAGATTGTTACTATAATGATTGTCACTCGAAATTGTTACTATAATGATTGTACTTTATTGTCACTCTAGCGTATTGTACTCTTTATTGTCACTTTTATCATTATACTCTCTCATTGTCACCTTAATGATTGTCACCTTTAGCAATAAATGATCAGAGACCAAGTTCTGTTCAGGCGAAGGGTTATAATCTCGGTCCTTGTTTGGTTTAAGGATTGTAACCTGGTTTTCGGAATAGTACCTTCGTCTTCTCTTCATATACTGCCCAGCTATATATTATTAGCATGATTCTCCGGTTGTCTTATGTCAATGATGCTTCACTTAATTATTTTCTCTGATTGGGATAAGTGCATTGGTAGTGCACAAACCCCAATCTGTGTTACTTATTGTTTTTCTTACTTGTTGAACGCTAATGATTTGTTGGTTTTAGTCCTTAAGTGAAGCCTCCTTTGTGGCACTTGCTCTTTCTGGGGTCTGACCCAGCTGGTTTTGTATGGCCAGATACCGGAGCAGTACCAAAGGATCTCCCTGCTTTCCAGCCCGATGGTGGTCACCAGGCGTAACCAGGGCATCGAGTGGGTTTCTTTGTTCTCCCACTGTAATATTGTAAATTATTCTTTTGAGGCGTTTAGCCGACGAGCAAGTGTTAGCTCGATTGCAGTTTTTACTTATTGTCTGCCTACGGGCTGTAACATGATTGACAAGCCCCGGGGGTTGATCATGTACGACTGAACTCTTGTTAGTCCTCACATTTTGTAACGACTAGCTTTATGATCATTCCGAATATGTAATGTATGGGACACCTTACTATTGTGTATTTGGTGGTCTGACATCTTGTAACTATTATTAGTGGGTTAAGATTGAGACAATAGGCTATTTTATGACCTTAAGAGACTGATGGATTGTAGTGAAACCCTCACATATCTAGACAGCCGTGACCGTATAGCGGCGTGGATTCCATTCCGTTATACGTAGCTGGCTATGTCTGCCCCCGCTCTCCAGTATTCTGGTTCTGGAGCGTGACAAACCCTCTCCTCCCTCTCTCACTTTCCCCTCTTTAATTTCTTTGCTCTCTCTCTCTCTTCTCTGTAGGCTTTGGGGGGGAGAAGAGTATATAGGTTATTATTATTATTATTATCTTTATCATTATTATCATTATCATTATTATCATTTTATTATTATTATTATTATTATTATTATTATTATTATTATTTTATTATTATTATTATTATTATTATCTTACCATTATCATTATTACTTTTTACTAATGCTGCCATTATTGTTATTATTATTATTATTATTATTATTATTATTATTATTATTATTATTATTATTATTATTATTATTATTATTATCAGAATATTATTAATGTTTTTATTTTATGCTAAAAGTATATATAGGTATGGATATTTTGCCATTGTTATTAGTGACAATATTATTTTCAAAAATTCAATAAAAATAATTTGATTAGTATTATAATATTTGTAAAAATATATTGCATACTATTTTATCTAGGGATTTTTGCACTACAAACTTTAATCTTTACACTTTAGTTTTAACCCTGAAAATAATTTTCTAGATTTGCAAAATATTACTTTAAAATATTTTGACTAATAAAAAGGTAGTTTCACATTATGATTTTTAAATATATATATATATGTATTAAGATATTTTGTTTAAATTTAATATAGATTTTTAGTATCATAAATATTTTCTAAATAGATATATATTTATTCCCACCAAATTCTCCTCGATTATCATTATTAATCACGTCTGATCACACGTTTCTATTTTCTCGCAAATTTAGGCCATGTTCGTATGGGCCTCGGCTATTGGACAAACCATGACATCTTGATCATCGCACCACACCAAGCGACTCACCAGGCAAGATACCTTGCCATTAAACTGTTTATATTCAGTCTGCATTTATTTTATATATCACTATTCTTTATTTCCGGTTCTTACAGTTCCTGATTTACTGCCTGTTCAGTGATTAATAATTTACTTTGTTATTATCCTTTGATTGCATGTTGACCTAGAGTTAAGGGACTACCGTTGTAGTGTATTGCATGTACCTTGACACAGTTGTACCACGAGGATGTGTGAGATGAGTATCATGTAGAGGTTCTTACGTGTGGGCTGATCCTCCATGTGCATGCGTTAGGGCTAACTGCTAATAGAGGCGTGTTAGGAGACTTAGCAGTTAGTAGAGGTACATGGTCGTGGATGCGACTTGACAGGTACATTGGATGGGGAGAACATTCCTTGTCGTATGGGCTTCTATTGCACTTCCCTTATAACCCGGAAGCTCCGCTGGAGATACGGGTATGAGCCTCTCAGGTTGGCCACTGTCGTTTTTCAACGTCATGCTCTCGGTCACTGGTGCCCAAGTGGGGACTATACCAGATCCCATTACAGCCAGGGCTCATGCGACGAAAGGTTTGTTCTCATTGCATGTTCACTTTAGTTGGTTAGTTTACCTTATTTATGTCTTGTCACTTTCTTTGATTGTGGCATATTTTATATTCAGTATTATATGGCATGTTGATGTATCTTGTTACGTCCCTCTGAGGACCTGGTTATCTCGCCAGGTGTGTGTACTTGTCTTTCGCAGGTGTTCTAGCCGTGGCCATGATCGTCACTATTTCTTCGAGGATGATTGCGCCTTGATCGCCTTCGCTTCGCCCGCCAAACTCATTGTATTTCTCATGTATTTTTCCTTACTTGTTGGTAGTGGATTTGTCTCCGCCCAACGATTGTATACATGACAAATTCAAAGTTACTTTTATATCATATTTATCTTTGTGGATGAGATTTAGTACCTTGGTTACTGCATTTTACAGCTTATGTATATATACGAGGGTCCATATACTTCGTATGTATACAGCTGGCATGATTACGTTTTAGTCCTACGTATTTTGGGACTGGGGCGTTACAGAGCACCCCGGCGCAGTGGCGCGGGTTCGAGCCCCCTTGGAGGCATGCCTCCAAGCACCATTAAGAAGTGGACACCCTCATATATATATATATATATATAAAGGAAAGAGCACAATTTCCCCCCTTTTAAAAAAATTATACATATGCATTTATAAAAAGTCACACCCATATTAACAGAACTACAAAACTAAACCTAATAAAACCCAACATCACAATTTTAGCCAAAACCCCATAGAACAACTACAGAACCAATTATATAACAAAAACCACAAAATCAATTTACGTATCCAAACTACCGTACTAAATCCAAAATTGGAATATCGAACTCACAGGAACAACCGGAACTAACTACCATATCAAAACTCACAGAACAACTGTCTAACCGGAATATGAGCACAAAACTGTAGCAATGATCCGGGGATCGTTCCACGTATCCACGCAAGCAACATAAATATTTAAATTCCGTAACGGGATCGCGACCGCGTCATCACGGACTATGATGGGGAGGGACGAACTACTTGGTTTATGAATTATACCGAAAGATGATGACGGAATCCGAAGGGTGGCCTCGGACTCGGGTCAGTACGTCGTCATCGGCTCGAAGCCTCGGGAACACGTATGGACAACGGCGCAAAGGCCTCAGGTCAGAAGGTCAGTCGGGGAGGAGTGCTGCGGAGATAACTGGCACTGGGTTAGGGGGTCGTCGAGGGGCGGATGGCCGGAAAGCGTCAGTCGATCGGGATCGGCCGCGGGGCGGACGCGGTATGCGCTGGAAGGTCCGGCGCCGACGATAAAATATAGGGTCAGTCGCACGGAGGGGCGCACGCGTCAGGGCTGGCGTCGCGGGGGCGCATCGGTGGTCACGGAGGCGCTGGCGGTCGTGGGTCACGGGGATCGATCGCGACAGGGTCGGCCGGAGGCACCGTGGTCGGGGTCAGCCGCGGGTCGGAGGGGTCGGTCACGGTTGCAAGAAGGCGACGGAGGTAGGGCGCTGATGGGGTCGACCGCATAGAGGCCTATTGTGGAAGGTGGTGGTGGTGTGGGTTGGAGCTAAGAAGGAGAAGAAAAGTAGAGAGGGTGGTATGGGGGCTTTAAAGTTGGGGAGGAGTAATGGTGATGTTTAATTTGCAGGATTAATGGTTGTGAGTGAAATTAGGGAAAGGAGTTGGAAAACGTGGAGGAGAGATGGTCACAGGGAAATTGGATGTGTGAGTGATTTTGTTTATGCTTTTTTCTCTTTCTTTTAATTAGAATGGGTTTTGGTTTGAGAGAAATTGGTTTGGGCTAGCATTCAACTAAAAACACAAACCAATAATTCATATAAAAATCAAAAATCTAATATTCGACTAATAATAATAATAATACTTAACACTAATATTAATTCTAATTCTATTTATTCTATAATTACTAGCAAATAATTAAATATTTTAAAAACTTATTTATTATTAAATTCCAATTTTATGGGTTTTATAGTTTTGAATCCTAAAATGTTCTCTAAGATTCAAGAGAAGAAAGACCTATATATAAAATATGAATGAAGACAGATAAATATTAAATAAGTAGGAAAATACGATCATCGGACATTGTTTAAAGGAGTATCACCTATATAACATCTAAACCCATCAACAAACCAATCCTATAAATCCGTTCACTCAAGAATATTTCAAAATTCCTCAATTTCAATCATAAAAATTTAAAATCACAAACTCAATTTTATATCATAATCTAGCAATCATCAATATCATCTTATCAAATTTACAACCCTTAATCCAACTGATAATTATCTTCAAAATCTAACTTCACAAAATTTATAAATTCCTTAAACTTTAAATTCCATAATTTTCAAATCATACCTCAATTTTATTGATCTTCGATTAAATCAAAATTATTTCTTTTAAAAATTTAATATTCGACCTTAGTAATAAATTCATCATCCATAGAAATTTAAACCTCAAAAACACCAAAAACTAAAATATCTTCAACAGTAACCAAAATACTCAATTTATCAATCGAGGACTCTACCCACCTTTGATTAGAGGCATTCTACCAAAATAAGATATCATCACATAAAATATTTTAAATTCATCAAATGTGGTTATCTCAAAATTCATCTTATATCACTATCCTAAACATGTAGCCTATGTAACAACTTAACTACCCAAGTAAGCACTTCAAAATAATTCTATGGGTTACCCACGGGGTACCTAGTCCTAGGCCTAGTCATTTTTCTAAAATCAAATCAACCTAATTGTGAATGAGCATCTCCAGTCGCAGGCTCACAGCATTACGACTAAATTGGTACTACCACGACTTCATACAATTTACAAAAACTGACCTGCATGGGCCACCAAAAAACTTGTCACGATGCGCACCCGTTTTTTCGGAATACGAGTGCATTTACAGATCCAGCCAATGCCACGGTATCGGCGGTAGAACGCTGTCTAGACCACAATGCTCAAAATCATAATAATTGCTCATGATTAATTCATTATTTACTCATCCACAATACTAAATCAATTACAACTTCAAGATTATATATGAATAAAATATAATGTCTCACAAAATCTAATACAACAATTTTCACAAAATCTAATACAACAACTTTAAACTTGATTATCAAATCTATCTAACTAGTCCTCTAGAGTCGACCTCGGCATATGTCCATATCTTTTTCAATGATCCAATGCGTAGCAAGCGACAAATCTAAAAAAATGGTCTTCAGTCAGGAATGAAACAAGTACATACATGCCAAACTATTCCAGACATAATAAAAACTATAAAACAGAAATAGCATATGATATACATGATGACATGGTATGACAAGTAGAGAAAATAGATAAACAAGATAATCATGGCAGACACTGGAAAGTAACATGTAAACAAGACTATTATGGCATGTAAAGTGGAACATGTAAACACGACGATCAAGACATCTAACTAAGTGTTTTGAAATACTACTTTCGACATGTAAACGACTGGGGATAAATACGGCAACTCGCACGTGAAGTGTACGAGCGCTATCGTTCCAGAATAGACCTGAGGATGTGGTTCCTGATTTGGAAATGTTCACATGTCTACTCGTGTATTTTCTCACCCGACTCGTGGATTTATGATACAAAAAATAATGATACACGATAATTACGAAATACAAGTCACGAAATACGATAAATAACATAAATCACGAAACTCAATAATCATAATTATGAATCCATACTCGTGTGAACAACGTATCAAGAGTCATATATCATGTAAGACATAACTCAAACATGTATCATAGAAACTATTAAGAATTAAAGTAACCAGTGTAATGTACTTACCTCTATTTGTTGAAGACGACGTGTGCGACACTAGCGTTCGACACAAAATAGATCAAAAGCCATAGTCATAATTGGTTCGAAGAGATAATGATGTCAAGATCGATAACATCAAATGAAACAAAGATAAGCCCAATATAGAGAATGTCCAAAGTCGCCGATTCGGTTCGCTAGTCATCTATATGTTCTATAATTTAAATAGAATATAAAATAACTTTATTAAATTCTAGAAATTTAATATGTTGTAGATCTTCGTTTCAGCTTTCCAAAACTTCAAACGGATAGCAAATTAGAGTTTGGGATATCTCAAAATCTCGAAAATCGTGCGATGCATTAATTTTTGGACAACCGACACTCAAATAATTATCCAAAAATTCATACACAAAATTCCAAAAAACAAATTAGATATTCGGAAAACTAAACTTGATATACTTCTAACAACAAAAACTGAAGGTAGAACGGAGTCCGGAGTTGGGAGTTAGGGCCCTTCGAAGTTGATACAGCCTTTGAAAAAGGAGGCTGAATTTATGACGAATTTGGGCTAGTTAGGACAAAAAAGAGAAATTTTGGAAAGGAAGGTACGATAGATGATTTTATTTCATAGATTCGATAGATATATATAATGGCTTACAATTAGTTAATTAGGATATGACTAGAATTTAATCAATAAGGATATGATTAGGATTACCTAATTTGGATAGGATTTGGATTAGTTCAAATAAGAAATGATCTAAATAATGATATACATGATTCCAATAGGATTAAAATTTCTAATGGATAAATCTCCCCATAAATTTAAATCAAATATAAAATTTAAAAAAAATCAATCAAATCGAAATCTAATAGTGACTACAATAATAATAATTTAAAGTATTATTCTATATTATCAAATAATTCAAATCATACATTCAAATCCAAATCAAACAAGCGATCAACATAATAACTTTAGAATAATATTTAATGTTATCAAAATAATTTAAATCATATAAATTTAAATAAATCAAATAACTGATTAGTATATTAATTTAAAATAATACTCAATGTCATCAAATATTGTAAAGTATATTTTTATAAATTCAAATCTTTATTTTAAAAAGGACGAACCCTTTTATTATTTCAAAAATAATTTGATTTTAAAAGCATTTTTAAAAATCAACTTTTGAAAGACCCAAAATAATAACATATTTTATATTTAAAATAATAAAATTTGTGAATAAAATATCTTTTTATAAAACTAAATAGTATATTCAAATCATTTAATTTAAAACTAGTTTTTCTTTTTATAACAAAATAATCACAAAATATCTTTCACAAAATTTTGACAAAAATTATTTTTAAACACAATAATTAAAATATATAAATAATTTAAAATTTTGGAAAGAGGAGTTACATGACCGTATCCTAATTGTGTCGGTGTCCATTCGTATTTCCTTAATTTCCCTAGGTGTTACATTTACATTCTCCGCGTCTGACACAACACGGTCCATTTCTACCTATTTCTTTGGTCCCGGGTCCGTCCCCGAGGACAAGGACACATCACATTTACACATCCATTAAATTTTTCACACCCAAATTCATGTCCTATTCACTATGTCCACAGGAAATGGACAACTTGCTCAAACCCTAACCCTAACATAAGCCATAATTCCTATCGCCGCCTTTGCGCCTCCCGTGTCCGAGCTCCGCCACCTACCGGAGTAGATGACCACCACTGCTTCCCAAGTGTGCGTCTCCAGTCCAACACCGGAGGCCGACTCGTCAGACCGGCCTTGAACCACCGACGCTACTCGCCGTCGCAACGCCATCTTCGACTCTGGATCCGGACTCACCGCCTCGAGTCGATTAACGAATCCTATCCTTCATCACTGTCTCGAGCCCGTGGCTAGCAGAAGGATGCTTTTCTGTAGGCGACGACCTCCATGTAGCCGCTGGATCAACCGTCCTCGACCGCGCCACCAGGACTGATCTCGTTCGAGCCATCAATCGCCGCCATCTCAGTCGATGCCGCCTTCATATTTGGGTCGCCGTTGGTCGTGATTCTCGAACCAAGCTGCCGAGTCACCGCTATGAGGCTGCTGACCACCGCTTCTCCAACCGCAGCCACTATAGCACGCAGCTTCGTCTCACCGAGCCAGGGTGAGCACGCTCTCTTCTTCTTACGTTCTTCTTCATCTCCTCGAACCTCTCCTTCTTATTCTTCATTATCTCTTCTTCTTCTTCTTCTTCTTCGCTTTCCCTTCAATTTCGTACTTCTAAAAGAGTCTCGAGAGCTATGCACTTTCTCTCTTTCTTTCTCTCTCTATTCTCTGAAGGTTTTGGTGTAGTAGAAGCGGGCCGGGTCCAGTAGGATTTAATGGGCTGGACCTGCAGCTTAGATTAGAGGGCTGGCTTTTCTAAAGAAAATAAAGAGATAGATTACAGTAATGGGCTAGACCAAACCCACAATAAGAGCATCTCCAACCCTATTGTCTTGTTTTGTGTTGTGAATCCTATGTGGCATGAGGCACAAGACAATGTCTTGTATATGTGGCAAAATTATATTCACAAATGACAATGAATTTAAAAAGTCATCTCCAATGCAAAAGTATTGAGAAGGCAATATAAAGTAATTTTTTACAACTTCCAAGACAACTTTTACTCTTCTACTTCTTTTTATAAATATTTTTATTCACAAATGATGATGTGGACATAAAGACATTGTGAAGTGCATTGTCTAGATCTAGACAACCAACTTCACATTGTCTTTGCCATGTCATTGCCATGTCAACTCCACACTTTATTTCACATATGCATTGGAGAAGTACTTTTGGAAAAAATGGTTGTCATTCCTATGTGGCAACCATTTTTTTCAAACTCACAATAGGGTTGGAGATGCTCTAATATGGACTAAGGGCAAGCTGGCAGTATTTTTGGTTAATTATTTAATTAATTAGTAGTTGTTAAATATTCATTAGTTATATATTATTTTCTAAATTAGCTAAGTCCTACATATATTTCTTAACGAACGAATTAGCTAATTATATATAATATTTCCTAAAATCCTAATTATTAATCTAGCTAATTAATTATGAAAATATTTTCTTTAATTATATATTATCCAATTAAATTCTTGATTAGATATTATTATCTATATATTTTATTGCTAATTAATTGGTAATTATTCTCTTTAGTTAATTATATACTAAGTTTTTAATTAGATATTAATTACTTGTATGTTTGCTAATATTTGGGTAGCTACTATTAGCTATAATATTTTAGAGTATTCTAGAGTCCTTTATAATGATTTTAAGTAGAATCTAATTGTTCCTTAACCATTTATAGGTGGTTTAGAAGCATTTTACAATCTTCCGAAGAAAGGCAAGTACTTGTACCTCAATTTTATTTAGCGGCATTGCATGACATTTTTACACTATATCATTTGCTTCACTTTTCTTTGTTTCTTGTCGGAAGGGAGAACATTCATGAAGCATATAGTTACCCTAGCCTATGGACACTTACATTCTTGCTAGCAATGTATGTGCCTTATGTCTATTACTTGCGTGATTGCTAGCATATCAGCTATGATGTGCCTTACTCTCAATTGCATGACTGCTAGCATATCGGCTACAATGTGCCTCTTATATATAGCCCATACATGCTTATTGGTGTTCTTGTTGGAAAAACTTGAACAAAAATTCCTAAGCATGCAAATCAGAAGATGTAAATCTAAGAACAGGAATTAAAGAGTTTAGGATTCGAGGCACGTTACAACGTTGTCCTTAGAATAAAATTTTGCCTCCACAATCGTGCAGCGAGTTCCAGGCAATCTATCCTCGAGATACAACGAATCCTTCGATCCACAGCACCGTGCACCCGTTAGTGAATCCCTCGAACGATCACAGCCTTGCCCAGAGAAGGAGTTGGATGGAGAAGAAGAGAAAGGTTTTGGTTGCGATTTTTTTTTCTTCTGTACGAACAGAGTTTCGAATGTGAGAGAGAGAGAGAGAGAGAGAGAAAAGATTTTTCGTATCTGAGAAACAGATCAATTGATTTAATTTTTTAAAATCAAATCTCTCTGAACGTGGCCAGAATTATCTCTGCGATCCACAAATCCCGTAACGGAATTACGTGGTAATAGGTCTACGAAAGACCAGGCAACCGAACCAAAAAAAATTAATCAAACAAAAATTATAATGAGAAGAAAATTACCTTTATACCCTTGGTCCAGTCCGTGGCACGCAAGCGTGCAAAGTGCTAAGTACGTGACAAATAAACGCGTCAAAAATGCACATTAAATCGCACACCCGCTCGCGGGTTGGATGGGATGTAGCCCATCTCCTACATAATCCACTTACCCACTAAGAAGGGAAAATTCTTATATGGAAATGAGAACTTTTCCTTCATTCCCATGTGGGACTAAAAAAGAGGATGCTTTTTTGAATCATATTGGTGTTGCTTCACAAGTAACAAAATCCAACAAAAAAAACCAATAATCCCCCACATGATTCAAAAAGGGACAAAAAGGATATAGATCGATAGAATAATAGAAAAGAGAATAAGATATGGGCAGTTACACTGTGTATCAGAGGAAGGTGTTTTCCGGACTTGAACCCCCTAGTGTTGTAAATTGCATTTTTACAGACCCAAAGTGACTTAAGTCTTGCACTTAGGATCTTATTTGTATATACTCAACATACACACAAACACATTGCAGGCATTTGATCGTATCAACAGTTGTGCACTTTCCAGCCATATGCTTATCTTAGTTTCTTGAGAGCTCTAGAGAACAGCCCAATTTTCCATAGAAAGCGGCCCTACTTTCACTCCCAAATAGGTTAATCTTTCTGGGTATTCTGCAATTTATATACCCTGCTTTACAAGCTACAGATTTATTAAGATTTTTATCAACCTCATTTTTATTGCAGATCAACACTATATAATAGAGGAATGGTTCATTACAATTACATTCATATAGTGCTTTCCAGTCATACATCAATTTTGTTGTTACCCATTAAACCTTTTCTTGGTGCTACCAATCAAAGGTTGGGTTGCCTTTGAGGTGACTCAATCCACGGGCTTCAACCCGATTCCTCTTGTTATCTCCAACACTAGTCTCCTTGAGAGACCTTTAGTTAGAGGATCCGCTAGATTGTTCTTTGATCTGACGAAGTCAATTGCAATTACTCCACTGGACCACAATTGCTTCGTCCGATTGTACCTCAGACATATATGTCTGGATTTTCCATTATAGCTTGTCTTTTGAGCCTTTGCTATTGCAGCCTGGCTATTACAGTGCACAGGGATAGCAGGAATTGGTTTGCTCCACCGAGGAATATCTGTTACCAGATTCCTGAGCCAGTCTGCTTCCGCACTGGTGAGGTCAAGAGCTATGAACTCTGCCTCCATAGTTAATCTAGATATACAGGTCTGCCTGGTGGAGTTCTAAGCGACAACAGCTCCTTCCAATGTAAATATATTTCCTCTTGTGGCTTTGGTCTCATCTATATCTGAGATCCAGTTTGCATCAGTATACCCTTCCAACACAGACGGGTATCCTCCATAGAATAATCCATGGGATATGTGTCCTTAAGGTATCTTATTACCCTTTCTAAGGCAGACCAATGTGAACTATTCAGATTGCTTGTGTACGACTAAGTTTTTCTATTGCGTAGAAAATATCAGGTCTAGTACAGTTAGCAATATAGTTCAAACATCCAATTTACTGAGAATACTTCAACTGCGCCACACTGTCTCCTTTGTTCTTTTCAACCTGATACTTGCCTCATATAGAGTGCTTACTGGCTTAGAATCAAAATAGTTAAATCTTTTCAGGACCTTTTCTATATAGTGAGATTGGGAGATACCAATTCCCTCAGAAGTGCGACTTAATTTAAGTCCTAAAATCACATCAGTAGGTCCTAAATCTTTCATATAAAAATTTTGAGACAGAAAACTTTTGATATCATAAATAATATACATGTCATTGCCAAAAATAAGAATATTATCAACGTATAAGCACAATATTATGTATGTGCTACCAACAGTTTTTCTATATACGCATTTATCTGAATTATTAATAGCAAAACCATAAGATAGAATTACCTTATAAAATTTATCATGCCATTGCTTTGGTTCTTATTTCAGCCCATAAAGAGATTTAATCAATTTGCATACCTTGTGTTCTTGTCCTGGAACAACAAATCCTTCAAGTTGTTCCATGTAAATCTTAACCTGTAAATCTCCATTCAAAAAAGCAGTTTTTACATCCATTTGATGAATAAACTAGTTATGAACAGATGCAATGGCAATTAACATTCTAATTGTGGAAATTCTAGTAACTGGAGAGTAGGTGCCAAAGAAGTCTACTCCTTTTTTTTTTTGAAACCCTTTAGCTACTAACCTTGCTTTGAACTTCTCAATAGACCCATCGGGGCTTAGCTTTTTTTTTTTCCTGAAGATCCATTTGCAACCAATTGGTTTGCATACTATAGGAAGGTTAACCAAATCCCAGGTTCTATTTGACATAATAGAATCTATTTCACTATTAATGACCTCTTTCCAAAAAGTGAATCTACAGAAGACATGGCCCCTTGATAAGATATAGGGTCCTCTTCAACAAGGTAAGTGAAAAAACCTTATCCTAGGTTTGGTTCCCTTATGGTTCTTTTATTCCTCCTAGGTTCTACTAGGGTCTCTACGTGAGAACTACATATTGTAATAGGAACTTGTGCAGATATAAAAGATCTAGGGGTTCTATTTTTCAAAGGAAAATTATTTTCAAAAAATATAGCATCCCTAGATTCCATAACAGTGTTTGCATCAATACCATTAACCTCACTCTTAATAACAAGAAATCTATAAGCAATACTATTTTGAGCATAACCCAAAAATACACAATCTACGGTCTTGGGTCCCAATTTTTTTTTCTTAGTAGGAGGGAAAGAGACTTTAGCAAGACACCCCCACACTTTGAAGTATTTCAAAGATGGTTTTCTGCCCTTTCATAATCCATAAGGGGTTTTATCGGTCTTTCTAAAAGGAACTTTATTAAGAATATGGCAGGCAAAAAGTAAGGTTTCCCCCATAAATTATCAGCTAAATCAGAGCTACCTAGCATAGCATTAATCATAGCAACAAAAGTCCTATTTTTTCTTTCTGCTACCCCATTCTGTTAAGGAGCATAAGGGGTAGTCACTTCATGTATTATTCCATACTTTTCACAAAAAGAATCAAATTCAGTAGAGTTGTATTCACCCCCACGATCAGACCTAAGAATTTTTATTTTTTTCAAGCTAATTTTCAACTTCAGCTTTAAAAGACACAAACTTACTAAAAGCCTCATCTTTTATTCTAAGCGAGTAAACATAACAATATTTGGAATAATCATCTATAAAAGTAATAAAGTAATGCTTATCATTACGAGTAAGAGTATCATTTAATTCACAGATATCGCTGTGAATAAGCTCCAAAAGCTGAGAGTTTCTTTCAACTGAATGAAAGGATTTTCTAGGCTGTTTGACTTAAGTACAAATCTCACATTTATCATTCCTGCTCATATCAATCTTAGAAATTAATTGCAAAACAGACATTCTTCTTACAGAATTAAAATTCATATGTCCCAAGCGACCAGGCCAAACATTGTAGCCATCAATATTGGAAGATATTGCATTTGTAGCAGAAACATTATTATAATCAATGTTATTTAAACTAGAACTAAAAGTGTTGCAAGACATGTCAACAGAAAGTTTAAATAGACCCTCACAAACATAGCCTTTCCTAAAAAAATTTCCGTTTAGGGAGAGTACAACTCGGTCAGACTCAAAAACTTGTTTGTAGACATGTTTATTTAACAAATATCCAGAAATCAAATTTTTGTTCACGTCTGGTACGTGCTGCACACTATGCAAAGGGAGGATCTTGTCCAAAGACAACTTGAGATTCACTCTTCCCTTTCCAAGCACTCTGGCAGCACTCGAGTTTCCCATAGCTACTGATTCGCCTTCCTCAACCTGTCGGTAGGAAAAAAAATAAATCAATATTAGGACATACATGGACATTTGCCCCTGTATCAACTCACCAATTAGTAGGCTGATACGAGCTTTCAAAACGAGAACATACAGCTACAAACTTTTGATCATCGGTACCGATAGATTCGGTCCCGGCTATGACTACGTGAGCCTAAGGAACAACAGGAGCGTCTGAAGCAGGGGTTCGACGATCAGGATTCTAGAATTCCCGACCCTTCTTCCTGTGACGACATTACCTAGCAAAGTGACCAGGCTTACCACAGTTGTAGCATTCTCGCTTTGGCCTGTTGTCTTTCCCAATAACAGGTTTTGGTTTCAGAAATTGTTTCTTTACAGGGTTCCTGTTTGTTGGCCCATTGGTCATATGGTCAAACTGATTTTAATAATTGATCAAACTCTGTCTCGATATATGAAGCTAGTCAGGATATCTCGGACTCTTGGACATGATCAAGAAAAGCTATCTACACAGTTCAAGACCGAAGCAATGTTTGCCTGTTCGAGTCTGTATTTCTTTGAGCAATGTATTTTTCATTTTATTGAGTCTAGGAATACGTTGTACACCGAGTCATACTGGCAAATAGGCTATTTCAAAATGATTTCAAAATGTTTTTAAAAATGTCCTTAGTTTTGAAAAACATTCTTATTAACAAAAGTTTCAAAAAGGTTTTCAAAAAGGTTTTCAAAAATCTCCAAAAACTAATTTTAAAAACCTAACCTAACCCTGACAGAACTCGGCCAGAGTTCGGCCAGAGTTCGGTTAGTAGCCGTTTTGATTTTTGAATTCTCTGGAACTTGGTCCTCCTGCAGTTGCGGATTTGACCGAGATTTCCTCATCGAGTTCTGCCCGAATTCTGTCCGAATTCTGCCAGAATTCTGTCTTTGGAATTCCTATAAATAGAGAAGGATTTCGATTATTTCAACTCACTCATTCACTTTCAATTTTCTCTCTATCTAAAAGCTTTCAGTCTTCCAAAGAGTTTTCTTAAGCTTTAAATTTCAGATCCCAAGCCAATTACAATCCTCTAGTCGATTTGCCAGTGCGGTGCGGTCTATAAGTTTTTGAGAGATTGTAATCAGAAGGCTTGATTGAAGAATACCTCTTCACAATTGAAGTTGGACGAGTTCTTCGTATCAAAGCTCGCGTTGTAGAAGTTGCAAGGACTTCGTAAGAAAACTTGCGGTTTTGCCAATAGTGGATTCAACTGGTAGCAAGAGTTCTACCGACTGGATTAGTCCTCAACAGAGGGAAACCAGTATACATCGCTGTTTTTGCGTTTGCTTTCTTATCTCTGCCTTTACATTATTTAGTTGTGATTATTATTCTGTGATCTTGCTGCTAACATTTTTTAATTAGCATATTTTCGCTGCCAACTCTATTCACCTCCCCTCTAGAGTATTGTGCTTTACGATTTCGTTCCTACAATTGGTATCAGAGCGGGTGTTACAGGTAAAGCAAGGTAACATTGCAATTATTTATTTATTTAATTAATTGTTATATAGATCACAGCACAACACATGGCAACTATGAAATTTACAAGTGAAGGCCAGGCTACAAACAGACCTCCACTGTTTGATGGTACGAATTATACCTATTGGAAAATACGGATGAGTTTTTTCTTGAAATCACTTGACTTTGATTTATGGTCTATTGTTATTGATGGCTATCAAAAGCCACCTCGTATAAATGTTGATGGAGTTTTAGTTGAAAAATCCCATAACAGATATACAGAGGAGGAAAAGAAAAAGGCCAGTCTTGACGCACGTGCTATTAACGCTCTATTTTGTGCTTTAGACAGAACTGAATTTAACAGGGTGTCTATCTGCACAACGGCTAATGAAGTGTGGAAGCTACTTGAAGTCACACATGAAGGCACGACTCAAGTCAAAGAATCAAAAGTCAGCAGACTTACTCAAGAGTATGAGGTGTTCACTACAAGAAATCCGGGTTTCCGTGACAAGTAATCTGTGACAAGTGTACAATTTGTCACTGAAAGGGATATTTTTGTGACGAATAATTTTTATTGTCACTCATAATTTGATTCTGTGACGACAGTTGTTTTTCGTCACATAGTTAAATCATTTAGTGACAATGTTTTTATTGGTCGTCACTTAATGTTGTCACTGAAATAAAATTTAGATTTTAGAGACAATTTATGTGTGATAAGGAAAATACTTGTGACTTAAAATATTTTTTATAGTTACAAGAAAATATTATTGTCACATAAAAGTATTAGCCACAAGATTAAAATTTTATTCTTGTCACTTAAAAGTTGCTTTTTGTTACCAAATAATTCGTCGTCACAATAAAGTATTAGTCACAAAAAAAAAAAAAATTTCTTGTAACAAAAACTTAAAGTAATTTTTTAAAAAGTTAAATAAACAAAATATTATGATTATGATAGTATTTGACATTAATATTTAAATTATAACCGAATTGACCGTACCAAAAATATATATATCAAATATCATAATACTAGTTATAATACGGCTGTATATAAAAAAATTTCCATCAATTATTCACAAATCGCCAACCAGCAACCGAATTTATATGGATACTGAAATATCCATAAATACCAGCTTCTCCATCCCTCTTTCCCACGAAACCCTAGCAATTCCCTCCCTTTTTCCCACAAAATCACAACCCTAGCAATTCACGCCGCCCCGCCCTCTTTTCTCCACGAATTTTTGCTACCAAATTTCCCTCCCCTCATTCCCGCTACATACACTACAAAAAAATCCTATAAGGCAACGGAATTTTCAGCAACGCAAGCATTTTCGTTACTAATAAACCATTTCTGCAACGCATAATATTTTCGTTCCTAAACACAAAATCTGGCAACAAAAACTTTTACTGTTGCCATTTTTCGTTGCCAAAAATCGTAAAGTTATTAGGCAACGACGTGGTCGTTGCTAAATCTCTTATCTTGTCATATACTAAAATTAGCAACAAATTATGGCGTTGCTACTATATTTTTTGTAAGCCCAATTAAATCAGGCATTTTTAAGTTTTCAAATATTTTGGCCAAATTTTGGCGGTATTAATTTTGGAGGCAAACTAAAATTTTGGGAGAAAGAAATAAATAAATGGAGAACTCCCCAACCTCTCCAAACCCTCTCTACTCAAAACCTCTCAATCTTCCCCACCTTTCCGGTCGTTCTTGCTTCCGACCACATATCCGGGCGCGTCTCCAGTTGCTGGCCTCCCAACTCCTGTCGCCGGCGTCTCGACTCGGTCGTCGGCGTCTCAACTCCGGTCGATGGTGCATCTCGAGGCGATGACGACGCATCTCCGGTCGACGACGACGCATCTTCAGTCGATGACGGCGCATCTCTAGTTTGAAAATTATAGGGTTCAGTTCAGTTCAGGTTGGACTTCCACAATCTTTCCCCTAATAGAATCAAAAAAATCTAGGGTTTTAGTATTGTGCACGTAGATTTGATTTTGTTGATGTTAAACTAGAATTAAATCTATTATTATTTGATCTTTCCCTATCTTTCCCTTAATAGAATCAAGAAAATCTAGGGTTTGATTTAGGGGCGTAGGCACACGGTGCTGAGGGGGCGCGGCTGTGCCCCCTGGATTTTGAATAATGTTTTTTTACAATACAGTTTCAATTATTGTTGGTCTGCTGCTACCCTTTTTCCTCTTTTAATATGGATTTACATTTCCATGAAGTATTGCTCTGTTGATGCATTTCAATTATTGTCTTCTAATATGGATTTAGATTAACTGAAATGCCTACAGACATATGGAAGATGACATTTTCATGAAGTAAGTTGCTTCTTATTGGGATCTATTTCTCTTTGCAGCATAATACATTTAAGTTTCGTGCAAAGTCCCAAATTATTTGGTGAAGTTTGTAAACTAAGAATCGAATCATATTATTTATCAGACCCACACATGTTCCGGTTGCAGAAACCTAAAGTGGATGCAGATTTTATCATATCACTAGAAGGTTAGGTTATGTTACCAAAATAAAGACATGTTCATATAATTTGCTTACCAACAAGAGTGGTCTCCTTCCAGATTTGTCCATTAATAATGCTCCTACTCCAGTCATTGGAAACTGAAGCAAAGCATAAGCTATAGTTCCAACTCTACCTGATGCAAAACCTGAAACAAATAGCAAAGGTTAGGTCAATATTTTTCGAACAACCTCGTGAAATTTCATATTCCTACTTTACCTGCCGATACAAATATCGAACTTGTATAGAAGCAAACACCATTAATCCCTCCAAATTGCTGAAAAGCCATCAGCCCAACTCCAACCTGGTTTTCACCAACATAATGATGCACAGATGGAGGGGTAGATAATACTGAAACTGAGGATGAAACTGAGAAATACTTACAATGACAGCACGAAGGTATATTTTCTCGAACAATTCCAGTATGTTACCTCGTGGAAGGCTGTTTAATATTTTTGTAAACTCCTGTTACATAAAGATGTGGATCAACTTCCTGTAGTTAAATACATATTTCACTTTATAACAAATGAAGTAACTGTTTGGAGCAAGCATTTAGTACTTTAATGTCCACTACTTCCTGAGATATATCAGTAGACTTTCCTCGGAGCTTCTGTAGTGCAGATTCAAACTCATCCTCACGATCAGTATTTGCCTGCATAACGACAAATTTTTAGTTATAACTACAGATACCAACTCTTTACATTGTTATATGGTATTATCATGATTGCAATACATTATTGGCCACAATTTCACAGCTTGAGCAAGAATTTTAACGAATATTTTATAGATTGAGTTAGACACGCTTATAAGTCTGAAGTGTCAACCTTGGTAGTTACCTCTCTTTTGGGTACAAGGGAACTTAAAGCATCCTTCAATTTGGATAACTCTTCTTTCCTTCATAACTTACTTGAAAAGTTGCAAACAATTTTTTATTACATCCTAGAAATTAGAAAGAAAATAGTGTGTTGATCACAAGGAAAAGGCCACTAGATTCTGGATCTCCACCGCCTCCGTAGAGCCACCCCTGAGCTGAATATCACCAAGTTCCTCATCCAGATCCCCTCTAATTAATTTATGATCATCAACAAGGCTAGTATTTTCCTCCACAGCATCCATATTATTTATCCTATCTAGAATTTCAAACTTCTAGTCAATGCTAACAAAGCAGACTTTCCTCCATGCTACTTTTTCATATACACCTCAACTTTTTATAATGTTTGAGGCAATACTTTACTACTTTAGGGTATTCAACCCACTATTAGCCAGGAAAACAGTCCTCCAACCAAGTCTTCTTAAACCTGAAGATTTTATTTTTAAACCCTTCCTCTCCAGTGTTCGATACAACTGGATAGTGTTTAGATATGACATTAGCAAGACCAGAGAACAGATTTTCGCAAGGATTCTCCAGAATGTCACGATTCATCTGTTTTATATGGCTTGGTGAGCAACCTTGGTATTTTGTAACAGTTAGGAGTTGTGTTTTTACTAACTTATATATATATATATATATATATATATATATATATATATATATATATAGTTTAAATGTATTAAGATATCCATTGCATACTGTAGATAAGAAACAGAAAATAAACTTAGTGTGTTTGTATTGAGTGTTACTTTAGCAATAAATGGAGTCCCTTATATGTTCAATAAATATATGGAGTGTTACTTTTGCATACAGTCCCTTATATGTTCAATAAATATATGGAGTGTTACTTTAGCAAATTGGTTCCTTTGGTGACATTTGTATTGGTATACAAGTAATGAAAAACTTGTGCCAACCGTCATATACCGACCACCATTGATGAAGGAGAACTGCAGAGGCCCAAAACTCTTCAGTCTTTTAAAGGGTAGGTATATTAGTGAGGAATATAATGACAATTAGTTATCAATACTCTTGCATTTCATGGAAGGCACGGGTCCAACTTCATATGCAGAGAAAATTTACATATTAGCATGAGGTTCATATTTGATGCTGACAATTTGTAATATTCTAGTTGTTGGTTAATTTTGCTAAATCGTACATTCAGCTCCTTACACAAACGTAAAATTATCTGCTGAAGTTAACTGACACAAACATAGTGTGAGTAGAACTTGTGAATTAAAGAAGTGGGAATGTTATGCTGATGTTAGTGATCTATATATTTGAAGATACTTCATGCACGATATTGAAGAATGCTTGGCTGGGCTGGATGCAACTTTGTTGTGCCTTAATTATGCATCAAGGACATTAGTGTTTTTCTCTAGAAGTTTCTGATTTCTGAATTTGTTGAGTTTGTGGCAACACATGAAAGAGGGCAACTTTCTTTTCAATGTCCTTGGGCACACACATACATCTTACTTCATCTATCTTTCTACATTTTGATAAAAAGGTATCTGGTTAACAACAGGTATAAGTTTCACAAAGAAGGGTTAAGGTTATATGCACAATATTTATGAAAATTGTAACTGTAGCTTATATTTTCCTTTATCCTAGCAGGAATTGATTTGATTTGACCTCTTGCATCTTCCCCTAATCTTCCTCTCCCCGGGAGTTCATAAGAGCTCTTATTCCTTTCTCTCATTGTCTTATGTCTTTGGAGACCTCGCCCTATTTATCAGACCATTCATCCTTAATCAATGTCTCTGTCTCCAACATCTTTGGTTTTGCATGTCCAATAAAATGGTACTCTTCACTCATTTTTTTAAATAGGCGAAGAACTCATCTAGCTGATCCAATTTGGAATAAGGCTTTGTTGCTATTATAGTATTGTTCCTTTTGTATATACCAAGTAATGCTCCTTCTAAGATTATTTCCAAAATTTAATCTATCGTTGTGCTCGTGGACTCACCTCAGTACCCATAATAGGGCCACTTTTTATCGTTCTTTTATGAAAATTTTCTTTCGAGTCATACGATCATTTGATAATCTCATGACATGCAAGAAAAGATATGAACATTATTCTACATAAATGTTTTGTATACTTGATATACCCAATTGAAAGTTCTCGTGCAAAAATGTTTCAAGAGCTTAATCATTTTAAATAAAAAAAAATCAAAATACTAAATTAAAAACTCTTATAATCTTTTTGAGACCTGCCTCCTATTCACAAAGCAAAGTTATCTTTAGTTATCTGAAGTGTTTCTCAAGTTTATGAAATCTAGGGATACAACGTAGAGATGCTACGATTTTCCTGTTGTATTTTAAAGCATGATATACACTCCTTGAACAAATTGAATTCCTACCTTATGTTGATCTGTTTGTGTGACAGATATATCACTCTAGTTTCATTGATGACGAGGGCATCACAAAAGCTTGTGGGTGTCCCCTTCTTCCACTAAAAACTTATATCAAGGGTCCTGCTCCAGTTTCCAATCAAGGTTTCTCACAAGTCCTTGGACTACTAAGACTCATCCTATTTCTCTTAAGCACATTGTTCTGATGTTATTCATTGATTTCAGACAGAGTTGACATTGTTGATGAAGCAATATCTTTCTTTCTAGCAAACGTCTTCTTCAGAAATTTTGATGTACAAAGCTCAGCTGACAAGCTCCTTATTTACTTGACACTTTTCATCAATGTGGCCTTGAAACGGCTGGAGGGTAGCCGGACATTGGCGGTAGGGACAAAAGCAATCATTTATCTTGGCCTCGAAGATGTCCCTGTACCTGGAGAGACGGGTTTTCCTTTTCCTGGCCTCTTTGTCCTTCCACAGTCCAGGAGTGAAGCTGGTACACTTCTGCACCTTTATTCTCTATGGTTTTTGGAAATATATGATTTAAGATGGATGATCTTATAACCATTTTTCTTGAAGAATCTTTGTGACTGACGTTTGGTTTTAAAGCTAAATATGTGAACATAACAAGCATTTTCCCAGCAACCCACACAATTTCTATCTTTTACCCCTTGGGAACATCCGGAAAATGCAATTAATAATTTCAAATATTTGAACATACAATTGTGTTCAAAAGAAATATAAACTAAACCTCAATGAAGCTTTTATCCTCCCCTTCCCATTCTTTTGACAAAGCAGAACTAATCCATGAGGTTCACCAGTATTATTTCTGAGCACGAATGGCTGCCTTTTTCGGCTCTTCGTCACAGTCTGCAGATATTTCAATTCCTACAAATACAAGAGCTACAAACTCTGGTAAGTGTTCGAAAACAAGATACATGATATTTTCATTTATCAAGTAAATGTAAAGACACATTACTTATAGCTTTTGAACTAAACTGCAAACATTTGTATCATTTTCTCTATTCTCATTGCTTCTATTGTAGAAATTCTTGACAATTTTTTTCTTATATATATATGCTTACGTAATATTCTAAACAATCTCTTTATTAATTTATACAGGTCATTAAAGATTGATCATTACCAAGACAGGAGCTGCATATGCAATTGATCATCAGTTTATATTTATAGATTACTCTAGATTTTATGTACCAGCTACTTTGGATGCTCTTTATTTTATAAGTACCAATATTACTTCTCTTCATGTTATATGTACTGAATTTTGTGGAGCAATATAATTACTTTTTGAGAATTGTTATAATTACTTTTCATGTTGTTGTCGTCTATAATTACTTTAGAGTTAGTCGCCTATATAAAGGCTTTTTAGAATTTGTGAAGGTTAGTTTTGGTTTACATTGGAAAGTCGATGGGGTTTTCTTGGAAGATGAGCACAATCATGCATGCCCTCTTCTACAAGAATTGTGTGATATTACATTGTGTTCTTGTGTTTTTAATGTATAATGACAATGACAAAAAAAATACTCGTGACAATTGATTTCCATCAAACATATAAAGTGTACACTATGGTGACAATAATAAATGTGTTACTGTAAGTGTTTACAATGATGACATGTACTTGTCACTAAACATATACGTTTATTGTGACAACAATAAAAGTGTTACAAAAGTTGTTTTGTGATAGCAAATGTCGTCACGAAAATAATTTTTATTTTTGTCTAAAAAAATTTATTTATTTTTAGTTACAATAAAAAGCTATTTTGTGACAATATTGTGCGTCACTTATAATATTTTTAGTGATGAATTTTGTTGTCACGGAAAGTTTACTATCACTGACAACATATTCTTGTCACAGTAGAGAACTTTCTGTGACAACGACTTTTGGTCGTCACCTATACTTTTAGCTACGGAGGTATAGGCTACGAAAATAAGTCGTCACTGTACTCGTCACAGAAGATGTGTTGTGACGACTTTCATAATTTCTGTGACAACTTTACATGTCACAGAAACCGTATTTTCTTGTAGTGGTTCAAGATGAAGCCCAACGAAATAGTTACTCAGATGTTCGAAAGATTCATGGATATTGTAAATCCTTTGTCCTCCCTAGGCAAAGAATACAGTAACCATGAAAAGATTCGCAAACTCCTGCAAGCACTTACCAAGAACTGGATTCCAAAGGCTACTGCGATCATTGAAGGGAACGACCTCACAACTATGTCCCTCGAAGTACTCATGGGTAAGCTACTCACTCATGAACCGGAGCTACAAGATTTTGAAGAGCCTGCACCAAAGGAAAAGATGATCGCTTTCAAGGCTCAGCACAGAAAAGCTGCTGAAGGTGATTCAGACAGCAGTGAATCTGATGCTGAAGATCAAGCACTCCTAGCAAGGAAATTCAAAAGATTCATGAGATATGAGAAGAAAGCCAAAGAAAACAATAGCAGCAACAACTGGTATCAAGATGATGCTGTCTGCTATGGCTGCAAGAAGAAGGGACACATGAAGAAGGATTGTCCTACAAACTCATCATCAAGCAAGAAGAGCAACAGGTATGAAAAAGGGAACCTGAAGAGATCAACATCTCGGAGATATGCCAACACCAGCATATGGCATAAAAGTGAAGCCAGCGACTCAGAAGATGAACAATCAGAAGACGCTGCAAACGTATGCTTTATGGCATCCGATCAGGTACCTACTGAACCTGTAGTTGATACATATGATGACTTCACCTTTGAGCAGCTAGGAGATGCCTTCAGTGAACTGATAAGTGATTACAGGAAACTGCGTAGCAAATATCAGACCTCTAAGAAGGTACTCAAAGAGTACAAAGGAGAAATAGGAAGACTTACCAACCTACTAGCTGAGGTTAGAAATAATGTTAGTGAGTCTGGTGAGCTTTCCTCTATTAAGCTCTTATTACACGAGACTACCAAGTCATCTGAAGAGAAAGACAAGGTTATTGACCAACTGAAAGAAGAACTTTCTAAAGAGAAGAAAAGTCTTCATAGTGCACAAATCAGAATGGAAACACTCATTTTTGATTATACTAAGTTGTATGACACTTCCAAAAGATTGAAAATTAGGTTAGGAAAACAGCCTGAGACTGCTGCTTCCTTCCCTAACACGTGTCACTTACCGAAAAATCGGAACATTCCCAAACCAAACACTGTCAGACCTAACCATATCAAACCTTTACCCCAAAAGGTTAAGCCTAAACAGTATTATAGGTATGCTTTCTTCTATACTAGAAAATCTAAACCTACCAACCATGCACACCATTTAGCTTTCAACACTCGACATGCACAATGTCATTATTGTGGCCTCATTGGTCATATTTTATCTGCATGTAGAATCAGAAAGCTTGTTGATTTAAATATTTATGCTTGGATACCAAAGGCTAACATTTCAGGGCCCTACAAGAAATGGGTACCAAAAGTTTCATCTGCAAATTGTTTTGTAGGTGGAACACCTTTCACATACTAGAAGCAAATGGATCCTCGACAGCGGTTGTTCACGGCATATGACCGGTGACGCTACACTATTTGCAACACTGTCGAAGAAAAAGAAGGAAGGCTATGTCTCCTTCGGTAATAACTTGAAAGGGTATATCATTGGTATCGGTGATGTTGGTAAGTCTCCCTATCCTGTGATTAAGGATGTCTGTCTGGTTACCGAGTTGAAACATAATCTACTCAGCGTAAGTCATCTAGCTGATCATGGTTATGGCATCAACTTTGGCAAAGACAAATGTACTATAATTGATAGCTCAACTGGTAGTACTATCTTTGAAGGTATCAGGGAAGACAACATATATGTTTTCTATTTGTTGGAAGAAACTAACATTTCAGGTAGATGCTTAATTAATGGCTAAAAGTGATGAGAGTCATCTGTGGCACATGAGACTCAGTCACGCAAATATGGACACAATCTCAAGATTATCCACAAAGAAGCTAGTACGCGGTTTACCGGACATAACATTCAAAAAGGATCGGTATGCAGCCAATGTGAAAAGAACAAAGCTACCAGATCCACATTTAAGTCAGTAAACGCAGTATGTACTACTAGACCTCTACAATTGCTTCATATGGACTTATTTGGTCCTAGCAGAGTTGCTAGCCTCGGAGGTAAGCTTTATGCTTTTGTAATTGTAGATGATTACTCTAGATACACGTGGGTATACTTCTTGACACGCAAGAATGATGCATTGTCCGAATTTGTCGCCTTTTGCAAGAAAGTACAGAATGAAAAAGGTTACATGATCACTCGTATTAGAAGCGATCATGGTGGCGAATTCGAGAATGCGGAGTTTGAGCAATTTTGTGACACACACGGTTTTGTACACGAGTTCTCCTGCCCTAGGACTCCACAACAAAATGGAGTTGTGGAACGTAAGAACAGAACTCTATCCGAAATGGCCAGAGTAATGTTAAACCAGTTTAGTCTACCCAAATATTTTTGGGCTGAAGCTGTCAATACAGCTTGTTTTGTTCTCAATAGAGTTCTAATTCGACCCAAATCGAAGAAGACTCCATTTGAGTTATAGTTTGATAGAATTCCATCAGTTTCATATTTTAGAATATTTTGTTGTAAATGCTTTATTCTTAATACAAAAGATAATTTGGGAAAGTTTGACGAAAAGGCCGATGAAGGTATATTTTTAGGTTATGCGGCCAAGAGCAAAGGATACAGAGTCTTCAACAAACAAACCATGATCATCGAAGAGTCAATCAACGTCACTTTTGATGAACTAAATCAAATGACTATCGATGACAATGACGAAGATCCAACTGTACCAAGCTCAACAACAGCTGATTCTCAACCAAGCTCGGCACTAGCTGATCCTCCTAGAGAAGATCCAGGAACCAGCTACCTTCAGAGTCTGCCGAAACGATTAAAATTTACGGCTGATCATCCAAAGGATTTGGTAATTGGTGACATTACCAAAGGTGTAAGTACTCGTACATCCAGTAGAGATATTGTTTCTAGTGTTGCATTTATTTCACAGCTAGAACCCAAAACTATTGATGAAGCATGTAGTAATAGTTTTTGGATAGATGCTATGCAAGAGGAATTAAACCAATTTGAACGGAATCAAGTTTGGGAACTTGTTCCCAAGCCTATTGATCATCCGGTCATTGGCACCCGTTGGGTATTCCGAAATAAACTGAATGAGAATGGTTTAGTGACTCGTAATAAGGCTCGACTCGTAGCTCAAGGATACAATCAGGAAGAAGGTATCGACTACGATGAGACTTATGCCCCAGTTGCGAGATTAGAATCCATTCGCATGTTATGTGCATTTGCATGTTTTCATAATTTTAAATTATTTCAAATGGATGTCAAGAGTGCATTTTTAAATGATTTTATAAAAGAAGAAGTTTTTGTAGCACAACCTCCAGGTTTCACATATTTTAAAAACCCTGATCATGTTTTCAAGTTGAAGAAAGCTTTATACGGTTTGAAACAAGCCCCCCGTGCTTGGTATGATCGTCTAAGATCTTTTCTACTTGACAACGGTTTTTCAAAAGGCAAGGTTGACACTACACTTTTTTATTAAGTCCTGTAATGGTAAGCTTCTTTTAATACAAGTCTATGTTGATGATATCATATTTGGATCTACTGATGAATCTCTGTGTCAAGAATTTTCTAAGTGTATGCAGAATGAGTTTGAGATGAGCATGATGGGAGAGCTGAAATTCTTTCTCGGACTGCAAATCAAATAAACTGATAATGGGACGTTCATAAATCAAGCCAAGTACACAAAAGATTTGCTAAAGAAGTTTGATCTGGACAATGTCAAACCTATTGGCACTCCGATGGCAACTTCAACAAAGCTTGATATTGATGAACAAGGCAAGCCGGTCGACACACGTAAGTATCGAGGTATGATCGGTAGTTTACTTTATTTAACTGCTAGTCGTCCAGATATTATGTTTAGTGTTTGCCTGTGTGCACGTTTTCAAGCTAATCCAAAGGAATCACATCTGTGCGCAGTTAAGCGTATCTTTCGATACCTTAAGGGTACTTCTTCTGTTGGCTTATGGTATCCCAAAACTAAGTCCTTTGACCTTATTGGTTATTCGGATGCAGATTTTGCCGGATGCAAAGTTGATAGAAAAAGTACCAGTGGCACATGTCATTTCTTAGGCAAGGCTTTAGTCTCATGGTTTAGTAAAAAGCAAAATTCTGTAGCCCTATCAACAACAGAGGCTGAGTATATCGCCGAAGGACGTTGTTGTGCTCAGATTTTGTGGATGAAACAAACCTTGGAAGACTATAATTTATTTTATACACATATTCCCATTTTCTGTGATAACACGAGCACTATTAATTTGACTAAGAATCCTGTATGTCATTCTCGTACAAAACATATCGAGATTCGACATCATTTTCTTAGAGATCATCATCAAAATGGAGATATTGACCTTGTATACATAGATACTGAGAATCAATTAGCTGACATTTTCACAAAACCTCTAGTAGAAGATCGTTTCAATTATTTACGTCGAGAATTAGGAATTTTGGACGTCAATAATGTTAATTGATTTTATTTTATGATTTTATTTCAATATGCAAAAACTGTGTTAGAGACAAGCCAATAAAGAGTCTGTCTGTCACCACAACTACGGTTGAAGCGAAGCGGTACTTAAGAGTTCCCCGGTGAACCTCCGCCAGCTGGGATATTTTTTTACTCCTACAGCTAATCTTAAACAGTCGCTGTGTAAAGAAATTTAATTTATAAAATAACATTAATTATATTATTTTAATGTCAAAATTACTAATCTTTGAATTAAATATTTGAAATGAGCCAATGAAAAAGAAATTATTTCAAACCAACCCCAGGCGAATTCGGCCAGACTTCTGACCGAATTCGGCCCGAGTTCGGTTGAAGGTATCAGGTTATATAACCAGAACCCGAGAGCCTTTCTTCTTCATTGCTTCTAAACTTCATCAAACAACAACAACAGCCGTGCGAGAGAACCCCCTAACCCTAGTTCTTCACCACCCCTTCTCTTCCAATCCAAGTGGTGAAATCAATCCAAACTTTGGATTCGTGCGGAGTTCGTCGTTCTCTACAACATACTCAAATTTTGGGAGGTATAACTTCGTATTTCCCCACCTTTCATTTTCGTGCTATTTACTTATTTTTGCACAAATGGCACCTAAGGGATTTAACCCCTTCAAGAGGAAGAAGACAACCAACCCAAGTAAGGAAGGTTCATCTTCGAATCCACCCACGGATTCCCTCTTTTCGCCAGTCCAATCTAGCGATGGCGCGTTCGACGGGTTTTACTTTCAAACCCTAGATCAAGCCCTACTGTGGTATGGAGATTTTTCCATGAGATTCATATGCACATGCGCTCCCATCAAGTGGACTGTATTTTCAGAACACCGACCTTTCTTTGAGGCATTAGGGTTACAAAATTTTGTTAAACTCTGTTTCCCCGTAGCAACTAATGCCATTAGACTGTTCTACTGCAATATCATATTAAACACGTTGATGTAAGCACTCGTGTTGGAGGATTAGATATTAATTTCAATGATGTTATCTTAGCAGAAATTTTTGGTATTTCCAACGAAGGTGAACCGCTTGTTGATATCACTGAATTTGATTTCCCCGACGGCACGACACTTACTAGTTTCAAAGCGGAACTCTGTGCACCTGATCGAGTTCGCTCTGGAAAGTTCAAGGCAAACAACTTGAACTTGTTTAATTATGAATTGCACCGTATCATTTACTCCACTCTCCTTCCGAAATCTACTTCGAAGGATGATGTCACGTCTCTTGAATTATCTGCTATGTATCACATTCTTAAGGGGATTCCATTTTCTGCCCCTAAGACCATTATTCAGATGAAGGGACGTTGTCGTACAAGAGATAGAAATCTCTCTTATGCGATGATTCTCCCACGCATCTTCCAGTGTTTCGACATTGATTTATCTACTTGTACTCAAGACCCTGAGCCCAAGTTTCTCAAGTTATCTCGTCGCAGTATGACTGCTGCTGCTCCTCCTATTGCCCCTGCTACTGCTCCACCTCCTCCACCTCCTCAGCAGTATGCTATGACATTTGAAGGCATACACCAGCACCTTTCAGATTTGCACGTCTCGATGACGGACATGGCTCGCGAACGTAAGTTCCGCGACGTCACCCGTTATCAGGCGATTGCAAATTCTTTAGCTGATCTTCGATTCGCCCAGACTGGACATTCTGCCGGTTCCATTCCTAGAGATCCAGCTTTCTCAGGTTACCGCTGTGAGGATGAGGCTGTTCATGCCTACTTTCAGCCCGGTAACGCATATGATTGGTACCGTTCTGACCGTGCTTCTCGAGATTATGTTGGTGAGTTTTACATGGCGCTCCTCCTCACCCTTCTGGCGCGGGCACCTCTGCAGCTGGTCCTTCTGGACATGCTGGTCATGATGCTGATGATGATGATGATGATGAGGATATATGATATGTTATCTGATTTTTGAGACTTAGACATTATCTACTGTATACTTGGAAATGCTCCGACATTCCAAGTTTTTCTATCTTTTTAGACTTTATTATCAGTATTTCTTTTGAGGACTTGTACTGGATTTATTTTATTGATGTCTTCTGAACATCTTTTTATCTTTATGAGATTCGTAGTTTATGGTTCACATCAGTTTATTTACTTAGCATCTTTTTCTGCTTTAATAACTGCCTGTGAAATAATTCTTTGTTTATTATAAACTGCCTAAGTACAAATACATGCCTGTGATGTCATTCTCATTTCTTTTTCTATCATTTATCATGATTATTTTCTTGTGTTTCTTCACTGTTTGTTATTTATGCATTGATTGCGGGGGAGTTTTTCTCTTTTGCAATTATTTTGCTAAGTGACAACGGGGGAGAAAATAAAGATCTAACATTTCTTTTGAGAAAATGCAGGACATGAACAATTTTTGATTTTATTTCAAGCTTAAATGTTATATCATTCATAGTTTGTCAATTATCAAAATGGGGGAGATTGTTGGCCCATTGGTCATATGGTCAAACTGATTTTAATAATTGATCAAACTCTGTCTCGATATATGAAGCTAGTCAGGATATCTCGGACTCTTGGACATGATCAAGAAAAACTATCTACACAGTTCATCTACACAGTTCAAGACCGAAGCAATGTTTGCCTGTTCGAGTCTGTATTTCTTTGAGCAATGTATTTTTCATTTTATTGAGTCTAGGAATACGTTGTACACCGAGTCGTACTGGCAAATAGGCTATTCCAAAATGATTTCAAAATATTTTTAAAAATGTCCTTAGTTTTGAAAAACATTCTTATTAACAAAAGCTTCAAAAAGGTTTTCAAAAAGGTTTTCAAAAATTTCCAAAAACTAATTTAAAAAACCTAACCTAACCCTGACAGAACTCGGCCAGAGTTCGGCCAGAGTTCGGTTAGTAGCCGTTTTGATTTTTGAATTCTCTGGAACTTGGTCCTCCTGCAGTTGCGGATTTGACCGAGATTTTCTCATCGAGTTCTGCCCGAATTCTGTCCGAATTCTGCCAGAATTCTGTCTTTGGAATTCCTATAAATAGAGAAGGATTTCGATCATTTCAACTCACTCATTCACTTTCAATCTTTCTCTATCTAAAAGCTTTCAGTCTTACAAAGAGTTTTCTTGAGCTTTAAATTTCAGATCCCAAGCCAATTACAATCCTCTAGTCGATTTGCCAGTGCGGTGCGGTCTAGAAGTTTTTGAGAGATTGTAATCAGAAGGCTTGATTGAAGAATACCTCTTCACAATTGAAGTTGGACGAGTTCTTCGTATCAAAGCTCGCGTTGTAGAAGTTGCAAGGATTTCGTAAGAAAACTTGCGGTTTTGCCAATAGTGGATTCAACTGGTAGCAAGAGTTCTACCGACTAGATTAGTCCTCAACAGAGGGAAACCAGTATACATCGCTGTCTTTGCGTTTGCTTTCTTATCTCTGCCTTTACATTATTTAGTTGTGATTATTATTCTGTGATCTTGCTGCTAACATTTTTTAATTAGCATATTTCCGCTGCCAACTCTATTCACCCCCCCTCTAGAGTATTGTGCTTTACGATTTCGTTCCTACACTGTTCTGAGGGTTATTCCTCTATTGAAAGGGTTGGCCCCTAGGCTTTCCTTTGGATTCAGCAATATGTAACTTTGGCTCGAATTCAGTACTCAAAGGTTCCTTGTCCCTCGTTCTACTCTCTTCCTCAATGCGAAGAGAAATAAATAGTTCATCTAAGGACATGGGCTCCTTATTGTGTTTCAACTTTAAGCCAATAGCTTTCCAAGATGGAGGTAATTTATTTATAAAGGCAGCAATCATAAATTTATCAGCTAGTGGCATGTCTTTCTGAGACATCTCGTGAATAATGATTTGTAGGGTGCTAGTTTGTTCAACAACAGACTTCTCATCAACCATCTTAAACTCTAAGCACCTGTCTACGATGTAAACCTCAGAACCTGCTCCTTCATTATAATATTTCTTATTGATGGCTTCCCAAAGATCTCTGGAAGTGGTAGTCGTTGAGTAGATATCATACTTCGTGTCAGACATGCAACTAAGGATTTTCTTGTGACAAATAAAGTCTGTCTCATTGTATGATTCTAATTCAAAGGTTCTAGCAGGTTTGTGTAAATCAGGCAGGGTGTCAGGTTCTTTGAGAACCTTAGTCAATTTCAGGTAGGTCAACCAGTAGGTTATCCTACATTGCCACCGTTTGAAATTCTGACCATCAAACTTCTCCGGTTTGGAAAAGTTGTGAATGTTAGTCGAGAATTATTCTACTGTGGAATTCATAGAGCGTGCAAAGGAATTTTAGCAAACAGAATATAGGCAGAAGCTACAAAAGAAATTTTTTATTCTAAGATTGTTTGAAAAACTTGAGCAGAATCCCTAAGCATGCAAATCAGAAGATGTAAAACTAAGAATAGGAATTAAAGAGTTTAGGATTCGAGGCACGTTACAACGCTGTCCTTAGAATAGAATTTTGCCCCCACAATCGTGCAGCGGGTTCCAGGCGATATATCCCCCAGATACAACGAATCCTTCGATCCACAGCACCGTGCACCCGGTAGTGAATCCCTCGAACGACCACAGCCTTTCCCAGAGAAGGAGTTGGACAGAGGAGAAGAGAAATATTATGGTTGCGATTTTTTTCTTCTACGCGAACATAGTTTCGAACGAGGGAGAGAGAGAAGATTTTTCGTATCTGAAAAACAGAGCAACTGATTTGATTTTTTTTTAAAATTAAATCTCTCTGAACGTGGCCAGAATTATCTCCGCGATCCACAAATCTCGTAAAGGGATTACGTGGTAACAGGTCTACGGAAGACCAGGCAATCGAACCAAAAAATAAATTAAATAAAAATTAAAATGAGATAGAAAATTACCTTTATACCCTTGGTCCGGTCTGCGGCGTGCAAGCGTGCAAAGTGCTAAGTGCGCGACAAATAAATGCGCCAAAAATGTGCATTAAATTGTGCACCCACTCGCGGGTGGGATGGGATGTAGCCCGTCCCCTACAAAATCTACTTACCCACTAAGGAGGGGAAGCCTTATATGGAAAGGAGAACTTTTCCTCCTTTCCCATGTGGGACTACAAAATATTATGCCTTTTTGAATCATATTGTTGTTGCTTCACAAGCAACAAAATCCAACAAAAACACCAACAATCCCCATATGATTCAAAAAGGGACAAAAAGGATATAGATCGATAGAATATTAGAAAAGAGGATAAGATATGGGCAGTTACACTACGCATCAATGGAAGGTGTCTTCCGGACATGAACCCCCACTTAGTGTTGCACATTTCATCTATACAGACCCAAAGTGACTTAAGTCTTGAACTTAGGATCTTATTTGTACAGACTCAACATACACACAAACAGTTCTATTGTACATGTTTCACATAATTAGTGCATGATTTCAAGTATTCTTCAGTTTACTTGTTATTTACTGCCTTTGTTATTTTATGTACCATTTCATCTTGTTGTTTAGTACAGTTGACTTACATTGTACTTTTCTTCTTTCCTTACTAGATCATTGACATATATAGTGATGGTGAACGTGACTACCCCACACTCTATGGACCACATGAGGACCCGATATTGGAGACCACTCCGGTGACTATCCAGGGCCAAGAGAACTTCTCCGAGGGGATTTAGATTGTGTAGCTTTTGATATTAATGAAAACATGAAGATTGTATAGAGTTGCCTTTATCACTCACCGAATTTATTTTCGGATCTCTCTTTTAAAAGGACATCTAATAGAAGACATAGTGTATGTTGTGATTGTTAACATGTTACATGAATAGAGCTGTGATGAGAGATTGATACTCTCTAATTTGATTATTCCTAAGGTTGAGACGGCTGACTACCGTTGCTCACACCAGCGTAGGTCGGATGTAGCATGATTTGTACCTGATTATTCGAGAGCGGTTGTGACAAGAACTCATAGTTTACTCCATGGATGGGAGATACGAGCGACATAGTATAGAAAATATGTCTCGACAAGTTCAATCCCTGAATGACTGTAAGTTTAAATTTTATTTCTTATTTTTATTTAAGTTTACAATTGTGTGTTGATAACATTTGGTTTAAATTGTGCAGGGTTATGTGATATTGCTTACAGATGTTGGTGGGGAGCACCAAGTGTATGCAACAAAGCCTATAAATTTAATGAGTTGGGTTCCTTAATATAACCGTAGATGACTGTAGTTGTGGACACACACAAAAAAGAAGAAAAAAATGCTGTCTTTTCTTTATTGGCGCAAGGCACCACAAATCGAGTACGTATGAGAGATCCTGCGCTGAGGATCCCCGAGTACAAAAAAGAATTCAGGGGAATGGGACGATGGAGATCGAGCGACAGTTGCTCCTTTATTCCGTTGACACTCCGATTACAAAAGTGGGAGAAAAACTAAGAAAATTGCTAACTCTCGGCTCACTGACAAGAAGTAAAATAATTTGGCTCTTGAAAATGCTCTCCGTTCTGTGTTTTGAAGAGGGATGAGGCCCCCTTTTATAGTCGTTCTTGAGCTGGAATGATGTTATGCGCCCACACGAGGAAGAAACACTAGTTTTCATGTGGGCGCATAGTCCTGCCTTGGGCGCATAGGGTGTAGGCGCATGCAGGCTGCGAGATCGTGGGTTGGTCATGGTGTTGACGTGGCCACATGTTTCGGTGCACGACTGCTCGTGGAGACTGACGTGACCGTGCGCTTCGGTGCACATTTTTATCATAACTTTGATCGAGTCAGGCTTGGGCGCATAGCCATGTCTCAGGCTATGCGCCCTCCTTTTGGGAAAGCTAGTCTTGGGCGCATGGAGATTCACTAGCTTTGGGCGCATAGAGCTTCACTGGCTGGGTGCATAGAGCTTCACTGGCTGGACGCATAGAGCTTCACTGGCTTGGACGCATGGGGCTTCATGGCTGAAATTTTTTCATGCTTCTACAAGACCCCCTTCAAAGTTTTCGATACTTGAGCGAGTTCGAAATACTTTGAAAGAAGCATGGATCGTCTTCTTGTGATGTAATGGGCGCATAACACGGCTCTCTCATCGGGCGTATAGTGTTTGGCCAGCCTGTCAGAGAGATACGACTGTTGAGATCTTTTTCGAAATCCAAACTGACAGATTTATCGGGGTAGAATTTGAAGAGGTCTATCCTTTATACGTCGTCCACGTCAGCAAGTGACAGTCGCATAGTGTACAAGAAGCTGGTTCTTCACGTGGGCGCATAGGCCATTGTAGGCACATACTGCGCAAATGGGCGCATGGGCGCATAAAGCTAGTGGGCGCATAGGAAGTGGCCTGTGCTTATAAATTGCTCTGAAAGGAGAGAGAAAGCTCATTATTCCTCTCTCTTAGAATTTTTCAAAAACTCTTCGTCTTCTTTCTTTTGAGGATCATGTCTCCCAAGGTCGCGAAAAAATCTGCGAAGGGCAAGGGGGCTGCACCGAGTGGCTCTCCTCCTGCGGCAGCATCCTCGACAGTCCAGGACCCGATTCTGGGTGAGGGCATGCTTCAAAAACAAATTCTCGAGCATTAATTTGGGACGCTCGTACTTTTTCTTCTGCCTGGGCACTTGCGCCTAAGGCAACATACTTCTGTGAGCATCATTATGCGCCCACAGAAGTCATGTGCCAACACTGTGGTGCGCTATGCGCCCACATATTGCCATGTTATGCGCCCTCTAACTATGGTATGTTATGCGCCCACGTACTGTTCATGTGTTATGCGCCCACTTGTTTGTTTTGGGCGCATATCCCTTTGGACGCATAGCCCTTTGGGTGCATAAAAGCCTTTCAGAACTTAGTTTTTTTCTACAGATTTCTGAGTCTGACTTTCTTTCTGTCCTTGCAGTAAGCATGTTTGTCCCAAAATTTGAGGGAATCCCTTTCGACTTTGCTTATCAGGCCCTTGATATCAGTCCCATAACAAATATGATCAGCACGGTTCAGGCCAAGATTAGTCAAAATCAGCCTACAGAGCGGACCCTCGCCATACTTGAACAGGATAAGACCTTCTAGAGGCAGATGATTATTAATGAGAAGTTCGTGTGTGGAGGGGTACGTCGCTTCAAGAAGACGTACTTCCTGTTTGGTGATAGTGTGGGGTTTGAAGATGGCGAGACCATACGTTTGAGAAACCCCATGGTGATCAGTTCGAAAAATCAGAGGATATGGCTACCGTCGATGGAGCGCCAGTATCCTTTGTCTGCTTTTACTGCCTTAGCTGTGCGACGACAGATGAAGCTGGGAGCTAACTCCTGAGCTCCCGAAGTCATCTCTGGGATAATACAGTTCGACTCAGGCAATCGGAGGAAGGACACTTTCAAATGTGTCTGGGGCTCTGCATCTTACTCTACGAGGGGACTGCAACCTGGTGCCGTAGTGAACGACATTCCAACTAACCTCCATCCTTATGCCGCTGACACGCTTTGCCATTTGATGATAACGGAGGATGTGTCGTATCCCGCAGGAAAGATGCAGATGGAAGGCTGGAGGGATTCGTCTTTATTCTGGAGCAGTCTCACTGGCTGGATGTGTTCCACGTATGAAGCCACCCTGAAGATTGCTGGCCTTTACTATGCTATTAGGGCCACTCAATATGGTGTAAGGGTCAACTGGCCAATGTTTGTCTCTTTGGTCGAGTTATATAACCTTCACACCTGTACCTTCTTTACTCCGGCTGGGGAGATGGGATTAGCTCTCCATGAAATACAGGAAGTATCGAAGCTTCCCGGGGGTAAGAAGCCCTATGAAGAGTACGTGCCTTGTGATAAAGAACTCCGAGATCTGGAGAGTAAAAACTCCGGTATGATTGATGTATACAAGGAATTGCTCTGTCAGGTTCAGATTCTTGTCAGGTATATCTTCCAGAAGCAGAAGAAACTTTCCAAGCCTCCTCTCCGACGACCTCCACCGAAGTTGAGGAGATGGCCCAGGAAGTCGTCAAAGCTTTCTACTCTGTGCTGAAAGTGAAGCTTCCTAGAGTCCTGAATCGGAATGCTGCCTTCGGCCCTATGAAGGCTGTTGCCGAATGTCAAGTGGCGGCCCTCAAGAGCATTACCAGCTATGAAGAGCGGGCCAATACCCTGAGGAAAGTTCTGATTGACCTGGAGGGTCAGGTGGCCAAGTTCCGGGATGCCAAACAACGGAGCCCGACATCGCTGTTCTACGCAGAGGACGAGGCTTTGATGACGGCTCTTGCGGAGGAGAAGGCTACCTTCCAGGTAAGAAAGGATGCGCTCATTCGGGAGATCGACGAGCTGGCTGACCCGTATGGCCAGTTCAATACTGCAAGTGAGGCACGTGCTGCCTCGAAGAACAGGCTGGTTGCACAGATCACTGAGAAGTATAATCACATTACGCAGATCAAGAACGCGATCGCCCAGCTGGAAGCCGACTTGAGGGCGACGACATCTGAACAGGAGGATTACTTGGCTCAGGCTGCCATGACTGTCACCACTTCTGCCCGTTTAGAAGAACAACTAGCGAAGTTGGAGGGGGAGCATCTGGGTTTGATCCTTTTCGAGGATGAAGCTGCTCGCCAAGAAGAGGCACGCCGTCGAGCTACCGCGAAGTCTGAGGCTGAAATCACGGCTCTGAGGGATAACATAAATCGCCTATGTATCCCGTAGATTTTTGTAACTTTTTTCTAGCCGTCATGACTCTTGTACCCCTTTTTTTCTTTTTTCGTCTCTTGATAGATGTTTGAGTAAAGAGTAAAGAATCTTTTCAAAGTAAATGTGGCTTTGTGAAATATCGGAACTAGAGGTAATGTGGATGTAGCAAGGATATTTCTGGTGGATATTCCGCTGGAGAATTTTGATGTGGACCTATTATCTATTTTATATTCAAGTTATTCGAATATAGATAATAGGATGACTGAAGCTGCTAGTAGAGGTAATATGGACGTAATAGCAGAGGATGTTCTATATCTGACCAGAGGTAATATGGGCGTGGAAAGATATATAGTATTAGGGGGAGTGGATAATTCAGAGGTAATATAGACGTGACTATCCTTGATGACTTCTTTGCTCAGAGGTTATATGGACGTGGCAAAACATTTAATCATTCCACTGGGAAAATAATTATCAGAAAATAATTCAGAGGTAATAGGGACGTGACTTGTTTTGTCAAACCGAGTTTGGACGGGGTCAAAAACGGAAATGATTCTACTGGGGAATTATTTTAGAGGACCTATTATCCAGGGCGTATTCAAGACTCTTGAAATACGGATAATAGTTAGATATTTTTTTGAATCATATAAACATCGCACTGTACATTTACATGACTGAACATATGTGAACATTATGTAAAAGAGGTTACATATAGTATTTCTTCAGGAACTTGCCGTTGATAGGCATCATGAGCAAGTCACCATCGGGCTTGGTTAGTCGGTACGTACCATTAGAATACACTGATTCTATGATGAAAGGACCTTCCCATTCAGGCTAGAATTTTTCTTTTGTCTTGTGCGTCATGACCATTGGTCTTCTCACTGCTAAGACCAGTTCGCCGACTTGGAAGATTCTTTCCTTTACTTTCTTATTGAAGGCTCTGGAAAGGCGTGCTTGGTATAGCTCACTGCGCTGCTGAGCTAACAAGCATTTTTCGTCTAGCACTTCGGGCTCCTGGAGTCGCAGACGGTAGCTTTCTTCGGTAGTCAGCTCGCTGGCTAAGGCTACTCGAAGAGAAGGAATCTGTATTTCTAGGAGAAGAACAGCTTCACTCCCATAAACCAGAGAGAATGGCGTACTGCCTGTTGGAGTCCGGACCGTTGTACGATAGGCCCATAGACATTCACCGAGCTTCTCATTCCAATCATGCTTGCTTGAAGACACGAACTTCTTGAGAAGTTTTATGATGGTTTTGTTAAAAGCTTTTGCTAGCCCGTTAGCCGCTGGATTGTAGGCAGTAGAGGCTATGTTCTGGATTCGATTCCTATCACAGAACCGATAGAATGTATGGCTTGTGAACTGTGAACCATTATCATGGATGATCCTGCGAGGTAGGTCAAAGCGGTAGATGATGTGATGTTTGATAAAACTGATCATGTTTGACGTCTTTACGTCGGTGAGCGGTATAGCTTCCGCCCATTTGGAGAAGTAATCGGTTATAGCTAGGATGAACCGATGTCCATTGGAGGATGGCAGGCTGATTGGTCCTATAACGTCTATGCCCCAGGCTTCAAAAGGCCAATATGTTGCCATCGGGTGTAGAAATTCCAAAGGTTGATGAATGAAGTCGGCATGGAACTGACAAGCTCTATACTTCTTTGCATATTCAACAACATCTGCTATTATTGTGGGCCAGTAATAACCCATTCGTTTGAGACGATCTTGTAATTTTGGGCCTGGTTGATGTGCACCATAAACTCCATCGTGAGCCTCCCGGAGTGCATGTTTGGCTAATGTGTCTGATAGGCATCGTAAAAGTAGCCCGTCATAAGAGCGTCGGTACAGCACCTTGGTAGCTGTGTCATAGTAAAATCTGAGGGATCGCCTTTGGATAGATACTGCTTCCTTCGGGTCCTCGGGAAGGATTCCATAGACAACGTAGTCTATGAAAGAAAATCTCCAGTCTTTGACATCGACGTTTGTTTTCGCTGCGTAACTGTGATGAATATGTAAGGCATCTTTCACACAGAATAGTTCTCGACCAGACACTGTGATCGACTGCTGCATATTGGTAGGAACGGTCAAGGAAGCAGCGAGACCGGCTAGAGCATCTTCTTCTATATTCTGTAGTTGAGGTACATGCTCGATGAAGAATCCAGCGAAAGTAGACGCCAACTCGATTGTTGCTCTGTGGTAGGGGATGAGATCTTCGTGGTGAACTTCATAATCCCCTCGGACCTGACTAACTATTAGCTTGGAATCATCGTAAGTTTCTAGATAGTCAACTCCCAGTTGCTTCGCCAGTTGTAGGCTGATTAATAGAGCATTATATTCGGCCACGTTGTTGGTGCATGGTTCCACGAGAGAATATACACGATGTATAACCAAATGATTATGTGACACGAGCACGACGCCAACTCCGGCTATAATATTTTCTTTGGGTGTCCTATTCTTGACGTACCGTCAAAGAACATTCGCCAAATGGGGATTTCTTCAGTTGCAGTATTGGACTCCACCACTTCGTCGGGGATTTCGTCGTAGAGTTTAGATAATTCTGGCACCGGATGAGCTGCTAGGAAATCAGCTAATGTTTGACCTTTTACTGCCTTCTGAGGAACGAAGATCATATCATATGGAGTCAACAGTATTGCCCATGTAGCTAAACGGGAAATGAGAGAGCCCGGTTTAGTCATGAGTATTCTGAGAGGGTTGACTTTAGATATAATATGGATAGTCTGCCCAGACACATAGTGGCGTGTTTTCTGGATGGCAAATACTAGTGCAAGACATTCTTTCTCCACCAGTGTGTATCTGTGCTCGGCACCCACCATTGTACGGCTGAGGTAGTAGATTGCCTGTTCATGGTCGCCTTCATTCTTCTGAGCTAATAGGACGCCAAGAGAATGGTCCATAGTACGGACATATAGTAAGAAGGGCTCCCCATTATTGGAGCTACCAATACTGGAGGGCTTGTAAGATACGTCTTGATGTCGTCGAATGCGCGTTGACATTGTTCAGTCCAGACGAAAGATACGCCTTTCTTCATGAGCTGAGTGAATGGTTGACACCTTCCATAGAGGTTCGAAATAAATCGTCTGATGTAGGCTAGCCTTCCTTGTAGTCCATGTAGCTCTTTGAGGTTTCTTGGAGGATGCATATTGAGGATAGCATTCACTTTCTCTGGGTCTAGATGTATACCCTTTAAAGTGATGACGAAACTAAAGAACTTGCCGCTGGAGACTCCCAGAAAAGACTTGGTTGGATTCATCTTGAGTTGGTGTGCACGTATTAGTTCGAACACCGTTCTCAAGTCTTGGAGGTGGTTGCCCTTGAGACAACTTTTGACTGCGATATCGTCTACGTAGAACTCCAAAGTTTTGCGCAAATAATCGCAAAAAATTATGTTCATGGCTCGCTGGTATGTCGCCCCTGCATTCTTCAATCCGAAGGGTATCACCGTATAGCAGTATACCCCCAACGGTGTTCGAAAAGATGTGTGCTTCTCGTCGTCGGGAAACATCTTGATCTGGTTGTAGCCTGAGAATCCATCCATAAAGGACATCCGCTCGAAGCTGCAAGTATTGTCGATCATTACATCGATGATCGGTAGAGAAAACTCGTCCTTCGGGCATACAGAGTTTAAATTACGGTAATCGATACAGACTCAAACTTTACCCTTTTTTTTATAACTGGAACGATGTTGGCAACCCAGTCTGGGTGTTGTTCTTCGTGAATGAATCCATTGGCAATGAGCTTCTTGACTTCATTCTCGATGGCCTCCATGACATCTGGTCGGAATCGTCGTTGTTACTGCTTGACTGGCTTAGCTTTAGACGAAATATTCAGGCGGTGCATGGCGACTTTAGGGTCCAAGCCTGGCATGTCTTCATAGCTCCATGCGAAGACGTCGATATATTCTCTTATAACCTGTATAAGAGATTGGCGTTCATCGCCAGATAAACTTTTGCTGATGAAGATTGGTTTGAAAGATGCTTCATCTCCTAGATTGACTTGGATGACTTTGTCTTCGGTAGGTGGTTCACGTTGTTCGAAGCGCAGCTCCCACCTAGTATCCATCTTTTGAGCCCATTGTTCAAGCTCGATTGATTGGACATCGTCTGTAATTTGGTCAACGAAAACCATGTTGATGGACAGAGTTGTCTTGAACATGTCGCCAATGCTGGAGTCTGAGTCCCAGAGGGAGGAATCAGAGGAATGAGAACAATGATATGCTTCATCATCTGATCTTTCGGGAGTTGTTGGAGGAGTGACATAACCCAAACCAACACCGCTTCGTTGATAGTAGTTCTCGGGTTTGCCGGGAGGAGAAAAGTGTCGTATTGGCAACCGTCGTCCCCGGTCGTAATTTAGCCCCTGGTCACTTTTGATGTCATGTCCCATGTTCTGGATGATATTCTTGGCCTGCCAACTATACCGAAAAAGTTACATTTTCCCAGAGTCATAGTCGGCTTCTGTGTTGTGCTTGGGAGAAGTAGAGTCTGGAACGAACTTTCTCTCTCCAATTCTACGACCGAAGATGATTAGTTCTTCATCCTTCTTTCTGGCTGGAACGATGAAGTAGAGGATATCTTCTGGGTAAACTTTTTCCCGCAGGTGAGACGTCGTGACCGGCATGTAGAGGTGTGCTCCTATGCCGTGCTCTAGAGCATATATCGTATCTATGTAGTGGTTTACAGATTGATAGACATTGGAGTAATTCAAAGATAAACCTTTACTAAGGAAATACACAAGTTCTTCTTCAGGGATAACATCATCTACTGAAGGTACATTATTATGAGTATTAATATACTCATTGAGAGGATCATCATCTGGAAGAGGAGCCACAGTCTTGGCCGAGTTCACCACGTAGGGTAATTCTTCAGGAGTGGGAGGACGGGCATCAGTAGGTTCCTCCCGGGGTGTCTTGCTGAGAGTGATGGTCAGTGGGTTGACCTTGTCAGGTTCTTCTTTTTCACCCAGATTGTGAGAGGCTGCGGAGTACTTTTTGGAGTAGTACGTCCTTTGACTCGGATAATCAGGGGACCATCATTGGAGGATGGACTTGCTTCAGCTTCATTGTCAGCTTCGTTGTCGTCATCCTTAGGGGGCTGAGATTGGTAAAGTACCGAATCTCCATAGTAGGCTTCGATGCCCATAAAAGGATCGACATCGACAAATTCTATCTTTACGACACCGTTATTGTTGACGTACTTGAAGCACTTGTGAAGTGTGGAAGGAACGATCATATTCTCGTGTATACATGGACGTCCCAACAAGACATTGTAGGATACGTTGGCATCGATCACATAGCAGGAAACCTCCGTTCGGAGATCACCGATCTGGCATTTGAGATGGATCTTGCCCAGTGGATGGCTTCGACCAGCATTGAAAGCCATGATAGTTGTGTTGGTTGTAGATAGCTTGTGCAGAGGGATTCCCAAAATTTGAAGCAAACTTCTAGGAATGATGCTGAGGGAGGATCCTGGATCGATGTGCATGCGGTCCACCTTGATCGCCTCGATATACCCTGTATAGTACAAGGGTCTATCATGACGATTATTTTTGAGTAGCATGTCCTCCTGTGAAAAGGTGATATTGGGCACCACTTTCATATTACTGTGGCAGTGGGGACAAGAGACAGGATCTTCAGCGGGGGCTTTGACTTCAGCGAGATAAGAGTCAACATGTACCTCACCTAAGGCCTTTCGCGTTTCTTTGGAGAGTCGCAATAGATCGAACAGAGACAACCTGGCAGGTGTATTGGCTAGCTGTGCCAGTATGTCAAAGTTGTAGGGCCAATCCATGCCTTCGGGAGCTGGCGCCTTCAGAGATTTGTCAAACCGTGTCTCCTTCTGCCGGGCTTTGTCCGTAGTTAGAGGCTTAGATGGGCCGGCTTCTGAGCTTGTAGGGGCAGCAGGAGCTTAAGAAGGTACGGCTTCTTCTTGTACGGGATCGTACGTCCGAAGATAAGTCTTCCCCGATCGCGTCTCGCCAGATAGAACCTCGTAGACGGGAGAAGTCACCATATGGCATGGCTTGTATTTTTTGCCCCTTTTTGCTTTGGAGGGTACCACCCCCTGCATCACTTCTTGCACAAGGTTCGAATGGATCCACATGATCTCACCACGTTCAGTCGTGAGTGGGACCAAGGTTGAGTTACGAGCTGGCGGTAGGTTGACGACTTCCATTATTGCCTTGGGGATCGGGATCACGTCGTCTGGGACTTCTGTGGGAGGAAAGTCACCAAACTGAAGAGAGATCATGTTAGAAGATACGACCTTGTCTTCAGCTTCGAGGTTGATCACTTGGCTGTCGATAAGCTGTTGTATCTTCTTCTTCAGGACGATGTAGTCCTTGGTGGAGTGATGCACGTACTGATGATAGAGACAGTAATTGGGATCGTTCAGTTGGCTCACCTCTGCAGGACGTCGTGTTGGAGGCAATGTCAGCTTATTACCCTTCGTCAATGTGTGAAAGATGGTAATGACATCGTCTTCGTCAAAGGAGAAGGTCTCCTTAGGCTTGTCGGAGGCGTCCTGAGAATTGGAAGCTCCTTTGGATGTGTCGACCTTCAGGAATTTTTTTTCTTTACCCCCACGAACAGGGATAGTTTGAGGATGCTTGCCCTTATCTTCGGATTTGGGTTTTTTCAACCCCAGTAGTTCCAAGTTAGGAACGTCGTTTTCAGCAGCATCAGTGGCCCCAATAAAAGCGGGCCATGTATCATACTTATGTAAACCCAGACAAAACTTCACTGTAGGAAGGGAGTTATGTCGATAAGTATCCATAAGTTCTGAATCTGGTATGTCGAAGGACATCTTCATTGCTAGCCGTCTGAAGCGTTCGATGAAGGCGATGATAGACTCAATCCTTCTTTGCTTGGTCTCGATGAGGGTGGATATACTAACATGCATGCCACTCTCGTAAAACCTGTTGAGGAACAACCTCTCCAAGTCTTTAAATGAATTGATACATCCGTCAGGCAGACTGCAGAACCATTCGAAAGCTACCCCCTGTAAGGTGCTAATAAACAGCTTTTACAAGAACGGATCATCTCTGGGCAAGTGTAGAGTCTGCGTGTTGAAGTATGTCATGTGTTGACGAGGAGAAGTCAACCCGTCAAATGAATTCAGCGTCAGCGGCTTGTAGTTGGGAGGGCAAGTAGCATTCTCCCACTTAGGGGGATACGGTTGAGATATCCCCATCTTTTGAAGCTCATCTTTGTGTGAGATGGTGTTGAGACATGCGACTAGGAAATCAATTGCATCCTGTTGATTGAGCAGGTGTTGGGAAATGGCTGCTGAACGGTTGTCAGGCATTGTTGGTGAAGGACCACCCCCAGCATTTGCAATATTTGGAGGAGGCACAACGGAATGATACTCCTTTGTTAGTGAAGGAGGGTTGTTGCTGTGAGCCGGGCTAGCGTGAGCCGAGACATTTTATTGAGGTGGAGGAACAGCTCCAGCAGCCTGAACCGCCATGATACTGGTAAGCATATCGGTGATCTTGGCGAATGCTGTTTCAAGACCCTCTAGCCGTTTGCTGGTCTGATCACTGGCTTCTTCAGGTCTTTCTCCGTCCGCCATGTATGTAGATAACATACGAGGATGAACAGAGAAAACAGTACAACTGGTGCTGATATTGTCTGTCTCCGAGTGGACAAGTCCTTCATCTTCAGGTGGAGGAGGTAGATAGTCGCCATCTGACTCGGAGGGATCGTCGTCCTCTGGAAGGCTACCCCCAGTGTGAAGGTCATCTGCTTCAGACTCTGAGGGAATGCTACCCCCAGCTTGGGAGTCTTCGTCATCCATACGGAATCTCGCTTTTGACCGAGTACCCATATAAACTCCTTCAGATGTGACAGCCTGCTGGCCACCTGTTGGTAGACTTCTTCTTCTTCTTCTCGTGGAACTGAAAGAGAAAGTTGGGTTGGTGGTCCACCGTCTTTGATTGGGGCTTCCGTAAGGGGGACCCCATGAAGCCATGTTGGATGAAACACACAGTGGCTTTTCGTCGTCAGAGAAGTACAGCCGTCGAAACACGGACTTTCTCTGAGGCACTCTTGTTGCTTTGGAGCAACAACAGTTGATAACAATACTAGTGAACGGATGTGCACTATGAATTGTTATGTCCTCCCTCGCTTTACGCTTATGATTTATCATGTCGCGCTAGTCAGCGAAAGGGAGTTTTGCCTTACAACCCATGTTGCATGCATCGCCGAGCTTTGCATGCGGTTTCATAAGGAGAGTTGGCGCATCCAGACTTAGTTCACATACAGGGGCAACCCCCACACCTAAGTTCTGTGATGTCCTTGAAGACAGCCCCGTACTATACACGTTGGAGCATGTCTTTTTGTTGTGGGCGCATAGGCCTTGGAGACTGGCCTTGGGCGCATGCTTCTTGACAGCGTGTCTGAGCCTCCTTGATGTGGGCGCATAGTATGGATCCAGTGAGCCTGGGCGCATAGCCTTGGGCGCATGACCCTGGGTGTCCAGCCTGTCGAAGATAAAAGCATTCTGGTTGGGACTATGTACCCAAACATCTTCTTGGGCGCATGCTTGGTGGAGCAGCGTTGTTTTCTTCCAGTTTTGCCTTCTTCGTTTGTGAGCCTCGTCGGGTTTACCCAGAGTATCGCACACCCTGATTCTTGGCATCGTATTGTTTTCTTCTGCCAAGTCTCAAGCGTCGAACACTCTGTTGTTGGTTGTGCAGGAGAGAAGTCACTGGGCTAGTAGAGCCCGGAATGGTGTAAGCCTTCTCCGTTTGGGGAACTTTTGTGGCAGAGTCATGCGCCCATGTGACAGAGTCCTCCAGTTGCATATCTGCTATGACACTAGCAGGATATGCACAGCGAGCCTTCGGAAGCCAAGTCTTGCGAGACTTGTTTGGCTTCGCTGATTTTGAATGAATAGAGCCATCCCTCCGAGAGCATCTCTTCGAACGCTTGCTGATCGAACTTTACGATCAGCATCTTCTGAGTGCTCCCTACTTTGTCGGTATCGAATTGCGTCACCACCTTCTCGTCAGAGGCAAAGTTATTCTCCAGCAGAGTCACCATTTTTGTGGACACACACAAAAAAGAAGAAGAAAATGCTATCTTTTCTTTATTGGCGCAAGGCACCACAAATCGAGTACGCCTGAGAGATCCTGCGCTGAGGATCCCCGAATACAAAAAAGAATTCTGGGGAATGGGACGATGGAGATCGAGCGGCAGTTGATCCTTTACTCCGTTGGCACTCCGATTACAAAAGTGGAGAAAACCTAAGAAAATTGCTAACTCTCGGCTCACTGGCAAGAAGTGCAGCAATTTGGCTCTTAAAAATGCTCTCTGTTCTGTGTTTTGAAGAGGATGAGGCCCCCTTTTATAGTCGTTCTGGAGCTGGAATAATGTTATGTGCCCACATGAGGAAGACACACTGGTTTTCATGTGGGCGCATAGTCCTGCCTTGGGCGCATAGGGTGTAGGCGCATGCAGGCTACGAGATCGTGGATTGGTCGTGGTGTTGATGTGGCTGCATGCTTCGGTGCACGACTGCTCGTGGAGACTGACGTGGCCTTGCGCTTCGGTACACGTTTTGATCATGGCTTTGACCGAGTCAGGCTTGGGCGCATAGCCATGTCTCAGGCTATGCGCCCTCCTTTTGGGGAAGCTAGTCTTGGGCGCATGGAGCTTCACTGGATTTGGGTGCATAGAGCTTCACTGGCTGGGTGCATAGAGCTTCACATGCCGGGCGCATAGAGCTTCACTAGCTGGGCGCATAGACCTTCACTGGCTTGGACGCATGGGGCTTCATTGCTGAAAATTTTTCATGCTTCTACAACAGTAAGCGTGGATTAGAACAGAACCTTATTGAATTTGTAAGTCTTTATTTATTTATCATTTGAGTCTATTTTGTTTGAGTCAATTAATTAGAACAATTTTTAAATTTTGAGCGTACATAAATTGATCAAGTAATTAACAGTAGAGATATTATAGTATGCGTTGACCTTTTGTGATGGATTGGGGCTGTTATGGATCATGTTATTATGCATGGACCTGTGCCCCTTATGCATCATATATACCAACAGATTATCCAGGTGACAACGTTAGTCAGATATGGATCCGTAGGCCCGTTGCTTAACATGTTGGAGAGGGAGCATCTCATTAGGCTGGAGAAGGGGCATCTCATTAGGCTGGAGATGGGACATCTTTTCATGATGGAGAAGGTGAATCTCATGAGGCTGGAGAGGGGTCATCTCATCTGGCTGGAGAGAGAACTTCATAGCATATTGGCGAGACCAGCTCCCAAGTCACTCCTACAGATTGGTCTAGGGATATGGAGAAGTATATATAGTTGTTGTCGACTCCATCAGCTCCCATGCCAACTCAAGAGACCTAGTGGATGTCGACTTCCATGCCAACTCAGTGGCCTGATAGTTCAGATTCATATCCAGACCCGGAGAAGTATACATAATGTTTTGTCTTTTTATGCTTGCCATAGTTTTTAACATTCTCGGACAAAAACTGTATTTCTATGTTTTGAGCATTTTGTATGTTCTTCTCATGAAGCGATATAATATTTGCTCTAATGCCGTCAAGTAGTGTTGTTATTGGTTTATCACGTTGATTCTTAACCCAATTATTAAAACATTCTGCAAGATTAGAAGTGTTAATATCTAATCGAGGACGAGGAGAATAAGCAGTTGTCCAGTGTTAAAACTACGATTTTGATCATTCACTCCAACAAGCCAGTTAAACATTTTCATATTTTTGGCTTTAATTATTTCAAACCAATAATCAACGTCTGTTTTGTTGTACGGTCTAGCAAGAGAGTCTAGCAAATGATGAAATTTCTTAACCTTGGTAACTAATTTCAAATTTTATTTAAAATGTTGAATACAAAAAAGAGGCGATTCTAGAAAAAATAATACATATAGTATTTATCCCTCCCTTTTCTTTATCAGATATAAATGAAATTATACTATAATCATCAAAATAGTTTTCAAAAGAAATTCTTGAAATTTTTAAAACCCATGTCCAGGAATCGATTTTTTACATTCAACAACCACATAAGAAATTGGATATAGTTGATAGTTCAGATAGTGAGCACAAGTAATTAATAAAATACTTTGATATCTAGATGAAAGGAAATTAGCAACAGTACTAATAATCGATAAGTAACCCCCAGAAGATCGTCAATACATGCCTTGAAACAAATACAAATTCTTTCAAAGCTATTATTTTTAGTAGTTTTTAGAAAGACTCCGCTACTTGGATTTGACCCGATTCTAAAACATACTAAAGACTAGCATATGCGTAAGCATAATTTCCATTTATTTTAACTAATGTCATCTCTATGGCTCTCCAAGCTTTGGCATAACAAATTTGTATCCGATGTTCTCTATGCATATTCTTCACAACTTGTGATGGACTGTAGGACTGATTATCCCTAATTGTATCAATAATCTTATTTTTGATCCACTTAGCAGTAGCTAATGGATAAGACCATGTTCTAAGTCCATTTAAATAAGAATGTCAACTTTCTAATGTACTAATGACAAATATTTCTCCTCTACCAATGGATTTAGCATATACTGTCCAATTACAAGTTGGTTGATCACAAGTAATATAATTATGTTAGAATTGTTCATACAACTGGTTGAACAGGTAAAATTGTGTTTAATTGCTATATTACTTGTAAAAGTTCTAAATTTAGAACGACTAGCAAACGATTGCCCGGCAAATAATTCATTAGTGGTAGCATTAATGACATCATTATCTAACACATCATCTAATTTTTTAATTAAATCATCACTATTTTCAATAGTTTGAAAATCAACATTACTAGCTACATCTAATGTATATTCTTCTTTATTAGTTGGAAGTTGCAGAGAAGAACTAGCACCCGCTTGATAATTAGAAACACGTTGACTAGAAAAAAAATTCGTCTTGGTGCTACTTGAGTAACAAAAATACTTATAAATGATGATTGTAAATTAACTTCAAAGACAAAATTTTATGCTTGTTCACGATCTAGTAACAAAGAATGAGAAACATAAACTTGTCTTAATAAAAATCCATATCGAATAGAAAAACTTCCATAATCATATCGAATAGCCTATTTACTGCACCTCCATGTGAGCACAATATTCTTATACTTTGATCCATAGAGAAAGAATGTAGAGCTTCTAAATTGGAGAATTTGTGAATGGAGAGCTTCTAAATAGAGAGATTGTGAAGAAGAATAAAAAGTTTGAAATAAGAATGAAAGTCTCTAACATCTATCATTTCTATAGATTCACTCTCCAACAGCTAGAAATATGACCATTGGCAAATATGACTATTGACAGCTGAAAAAAATCAAAAAAATTAATGTTGGTCGTTATTGCTAATGGAGCCAAAATTAAATTAATGTTGGGCGCCATCAATGATGGCGCCAAGAATAACGAAAAAATGTTTGGTGCCATTGCTAATAGTGTCAAACTTAAAGAGAAATTGGGGTTACATCAGCAATGGACCCAAACATTTAATAGTGTCAAACTTAAAGAAAAATTGAGGTTACATCAGCAATGGACACAATATTTTTTCTTGACACCATTAGTAATGGCGTCCTATTCCGTATTGTGCAAATTCCAGAAGAAGTTTCCTCTTCTGTGTAAATATAGAAAAATTCCTCCATCTGAATGAAATTGTCTGATTTAATTTGTTTTCAAACAAATTATCTTATGTGCCTGCAATACACTTAGAGTCTGTTTGGTTCACAGAACTGCCCAATAGAAGTGCCAAAATTTGGGAACTCCTCATTAGGTTCTTCAATTCGACTGTTTGGTTAGTTTTGGAGGTGTCACGCCCCAGAAACAGAATACTGGAGAGCGGGGGCGTACATAGCCAGCTACGTATAACAGAATGGAATCCACGCCGCTATACGGTCACGGCTGTCTAGATATGTGAGGGTTTCACTACAATCCATCAGTCTCTTAAGGTCATAAAATAGCCTATTGTCTCAATCTCAACCAACTAATAATAGTTACAAGATGTCAGACCACCAAATACACAATAGTAAGGCGTCCCATACATTATATATTCGGAATGATCATGAAGCTAGTCGTTACAAAATGTGAGGACTAGCAAGAGTTCAGTCATACATGATCAACCCCCGGGGTTTGTCAATCATGTTACAGCCCGTAGGCAGACAATAAGTAAAAGCTGCAATCGAGCTAACACTTGCTCGTCGGCTAAACGCCTCAAAAGAATAATTTACAATATTACAGTGGGAGAACAAAAAGAAACCCACTCGATGCCCTGGTTACGCCTGGTGATCATCATCCGGCTGGAAAGCAGGGAGATCCTTTGGTGCTGCTCTGGTATCTGGCCATACAAAACCAGCTGGGTCAGACCCCAGAAAGAGCAAGTGCCACAAAGGAGGCTTCACTTAAGGACTAAAACCAAAAAATCATTAGCATTCAACATGTAAGAAAATAATAAGTAACACAGATTGAGGTTTGTGCACTACCAATGCACTTATCCCAATCAGAGAAAATAATTAAGTGAAGCATCATTGACATAAGACAACTGGAGAATCATGCTAAATAAAATATAGCTGGGCAGTATATGAAGAGAAGACGAAGGTACTATCCCGGAAGCCAAGTTACAATCCTTAAACCAAACAAGGACGGAGATTGTAACCCATCGCCTGAACAGAACTTAGTCTCTGGTCATTTATTGCTAAAGGTGACAATCATTAAGGTAAAAATGAGAGAGTACAATGATAAAAGTGACAATAAAAAGTACAATACGCTAGAGTGACAATAGAGTACAATCATTATAGTAACAATCTGGAGTGACAATCATTCAATCATTCTGGTACAATCTTGCAATCAATCACTTCTAGACAATACTATACTGGACTAGACTCCATCCAATCAATCACGGCCAATCATTGCCTACGGCTTTCTACATTAACTAACTAGGGTTATCACAATCCTAGTTACTATCAAGATGCAATGAGATGCTCCAAGTAGTCACAGGCCCTGTAGCTATCCAGGTTATCCAGGCGAACATTATAGTGACAATTTAGAGAGTTCAATCATTATAGTGACAATCAGAGAGAGAACAATGCACTAGAGTGACAATAGAGTTCAATCATTAAAGTGACAATCATTTAAGCGACAATGGAGGGTGTCCCACATGACAGTGGGCTGGAAATGTGCCCTACTCGTCGGCAGGCTACAAGTCTAAACATTTACGGCCGGAATAACGGGATCGCCTGTAACTGGGGAACATCTCTTCATGACTAGTAAAATTATTCTAGTCATTAACCTTAGTTTATTTCAATATGTATCCCTGACCGTGGTACTCAGGGATCCATGCCCTAGACATGATACAAGACACACTGGTTCATTTACCAATACATTCACAAGTCACCCACGGTGTCCAGGTCAATATTACATTATCATGTCAATAGAGCCATCGCAACGGCGCTCGATAAACTATGCCATTCACTTATCTGGAGTGCACCACCACGGGTCACTATCAAGTTGCCCACAGAATTCAATACATCAACCATGCTATACTCACATTGTGCTCATATCAATGTCGTGTCAAAAGGCGTAAGGATATAAACAGGAAATACCATGCACTAAAAGAAGATGAAATAAAACATAATGCAAATAGGTGCCAAGACTAGACTGCGCTGGGCAGCCAGGGTCAGGTTGCGCCAGCACGAGGAGTGCCAGGTTGCGCTGGAACACAAGGGGGCAAGGGGCGCCAAAGTCAAGGGGCGCAAGCCATTAGGTGGCACCAGGCTGGGTTGCGCTGGGAGGGGCAAGCTGGACCGCGCCAGGCTGGATTGCGCCAGGGCGGATTGCGCTGGGAGGGGGCAAGCTGGACCGCGCCAAGCTGGATTGTGCCAGGGCGGATTGCGCTGGAAGGGGGCAAGCTGGACTGCGCCAAGCTGGATTGCGCCAGGGCGGATTGCGCCAAGCTGGGTTGCGCTAGGGCGAACTGCGCTAAGCTGGGTTGCGCTAGGGCGAACTGCGCTAGCACCAAGAGGCGCTGGGGCTGGGCAGCGCCAGCGCTAAAGAGCGCTGGGCTAGACTGGGTGAGTGGCGCCAGCGCTATAGAGCGCTGGGCTAGCTGGATTGCGCCCGGGACATGGGGTCTTCTTCCCCAAAGCTGAGAGCAAGTGGCCATGGAATTCAAAACTTCAAAAGACCATAACTAGGTCAAATCTCAATGAAAATCCACTTCGCAAAGGTCCAAGTTGTGTAAAATTAAATTCTCTTCAACATGGAACAATCAAAACATGAAAATGAACAAGTTTTATAGATCAAAACCACCAAAATCCGAAAATACTTAAATCCTAGATCTACAAAATTCCAAGCTCCAAATGGAGAAAACCCAAGTTCTAATGTTGCTTAAAATGAGCTAATAAAGCTATTAGACAAATAAAGTGTAGCCCTCAAGTGATAGCAAGAAGCAACTTGCCTAGGTTGGTGGTGTGTTAATGGTGGAGAGGAAAGAGTAATGAGGAAGAAGATGAAGAAAATAAATAAGGAGAGAGAGAGAGGGAATTTGGTATTTATAGTAGGGTGGTGGTTCTCCATGTCAAACCCAAAATAAACCAAGCCAAGATAACCAAGGTGAACCAAGTCAAGGCAAATAAACTATCTCCCTAGCAATTTAAACCAAATGAATCATGAAATAAACCAAGCCCCACTAATCCAAAAATAAACCAATAAACTATTAAAACCAATTGAACTATCAATGCCAATAAAACCAAGCCAACGCAAAATAACCAAGATAACTAATCATGACTAAATAAAATATGGGTCCAAAACACGTATACGTACACTAAATACGTATCACGAATTTGGGACATTACATCCTACCCACCTTAAAAGAATTCCGTCCTCGGAATTTAATCAAGAGGCTAGAGATGTAAGGGAAAACTATTCTATCATAGGCAATCTACCACTACCAATCAATCATATAATCATTCATGCAAGCAAGGATTCGAAGCGTAAGGCATAAGGAAGATATTACACCTTACGAGTCAAACCAGCCGGGATGACCTGATCAGATATCATCCTCATGCTCCCAAGTTTGACTCTCCCAAAGAGGGATGACTCTAAGCAACACGGACTGAACTAATAGTCTTGCGCTTGAGGTCTCTCTCTTTGGTCAAACATGGACACGGGCCTCTCCTCATACGAAAAGGTTGGTACCAATAACCAGTTTCAAATGACCTAGGATATGGCTCGGGTCCGGGATGTTCCGTCGTAATTAGGATACATGAAATATGTCATGCACTCCGCATAATGACGGTAGAAAAGCAAGATAAGAGGACACATATATCTCTCGGCCAATTCTGAACCTGAGCCTGGGCTAGGGCAAACTGCCGCGGGTTCTATTGCTTGAAAGTCTGGGCTTGAGTCGGCAATGGCCTCGGGAACGGGAACTGCTGTTGCTGGTGAACTGGAGCTGGTGCTTGTACTGGTGCTGGTCCCCTAACCGAGGGACTAGATACTATCGATGCTGAATCAACTCTGAATGGGCAGGACCCCACCCTTTGGTCCGGTGCTCCACACAATAAACACAATTCCAATGCCTTGCGACACTCCGCTTCCACGTGTCCAGGCTTCCCACAATAAGAACAGCCTACGACAGAAGACTGCGCTTGCTCTTGTTTCTGCTGAGAGTACGTCAAGGTTGAGTGCTGGTCCGACGTAACTGAAGCTGCTCGCCTCGGAGCTCCAATAGTTAAAGTCCTAGCTGCTGGGGGTGGTGCCGAAGACTGGTTCATTTGACTTTGGGACCGCTTCCGACCTCCGATCCTGTCCACTATTCTCTGGGAGGTATACTCGAGCCTCCTTGCTGCTCGCAACACCGTATCATAGGTCTGATGCTCGAACTGTTCTACTGCCAATATAATCTCCAGGTGAAGTCCCTGCTAGAACCTCTGAGCTCTGTCAAACTCGGTTGCCACCAAGGTGGGAGCAAACCGACGGAGTCTGGAAAACTCGACCGCATAATCGTCGACCGTCCTCCCCATCTGCTTAAGATTACTGAACCTGGTCTGCAAGTCATATCGAGCCACTGTATCATAATACATGGTCTGGAACTTCTTGCTGAACAATGCCCAGGAGACAGGTGTTGCCAATCCCACTGTTTGTGCGGCCCACCAACTGCGGGCTAGATCCAATAACTGTAGGCGCACCACAGCCACCTTCTCGTCTTCTGGAGTCTTCGCGGCTTCGAGAATCACCTCTGTATCCTGTAGCCAAGCATCGACAGCAATGGAATCCTCGCTGCCATCGAAGAATGGAGGGTTCAGGCGCTTGAAACTGTTGACCATACTGTTCCCTCGAGGACCACTTCCACTCATAGCATCTTGTACTACTTGGTGCAGGGCATCTCCTCGACGATCTTGGGACGCAAGCAACTCACGGATGAGTCCTACCAAGTCTCCATCCTCTGACCCTGCTGGATGGACGGGCCGAACTGGTGGTACTGGTTCTCCAAGAGGCACGGCTCGGGAGGCTGCTGCTGAGGACTGAGCTCCATCTGGCTGATCAACAAGAATGATGTCACTGAAGCAATGACATCAGGGATATTAAAGAAGGACCAGGATAAATCAATGATACAAGCATGTTATCAAGTCAGGAATTCAAGGAGATATGAAGATACGAGTGGAGACCAAAGGAGAGTACAAATTGAGACATCTATCCGGTAAACCCTCACACATCCTGATTAACAAGACCTGCATGGGCCACCACTTAAACCATGTCACGCCCCAGAACCAGAATACTGGAGAGCGGGGGCGTACATAGCCAGCTACGTATAACAGAATGGAATCCACGCCGCTATACGGTCACGGCTGTCTAGATATGTGAGGGTTTCACTACAATCCATCAGTCTCTTAAGGTCATAAAATAGCCTATTGTCTCAATCTCAACCAACTAATAATAGTTACAAGATGTCAGACCACCAAATACACAATAGTAAGGCATCCCATACATTACATATTCGAAATAATCATGAAGTTGGTCGTTACAAAATGTGAGGACTAGCAAGAGTTCAGTCATACATGATCAACCCCCGGGGTTTGTCAATCATGTTACAGCCCGTAGGCAGACAATAAGTAAAAGCTGCAATCGAGCTAACACTTGCTCGTCGGCTAAACGTCTCAAGAGAATAATTTACAATATTACAGTGGGAGAACAAAAAGAAACCCACTCGATGCCCTGGTTACGCCCGGTGATCACTATCGGGCTGAAAAGCAGGAAGATCCTTTGGTGCTGCTCTGGTATCTGGCCATACAAAACCAGCTGGGTCAGACCCCAGAAAGAGCAAGTGCCATAAAGGAGGCTTCACTTAAGGACTAAAACCAACAAATCATTAGCATTCAACATGTAAGAAAATAATAAGTAACACAGATTGAGGTTTATGCACTACCAATGCACTTATCCCAATCAGAGAAAATAATTAAGTGAAGCATCATTGACATAAGACAACTGGAGAATCATGCTAAATAAAATATAGCTGGGCAGTATATGAAGAGAAGACGAAGGTACTATCCCGGAAGCCAGGTTATAATCCTTAAACCAAACAAGGACGAAGATTGTAACCCTTCGCCTGAACAGAACTTAGTCTCTGGTCATTTATTGCTAAAGGTGACAATCATTAAGGTGAAAATGAGAGAGTACAATGATAAAAGTGACAATGAAGAGTATAATACGCTAGAGTGACAATAGAGTACAATCATTATAGTAACAATCTGGAGTGATAATCATTCAATCATTCTGGTACAATCTTGCAATCAATCACTTCTAGACAATACTATACTGGACTAGACTCCATCCAATCAATCACGGCCAATCATTGCCTACGTCTTTCTACATTAACTAACTAGGGTTATCACAATCCTAGTTACTATCAAGATGCAATGAGATGCTCCAAGTAGTCACAGGTCCTGCAGCTATCCAGGTTATCCAGGCGAACATTATAGTGAAAATTTAGAGATTTCAATCATTATAGTGACAATCAGAGAGAGAACAATGCACTAGAGTGACAATATAGTTCAATCATTAAAGTGACAATCATTTAAGCGACAATGGAGGGTGCCCCACATGACAGTAGGCTGGAAATGTGCCCTACTCGTCGGCAGGCTACAAGTCCAAACCTTTGCGGCCGGAATAACGGGATCGCCTGTAACTGGGGAACATCTCTTCATGACTAGTGAAATTATTCTAGTCATTAACCTTAGTTTATTTTAATATGTATCCCTGACCGTGGTACTCAGGGATCCATGCCCTAGACATGATGCAAGACACACTGGTTCATTTACCAATATATTCACAAGTCATCTACGGTGTCCAGGTCAATATTACATTATCATGTCAATAGAGCCGTCGCAACGGCGCTCGATAAACTATGCCATTCACTTATCTGGAGTGTACCATCACGGGTCACTATCAAGTTGCCCACAGAATTCAATACATCAACCATGCTATACTCACATTGTGCTCATATCAATATCGTGTCAAAAGGGGCACAAGCCATTAGGTGGCGCCAGGACTAGACTGCGCTGGGCAGCCAGGGTCAGGTTGCGCCAGCACGAGGAGTGCCAAGTTGCGTTGGAACACAAGGGAGCAAGGGGCGCTAAGGTCAAGGGGCGCAAGCCATTAGGTGGCGCCAGGCTGGGTTGCGCTGGGAGGGGCAAGCTGGACCGCGCCAAGCTGGATTGCGCCAGGGCGGATTGCGCTGGGAGGGGGCAAGCTGGACCGCGCCAAGCTGGATTGCGCCAGGGCAGATTGCGCTGGGAGGGGACAAGCTGGACCGCGCCAAGCTGGATTGCGCCAGGGCGGATTGCGCCAAGCTGGGTTGCGCTAGGGCGAACTGCGCTAGCACCAAGAGGCGCTGTGGCTGGGCAGCGCCAGCGCTAAAGAGCGCTGGGCTAGACTGGGTGAGTGGCGCCAGCGCTAAAGAGCGCTGGGCTAGCTGGATTGCGCCCGGGACAGGGGGTCTTCTTCCCCAAAGCTGAGAGCAAATGGCCATGGAATTCAAAACTTCAAAAGACCATAACTAGGTCAAATCTCAATGAAAATCCACTTCGCAAAGGTCTAAGTTGTGTAAAATTAAATTCTCTTCAACATGGAACAATCAAAACATGAAAATGAATAAGTTTTATAGATCAAAACCACCAAAATCCGAAAATACTTCAATCCTAGATCTACAAAATTCCAAGCTTCAAATGGAGAAAACCCAAGTTCTAATGTTGCTTAAAATAAGCTAATAAAGCTATTAGACAAATAAAGTGTAGCCCTCAAGTGATAGCAAGAAGCAACTTGCCTAGGTTGGTGGTGTGTTAATGGTGGAGAGGAAAGAGTAATGAGAAAGAAGATGAAGAAAATAAATGAGGAGAGAGAGAGAGGGAATTTGATATTTATAGTAGGGTGGTGGTTCTCCATATCAAACCCAAAATAAACCAAGCCAAGATAACCAAGGTGAACCAAGTCAAGGCCAATAAACTATCTCCCTAGCAATTTAAACCAAATGAATCATGAAATAAACCAAGCCCCACTAATCCAAAAATAAACCAATGAACCATTAAAACCAATTGAACTATCAATGCCAATAAAACCAAGCCAACGCAAAATAACCAAGATAACTAATCATGAATAAATAAAATATGGGTCCAAAATACGTATACGTACACTAAATACGTATCACGAATTTGGGACATTACAGGAGGTGAAGGCCGGAACTGGATTGATTGGACATACTGAGTTCCTGTCCCCGTAACTCTCCGCTAGTTCTTCACTTTTGACTTCTACAAAAAATTAATAAAAGTAGACAGAAGTGGGGGACTCGCCGATGTTTGCCATGAATTATAAAAGAACAGAACAATTATATCGGAGGACTGGACTTTTACTTCCCAATACAAACTTTGCTCATACAAAGAAAGCCTAGGGACGAAAACCTAGGTACAGCAATCTAAGTACAATTGTTTAGTTTTTCTGGGGGGTGATGGTAGAGGCTCGGAAAAGCGACGGCAGCTCTGCCTTACTCCTTGGATGATCGGATGCAGCCTTGGCTCTGGTGAAGAAATGCTCTTGGACGTGCGGGGAGACTCCCGTGCGCCTTCGGTTGCCGGATCTCTGGATATCTCTGTAGTGCCCTCTCTCTCTCTTCTCTGCTCTCCCCTCCTGAATTCTCCAGGGTTTGTAAGGGAATGGCACCTTGCTATTTATAGAAGTGGGGGTGTGATTATTAGGGTTTGCAAATGATTGCCTCCTTCAGAAGTCGACGGTTAAGGATCAATGAATCTGGGCCACTCATCTTGAATATAATAAATTTGAGTAATTAATATGATTGCATCAAATCTCTGTGGGCAATAAATGTTGATTGCCATGAATATTCGTGATTTGTGATAACCTGCCACGTGTCCAATTTGCTTGATTTGATTTGATCTGGGCAATTATGACGATCGCAACAAATCTAATTTTGTTAGGATTTGTTAGCACCCATAATTCCAGGGAAGATAAGACTGCCACGTGTCTCAATTATAGCGAAGAGCGCCACGTGTCTCAACTGGACTATTCTGGCCGAGCCGCATATGGGGGTCCTCTCAGTCGCACGTGGATGGGCAGCCGCATGAGGATAGGCAGCCGCATGAGGATAGGCAGCCGCATGCAGATGGACAGCCGCATGGGGATAGGCAGCCGCATATAGATGGGCAGCCACATGGGGATACGGATAGGTAGCCGCATGCAAATGGGCAGCCGTATGTGGATAGGCAGCCGTATGGGGATACGGATAGGCAGCCGCATGCAGATGGGCAGCCGTATGGGGATAGGCAGCCGTATGCAGATGGGCAACCGCATGGAGTGGCCTCGGTACTTGGTGGATTTTGCCAGCTGTAAGGAGATTTTCTTCTCTTTTCTAGGATCACGCCATCATGTCAGTCATTATTGCATCCTTATGTCAGAGCTGTCATAGCTGTTACTTGTCAGAGCAGCCGTCAGGGCATTTAATGCAGCTAAATATAGAGAAGAACTGTTGAAGGCCACGTGGCTTATTATCCGAGCCGTATGGACCTCTGAGCCGTATGGACTTCTGAGCCGCATGGGGATCCTGAGCCGCATGGGGATCCTTCTGTCGGAGCCGCATAGGTCTTTCTTTATTCTTTTCCATGCTTCTACAAGACCCCCTTCAAAGTTTTCAATTTACAAAATTGAAATACTTTGAATAAGAAGCATGGCCATGTAAAAACCCTTCGGGCCGTATAGGATGTGCTGGCTGTATGGATGCCTCAGCCGCATGGCCTCCTCAGCCGCATGGCCATCTGAGCCGCATGGGCTGCTTGGCCGCATAGACTCCTAGCCACGTCTTCATGCCACGTGTGCAAATCTTTGCATTGATTGCCTTTGATTTTAGCCGTCTTTTGGGAGGAGTCCCAAGAGTCGGATCATTAAATTACAAATTTTCTTTGGATGAATCTCCTCCATGAGAGGGGGCAAAATCCTAGGAGTCGGTTTGTCCTGCAGCACACGACCCGAAGTACTCCATCGGTCCACGTGCTTCTTCCCCCTTTTGTCCTCCTATAAATTAGAGTAATTAAGAGAAGAAATCTCTTTACTCTTTCCTTCAACTCAAGCCTTTCCTGCCCTAATTGTCATCCTCTTCTTTGATCACCAATTGCTCCCAAGAAGTCTGTTGCGGCGAAGGGTAAAAAGGCGGCATCTTCGTCGGCTGCGGCGGCGAAGGGAAAGAAAGCTGCTTCTACTTCGACTGCGGCGACGAATGTGGCAGCTGCTTCGCCAGCCGACGTGCCCGTAGTTCACCCCGACGTCCACCCCACCATTGCTGGTAAGGACGTTGCGTGAGCTTGAAACCCTAACTGTTGTGGCTACGTCGCATGCTCTATGCGCGAGCCTTCATCTTCATGTGTGCCGCATGTACGTCTCATGTTCGAGCCGTATGGGGTATGCCCTATGTTTGAGCCGCATGAGAATTATTACTGTTCGGGAAGCAACTGCCTCCCGTGGGGTCATTGACATGCGGGAGCAGATCCTTGAGCTTCAGAGGAAGTTAGCTTTCCTGGAGTCTGAGCTCGAAGCTGCCCGCACCGAAAGGGGGCTGATTATCCAGGAGGCTGACAGAGTTAATCGAGGTTCTGCTGGCCTGGAGCTTGCCCTGAAGAAGTTGGAGGACGGCTGGCGGGCACACATGGACTTGGATAATACGGAGCGGTTGTCCCAGGAGGCCGAGCACCGAGCTAAGCAGCGGCTTGAGCGGGGGACCACCTTGGTGAAGAACCTTCTCCTGGAATTATGTACCGCCGAACCATAGACAGCTTTTTTTTCTTCTTTTTTTGTTTTTGTTCTTTTCCTTTCTTTAAGTGGGACATTATCCATAGAACATGTAGTACTTTCGCCTTCCAAATAAAAGAGTATGCTTTATTCTACCCTTTATTTGTACTGTTTGTTGTGCCTGTGGTGTTATGGTGGTGTTTGTCCCACTTGGGGGATTGTTTGTGGACCTGTTACCTTTGGCATACCTAGGTTTTAGGTATGGATAACAAGTTTGATGGGGATACCTAGAACAATTCCACGGTAAGGTGGTCATGGATGTTCCTGGTATCAGGAGGAAGAATGCCATAGAGCAGCTGGGCTCCCGGGACATGATGAGGAATGGTGTGCATGTACTAGGAAACTTAGTACAGCATTTGTAGTCAGCAGAGGATATTTGTGGGCCTATTATCCTTGGCGTACCCTTGTTTAGGATACGGATAATAAGACGAGAGAGAAAACCAACATACTTACTCAGAGGTAATGACGACATGGCAAGTATGAGGGTTTTACCGCGGAGTCTTCCTACTCAGAGGTAATGAGGACATGGCAGGAGTGGACTCAACGGAGGATATTTGTGGTCAACAGAGGACATTTGTGGACCTATTATCTTTGGCGTACCTTGGGTTTTTTTTTGGTACAGATAATAAGTCGAGAGAGAACCAACATATTTACTCAGAGGTAATGAGGACATGGCAAATATGAGGGTTTCTTCGATGGAGCCTTCCCACTCAGAGGTAATGAGGACATGGCAGGAGTGAGCTCCATGAAGGGGTACATAGAACGATTCAGAGGTAATGAGGACATGGAAGTTCTATGTAGAGGGGTGATTTGTTTTTGGCGGAAGTGAGACGACTCAGAGGTAACATCGACGTGGTCGTTTTAGAAATTTGTGGATCCGTTACCCTTTTTGTGCACTGAGAGTGCGGGTAGTGGATCATGAGGGATGAGCCTTTTCAGAAGAATAAGTTCAGAGGTATGGTCATACATGACTTACTATCTAAAAGAGTGACCGGAATGTAAGTTCAAAGGCACCTGCGGGTACATAACTCAGCAATCTGGGATATTTGGAGGAAGAATGTGAGTTCAGCGGTACTGGAGGGTACATAACTCAGCAATCTGGAATTTGAAGAATATGAGTTCAGCGGTACCGGCGGGTACGTAACTCGATAATTTGGAATTGGAGAATACGAGTTCAGCGGTACTGGCGGGTACATAACTCAATAATGTAGGATTTTGCGAATGTGAGTTCAGCGGTACCGGCGGGTACATGACTCAAGAATCTGGAATTTAGAGAATGTGAGTTCAGCGGTACCGGCGGGTACATAACTCAATAATTTGGAATTTGGAGAATGTCATTTAGACATAATATTTCTTCAGGAACTTGCCGTTGACGGGCAACATGAGCAAGTCTCCGTTTTGTTTCGCGAGGCGGTAAGCACCGTTGGAGAATACAGCCTCAATGATAAATGGCCCTTCCCATTTTGGCTGGAATTTACCGACGGTTTTGTGAGTCATAATCATTAGCCTCCGAACAGCCAGAACGAGATCGCCCACTTGGAATGTTCTGATTTTAACCTTCTTGTTGAAGGCTCCGGAGATGCGTGCTTGGTATAGCTCGATCCGTTGCTGAGCCCAGAGGCGCTTTTCATCTAAGGCCTCCAACTCTTGTAGCCGGCGACGGTAGTTATCGTCCGTCGTCAATTGGTAAGTGAGAGCGACGCGAAGCGAGGGTATTTGAGTCTCCAATGGGAGAACTGCCTCACTCCCGTACACCAGAGAGAATGGTGTGTTCCCTGTGGCTGTTCGGACTGTAGTACGGTACGCCCATAAGCATTCACCAAGCTTCTCGTTCCAGTCGCGTTTGTTGGACGACACAAACTTCTTGAGCAACTTGATGATAGTTTTGTTGAATGCTTCTGCCAACCCATTCGCTGCCGGATTGTATAGTGTCGAAGCAATATTCTGAATTCGATGCTTGTCGCGGAATTGATAGAAGGTATGGCTTGCGAACTGCGGACCATTATCGTGGATGATCCTTCGGGGCAGCCCAAAGCGATAGATGACGTGATGCTTGAGGAAGCTGATCACGTTTAAAGTCTTTACTTCTGCAAGCGGAACAGCTTCCGCCCATTTGGAGAAGTAATCTGTGATTGCGAGTATGAAACGATGTCCTCGGGAAGAAGGCGGAGTGATTGGACCAATGATATCCATTCCCCATGCTTCGAATGGCCAGGACGCCACTGTCGGATGTAGAAATTCGGATGGCTGGTGGATGAAGTCCGCGGACTTGGCAGGCTTTGTACTTTCTTGCATAGTCTATCGCATATGCTACCATCGTGGGCCAGTAGTAGCCCATTCGGCGAAGGCGGTCTTGCAATTTTGGGCCAGGCTGATGGGCCCCGCAGACACCGTCATGAGCTTCGCGTACGGCTTCTTTGGCTTCTGCGCTTGACAGACATCAAAACAATAATCCATCGTAGGATCGGCAATACAGCATTTTTGTCTCTGTATCGTAGAAGAATCTGAAAGAACGCCTTCTGATAGAGGTGGCTTCCTTTGGGTTCTCGGGCAGGAAGTCGTAGACTACGAAGTCTATGAACTGTTGTCTCCAGTCTGGTACTTCGTCGATCGTCTGAGCGGAATAACTCGCCACGAATTGAACATTGTTTTTGGGACAGACCAGTTCATGGCCTATCACGTCCACCAAATGATGAATATGGTTCAGCACTGCTAGGGAAGCGGCAAGGCCTACTAGGGCATCGGCTTCGATATTTTGGAGTCTGGGGACGTGTTCGATGAAGAACCCTTCAAATGACGAGATGATGTTGATCGCTATTTGGTGATAGGGGATCATGTCTTTATGGCGGACTTCGTACGAACCCCGGATCTGATTGACGATTAACTGTGAATCGCCGTATGCTTCAAGATATTCTACCCCCAGCTCTCTTGCAAGTTGGAGGCCAATGACTAAAGCGTTGTACTCGGCCACATTGTTAGAGCAGGGTTCTGTGAGGGAGTAAGCGCGATTGATCACCAGTCAGGAAGGAAAAATTAGCACCATCCCGACTCCGACGACGATGTTGCCCTTGGGTTCGGTCCTTGAAGCACCGTCGAAGAACATTCACCATATATCATCGTGAGAGGTCGCATGCGAGTCGACGACCTCATCTAGGATTTCTTCGTATATTCTGGCCGACTCCGAGCCTGGGTGGGCTGCTAAAAAGTTTGCCAGAGCTTGACCTTTGACAGCCTTTTGCGGGACGAAGATCATATGGTAGGGACAGTAATATTGCCCATGTAGCGAGTCGAGAGCTGAGTGCCCCAGGTTTTGTCATGAGGACCCTGAGGGGGTTGACTCGTGATATCATATGTATGGTTTGCCCCGTGACATAGTGTTGCGTTTTTTGAATGGCGAACACCAGGGCGAGGCATTCCTTCTCCACGGCGGTATATCGGTGCTCTGGCCCGATCATCATTCCGCTGAGGTAATATATAGCTTGCTCGTGGCCTGCGTCGTTGTTTTGTACTAGTAGCGCGCCGAAGGAATGCTCCATTGCTCGTACATAGAGCAAGAATAGTTTTCCAGCAACCGGGGCCACCAGGACTGGAGGGTTTGACAAATATTCTTTGATGCTGTCGAAGGTATGTTGCCTTTCTTCATCCCATACAAATGAGACACCTTTCCTCATGAGGTGGGTGAATGGTTGACATCGCCCGTAGAGGTTAGAAATGAACCTCCTGATGTAAGCTAGCCTCCCTTGAAGGCCTCGGAGTTCACGAAGATTTATCGGGGGACCCATCTCCATGATTGCCATTGTCTTCTCAGGGTCGACGTGGATACCTTGGGAGGTAATGATGAAACCCAAGAACTTCCCGCTAGATACACCCAGGAAGGATTTCGTGGGGTTCATTTTTAAATTGTGCACTCGTATCAGGTCGAACACTGTCCTTAGATCATGCAGATGATCTTCCTTAGAGCGGCTTTTGGCGGTGATGTCGTCAACATAGCATTCCACTATTTTGCGCAAGTGGTCTCTGAAGATGATGCTCATAGCTCTCTGATAGGTGGCGCCAGCGTTCTTTAAACCGAAAGGCATGACTGTGTAGCAGTATGTGCCGATTGGTGTTCGGAATGATGTATGCTTTTTATCGTCGGAAGACATCTTGATTTGGTTGTACCCCGAGAAACCATCCATGAACGACATACGTTCGAAGTCGCAGGTATTGTCAATCATGATGTCGGTAATAGGGAGGGGGAACTCGTCTTTGGGACACGCCTCATTCAGATTGCGGAAGTCGATGCATATTCGAATCTTCCCATTCTTCTTGAGGACTGGTACTATGTTGGCGACCCATTCCGGATGTTGTTCCTCACGAATGAAGCCGCTGGCTATCAGTTTGTTGACTTCGGCTTCGATCGCATCCATGATGCCTGGGCGAAAGCGTCGTTGCTGTTGTTTGATTGGCTTTGCATCTGGCCGAATGTTGAGCTTGTGAAGAGCGACATCGGGGTTTAATCCTGGCATGTCTTCATAGCTCCAGGCGAACATGTCAATATATTCTTTGACAAGTTCCAGTAGTGATTCTCGCTCTTCATCAGTCAAATTCTTGCTGACGAAGATGGGTTTTGGGGAGGATTCATCACCGAGATCAACTTGTACAACCTCATCCTCGGTGGGAGGCTCTCTTTGTTCGAACCGCTTCTCCTACTGCGCATCTAGTTGTTGTGTCCATGGCTCTAGCTCAAGAAGTTTGGGCATATCTTCATCTTCTTCGTAGGCATCGGCAAGTGCCATATTGACGGACCAGACTTGCCTGAACATGTCCCCGATGCTGATGTCTGAATCGGAAGTGGGTGATCCGGTTGAGTGTGAGTGCCAGTCGCATTCTTCGTCTGAGCTTTCGGGTGTTGTCACAGGTGTGACATAACCTAGCCCACGTCTGGTCTTGTTATAGTAATCTCATGGCTTCCCAGCCGGGATTGGCGATTGTAAGGGTAACCGCCTTCCAGTGCCGTAGTTCAAGCCTGGTGTAGTTCCCAGATCATATCCTTGTTTTTGCATAAGGTACTTAGATTGGGGACTATACAAATAAAGGGGCAATCTCTCGGTGTCGGGTTCGAGTTCAACTTCTTCCATCTTGAAGGGCTGTGGATTATTCTTCCGACCGAAGATGATTGGCTGGTCCCCTCCCTCGATTATGCGGTAAGCATCTTCCACGGGGGTAAGTTGATTTGCGGTGTAAACATTTGTCACCTGTGTGTGTAGGTGAGTGCCTATACCGTGTTCCATAGCATACATTGTACAGAGCTTATTAAGCTCGATGTAGTTCAAAGATAGCCCTTTATTGATGAAGTAAGGTATCTTTTTTAATGGGATTACATCATCTGCGGATGGAACATCAGTGTGAGCAGCCACATACTTGGCCAATTCTGGTTCTTCTTCGGCCACCCCCTGTATAAATGAAGACTGAGAGGATGACTTGGGCAACTTGATAAACAGGGGTTCTGCTGGTGGAGCAGAACGTGGAGTCGTTGGAAAACTAGCAACCCCCAGTTTGGTACTTGATGCTGGACGGGGAGTTGTTGGCTCGCTAGAAGCCCCTGACTTTGTATCGGGATGACGATTCTTTTTGGGAAGACGTATCGTCATGGGCTTGTCAGAGGGATTAAGCTTCTCCGTTTGTGGCTGGCCGACTCTAGGCAGTCTGATTGTCAGTGGCTCCGTCATGGGTCTTGGTGCTTGGCCATTTGCCCCTCTTGTGCCGAGAGGCTGATTGTATACTTACGCAGAGCGGCTGTAAGGGGTGCGGTCTTGCCAGGCTTGCGAGCTTGAAGGTGGATCGTCAGAGGTTCTTTTGTTCCCGTTGCTGTCTCAGTTTAAGCTTGCACATCTCCTTCGCCAAGGTGCCTCTTCGACTTTTCGTATAAGCAGGAGTCTGAGTAGTAGGATTCGACCCCTTTGAAGGGATCGATGTCGGCAAATTCTGTCCTCACGAAGCTGTGTTTGTCGACATACTTGAAGCACTGGTGCAGCGTGGAAGACACGATCATGTAATCGTGAATCCAAAGGCGCCCTAGGAGGATATTGTAGGAAGTGTCCGCATCTATGACGTAACAGGTCACTTCTGACTGAAGATCGCCAATTTGGCACTTCAAGCGAATCTTTCCAATCGGGTAGCTCCTGTCCGAATTGAAACCACTGATGGCGGTGCTTGTTGGCGTCAGGCGATGCATAGGGATACGGAGATGATGTAACAGACCCTTCGGGATGATGCTTATAGAAGAACCAGGATCAATGTGCATCTGATCCACCTTTACGTCACCGATGTATCCAGTGTAGTATAACGGACGATCGTGCAGGTTGGTTTTGATTAGCATATCCTGTGGAGTGAAGACAATGTTGGGCATCGCTCCTGTGCAAGCGCTGTCTTGGAGATTTGCAGGCGGACTCTCTCCTGTGAGGTTGACCTGAGCTAGATATGCGTCGATATTCTGGAGTGCATCACTTAAAGCCACTCGAACATCTTTGGAAAGTCTCAGGAGCTCATATAATGACAATTTGGCCGGTGTGTTGGCCAATTGTGCCAGGATGTCAAAGTTGTAGGGCCTTTCCAGCCCTTGAGGTGCCTCTTTTCGGAGAGATTTGTCAAAGCGAGTCTCCTTTGGCCTAGGCTTGTCGGTCGTCGGAGGTTGGGAAGGTCTTGGAGCGTCAGCAGTGGCCGGCTGATGTTCTTCAGCCGAGTTATCTGGCGTAGGTTGGGATTGAGCACCAGACCGAGTGACGACAGCTGTGGCTTCTTCGACATCTGCCAAAATTGTGCGGCAGGATCTGACCTTTCTACTCTCCTTCTTGCCAATAGGGAGTGGTGCGGACTGAGTCATTTCAGGTACCAAGTCTGGATGGACCCACATGATCTCCCCTCGTGACGTGGTAAGGGGTAGCAGACCAGTAGCCTGATCTCGAGGAGGTGGAAGATTAGCAATCTCCATTGTCGCCCGCGGGATGGGTACCACGTCGTCTTGAGTCTCTGTCGGAGGGAAGCTGCTAAACTGTACGGACACCATGTTGGCTGCCACGGTCACCTCTTCGAAATCAATGGCCAGAGCCTTCGAATCGATGAGATGTTGGATGTATCGCTTTAGTTGGTAGCAGTCGTGTGTAGCATGGTGGACGTAGCGATGGTAGTGACAGTAGTTTGGGCTCTCCATTTCTGCCGGCCGAGGTTCCCGTCTTGGTGGAGGGAGCTGAATTCTATCTCCTTGTATGAGCATGTCCAAGATGGGCTTGACATGGCCGTCTTCGAAGGAGTAGGTCATTTGCGGCCATTGCTTGTCTGCTGGTTTTGACTCAGGTTTTTGGGCTGTGTCGGCCACCATAGCCTGCTTGCCCTTGTTGTCCCGATTGTTGGAGGAGTTACCACCATTGTTGTTGTTGGTATTGGGGCGCTTGCCCTTGTCCTCTCCCTCCGAGATGTGCAATCCCAGTTGGCGAGCCTTCTTCAACCTGTCTTCGGCGCTAGTGGCACTGATGATGAACGTCTTCCAGTCCTTAAATTGACTTTCGCCCATCCAGAGGCTGATTGTTGGGAGCAGTCTCTTTTGGCAAATTTCAATTAAGGAGGAATCCGAATTACCAGACGGCAACTTCATTGCGGTTGGCGAAACCGCTCAATGTAGTTCTTTGTCAGCTCCTTCTCCCCTTGAACGACGTCCATGAGGGTGGACATTGTGATGTCCTGTCCTACTTCGTAGAATCTCTCCAAGAACATGCGCTTGAAGCTGGTGAAGGAGTGGATGCAGTTGTCTGGCAGGTTACGGTACTAGTCGAAGGCGACCCCTTCCAAGGCCCCGATGAATAATCGTGTAAGGATGGCATCGTCATGGGGCAGATGGTCGATGGTGACCTCGAAGTAAGTGATGTACCGACTTGCAGAGGTCTTCCCATCGTATGGATTGATATGGCATGGTTTATACTTTGGTGGGAAGGGAACATCTCTCCATGCAGCGGGATACGGTTGTCGTATCCTGAGGTCTTGGCAGTTTTCTCGGGCGTGGAACATGGCTCGGAGCTCCTGGACCTCTCTTCTTGCCTCCCTGGCCTCGTCTGCAGTGGTAGGAGCCGACATTTCAGGAGGATTATTGCCTGGGTTCGGTGCCGCTGAGTTCGAGTCCGCATTGACCGTGGGACCCAAGTTTGTTTGGCCAGTCGTCCCTCCTTGCAGAGTTGGGAGGGCTTCTTTGATCTCGTCCACAGATTTGACCAAAGTGCGCAGTATGGCCTCCAGAGTATCGATGCGTTGACGATCACTGGGACCATCTTGTTCGTCGTTTGTCATGAATGTCGTCCTCACATGAGTAGAAGTGGAAGGGACAGTGGACGACGTGCCCTCCGAATGATACTCCTGTACCGAGAAGTCATCGGGGTATGTGGGAATGTTCTCCTCTGGTTCGGACTCAGAAAGAATAGTACCCCCAGCTTCAGAGCTTGCTTCATTTTGAGAGTCGTAGACGTCCTCGGGGATGTCGGCACCTGCTGTATCTGATGGGAGAGTTGTTTCCCCGGGCTTGTCTCCTTAGAACATCGGATTATCGTGGATGTTCGGAGGTGTGTTACCCCCAGTTCCAGCGACCCCCAGTGATGTGGATGATGAATCTCCCACTGTAGCAGATTTCGTCTTCGAACGGGTACCTTGGAAAACTCCGGTGGTGGACAACCGTTTAGACAATAGTTTTTTTAGTCACAGTGGTTGAAATCTTCGGGCTGGAAACGTTTATCTTCTTCCCTCTCCCATCGGCGGGGATTTTCTGAGTAGAGTTGCAAGAGACGACGGAAGGCACCTCATCCCCTGAGCTCGGCTGTTGTAATCTTTGGAAGGCGGACTGTCGGTCTTCTCGTACCGTCGCGCTGTTGCAACAGCAGTTGACGATGACTTGGGTGCAGTGACGTTCGTGGGAGGACTCTTTGTACACCGAGGCCTCTTCTCTTTCCTTGCGTTTGTGGAGGATAACCTCACGCAAGTCAGATGGGTCTGGAACGATCATGTTTGCTCCCTGGGTTTTGGGAGACTTTTTGGAACTACTCTGTCCGTATGCCGCCGGGGGCTGGACTCGAGTGGTTCTGTACAACTTGCCATCAGAGGCCCGCATAACGGTATGTGGAATGCTCGGATGGTCAGAGGTCGGGACAGCAGACTGAGCTTGCCAAGCTCGTGCTGCCCTAGACTTCTTCACTCTAGTGCGTGAGGGCACATAGTAGGAAGAGTCTAAGTGGTGCTGCAGAGAGTCAGACATATTTTCTCGGGAGCATGAGAGATCAGAACCATAGGAGAGGCGGTCGAAGACTGAGCCAGAGCCGCGTGGAGCGGGCAGCATGCGGCTGGAATCAACAGTCTTTATGCGGCTGGCAATCGTAGCCGCATGGGCTTTCTTCATGCGGCTGGAAGTCTCGGCCGTATAAGTATTCTTCATGCAGCTGGAAATCTTGGCCGCATGGGTATTCTGTATCTGGCTGGCATTTTCGGCCGCATGAACATCATGCATGCGGCTGGCAATCTTGGCCGCATGAGTGTTCAGCCTGCGGCTAGTGCCTTTGTTCGGCTTCTTCCTGGAGTACATAGAATCACTCTTTGCCCCTGCAAGTCCAGCATCGTAGTGCTTTCCTCTGCCGGACTTGGGGACAACAGAGTCTTCTATGGCTTGAAGTGGGGCCGCATGAGAGTTGCCTTCGCCGTCTTGGGTAGCAGAGAGTACGTCGTCCAGAGCTTGGAGAGGAGCAAATGATTTTGGCCTCCACTTCCCGTGAGCTTTCTTTGTACGGGTTCGCTTCTGGACCGGGCCAGCGCTCCTGTCGGAGAGCATTTCTTCAAACGCCTGTTGGTCGAAGCGGACGACCAACTTCTATTGTGTGGAGCCGAGTTTGGCTGCATCCGATTGCGTCACCAACTTCTCAGCCGTGGAGAAGTTTGTCCCCAGCAGAGCCGCCATCGTGTTTGCCATGAATTATAAAAGAACAGAACAATTATATCGGAGGACTGGACTTTTACTTCACAATACAAACTTCGCTTATACAAAGAAAGCCTATGGACGAAAACCTAGGTACAGCAATCTAAGTACAATTGTTTAGTTTTTCTGGAGGGTGAAGGTAGAGGCTCGGGAAAGCGACGGCAGCTCTGCCTTACTCCTTGGACGATTGGATGCAGCCTTGGTTCTGGTGAAGAAATGCTCTTGGACGTGCGGGGAGACTCCCTTGCGCCTTCGGTTGCTGGATCTCTGGATGTCTCTGTAGTGCCCTCCCTCTCTCTTCTCTGCTCTCCTCTCCTGAATTCTCCAGGGTTTGCAAGGGAATGGCACATTGCTATTTACAGAAGTGGGGGTGTGATAATTAGGGTTTGCAAATGATTGCCTCCTTCAGAAGTCGGTGGTTAAGGATCAATGAATCTAGGCCACTCATCTTGAATATAATAAATTTGAGCAATTAATGTGATTGCATCAAATCTTTGTAGGCAATAAATGTTGATTGCCATGAATATTCGTGATTTGTGATAACCTGCCACGTGTCCAATTTGCTTGATTTGATTTGATCTGGGCAATTATGACGATCGCAACAAATCTGATTTTGTTAGGATTTGTTAGCACCCATAATTCCAGGGAAGATAGGACTGTCACATGTCTCAATTGTAGCGAAGAGTGCCACGTGTCTCAACTAGACTGTTCTGGCCGAGCCGCATATGGGGGGGTCCTCTCAGCCGTATGAAACATGCAGCCGTACGTAGATGGGCAGCCGCATGAGGATAGGCAGCCGCACATAGAGAGGCAGCCGCATGAGGATAGGCAGCCGCATGCAGATGGACAGCCGCATGGGGATAGGCAGCCGCATGTAGATGGGCAGCCACATGGGGATACGGATAGGCAGCCGCATGCAGATGGGCAGCCATATGTGGATAGACAGCCGCATGCAGATGGGCAGCCGCATGGGAATAGGCAGCCGCATGCAGATGGGCAACCGCATGGAGTGGCCTCGGGACTTGGTAGATTTTGCCAGCTGTAAGGAGATTTTCTCCTCTTTCCTAGGATCACGCCATCATGTCAGTCCTTATTGCGTCCTTATATCAGAGCTGTCATAGCTGTTACTTGTCAGGGCAGCCGTCAGGGCATTTAATGTAGCCAAATGTAGAGAAGAACTGTTGAAGGCCACGTGGCTTCTTATCCGAGCCGTATGGACCCCTGAGCCGCATGGACTTCTGAGCCGCATGGGGATCCTGAGCCGCATGGGGATCCTTCTGTAGGAGCCGCATAGGTCTTTCTTTATTCTTTTCCATGCTTCTACAGCCGGAGTCTAGCTCCACGAGAGCCAGGACCTCTCGACCCCTGGCAAGCTTCGTCGTTCCCTCTACGACGTGCACCATAACTTCTTGTGCTCCTCCATAAGTGAGGTCGAGGTCAGTCGAGATTTGGGACCTCTGCGCCAGAACTCCTCGCACTCCTCGGCAAGCATGCGAAACCCCGTCGAGATCCGACGAGCTCCGCGACCTCCATGCTGGAACCCCTATCGACCTCCGAGATCTACACAACCTCCGTGAGCGTCGACACATGTTACGACCCGCATCCGGAAGTTCGGGCACGAATACGTGAAAACACGTCCAGCCAACGTCGTAGAGTCGACGGCAGTATGCTATCTAATCTTCAAGTATATCCAAATTCCAAATCAAGTAATATAACATAGATCATAATAACCAAAATCTGACTCAATCACAAGTACTAGTAGGTAGATATGAAATAGAAAGATTAGTCCACAAAGTACAAATCTGTAGTCAAGTATAGTAATTCTATGAAACAGTACAACTCATCAAATGTTCTGATAATAGAAATCTAAATGACAGAAAGTAAAGACTAAGCTAAGCTAAGCATTCTCCAGTGAGACATCCGCTATACCATCTCCTACATCCTTAGCTAAGCCATGATCTACCTCAGGTGTGTCATAATTGGTAAGGCACCAGTTCTCTAAGTCATCGCCTAAAAATATTTATCCAGCTAGGATGGGAGCAAGTATAATACATGATACATTATTCATAACATGATACAAACTATATAGCATAAAGTAGAGTAAGGAGTCAAAGTGAATAAACTATAATCACAATCTGACATGTAAGAAGGAAATCATCATGGCATGGAATCAAGACATGGGTCATAGCAATATGAAATGCATAAGTCATCAATACACTAAGTGTATTTGAATTGCCACGTTCTATATGTGATCGACTGAGGGATCTACTTGGTATGGCTCAATCATACGTGAGTGTATGATTAGCTATTAAGCACGGTATTCACAATGTACGGGGCTTTGATCACATATATACTAAGGTAATTCGTGTCAAATAGTAATCATGGATTCTAATCACGACAATAAGCATGAAATAGATAAGCACGAAAACACGGTAAACAAGGAATACTGTATTCATGAAGTAGAATCCATAAACACTAAACTCGTATAAAAATCGTGACTATAATCATGGAATGTGCACTAAATCATGTATAGAATAACTATCAGAAAATGAAAGCGACCATTGTAAGTACTTACCTTGGGTATCTGAAGTCGACGAGCGAGACACGAACGTGTCGACACGAAAAGTATCACAGTCTAAAGTTCAGTAATAGTCCCAAGATCATATCATCCCAAGTCATAGTCATCGAAGATCATGACATCCAATAAATGTCCAAGATCGCATCCATCATCCGAATATCCCAATAGTAATCCAACAAGCCGATGATTGTTATGGTAGATTAAGCAAAGTCACAAATTGGCAAGCACGATTAGAATGACTAACACGATAATGGAAGAGAATGACACAACATAATATCTATAATCCATTTATTGAAATATTTATAATATTAGGAAACTATTTTTTGCTTAGTCAAAATATTTAGAAATAATGTTTTGAAAATACTTTAAACATTATTTGATAAAACTACTTTAGGAAAATATTTGATAATAATATTAAATAATATAACTACCCAAAATAATATTACTATTAATATACTATACATGAACATATTATTTTATACTAGTAATAATTATAGAAAGTAGTATATACATCTATTCCTACATAATAGTAATCACGACAGTAAGCATGAAATAGATAAGCACGAAAACATGGTAAATGAGGAATAATGTATTCATGAAGTAGAATCCATAAACACTAAACTCGTATAAAAATTGTGATAATAATCATGGAATGTGCACTAAATCATGTATAGAATAACTATCAGGAAATGAGAGCGACCATTGTAAGTACTTACCTTGGGTATCTGAAGTCGACGAGCGAGACACGAACATGTCGACACGAAAAGTATCACAATCTAAAGTTCGGTAATGTAGGTCCTAAAAATCAAGTTGCACCCATCAAAGAAGTCATGAAAATCAAATTATGAATCCCTCAAGTGAACTGCGCAGAAGATAGATTACGCACCAACTCGATTGCGCAGGCTGAACTGTGCACTCATCCAAGTGCGCAAGCTGACGTAGCCTCGTCATCATTATCTGACAGAGAATCAGATCTTCTGACAACTGACAGCACGGAGAACGAGGAAACTATTCGTTTATCGTGCAGCACAGCACTCGAGGACAGCTGTACATGCAGCGCAATCTGCCAGACTCTCTGCTGCGCAGTCCATCCCAGAGCAATCCGAAGCCAGCGCAATTCAGTTGGCGCACTCTATCAATACAACTGACAAAGTACACGTGGCCTTCATGCCATCAATGACTCATTACGTGGTAACCGTCTGTACACGATCATGCGCATTTCAATCAAATAATGCCATGTGTCCAATACAGTTGGCCCATGATCAAATAACTGCCAGCGCAGTCTGATGTCTGCGCGGTCCAATGCATGCGCAATCCATCTTGTGCAGTCCAGAATAACTAAAAAGTAGTTATTTCCAGAACTCTATAAATAGTGTTTCAAGTCCTTCCTAGAGGGGATCACACATGCACACCGAGATCAGAATCATCACCAGAGATCAGGAGTTCTTGCCAAAGTGCTGCTGCAATCTTCAGAGGCTACCGTCTTCAAAGTTCACATCGTCCAAGGGATAAAGCGATCGTTATTCAGATCGGATTCCTATAGTTGTACTTTCCCAGAATTCTTGTAATCTTCTTACAAAGTTTGTTGAAATAAAGATCAACTTTTGCTTTTGCAAACAAAATGGCGACTCTGCTGGGGACGACTTTCTCCTCCGATGAGGAAGTGACAACTCAACGTGACGTTGCGTCTATCGGAAAGACGCAGAAGACGCTGGGTGTAACGGTCAACCAGACGACCTACGAGGCGATGATCAATTCCAGGACCACCCCTCGCACTGCAACAACTTCTGCCACAAGCAAAGTTCATCCAGTGTGGGTCCCCAAGACTGCTGTGCAGTCCATTACTTCTGCTACTCAGCCTACTGTGCAGTCTACTGTCTCTGCTGCTGTCTCTGTTATGCAGTCTGCTGCTACTTCCCATACGCAGTGTGCTACTTCCCTTGCCAGTGCACAACATACTTCCTATGCTGCTCTGTCAAAGTGCAAGACTCCTATTCCTCTGGCGCAGTTGGCTGCCACTTTGCCTGCACAATCCACCACTCCAGCAACCAGAGTGCAATCCAAACAATCTGGCAACAAGACTCCTGCTGCGCAAGTTGCTGACACTGTGGCCAGAAGAGCTTCTGCCAGAGTTACTCATGCGCAAGTTGCCAGTGCGCCAACAACTACTCCGACCCATGTGCAAATTGTACCAGCACAGTCTAAGAGGGACAGCCCTTTGGCTAATCTCTCCTCTTCTCACAGCAAGGGGAAAAGCTCTGCTCCTCCTCTCAAGCACCCTGTTGCTCCTGCGCAATCCACTTGGGGTAGTCTTTTGGCTATTCCTCCTCCTCTCCAGAACAAATAAAAAGGCCCGTTGGTCTTTTCTCAAACTTCCTCGTCCCACGACTTGGAAGACAACAGAGGAAAATGCTCTTTAGCTAACCATTCTTCACAAAACAAAGGAAAAGGCCCTTTGGTCTTTTCTCAGTCTTCCTCGGTTTTTACCGTTGAAGATCAATCTGAATGTGCTCCGGCACTAGTCAGTACAAGAACTCTTTCCAATAAGGGTTCTTCTTCCCTCATTGCCAAAGGGAAGTGTACTGATCAGAGAGGTATTCTGCCTACTCCAGTAGCAGAGTTCCAAGATCTCCCAACTCTTCAGATCTCCCGCTCAAGACAGGGAAAATTGTTGGTGTCTCAGACAGAAACCCCTGGGGGTGAGTTTGCTGATCTAAGAACTTATCTTAATCGACCAACTTCGGTGAAACGCAAACAGCCAATGCCGAAGACCAACCAGTATCAGAAGCAAACTTCCAGGATCAAAAATCCGGACACCTATGCCAATGAAATGAGTACTTCCCCGTACACTCAGGGGACAAAACATTTGAAGAACCGGAACCATGTTCCGAATATTGTCAAAGAACACATCCTTCGAACTTCTTCTCATCCTGTTGTTGTTCCTGATCTCCGAGAACACCTCATGCAAAAATGGGACAACATCTCAACATCTCCAGTACAACCACTTGGACACCATTGTAACCACAAAGTGGTCATCAAGTGTTGTTGTCAGACAACAAGACGATCTGTCTTCGATCGTCTGAACTTTACAAACTCTGAACCTATGTCAGAAGACGAAGACGAAGTTTTGTACGCTTCTGTCAACATGACTTCCAGAGACACTGGGGGTAAGAAGTGCTCCAAGCACGGGAAGCCTCGCAAGCCAAGTCAGCGGTATTTGGATCTACTCCAAGAATCCTCTGAAGGAGTATTCCAATATACCCGATCCCGAAGCCGAGACACAATCGGTCAAAGGAATCTTCAAGATCCTTCCGGTCATCTTCCTCTTTCTCACTCAGGAGATGATTCTTTCTCCGACTACGATGCATACAGCGAAAGTTCGGAAAAGACAGTGTCCTCCACTGTACCTAGAGAAGTGACAGCTTATGTTGTCACTAAAGACCCCGATGCTTCCAGTTCGGCTAGTCAAGAACAACGAATAGCTGCGCTAGAAGACAAGCTGAAGACCATGGCCGAGATGGTCGCAAGTATGCATTCCATCATTGTGGCCCAGCATACAGTACCACCGACCGTACCTCCTACAAATCCTGAAATCATAGCATCGTCGGTGCCTGTCAATGCAGGACTGGAGGTAGCATCTCTTCAAGTACCTCCTGTACAGATCCAACCTACACCCAGTCAGTCAGGTGCTGGGGGTAGTGCTTACCACGCTGTTCCTTCCCCTAACACCGTGACTCAGCCTGCTCCTTCTACGTCAGTGGAAGATGCCAATGATGCTGTCAAGCTTCTGCGCACTCAGTTCGAAGCTTTCAAAGAGAAGGACAACTTGCAGAGGTTGGGGATCAAGCAACCTTACCCACTTGAATGGAAGGAAGTCCCATTTCCCCCTAAGTACAAAACCCCAACAATCTCGCTATTTGATGGCAGCACTTCTCCCAGCCAGTTCATTAACCACTTCGAGGTAATGACTGTCCAACTTCAACCAAATAACGCTCTTCTTACCAGAGTATTCGTTGGCTGTTTAGCCGGCGTAGCATACGATTGGTACAGAAGCTTGCCCGATGGTTGTATCACCTCCTTCTCTGGCCTAAAACAAATCTTCTTGGAACGATTTTATGAGGGGATCAACGACATGACCATGTCAGCCCTTAATAAAATCAAACAAAGACACAATGAAACTGCTGAGAGTTTCATTGAAAGGTTCCGTCGGGAAACTTTGAAAATGCCTCCTGGAACTCCGGCCGCTGTCACCATAGACACCTACAAGGCAAATCTTTTGCCTATTATCAGCATGTGGACAGGATCTACTCAGTTTCAAGACTGGCCATCCTTCATTGTCAACGCTAAAGCAGCTGAAGTTAGCGCCGACAAATTCAAGCAGCTAGGGGTACAAATGTCTAACCCCGACCGGGATGAACACCAGACAACGGGTGGTGGCACTCGCCAGAACAACCGCAAAGGAAAAGAAACTTTGAATATCAACTTGACGAATAAGAACAAAGAATCTCTGGCGGTCAACGTAGCTCCCCCTACATCAACTTCTACTCTTTCAGCACCTCCACCAAGAGAACCTCGTCCGAAAGTAGAGTACTCTTTTGACGAGAATGACACAGTGAGCATCTTTGATTGCTTGATCAAAAGCAATAAGCTCCAGCTCCCAGATCCCAAGAAGCCTGATAAAGTTGGTAAGACTGATCATCCTAAGTACTGTGTTTATCACAGGTTCATTGGGCATCCTACTCGAGAATGTTATGTGCTCAAAGGCATAATCCAAGAGCTGGTCAACGCTGGTGTTGTCACTTTGCAGCAAGACGAGAAGACTGTTACCGCAAACATGGTCTCAGTTCAATTCGGTGACTTCCCGCCCCAGATGGTACATCATGGTGTCATTCATATCCCCAAAGCTACTCTCGAGATCGAAAATCTACCTCCTCCATGAGGTGAAGGTCTCGTCCCCTTGTCTCTTGACAATGGCGAGATTATGTGGATTCATCCGGATCTTGCTTCAGAGTTCGAACTTCCCTCTTCTTTCAAGAAGAAAGACCGCTCCAAAGGCAAGACAAAAACTTGCAATATGGTGTCTTTTGACCCCATAGTTGACGAGGAAATCCTGCTGGGCACCAAATCTGGGAAAGCCTATCTAAAGGATTACCTCGAAGCTCAAGAGAATCCTGCTTCTTCTTCTGAGCCTGCTTCAGTGCAACCTGTTTCCACTGAGGACATCCCTTCTGTATCCTCACCAGTTGTAGAACCTACTCCTTCCAAGCCGACGGTAGCCGACAAAGGCAAACAGCAAGTCCGCTTCGACAAACCTTTGAAGAAGTCATCTCCTTCTGGACTTGAAAAGCCTTACAACTTTGATATCCTGGCTCAACTAGCCAATACACCGGCCCGTCTGTCAATCTTCGAGCTCTTACGCCTCTCCAAAGAGACTCGGGAAACTCTGAGTAAGGCTCTCAAGCAGGCAGAAATCTGTCTAGCCCTTCTGAAGAAGCCGAAAGCAGAACCAGTCTCCTGCCTCCATTGTCATAGTGTGTTGGAGTTAATTCCGAACATAACTTTCACACAAGATGACATGCTAATGGAAGACAACATGTACGACCGTCCTCTCTACTATACAGGATATGTCGACTCGATGAAAGTCGTTCGTATTCTGATAGATCCAGGGTCTGCTCTCAGCATCATGTCGAAGACAATGTTGGATGCATTGAAGATCCCACTGCATAGTCTCTCCAGTACAGTCACCACTATTCTCGGGTTCAACCAGGGAAGGAGTGAGCCTCTGGGCAAGATTCGCCTAAAACTCCAAATAGGCAATCTTCGCACAAAGGTGACCTTCTATATCATTGACAATCATGGTTGTTCTTACAATGCTTTGTTGGGAAGACCGTTTCTGCACGAGCATAACATTATCCTTCGACTATCCATCAATATTTCAAATACGTTGATGACAATGGAGAGGTGCAAAAAGAGGTTGCTGACCTCTATCCTTTCAAAGGCGTCGAAGCATACTGCAACGATGCCCGTATGTGCAAGGATAAATTCATGAAGGTAGTGCTGTCTCTAGACACTGAAGAAGAGCAAGAAGCAGTGCCTAATGACACCCACATCATACCTGTCAAAGGGCGTGTTTCTCGTCCACAGTCCTCCAAGCCACTGGCTATTCACTTGCCAGTCCAGAAGCAACCAACTGATGATGATCAGAATCAAAGGGAGCTCACCTCTTCTGAGCCACTTGTTATAGACTTACGTCGTAATAAGGAAAAAAGGCAGCTCACCTCTTCCGATCCACTTGTTATTGATTTATCTCATAACAAGGATAAAAGGGAGCTCACCTCCTCTGAGCCGCTTATTATCGACCTCCGTCGTAACAAGGCCAATCTTCCTCCACGTTCTTCTTCTCCCCCTCTTGTAATCAATCTGACCAAGCCTGCTAAGGCTAAGGGTCCTGCTGTAAATACAGATGTACAAATTAATGAAAAAACATCTACTTTCCAGTATACTGATGTCATTTATCATACAAAATGCTATTTGGATATGTTAGATAGCTTTCAGTCGTTTACAATAGGAGTTGTACAATCTCTTCAAACAGAAGTCTCATTTGAACCCCAAAGGATTCATATCGTATTGTTCCCGCTCGTAAAAAAGGCGAGAGTCCAATACTTTTTATTAAAGGACCGGAACAACAATTCAGCTATACGGATGATAGCAAAAGTAACGACACGGGTCATCTTCAACTCCGTCGTTACAGTCAACAATCAAAAGACATCATCCGAAAGATGGGTTATGACTTCAAGAATGGTCTCAACTATGGTAAGGGTAGAAGAACTCCTATCCGTACGGCTGTGCCGAAAGAAAAGTCAGAGATGTATTACAGCAGGACCAAAAGAGGTCTCGGATATAGTTCTCCTCCAGTATTATCCCCAGCAGCTTCTGAATCCGATAGTGAAGAGCGCTCTAATTCTTCTGATTCTAGATCATGGGATTCTGACACCAGCATCGGTCAAGTTTATCGATTGACTGTATCTTCTAACATGGTCTCCGTCGAACTTCCAGAAGGCTATGATGAGGATATTGAAGAAAATCCCGAAACAGATCCTTGGGCTCAACGAATGGATACCCAATGGGAACTTCGATTCGAACAAAGGGAACCTCCTACTGAAGATCAATTAGTTCAAATTGTTGTAGGAGAGAGCGGGTCACCTCGTCCAATATTCATCAGCAAGAACCTTCCAGAGGCAGATAAATAAGAATTAATTCTTCTTATTCAAGAATACATTGATGTCTTTGCCTGGAGCTATGAAGATATGCCAGGTCTAGATCCCAAAGTTGGTACTCACAAATTGAACATCCTGCCTAATGTAAAACCGGTCAAACAGCAACAACGATGCTTCAAGCCAGAAATGATGGATACAATCGACGATGAAGTCAAGAAGCTCATTGCTTGTGGCTTTATTCGAGAAGAACAGCATCCTGATTGGGTAGCCAATGTCGTTCCAGTCCTAAAAAAAATCGGCAAAGTTCGAGTCTGCATCGATTTTCGGGATCTTAATGAAGCATGTCCAAAAGATGAATTTCCTCTCCCTATCACGGACGTCATGATTGATAACACCTGTGGGTTCGAAAGAATATCTTTCATGGATGGATTCTCCGGATATAATCAGATTCAGATGAATCCTGAAGATGAAAAACATACTTCTTTCCGCACTCCTCGCGGAGTCTACTGCTATACGGTAATGCCATTTGGTCTCAAGAACGCTGGTGCAACGTACCAATGAGCCATGAGTACCATCTTTTGAGATCATCTGCGCAAGACTGTCGAATGCTACGTCGACGATATTGCTGTCAAAAGTCGTTTAAAGGAAGAGCACATCCAAGACTTGAGAACTATCTTCAATCTCATGCGCCAACATCAACTCAAAATGAATCCTACCAAGTCATTCTTGGGTGTCTCTAGTGGCAAATTTCTCGGCTTCGTCATTACCTCTAAGGGTATACACGTAGATCCCGAGAAGATCAAAGCCATTCAAGAGATGCGTCCTCCACGCAACCTAAAATAGCTACGAGGATTCCAAGGTCGACTTGCATACATCAGGAGGTTCATTTCGAATCTGTCTGGACGCTGCAGACCATTTACTCAACTAATGAAGAAGGGTGTATCTTTCGTTTGGACTGAAGAATGTCAACGAGCATTTGATGACATAAAGCGGTATCTCATGAACCCACCAGTCTTGGTGCCACCAATCTCTGGCATACCATTCTTAATGTATGTTCGTACTATGGACCATTCATTGGGTGCCTTACTTGCCCAAAAGAACAAAGAAGGCCACGAACAAGCCATTTACTACCTCAGTCGTACTATGATTGGTGCAGAACACCGTTATAGTCCGGTCGAAAAGGAATGCCTAGCTCTTATGTTTGCTGTTCAGAAGACTCGACATTACATCATTGGCCAAACTATTTATGTCATATCCCGAGTTAATCCTCTTCGGGTACTGATGAAGAAGCCTAGCACACTCAATTCTCGGCTGGCTACATGGGCCATTCTGCTAGCCCAATATGACATGGTATATGTCCCTCAAAAGTCTGTCAAAGGTCAAGCACTGGCGGATTTCTTAGCAGCTCATCCTGTTCCAGAGACATCCAAACTCTATGATACAATTCCAGATGAGACTTTGGAATCTAATACAATCTCCGAAGAATTTCCTACTTGGCGTCTATTCTTTGACGGTGCATCCAGGATTGGACCCAATGGTGCTATTGTCGCAGAAGTCGGAGTTGTCCTTGTTTCTCCAGATGGGTCAGCTATTCAAAGAGCATATTCTCTAGATGAGCCTTGCTCCAATAACGTGGCAGAATACAATGCTCTACTCATTGGCCTTCAGCTAGCTAAACAACTTGACGTCGAGTATCTTGAAGTCTATGGTGACTCTAAGTTGGTTGTTAACCAGGTTAGAGGGACTTATGAAGTTCGCCATCAAGATCTAGTGCCTTACTTTGAAGCGGCAATCAACATGGCTACATCATTCAAAGCCTTCTTCATTGAATATGTATGACGAGCTTGCAATACTGAGGCAGATGCTTTGGCTAATCTTGCAGCAGTCTTAGCCATCCCTATCAAAAGACAGCAGGTGGTGGTCATCTCTAATCGAGAATTGTTCTGCGTCGAAAATAATCATAATATTGAGTTCAGTCATTTTACTGAAATTAATGTTATCAGTGAAGATTGGAGAACTCCTTTCATCGACTTCGTAGTTCATGACATACTCCCTGAAGATCCCAAGGAAGCTACGAGTATTCGTCGGCGGTCTCTACGATTCTACTACAATCAGACCACCAGAACTCTCTACCGGCGGACTTATGATGGCCTACTCTTGCGTTGTCTTGCTGGTGATAAAGCAAAGCAAGTATTACGTGAAGCTCACGACGGTATCTGCGGAGCACATTAACCTGGTCCTAAACTGCAGGATCATATCCGACGCATGGGTTACTACTGGCCCTCTATGGTATCTGATGCCATCGAATATACGAGAAAATGTCGAGCTTGTCAAATCCACGCAGATTTTATTCATCAACCATCAGAATTCCTTCATCCGACTGCCGCTTCCTGGCCTTTTGAGGCTTGGGGCATGGATATTATTGGTCCTATCAATCCTCCTTCTAGGGGACATCGATTCATACTGGCAATAACCGACTACTTCTCCAAATGGGCCGAAGCTATACCATTGGCTGAAGTCAAGACCAGCAGTGTCATCAACTTTGTCAAACACCATGTCATTTATAGATTTGGTGTACCTCGAAGGATCATCCATGACAATGGACCTCAATTCATTAGCCGAAAGTTCACAAGGTTCTGCGACGATCACCGGATTGACAATGTCGCTTCGACAGCCTACAATCCTGCTGTTAATGGCTTAGATGAAGCTTTCAACAAAACTATCATCAAGCTCCTCAAGAAGTTTGTATCTACTAACAAACGAAATTTGAGTAAAAATCTTGGGGAATGTCTTTGGGCCTACCGTACTACGGTCCGTAACCCTACAGGCTGTACACCCTTCTCTTTGGTGTACGGCTGTGAAGCAGTTCTACCTCTGGAACTTCAAATTCCGTCTTTGAGGATTGCCATCGCCAACGAACTCACTACCGAGAACAACGACCTTCTCCGACTTCAAGAATTAGAAGCGCTCGATGAGAAGCGGTTAATGGCTCAACAACATATTGAGTTATACCAAGCCCGCATCTCAAAGACATTTAACCGCAAAGTTAAGGTCAGAGCCTTTCAGAAAGGAGAGCTTGTTTTAACAGTCAGACGTCCTATGACTATGACTCACTCGAGCAAAGGCAAGTTCGATGCAAAGTGGGAAGGGCTATATATCGTGAGCAAAGTCTTTTCAAATGGAGCCTATCAACTCACAGAGCTAGACGGTCGAGTTGCAATGATGCCTATCAATGGCAAATTCCTCAAAAAGTATTATGTATAAATGTAACAGACATTGCTTGTAATTATCAGACAAGTTCATAAATAAAATTCAATTTTATTTCATCTTGAATGATAATACATAATATCAAGGAAGGTCACTATCATCCTTCTCGAAATTAGGACGTGGGCCACTGCCGTCCTTATTGAAGACATGATCAGCAAAAGAGCCGAGAACATTCTTGCTGGAACCCACCAGGAACTTGCAAGCAGCCATCCTCATGGATTCTTCTTCTTCAGTCTTCCCTGGTTCAAGAAGGAAGTCCAAGATGTCCTTTGGCGGTTTAGGGGCAGACGAACCTTCGCCCGCTGTTATCTGCTTTGGTTGAGCCGGTTCGACTGGATGTTCCTCAGTACCCGCTTCCACCTTCGGGGCGATCTCAGCCTTCTTGGATGCATCTCCAGACGACATCTTTATGTTGAAAAGTGAAAGTGACCATCCCATCTGATTTTCTGTTCTATTTATAGACAGAGAGTTGTAAGACTATGAAGCGACACATTCATTTGACGGTTCATCCGTTCATTAAATTCATCTGACGGTTCATCCGTCATTATGTTTACCATCCGACGGTTCACCCGTTCATTTCAATTATCCAACGGTTCACCCGTTCATCACGTTCATTTGACGGTTCATTTGACGGTTCATCCGTTCACACATTCATCCGACGGTTCACCCGTTCACACATCCATCCGACGGTTCACCCGTTCATCTCATCTATCCGACGGTTCATCCGTTCATTTAATTCATTTGACGATCCATACATTCATCCTGTCGATTCATTTCGTTCATTTATTTCGTTCACACATTTTGACGAATCATCTATTTTCGTTCATATCAGCAACTTGTCATCTTTGATTAAGTTGTCTATTGAAATAATGATATTCGATTTGCCACGTCCACATTACCTCTGAGCAGATATAATTGAATATGATTATTTTCCAGAATCAAGAAATATATCATGTCTTGTACCTCTGAATATATTTTCTATCGCTTATTTATATCTGAATAAGATATGCAATAAATAATAGAGCCACAAAAAATGTCTTTTTGTTGATCAAAGATGAAAGACATTACAAAGATACATATTACAAAACAAGAAGATACAGAAAATCTTTCTATTCAGTCGGTGGTGTCATCAAGTAAACCATCTGCTGCTTTAAAGATTTCAGTCGCTTCTCACGGGAGTCCATCACTCGTCTCCTAGCTTCCTCCATTCCAGACTTTTCATTAAAAGTCGGCAAGGTCACTAAGCGGCGAGAGATTTCTGCCTGATGAGTTGTGACATATTCATTTCGTTCCTGAGTCAGAAGGTCCAGTTGCTGAGTGGCAGCTTGGTGCTGTGTGACTTCATCTTCTAGAGTATGCTGAACCAGTTTCAACTCTTCTTGGAGACGGGCAATCTCCTCTTGAAGACGAACAGATTTCGCTTTCAACTCAGTAACTTTCTCCTCCTTCTCTCCAGCAGCAGAGGTGGCTATCTCCATCTAAGAATCATATTCTGAAGCCTTGGCAGTATAAGTGTCTATGAAAGTCTGGAAATTAGCATTCTCAATGGCAACTTCTTGAGACATCCTTTCAAATTCAGCTTGTACTAAGGATTCCACTTCCCCTCGATTAAGATCTTTGTAGATCTTAACCGATGCTTCTAGCTCATCCAGTATGTGCTAAAAAAATAGCTTGAGCTTCATCTCCTTGACCTCGGATGGCATTTATTAAATGAGAAGTTGGGCTTCTAACAGTAGTGAAATCAACAACTTCTTTCTCTAGTACCCTATCTACTAGGGGTCCCAATGCATTGAAGAAAAGATTGCTGAAAGAACTAATGATAAATTGGTTAGTTGCCAAAGCACCAGGGGTAGCAGCTACTCTGTTGATGATGAAGCAACATGTGTCACGCCCCAGAACCAGAATACTGTAGAGCGGGAGCAGACATAGCCAGCTACGTATATGAAATGGAATCCATCTCACTATACGGTCACGGCTGTCTAGATACATGAGGGTTTATCTACAAGCCAACAGTCTCTTAAGGTCATGAACAAGCCTAGTGTCTCAATCACAAGCAAGTAAGTAAATGTTACAAGATGTATGATCATTAAATATACAATAATAAGGCGTCCCAAATATTACATATTCAGCTGATCATGAAGCTAGTCGTTATAAAATGTTAGGACTAGCAAGTGTTTAGTCATACATGATCAACCCTAGGATCTGTCAATCATGTTACAGCCCGTAGGCAGACAGTAAGTAAGTGCAATCGAGCTAAACAGGTGCTCGTCGGCTAAACGCCTCAAAAGAATATTTTTACAATAGAGTGGGAGAGCCAAAAATAACCCACTCGTTGTCAGGGTTCCGTCTAGTGGCCACCATCTGGCTGGAAGGTCGGTAGATCCTCCGGAGCTGCTCCGAAATCTGGCCATACAAAACCAGCTGAGTCAGACCCCAGAAAGAGCAAGTGCCACATAGGAAGCTTCACTTAGGAACTAAAACCAGCAATCAGCACAAGATATAAATAAAAGTAAGAACTGGAAATAAAGAAAATACATCAGGATGATATACGACGAGATAACCATGGAACTATTCAGATAACCAGGTTACAATCCGTAAACCAAACAAGGACCGGGGTTGTAACCCTTCGTCTGAACAGAACTTGGAATTCTCACCATTTATCGGTAAAATAAATACCAACATTCTGGTCATGCAGTAATCTGGAACAAGATCAGGGCAAGACTAGACTGGTTAGACTCCATCCAATCATTTCCCGGCCAAGCAAGAACTACGGCTTGATACTTTAACTAACTAGGGTTGTCACAAGCCTAATTACTAACAAGATGTAGTGAGAATCTTCCACAGCCACAATCCCTGCAGTCCATCCAGGTTACCCGGGTTAAAAGAATTTAGAGTTGAATTCAGGTGGGTACATCGTCCAAGAAACGAATATACCCTTAGGTAGCTTGAAGGGTGCAACACATGACAGTGAGCTGGAAATGTGCCCTACTCCACGGCAGGCTATAAATCCCAAGGCGTGCCCAGGTAACGGGATTGCCTGTAGTTGGGAGATCTCTTTATGACTAATGTATTAATCTAGTTATTAGCCTTAGTCCATTTTAGTAGGTACTCCTGACCGTGGTACTCAGGAGTCCCCTCTTAGACATGATGCAAGACATGACTGGATTATTTGTACAAGCACAATTACCCACGGTATCCAGAATTAATTATACAAGTCATGTCATGTCAGGTAGCCGTCGCAACAGCTTATCAGATATATCATGTCAGGTTACATGTCAAGTGTACTAGTCAGGAGTACGCCACGACGGGCCACTATCCGGTCATGTCAGGTTACTTGTCAAGAGTGCACCACTACGGGTCACTATCAGGTCGTGCTCCATTATCAATTCCAAACATATCAAATGAATTCATGATTTTCAAGTTCAGGATAAAAGGCGTAAGGATATAAAATGGACATAAAAATATATATAATAATAATATACCAAGACAGGGCACAGGACGTCCATGCGGCTCAAGGGGAGCGAGTCCATGCGACTGGGTCAATACAGGTTCATGCGGCTGGGACTGCACGCTCATGCGGCTCAGGGAGCCCAAGGCGCATGCGGCTGGAAAGGCGGGTTCATGCGGACGAAGGGGAGTCAGCTTATGCGGCTGCGAAGGGAGCAATCGCCATGCGGCCGGAGTTCAACAGCATATGCGGCCATGATCAGACGAAGCCTTATGCGGCTGAGCAAGGGCGATACATATGCGGCTGGGTGCGAAGGAACTCATGCGGCTGAAAGCTAGCCGCATGAAGTCCATGCGACTCAAGATAACAGGGGCTCATGCGGCTGAGTCTGAGCAAGGCTATGCGGCTGGATCCGGGTCAAGTCTTATGCGGCCAGCGGGATGAGAAATCTTATGCGGCTCAAAGGCTATGCGGCTCAATTACTTGCCGCATGAAGATTCATGCGGTCAAGTACTCAAGTAAGTCTTATGCGGCTAGGAAGGACTTCCATGCGGCTGAGCTCGAACGAGTCTCATGCGGCTGGAAGGAACACTTGCCGCATGAAATGTTCATGCGGTCAAGTCAAGTACTGTTCTTCTTCTCCAAATTCTGAGAAGAACGCCATGAGAGCCAAGTTCTCAAGCTCTATAACTCCATCATCCGGAGCCCAAATCCGAACTTCCATAGGTCAAAATAGGGCAGAATGAAATGCTCTACAATATGGAACCATCAAAACTCAGAAATAACAAGATTAAGTAGATCAAAACCCAAGAAATCCGAAAATGAAATAAACTTAGATCTACAAGAATCTAGCCATGGAAATTAGAAATGTCAAGTACTAAAGTGTTTTAGAATGCTGTAAGGAAGAGAATGAAGTAATAAAATTGGAGTTCCTCCATGAAGCAAGTTGCACTTGCCTAGACCTCTCTCTTCTCTCTCTGGTAGGTAAGGAAGTAATGGTGGAGAAGATGATAAATGAAGAGAGAGAAAGGAGAAGGGTTAATAAATATGGTGGTGGTAGGTAGGGGGTTCATCCATGGGTTCATCATGAACCAATAGCAAATCCCAAACCGAACCAAGCCAACCCAAACCAAGAATAAACCGAGCCAAGAAGGAAAAGCTAAGCCAGGAATTAAGCAAGAAAATCATGCAATACAAGAATAAATACGTACACGTATTCCAAATACGTAATACGAACCACAGGCATTACAGCATGTGCCTGTGCAGATGGACGTTCTTGCACTTGAATAGAGGGTTCTTTAAACAAGGGAGCTAAAGTAGAACTGGTTGCTCCTCCCGGTTGTTCTTCTGCAAGGACAAATGAACCTATCATTGATTGTTGTTGTCATTAACAATTAATTAAAAAGGATCAAAAGATCAAAGGCAATCTTGCCATGACTTACCCCAGCAACAAGTCTTTCGTCCGTTGGTACAGATTCCAGTCTAGCAGAGGTAGCCTCAGACATTACTGCCTGGCTACTTCCGGCCTCAGAACCACCCGACAGATGTCGGCTGCCGCTAGCGATAACCGTTATCGGTACTATATCAGTACAAGGAGGAACCGGAGATGATTCGATTTCTACATGGGTCAAAAATAGAGATGTCAGCCATTAATCCATAAAAAGAAAATTGATAATTTTATTTAATACCTTTGGGATCAATGGTAGTAGCTTCCACCGGCGCTATTTCCTCACCCACATTCTCTTCAGGACACACATCCACCTCAACATCCTTTTCAGGAGCTAGTGTGTCTTCAACAACTTCAGGAGATTTATGGACATCAATGTCCTCTTCTTGATTCAAAGTATCATCAATAGCCTCTATTGATGTATCTTCAGTGCTCATGCTATCCTCAGGTACTTCCTCGCTGGCAGTAGCAGCGGTGTGATCAACATCATCTTGTAGACCGAAGTCGCAATCATTTAATGCTTCAATCATTAAACGATCCTCCTCTTCGCGGATTGTTCCTAGTGTAACAGGAAGCTAAGTAGTTTCTACCGCCGGTGAAGGAGATCGCAGAGCTTCATGCTCCTCCTCTACAATATCCTTCCTAGGCTCTGTAGCCTCCTCTCTCTGATCAGTCTCGTCCCTCTGTTCTGGACTAGGGGTTTCATGCCTAGGCTCAGAGACAGGAGTAGGAGATGACATAGTGATTCCAGCAGCGGTACTGGCCACCACCGAGGACAGGATTGCCTTCTTTCTTTTTCTAAAAGCCAGCTTCTTTCGATGAAGAGGTCTCTCTGGACTCTCAATATTTATCACATCAACCCGCTGTGGAAGAGAAGTCGGTATGGTCCCTTCTTCTCGGGTCGACTCGGCCAGTTGCCGAGACTGCGACCTGGTAGTAACTTTCTCTGATGGGTCTAAGAGGAGTTTCTTCTTGGCAACCGGAGAGGAAGGCTCATTAATCCTTCTCTTCCTCTCCCTGGCCGGAGACTTAACAACTTTCAAAGAAATTCTTAGTAGTTCATTAACTTCCTCAGGGAAGTTAACTTCCCTTGAGGCTTCCAAGGGATCATCCACTGGTTTATATTGTTCATCATTTCCTGGAGCTAGCATAGCAGTTGCTCCTTTCTTCAAATGCGTCGCCGTCGCGAAGCTATCCACCAGATTGATGTTCTCGGCGAAAGTATTTGCAGCTGTGTAAAACAGTGAATATGTATATAACATTCTAGGGCCATGATCATTCTTGGTTGGCATCGAGAATACTGTCCTTGTGTCTCGAGCGTTGTAATAGGCCCATGCTCTGGCACCATCAATCAGATACCCCTTTCCTTGTAGGCAAGTTATAGCATTGCCTACATGGAACTGGTCGTAACCAAATTGACGAGCGAAGCGGCTTGGCAGATATGGTTCTAGATAACACTCCTCTTCAAATCTATATACCAAGTCGGACAGTCTGATCGTTCTTAGCCAGTCAAATGCTACCCGACCCAACGGCTGCCTCCCAAGGTCAACTAAATTTGCCAACATATGTTCATAACCGGCTGGAGGGGCAACGCAGTAAAAATTCCATCCCTTCCCAAGGTTCAGGGGACGTCTGCAGTCCTTCAGACTAATGTACACCTACTTGCTCCGGAAGAATCTCCGCAGAAAGCTAGACTGCTCCCATGTCGGGGTTCATCAAAGACGGATGGTGCTGAAGCAACCATCCGAATAAATAGGTGTAAGGCAACTCCAATCGAGGGAAGTTCCCCTTCTCACCCTTCCATTTGATCATGGAGTCAATATAAAGACGAAGACCTGCATTCACTCTGCAGGTCATCGCTGATAGCAAATCTATCCGGTAGCCAAAGACTAACCGGACGGCAGCAAAGAGTATGCCGCGGTGGAAGCGGTCCACGGCGCTCGCTCCGGGTACGACGAATCGACGGAGCCAGTATGTCAGGAAACCCGCCAGCTGGGCTTCGCTTGACATGGACCTGTAGTCCATTCTTATAAAGCTCTCAACAAAATCTCCGGTCTTGAGCGAAGGGTATTGATGTTCATCATTAACTTTGATATCCATTTTCTTATTTTCTTCCATCAGTCTTATTACTTCACTGTGGCTGAGGGATTGGAAGAAAGTCGGGTTGCATGTGTCATGATCCTTAGTCTTTTTCTCAATGATATGATTAAGAAAAAAATAAGGCAACCACTTTGATGAATAACAGGTGCCGGAAGAACCACTCTTATAGTACAGGGAGCATATGTTGTAATGGCACAGTAGTTCGTCGAAAACTGCCACCATCTCTGCATTTTCTCGACGTAGTCTATCTAACTCGTCGTTTGTTGGAACATACTCCTCATAAGGGAAGTCTCCTATTGGTAGGCACGAGATGTACTTCATCTCATGGAGGGCTAATCCAATCTCCCCGCAGGGTGCCATGAATGTCCCTGTCCTGAAATTATACCTCTCTGCCAAGGCCAGAAACAGATGAGGGTTTGGGTGGAATCCATACACGGTAGCGTATACCGCATGATATAGTTCGATCTCTTTAAGCTTGTCCTCGAACTGAGCCAATATCCAGTTGGCTATGCAGTTCCACCTTCTGTTGTCTGGGTTCACCAGACCTGTCAGTCGGATGTCCTGATCCAGGTATCTGCCCTCAGCCTTTGCATATTCATTAGCAAAGATTGGTGTCCTCACCGGCAGCAGCAAGGAAGAGTTCTCTGGAGGGATACAGCCTGGCTTCAACCCTCTGAGTAAAGTGCTATGTCGCTCAGAGGAGCTATAGAACATGTCTCTGTTATTTGGTCCTTTCTTGACACAAATCTTTCCTGTCCTTGCCTGCTGGAGGGGAGTAATATCCCAGTCCATCCTCCTGGGGTGGCTTGCATGGGCATAGCGGGCTAGAGGGAGGCATCTGGCAATATTCGGTAATAAGATTAATTTCTCCTTTCTTTGGAAGAGTCTCTGCTCAACACGGGATCTTGGCTGAGAACTCTTGTCAATAGCTTCGCCAAATAAGAACATGGGTTTCTTATGGGTAATGGCGTCAGCAGACTGCAGGGGCTGCCCATTCATCAGACTTAACAAAGTCTCATTGTCCTGAGCTACCAAGATGGCTTGGCGGGAGGATGGCAGAGCATATTGGAGAAAAAACACATGGGACAAATCTTCTTTAAATTCCGGCTCAACAAGGGACCCTGCAAATATTTCATACTCTGGGTCCTCTCTGATGTTAACTGCATCAAACAGAAAAAAACAAAATTTAGTACAAGTAAAATCAAAGATTCTGTCAGCAAATTGTGCAAGCATCAGATTGCACAAGCATCAGATTGCGCAAGCCTCAGATTGCACAACAATAGCTTCTATGCGCAAACTGTCCAGTTGTGCCAACTCATCCACTTGCGCAAACCATCAGATTGCGCTGAATAACGTGCGCAAAGCATCAGTTTGTGCTGGACAGCCTTGCGCAAATCAGTAGATTGCGCTGACTTTTCCCAGCGCGTTCTAACCGATTGCGCAAGAAAATAGTCTTCATAAAAATGAAGACTATTGGGTTTGTGCAACCGAAACCCTAAACAGGGCGGCGCAGTATGACCAAATCTCTAAAAAGAGACAGGTTCGAAGGATCAACAGTGTTAAAGAACCCTAAAAAGGGTCTTTCGATCAGGTTTACTACCTTGCAGTACTGGATGAGCAAATTCATGTCGAGAAGGGCGCGGCGCAGCCCGAGCCGAAGACTCGGCGGGGGCCTTGCCTTTCTCGGCGACGGAGCGCTTTGGAGCCATTGGGATCGACGGAGAAGAAGAAGAGTTGGAAGGAGCTCGAATTTTCTCTCTCAGATGATTGAAAGCAAGTAAAGAATTCAAGAAAGAGAACTGAGAACTATTTATAGTTTTCCAAAATAAACAAACTCCTCAGATTGTGCCGAATAAACAGGGGCTAATTCCTCTGATTGCGCAGACAGGTCATCATATGCGCAACTTGATTTAAAAATCCAAATTCAAAGTATTTCCAAGCATTGACTATTTTTAAACTTCGAAAACTTTGAAAGGGGTCTTGTAGGTCCTAAAAATCAAGTTACACCCATCAAAGAAGTCATGAAAATCAAATTATGCATCCTTCAAGTGAACTGCGCAGAAGACAGATTGCGCACCAACTCGATTGCGCAGGCTGAACTGCGCACTCATCCAAGTGCGCAAGCTGACATGGCCTCGTCATCATTATCTGACAGAGAATCAGATCTTCTGACAACTGACCGCATGGAGAACGAGAAAACTGTTCGTTTATCGTGCAGCACAGCGTTCGAGGACAGCTGTACATGCAGCACAATCTGCCAGACTCTCTGCTGCGCAGTCCATCCCAGCGCAATCCGAAGCCAGCGCAATTCAGTTGGCGCACTCCATCAATACAACTGACAAAGTACATGTAGCCTTCATGCCATCAATAACTCATTACGTGGTAACCGTCTGAACACGATCATGCGCATTTCAATCAAATAATGCCATGTGTCCAATACAGTTGGCCCACGATCAAATAACTGCCAGCGCAGTCTGATGTCTGCGCGGTCCAATGCATGCGCAATCCATCTTGCGCAGTCCAGAATAACTAAAAAGTAGTTATTTCCAGAACTCTATAAATAGAGTTTCAAGTCCTTCCTAGAGGGGATCACACACGCACACAGAGATCAGAATCATCACCATAGATTACGAGTTCTTGCCAAAGTGCTGCTGCAATCTTCAGAGGCTACCGTCTTTAAAGTTCACATTGTCCAAGGGATAAAGCGATCGTCATTCAGATCGGATTCCTATAGTTGTACTTTCCCAGAATTCTTGTAATCTTCTTACAAAGTTTGTTGAAATAAAGATCAACTTTTGTTTTTGCAAACAGGTAATAGTCCCAAGATCATATCATCCCAAGTCATAGTCATCGAAGATCATAACATCCAATAAATGTCCAAGATCGCATCCATCATCCGAATATCCCAATAGTAATCCAACAAGCCGATGATTGTTATGGTAGATTGAGCAAAGTCCCAAATTGGCAAGCACGATTAGAATGATTAACACGATAATGGAAGAGAATGACACAACATTATATCTATAATCCATTTATAGAAATATTTATAATATTAGGAAACTATATTTTGTTTAGTCAAAATATTTAGAAATAATGTTTTAAAAATACTTTAAACATTATTTGATAAAACTACTTTAGGAAAATATTTGATAATAATATTAAAAAATATAACTACCCAAAATATTATTACTATTAATATACTATACATGAACATATTATTTTATACTAGTAATAATTATAGAAAGTAGTATATACATCTATTCCTACATAATAGTAATTACTAAATACAGTATAAATACATTATAAATACATATATAGGCATATACATTTATACACAAAAGCAACTGCTAATGAGCTGGCCCACTTGCCCAGTCCAGCAGCACCTACCCAAAAGAAAAACATTTAAAACAACAAACTATACTAATTCTAAAATCCTAAAGCCCATGGATCGGGCTGAAACCCAATCCTATAGGATTAATCCTAAAGAAAACAGCTTAAACCATACTGGAAGCCCAGCCCATATGCATATTAGGGTTTAAACTCTAAGTCTCTCTTCTATAGGAGAGAGATAATAGTCGACTGACTCAACATTTATAGAACGGAAGAGGAAGGAGAAAAGGAAGAAGAAGAAGAAGAGGCGAGGAGAAGAAGAACGAGGTCGAGCATAAGGCGAATAGAGGCTTACAGTGGGTCGATGAGGTGGAAACTAGCTAATGCACGAGCTTGACGGAGAAACTCTTATGTACTAGGCGACGATGATCTACAGGTCGACGTCGGTCGGGCAGATCCGTTGCAAATCAGAAGGTCGACGGAGATAAGGAACTCGAGACTTCGTCAAAGCTCGGTCGCTGACAGATCTATACAGATCTGACCGAACACTCACTGGTGCTGGTCGAAGTGGTTCGGCGCTGACTCAGATCTATCGAACGGTGGTGGAGGGCTCTGGATCTGATCGACGACAGTCACAGGTGAGGGTTTTTTATTTGGTACTATGGTCGTTGGTGGCCAGTTAGAGAATAGGGTGGTGGTGACGGTGGCGTGCGATGGCTGGTTGGGTCGGGAGGGTCTAGATCTAGGTGGTAGTGGTGATGGTGATGGTGAGTCGGTGTGTGGTGGTTGGAGATCAAAGACGATGGCGGTCGTGCTGTCTAGTAGTGATAGTGGCTGGTGTCAAGTAGGGAGTCATCGGATATCAGTTCAGTGGTGGAGAAGGGGCTGTGGTATGAGTGGCCGGAGTTGCGGTTGGTCTGGTGGTGGTACATCGAGTTGTGTGGTGGAGGAGTCGGGGTAGAGGGGTTATGTTGGTGGCGGTGGTCCCATGAGGCGGTCGGGGCTGGTGGCAGAGTAGCGCGATGATGCTTTGGTTGATGGTGTAAGGATGGTCATGGGGGTCGGTTAGGTTGGAGCAGGGTGGACAATGGAGGAGCTAGGTCGGTAATGCGGCAGGGACTAATGGATGGTGACTGCTAGGTTGATCTGGGTAGTCGGAGATAGAGGAGGCAGCAGTGGCTATGGTGCCCCGTTCCTACATCGTACCCCGTTTCTGTCTACGGGATATGCGAGAAAGGAACACTGTCGCTACTGATTGAGTCAGGACCGATAGATCGAAATCGACTGAATCGGTCAAATAGGAAACGATTGAATTAAGATCCTTTTCTCGTTATGGAAAGGCTTCTTCAGAATCAAGTCCAATATTCAGCGGGTTGCGCCTCAAGGATTGGGTTTGCGGCTGAGTCGGGAGAGACCTCCCGTTGCTCCGGTTTTTCATGCCACACTTGCTTTGGCTTTGGCTTTGTTTTTCGGGAATGCATTTTCGTGAATGTTTTCGATGATTTTCTTGGCTTGCATTTCCGAAGTCGCATTCGTATCGAATTCCTTGAATGATACAGTATTCTAATCAGTTGCTTATGCGATTTCAGGTGATTGCGTAGGTGACGTCAGTGCAGCCAACCAGTCCCTCACCTGAAGCAAAGACTAAGGTGAGTGGTTGACCTTCTTTGCCTCGACCCTTTGTTTTAAAATCAATATGAAACACACAAAAAATGTTGGTCGCCATAGTGTAGAATTAATAAAATTATGGCACGATTCTTCACGTAACACTTGTTATCGAACTGCTTCGCCTGAAAACTGATGCCTACTTTCTTATGCCTTATTTCCTTAGCCTATGCAAACCAAAGGATGAATCGATTAACGTTTATCTTAATGATACGGCTAAAGTGCATAAATGACTAAGATCAAAGAAAGGGACAATTTTATACCTAAAAGAGAAAGTTAAAGGTTCTTGTAAAAAGATAGAATATTTCATGAATCTGCAAAAACGGTCATTGGACAACTTATGCATAAGGTGTAGTTTCCTCGAACGGTTGCCTAGGCCAAGGAACCGATTCGCCCCAGGAGGAATGAGTTATAGCAAGCGCCAGCCTTCAATCGACGTGGGTGATTCGGGAACTTTCGCATAGGACTCGCTATCCGCCGTGAAAGGGTCGTCGTCTAACCCTGCTGTAGTCCATGATGGCTTGATATTGCCAGTGACATTCACACCCTTTCACGGCTTGAATCAATGCACGTGACATGGGATAAAGTTGGATAATTGCTTGCCTCAAAACATGTTAACATACAAATCGATCAGGATGGTTAGAAAGATCACAAAATAGCTAGCTAATATGTTTCATAAAATTGCTTGAACCAAATGCAGAGCTTGGATTTAATTAGCCACTTGCCAGTACATGTGATCGTATTGACCCTCGCTCTTTGCAGGTGATAGGAACCAGGAGAAACGCACCAGCTAGCTAGGCGATGTTTCGTGCTTTTGAAGCTTCGACCGCGCGTCGAAGACCTCGTTGCTGAATTTTGAAGACTCTCTACAAGTCCAAGAAACATGTCTCGGCATCCCCTATCCAGGTGGCTGGAATACTTTTGTTGTAAATGAGGGATATATGTATTGAATGACTATCTCATCGGCACTCCTTTTGTAATCGAGTCATGTTGTAAAGTCCGTACGGCACAATTGTAATAGAGTCTTTAAATGATGTCTATTATCAATAAAATGAAAAGCTTTTTTGTCTCAATGTGTTATTCAATTTGTTTGCACTCACTCTTTTAGATGTTGTGTTTCGGATTATCTTATGACTATGTCTTGTGCGATCGCAAATTAGGTTCGTACGACATCACATCCGGAGGACAACTATCGATTCTACAGAATCGGGGCGTGATAGTGGCGAGAACAGTTACATGGCTGGAATGGGGGGTGAAGAAGGTGAAGGCTGTCGGCGGAACATTCGTCAGAGTATAACGGCATGCGACGGAGGTGGAGTCAGACAGTAGAGAGAGAGAGAGAGTAGATTATTGTTGTAATAAAATATTAGGAGTCCCCAATATTTTAGTAGAAAGAATATATTATTCTCCAAACCTGAATGACACTATTGTAAAATATAATAGATCTAGGGGTGTATAGTAAAGACCACTAACAGCTCTAACTAACTAACGACTAATCACTAACTAATTCTATTAATTAGTAACTAATTCCTAATTAGGATTAAACTAACACTCAATTAAGCTAACTAACCTATTAGTTACTCTCTAGTCCAAACCTATAGGGCCACAATTCAAGCCCAAGACTTGATAGACAATTAGAGTAGCTAGCCTACAATCTAAGCCCAAGACTTGGTAGGCTCACAAATAAATAAATAATTAATAATTTTGAAATAAAATTAAATAATAATAAATACATTAGAAATAAATTCACAAAAATGATTTTATAAATTCCAAAATTTTATGATATTAATTTCCAAAAATAGAATTTTAAATTTTGGAAAAGAATTTCATAACTCAAAAATTAGCTCTAAATTTGAAATAGAAATTCGAAATCTTGGTAGATAAAAGTCTACCCACCTTAAAAAAATTCGTCGTCGAAAATTAATAATTAATTTAACATGATCAGTAGAATAAAAATCCAAATTCAATCAAAGCTAGTACTAAAATCGAAGTACAAAAATTAATATAACTAAAATCACTTGGGCATGATCAGATACATAAATGATTCGATGTGGCATGACTAAGATAATCAAATATGGTTATCAACAAAATCAGTTACGCACGATCAAACCAATTTGACATGATAAAGATTATTATCGAAACATGTTTAAAACAATTTAGGCACAATCAAACATGGCATGATTTAGGCACGATCAAGAATGGAATCGAAATCAAAATCATATAAGCACGATGAAGAAATAAATTTCTTAGGCACGATAATGAATTAAATTCGTCTAGATCAAAATTATTAGTTATGATCAAATTATAATCTAAGCATAGAAGGTTAATGTACGATTAACTCAAGGTCAAAGTCATATGGACGTGATTAAAGATCAAAATTTAAGCACAATTTAAGAACAAAATCAATGTACGAAAATCAAAGTCACTTGGTCATGTAAAGTCATATAGGCATGACTAATAGTTGGCATGTTCAAGAATAAAATCATGTCTAAGATAGAATCTAGTCAGATAGAACATTGAAATGATTAAGTATAGAATATGGAATTAGGTACGATTATAATTAAATCATATTTGTGTGATCGAAAAATGGAACGGGGGCACGATTAGGAGTGAAATCATAGTATAGCCACGATCAAATAAAACAAAAATTTAGTTACAGTCAGTAGAATCTAAATCACAAGGATATGACTAAAATTAAAATTTGGCACGATTTGAAATGAATCTTGTCAAAAATAAATTTAGATGTGATTAAGAATATAATCAAAGGTGTATAGCCACGATCACAATGGAATTAGTTTTACTAATAATGAATTCAAAGAGTGATTCCAAGAATAGGAAAATCAGATATCTATTATACGAAAAAGTTAAGTAATGATTGCAAGCTACGATATCCATGAGAATTAAACTTTTTTTACAACTAATATAAGGTATTCCTGACCATTATTCCAATGATACTACTTTTCAATCATATTCTTGTTTGCAGGGTGTTAGTTTGTTCAACAACAGACTTCTCATCAACCATCTTAAACTCTAAGCACCTATCTACGATGTAAACCTCAGAACCTGCTCCTTCATTAGAGTATTTCTTATTAAGGGCTTCCCAAAGATATCTAGAAGTGGTAGTCGTGGAGTAGATATCATACAGCGTGTCAGACATGCAACTAAGGATTTTCTCGTGATAAATAAAGTCTGTCTAATTGTATGATTCTAATTGAATGGTTCTAGTAGGTTCGTGTAAATCAGGCAGGGTGTCAGGTTCTTTGAGAACCTTAGACAGTTTTAGGCAGGTCAACCAGTAGGTTATCCTGCACTGCCACCGTTTGTAATTCTGACCATCAAACTTCTTCGGTTTGGAAGAGTTATGAATGTTGGTTGAGAATTATTCTACTGTGGAATTCATAGAGCGTGCGAAGGAATTTTAGCAAACATAATGTAGACAGAAGCTACAAAAGAAAATTTTTATTCTTAGATTGTTTGAAAAACTTGAACAGAATCTCTAAGCATGCAAATCAGAAGATGTAAATCTAAGAATAGGAATTAAAGAGTTTAGGATTCGAGGCACGTTACAACGCTGTCCTTAGAATAAAATTTTGCCCCCACAATCGTGCAACAGGTTCCAGGCGATCTATCCCCGAGATACAATGATTCCTTCGATCCACAGCACCGTGCACCCGGTAGTGAATCACTCGAATGATCACAAACTTGCCCAGAGAAGGAGATGGACGGTGGAGAAGAGAAATGTTATGGTTGCGATTTTTTTCTTCTACGCGAACATAGTTTCAAACGAGAGAGAGAGAGAAGATTTTTTGTATCTGAGAAACAGATCAACTGATTTATTTTTTAAAATCAAATCTCTCTGAACGTGGCCAGAATTATCTTCGCGATCCACAAATCTCGTAACGTGATTACGTGGTAACAGGTATATGGAAGACCAGGCAACCGAACCAAAAAATAAATCAAATAAAAATTAACATGAGATAAAAAATTACCTTTATACCCTTGGTCCGGTCTGCGATGTGCAAGCGTGCAAAGTGCTAAGTGCGCGACAAATAAATACGTCAAAAATGTGCATTAAATTGCACACCCGCTCGCGGTTTGGATGGGATGTAGCCCATCCCCTACAAAATCTACTTACCCACTAAGGAGGGGAAAGCCTTATATGGAAAGGAGAACTTTTCCTCCTTTCCCATGTGGGACTAAAAAATATGATGCCTTTTTGAATCATATTGTTGTTGCTTCACAAGCAACAAAATCCAACAAAAACACCAACAATCCCCCATATGATTCAAAAAGGTACAAAAAGGATATAGATCGATAGAATAATAGAAAAGAGGATAAGATATGGGCAGTTACACTATGTATCAATGGAAGGTGTCTTTCGGACTTGAACCCCCACCTAGTGTTGTACATTTCATCTATATAGACCCAAAGTGACTTAAGTCTTGAACTTAGGATCTTATTTGTACAGACTCAACATACACACAAATAGTTCTATTGTACATGTTTCACATAATTAGTGCATGATTTCAAGTATTGTTCAGTTTACTTGTTATTTACTGCCTTTGTTATTTTATGTACCATTTTATCTTGTCGTTTAGTACGGTTGAGTTACATTGTACTTTTCTCTTTTCCTTACTGGATCGTTGATATGTACAGTGATGGTGAACGTGACTACCCCACACTCTATGGACCGCATGAGGACCCGATATTGGAGACCACTCCGGAGACTATCCAGAACCAAGAGAACTTCTACGAGGGGATTTAGATTGTGTAGCTTTTGATATTAATAAAAACTTGAAGATTGCATAGTGTTGCCTTTATCACCCATCGGATTTGTTTTCGGATCTCTCTTTTAAAAGGACATATAATAAAAGACATAGTGGATGTTGTGATTGTTAACATATTACATGAATAGAGCTGCAATGAGAGATTGATACTCTCCAATTTGATGATTCCTAAGGTTGAAACGGCTGACTACCGCTGCTCACACCAGCGTAGGTCGGATGTAGCTTGATTCGTACCTGATTATTCGAGAGCGGTTGTGACAAGAACTCATAGTTTACTCCATAGATGGGAGATACAAGCGACATAGTATGAAAAATATGTCTCGACAAGTTCAATCCCTGAATGACTGTAAGTTTAAATTTTATTTCTTATTTTTATTTAAGTTTACAATTGTGTGTTGATAACATTTGGTTTAAATTGTGCAGGGTTAGGTGATATTGCTTACAGATGTTGGAGGGGAGCACCAAGTGTATGGAACAGAGTCTATAAATTTGATGAGTTGGGTTCCTTAATAGAACCGTAGATGACTGTTGTATGCGTGGATTAGAACAGAACCTTATACAATTTGTAAGCCTTTATTTATCATTTGAGTATATTTTGTTTGAGTCAATTAATTTGAACAATTTTTAAATTTTGAGCATACATAAATTGATCAAGTAATTAACAGCAGAGATATTGTAGTGAGCGTTGATCTTTTGTGATGGATTGGGGATGTTAAGGATCAGGTTATTATGTATGGACCTGTGCCCCATTTGCCTCATATATACCAACAGATTATCCAGACGATAATGTTAGTCAGAGATGGATCCGTAGGCCCATTGCTCAACATGTTGGAGAGGGAGTATCTCACTAGGCTGGAGAGGGGGCATCTCATTAGGCTGGAGATGGGACATCTTATCAGGATGGAGAAGGGAAATCTCATCGGGCTGGAGAGGGGTCATCTCATCTGGCTGGAGAGGGGACTTCATAGCATATTGGCGGGAGGAGCTCCCAAACCACTCCTACAGATTGGTCTAGGGATATGGAGAAGTATATATAGTTGTTGTCGACTCCATCAGCTCCTATGCCGACTTAAGAGACCTAGCAGATGTAGACTTCCATGCCAACTCAGTGGCCCGATAGTTTAGATTCAGATCCAGACCCGAAGAAGTATACATAATGTTTTGTCTTTTTATGCTTGCGATAGTTTTTAACATTCTCGGACAAAAACTGTATGTCTAGGTTTTGAGCGTTTTGTATGTTCTTCTCTTTAAGCGATATAATCTTTGCTCTAATGCCGTCAGGTAGTGTTGTTATTGGTTTATCACGTTGATTCTTAACCCAGATATTGAAACATTCTGCAAGATTAGAAGTGTTAATATCTAATCGAGGACGAGGAGAATAAGCAGCTGTCCAATGTCAAAAACTACGATTTTGATCATTCACTCCAACAAGCCAATTAAACATTTCCATATTTTTGGCTTTAATTATTTCAAACCAATAATCAGCGTCTCTTTGTTGTACGATCTAGCAAGAGAGTCTAGCAAATGATGTAATTTCTTAACCTTGGTAACTGATTTCAAATTTTATTTAAAATGTTGAATACAAAAAAAGGTGATTCTAGAAAAATAATACATATAGTATTTATCCATCCCTTTTGTTTATCAGATATAAATGAAATTATACTATAATCATCAAAATAGTTTTCAAAAAAAATTCTTGAAAGTTTTAAAACTCATGTCCAGGAATCTATTTTTTCACATTCAACAACCACATAAGCAATTGGATATAGTTGATAGTTCAGATAGTGAGCACAAGTAAAAAATAAAATACCTTGATATCTAGATGAAAGAAAATTAGCATCAGTACTAATAACCGGTAAGTAACCCCCAGAAGATCATCAATACATGCCTTGAAACAAATACAAATTCTTTCAAAGCTATTATTTTTAGTAGTCTTTAGAAACACTCCTCTACTTGGTTTTGACTCGATTCTAAAACATACTAAAGACTAGCATATGTATAAGCATAACTACCATTTATTTTAACTAATGTCATCTTTATGGCTCTCCAAGCTTTGGCATAAAAAAATTGTATTCGATGTTCTCTATGTATATTCTTCACAACTTGTGATGGACTGTAGGACTGATTATCCCTAATTATATCAATAATCTTATTTTTAATCCACTTAGCAGTAGCTAATGGATAAGATCATGTTCTAAGTCCATTTAAACAAGAATGTCAACTTTCTAATGTACTAATGACAAATATTTCTCCTCTACCAATGGATTTAGCATATACTGTCCAATTACAAGATGGTTGATCACAAGTAATATAATTATGTTAGAATTGTTCATACAACTGGTTGAACAGGTAAAATTATGTTTAATTGCTATATTACTTGTAAAAGTTCTAAATTTAGAACGACTAGCAAACGATTGTCCGGCAAATAATTCATTAGTGGTAGCATTAATGACATCATTATCAAACACATCATCTAATTTTTTAATTAAATCATCACTATTTTCAATAGTTTGAAAATCCTCATTACTAGCTACATCTAATGTATGTTCTTCTTCATGAGTTGGAAGTTACAGAGAAGAAGTAGCACTCGCTTGATAATTAGAAACACGTTGACTAGAAAAAAAATCATCTTGGTGCTACTTGAGTAACAAAAATACTTATAAATGATGATTGTAAATTAACTTCAAAAACAAAATTTCATGCTTGTTCACAATATAATAACAAAGAATGAGAAACATAAACTTGTCTTAATATAAATCCATATCGAATAGAAAAACTTTCATAATCAGATTGCATAAATTATCTAATGTAATACTACGATCGGTTATAAAAATTTGGGTAAAACCTTCTTCGTAGGAATAGCCTATTTATTGGACCTCAATGTGAGCACAATATTCTTAGACTTTGATCCATAGAGAAAGAATGTAGAGCTTCTAAATTGGAGAATTTGTGAATGGAGAGCTTCTAAATAGAGAAATTGTGAAGAAGAATAAAAAGTTTGAAGTAAGAATGAAAGTCTCTAACACTACCAAAATACGCTCATTTAGCGACGGCTTTTTAGCGATGGAATTTTTCCATCGGTATTAGCGACCGTTTCGTGGCCGCTCAGCGACGGATTACCGACTACACGCCTTTGCCATTTTTATTTTAATTTTAGGGGGATGAAAGGTCGCACATCCGTCGCTAGACTGTCGGTGATATAGCGACGGATTTACCGTCGTCGCTACACAGTCGATTATTTGGCGGGAATTGTGTAGAGAATTGGCGGGACATATCGTCGACGACTTAGCGACGGATATTCAGTCGGCACTTATCAAAATAGGCGACTGCTGGGCGACTGGTTTTCACCAGTCGCTAGTCCGTCGCTAAATATACGTACCAGACTTTAAATGAAACGGCGGGAGGAACTTTTTGCATTCCCCCCAAATTCACTCTCTCCTCTCTCTCTCTCTCTCTCTCTCTCTCTCTCTCGCCGGTGTCGGCTTCGGTGATCGGCGTCGGTGTCGTCGTCGGCGTCCTCTTCTCTCTCTCTCCCGAAGGTAACCCTCTCTCTCTCTCTCTCTCTCTCTCTCTCTCTCTCTCGTGGTGTCGTATAGGGCTGGGCGGCACGCTTGGGGCTGGGCCGTCCGGGGCTTGGCGGCTGGCTTGGGTCGGGGGCTGGGCGGTGGGCTTGGGGCGGCGGCGTCGGGGGCTGGGTGGCGGGCTTGGGGCTGGGGCGTCGGGGGCTGGGCGGCTGGCTTGGGTCGGGGTCTGGACGGTGGGCTTGGGGCGGGGGCGTCGGGGTCTGGGAGGCGGGCTTGGGGTTGGGGCGTCGGGGGCTGGACGGGGGCGTCGGGGTCTGGGAGGCGGGCTTGGGGTTGGGGCGTCGGGGGCTGGGCGGCTGGCTTGGGTCGGGGTCTTGGCGGTGGGCTTGGGGCGGGGGCGTCGGGGTCTGGGAGGCGGGCTTGGGGTTGGGGCGTCGGGGACTGGGCGGCTTGCTTGGGTCGGGGTCTGGGCGGTGGGCTTGGGGCGGGGGCGTCGGGGTCTGGGAGGCGGGCTTGGGGTTGGGGCGTCGGGGGCTGGACGGCTGGCTTGGGTCGGGGGCTGGGCGGTAGGCTTGGGGCGACGGCGTCGGGGGCTGGGCGGCTGGCTTAGGGCGGTGGCGTCAGGGGCTGGACGGCTGGCTTGGGTCGGGGGCTGGACGGTGGGCTTGGGGCGGCGGCGTCGAGGGATGGGCGGCTGGCTTGGGGCGTGTGCGTCGGGACTATTTGCAACCGACGCACACCCATAAGCACTCTTCATATATATATGCAACCGAACTACTGGACGGCGGGCTTGGGGCGGCGGGCTTTGGTCGGGGGCGGCGGGTGGCTTTGCTTCTCAAATTCATCTGAGTTTATATATTGGCTAAATAATGTGTTATCCATATTGGGTGTTCCATTAGTTTGGTGGTGTTTGGATTAGTAAATGTGAATATATATGGGGTTTGGATTCATGGTGTATATGTTCACTGTCTCAAGGACAGTGCGAGTTCTATCAGTTGTGTGCTTCTGTATAGATGTATATATCTATACATCTAGCTGTGATATACATATGTGTATGTGACAATCTCAGTTAGCGACGGACTAGTTACCGGTTAGCGACGGATATTTCCAGCTCCATTAATTGCATTAATCTACGGTACGACATGGTGATCATGACATAGTCCCTGCAGCCATTCGACTGGCGAGGCAGAAACTATGTTGCCGTAGATAAAGTTGCCTGTCCTCCGACCCTCATCCCTCGGCAATGATGATACGACAACCTATCACTATATCTTATATAGTAGTAGATGATGTCTTAGTATTACATTAGTGAGTTCATCTTGATTCTGTTACGTATGTCCTTCAGATACTAGATACGATAAGGTTAACATATACTACACGATATGTATACAGAATATAGATGATTCACACTAATGTATGCTAGAATGAATCTTGGGTTGTGTTCTGAGCCATCCGTTCTCACACTTAAAACACATAGGAATTAGTAGTGTGAGAGCGCCGGAGAGAGTGAGAGCGCCGGAGGGGGGGAGGAGAGAGAGAGAGTAAAATGGTACGACATGGTGAAGTAGTATTGTATTTTGGCTCCAGTTCCAGCTCCATTTGATCTACGGTACGACATGGTGATCAGGACATAGTACCTGCAGCCATTCGACTGGCGAGGCAGAAACTATGTAGCCGTAGATAAAGTTGACTGTCTTCCGACCCTCATCCCTCGGCAATGATGATACGACAACCTATCACTATATCTTATATAGTAGTAGATGATGTCTTAGTATTACATTATGTGATTTCATCTTGATTCTGTTACATTCTTCAGATACTAGATACGATAAGAACATATACTACACCATATGTACAGAACATAGATGATTTACACTAATGTATGCTTGAATGAATCTTGGGTTGTCTTCTGAGCCATCCGTTCTCACACTTGGCAAAAAATCGAATTTTTTATACTTTACCGGCTTTCGAAAATGTACTCAAATTATATGATGGTTCCTTTAGTTAGCTTGCTTATGTTACAATTATATTATTTGTGACTATCGATCTTACCAGATGGCACCCATGACCCGAGGAGCGGCACGTCGTTTGAGGAAAACAGTGAATGCTGAGGTGGCTCCTCCTACAGTTAAGGAGGAAGTGGCACCGGTTGCTAGGAAGACCGGGAGTTCTATTCATCCAGCACCGGTAGCTAGTGAGACCGAGAGGACTCTTCATGCAGTCCTTGCAAGGGACGACAGCTCTCCTCGCGCCAAAAATCTCGCTTTTTCGAGGTGGTTGCGTGAACGTATCACTGAGCGTTTGCGTGAGCAGCATGGTTCTCATTAGCTATTAGTACTTATTTGTATTGGAGTATTTGTATTGGGTTGTTTTTGTATTAGACTATTTGTATTGGACTACATATTTAGTTGTTTTTGTATTAGACTATTTGTACTGTCCTCTGACCCTCATCCCTCGACAATGATGATACGACAACCAACAAGAGAGAATACTCTGAGAGATCCATCTGAGTATGACGTATACTCTGAGAGATCACATTTACAAGAATGATATCAGTAGTGGAATTGAGTGCTGGAGGAGATATTATCAGAGTATACGTCCTACTCAGATGGGTCTCTCACCGTTATTAATTTTTTCTGACGGCATGGTGGATGTGCTCCCTCAACAGATTCTTGTTCCGAGCCAAAACTTTGCCCCGGAGCTCAAGTGGACATCCTTGGTGTAGAGCTCGAGTGAGAGGTTCCTGACAGCATGGTGGTCTCCTTTGTCAAAGTATCCGTGCTCATCCCATATTGGTTGTAGATGATGTCTTAGTATTACATTAGTGAGTTCATCTTGATTCTGTTACGTTCTTCAGATACTAGATACGATAAGAACATATACTACACCATATGTACAGAACATAGATGATTCACACTAATGTATGCTAGAATGAATTTTGGGTTGTGTTCTGAGCCATTCGTTCCCATACTTGGCAATTAAGCATGTGAAATAGAACTGATTATGTTTAGTTTGTCTTACGATACAGATTTTCACATCCAAATTGAAATGGATGGTTACTTCGTTGTTCGTACATGGATGTACTAGCGGATCAACCTCCTGGACCGTAGGTACTTATAAGTATTGACCGTATCGGATTAGTATCGATCTATCGTTTTGGTATGGACCGTATCGGTTGGTATTGGTCTTAGCGAATTGGTATCGTCCTATCCGATATGTATCGGCCGTATAGCTAGGATTCATATTGGCCTTATCGATTTGGTATCGGTCATATCCGATAGGTATCGGCCGTGTTGGATTATTATATACCATTTCGGATTAGTATCGTGGAAGGTTTAGTAACAACTGTACTTGGATTTCTCTCTTCTAGAGCTAGATTACCATTGCAAGAGAGTCACGAGAGCATAGATGGCCAGTTACAGAACATACATACTTCCTTTTCAATCTTGCTTTTCCTGATGGAAAAGGAAGTATGTATGTTACTGTAACTGGCCAATCACGATCTGGTGATTCTCTTGCAATGGTATTCTAGTTCGAGAAGAGAGAAATCCAAGTACAGTTGTTACTAAACCTTCCACGATACTAATCCGAAATAGTCTATACTAATCCAACACGGCCGATACCTATCGGATATGACCGATACCAAATCGATAAGACCAATATGAATCCTAGCTATTTGGCCGATACGTATACATATCGGATATAGGATGATACCAATTTGTTAAGGCCAATACCAATATGATACGTCCTATACCAAACCGATAGACCGATACTAATCTGATACACTAGATACTAAGTACAGCTGTCCTATACCAGCGGATCCACAAATTACTGCACGATAGGCCCAACGACTCCAGTTACATCCGGTTATTGGTGAGTACATAATTACATAGTAATTCTGTTAGTCTTGTGATACAAATTTTTACTCTCTCATGCTACCAACGTCACAACTTTTCCAGTGCTGCTCCCTCTAATGATGATGAACGCAAAAAACCAACGTCACAACTTTTATAACTTGAGTAAATTTTTTTACCCTATATGAAAATTTCTGTTGTCAGAAAGATGGCTCCTAGGACTCGTCGAGGTGGTGCTGCTAGTCGAGGAAGGGGTCGAGGCAAGAAACCCTTGGAGGTCGACACGGAGGAAGTCTCCGTCGTCAAACAAGAGCCGGTGACTGTTAAGGAGAAGATGTTACCAAAGGTCGAGGTCAAGGAAGAACCGATGACCATCAGGGAAGAGATTGCTCCCAAGCTTGAAGCTAAGGAGGAGCCACCGTCAGAGAGTAGTAGCATCGGGACCGACCCTCCTGTCCCTACAGAAGACCTCAACCAGATTGAGCCTTCGTATGCAAAGTGGCTGATAGAATGGTACATGCCTCAACGCAACTATCATCCCTGGCTGTGAGAATTCATCGTCTGACTTGTGGTCTTTGTTGAGGCCAAAGTCGATTTTCCTATGTGTTTTGAAATATTTGTGAAAATTTTGGAATATTTGTGCTATGATCGGTCGCCAGGATTGGATATTAGGTTACTGTAACTGGCCAACTCTTTCCTATGTGTTTTGGAATATTTGTGAAAAATTTGGAATATTTGTGCAATGATCGAATTATAACGATGGATATTAGGTTACTCTTCCGGATAATTGATGTCTATTTTATATTAATTTGGTTTGGTCTATATGATTCTTGGATAATTGGTGTGCATTAAATTCATATGTGCATATTTGGTCTATGTGATTCTTGGATAATTGGTGTGCATTATATATTGGTTTGGTTTATGCAAATTTTTGCGAACAGGGAAAGCGCTGTAATTTTTTTTCAAAATATTCTCAGTTAGCGACGGACTTGTGACCGTTTTGCGACGGTCACCACCAGTTTCCGACTACTTTTCGACGGTTATTCCGTCGCTAACTGGATATTTGGAAATGTTCCCAGGTAGCGACGGATGGTCGACGGATTATCCGTCGGCATGGTATATTGTTCGACGGAATCGCGACGACCTATCCGTCGCCCGTTTTCTGGAAATAACAAGAATTTCCAGAACAAGATCGACGGTTATTCCGTCGCTATTCCGTCGATATATGTCGACGGAATAGCGACTACTTATCCGTCGCCATGTTGCTGGAAATGACATGAATTTCCAGAAGCTGATCGACGAATTTTTCGTCAGAAAACCGTCGCTAATGCGTCATTTGTTATCGAAGGTGTCGACGGATTAGCGACGGAACGATACGATCTGATACGCTATTACGATGGGTTACCGACGGAATTTTACGTCGCTATTGCCTACACATTTCAGTACTTAATAGTTAAAATGGACGAAAGTCCGTCGGAAATGTGTCGCTAATGCTTCGTATTGTGACGTCGACAATCCGTCGCTATTCAGTCATGTGACGACAACTTAGCGACGGAACGTTATTAGCGACGAGCTGATTGCCGACAGATTTTTTTGGCCAAAATCCGTCGGTTATCGGTCGTTAATAGTAATTACCATCGGTTTAGCGACGGATGTGGCCGTCGCTAAAACGATAAATTTTGGTAGTGTAACATCTATCATTTATATAGATTCACTCTCCAACAGCTAGAAATACGACCATTGGCAAATATGACTATTAACAGCTGAAAAAAAATCAAAAAAAAATTGTTGGTCGCTATTGCTAATGGAGCCAAAATTAAATGAATGTTGGGCGCCATCAATGATGGCGCCAAGAATAACGAAAAAAATGTTCGGTGCCATTGCTAATAGAGTCAAACTTAAAGAAAAATTGGGGCTACATCAGCAATGGAGCCAAACTTAAAAAGAATTCGGACACCATCAACGATGGCGCCAAACCCAATATTTTTCTCGACACCATTAGTATTGGCGACCCATTCCGTATTGTGCAAATTCCAGAAGAAGTTTCCTCTTCTGTGTAAATATAGCAAAATTCCCCCTCTGAAGGAAATTGTCTGATTTAATTTGTTTTCAAACAAATTATCTTAAGTGCCTGCAAAACACTTAGAGTCTGTTTGGTTCACAGAACTGCCCAATGGAAGTGCCAAAATTTTGAAACTCCTCGTTAGGTTCTTCAATTCGACTGTTTGGTTAGTTTTGGAGGTGAAGGCCGAAACTGGGTTGATTGGACATGCTGAGTTCCTGTCCCCGTAACTCTCCGCTAGTTCTTCATTTTTGACTTCTATAAAAAATTAATAGAAGTAGGCAGAAGTGGGGGACTCGCCGTAGTCTAGCTCCATGAGCGCTGGGACCTCTCGACCAGTGGCAAGCTCCGTCGTTCCCTCTAAGACGTGCACCATAAATTCTTGTGCTCCTCCACAAGCGAGGTCAAGATCAGTCGAGCTTTGGGACCTCTGCGCCAGAACTCCTCACACTCCTCGACAAGCAGGCGAAACCCTGTCAAGATCCGACGAGCTCCGCGATCTCCATGCTGGAACCCCCATCGACCTCCGAGACCTACGCAACCTCTGTGAGAGTCGACACATGTTACGACCCGCACCCGGAAGTTCGGGCACGAATACGTAAAAATACGTCCAGCCAACGCCGTAGAGTCGACGGCATTATGCTATCTAAACTTCAAGTATATCCAAATTCCAAATCTAGCAATATAACATAGATCATAATAACCAAAATCTAACTTAATCACAAGTACTAGTAGGTAAATATAAAATGGAAAGATAAGTCCATAGAGTACAAGTCTGTAGTCAAGTATAGTAATTCTATGAAACAGTACAACTCATCAAATGTTCTGATAATAGAAATCTAAATAACAGAAAGTAAAGGCGAAGCTAAGCTAAGCATCCTCCAGTGACACATCGGCTATACCATCTTCTACATCCTCAGCTAAGCCATGATCTACCTCAGGTGTGTCATAATTGGTAAGGCACCAGTTCTCTAAGTCATCGCCTAAAAATATTTACACAGTTAGGATGGGAGCAAGTATAATACATGTTATATTATTCATAACATAATACAAACTATATAGCATGAAGTAGAGTAAGGAGTCAAAGGGAATAAACTATAATCACAATCTGACATGTAAGAAGGAAATCATCATGGCATGGAATCAAGACATGTGACATAGCAATATGAAATGCATAAGTCATCAATACACAAAGTGTATTTGAATTACCACGTTCTATATGTGATCGGCTGAGGGATCTACTTGGTACGGCTCAATCATACGTGAGTGTATGATTAGCTATTATGCACTGTATTCACAATGTACGGGGTTTTGATCACATACATACTAAGGTAATTCGTGTCAAATAGTAATCATGGATTCTAATCACAATAGTAAGCATGAAATAGATAAACACGAAAACACGGTAAACAAGGAATACTGTATTCATGAAGTAGAATCCTTAAACACTAAACTCGTATAAAAATTGTGACAGTAATCATGGAATGTGCACTAAATCATGTATAAAATAACTATCAGAAAATGAAAGCGATCATTGTAAGTACTTACCTTGGGTATCTGAAGTCGACGAGCGAGACACGAACGTGTCGACATGGAAAGTATCACCGTCTAAAGTTTGGTAATAGTCCAAGATTATATCATCCCAAGTCATATTCATCAAAGGTCACAACATCCAATAAATGTCCAAGATCGCATCCATCATCCGAATATCCCAATAGTAATCCAACAAGCCGATGACTGTTATGGTAGATTGAGCAAAGTCACAAATTAGAAAGCATGATTAGAATGATTAACACGATAATGGAAGAGAATGACACAACATAATATCTATAATTCATTTATAAAAATATTTATAATATTAGGAAACTATATTTTGTTTAGTCAAAATATTTAGAAATAATATTTTGAAAATACTTTAAACGTTATTTGATAAAACTACTTTAGGAAAAATATTTGATAATAATATTAAATAATATAACTACCCAAAATATTATTACTATTAATATACTATACATGGACATATTATTTTATACTAGTAATAATTATAGAAAGTAGTATATACATCTATTCCTACATAATAGTAATTACTAAATACAGTGTAAATACATTATAAATACATATATAGGCATATACATTTATACACAAAAGCAATTGCTAATGAGCTGGCCTACTAGCCCAGCCCAGCAGCATCTACCCAAAAAAATTAAAATCAACAAACTATACTAATTCTAAAATCCTAAAGCCCATGGATCGGGCTGAAACCCAAGCCCATAGGATTAATCCTAAATAAAACAACTTAAACCATACTGGAAGCCCAGCCCATATGCACATTAGGGTTTAAACTCTAAGTCTCTCTCCTATAGGAGAGAGACAATAGTCGACTGACTCAAAATTTAAAGAACAGAAGAGGAAGGAGAAAAGGAAGAAGAAGAACAAGGTCGAGCACAAGGCGAATGGAGGCTTACAGTGGGTCGATGAGGTGGAAACTAGCTAATGCATGAGCTTGACGGAGAAACTCTTTTGTACTAGGCGACGATGATCTACAGGTCGACGTCGGTCGGGCATATCCGTTGCAAATCTGAAGGTCGTCGGAGATAAGGAACTCAAGACTTCGCCGAAGCTCGGTCAGTGACAGATCTACACAGATCTGACCGAACACTCACTGGTACGGGTCGAAGTGGTTCGGCGCTGACTCAGATCTATCGAACGACGGCAGAAGGATCTGGATCTGATCGACGACAGTCTCAGGTGAGGGTTTTTTGATTTGGTAATATGGTCGTTGGTAGCCAGTTAGAGAATAGGGTGGTGGTGACGGTGGCCTGCGGTGGCTGGTTGGGTCGGGAGGGTCTAGATCTAGGTGGTAGTAGTGATGGGGATGGTGAGTCGGTGTATGGTGGTTGGAGATCAAAGACGATGGCGATCGTGCTGTCTTGTAGTGGTAGTGGTTGGTGTCAAGTAGGGAGTCGTCGGACGTCAGTTCAGTGGTGGAGATGGAGATGTGGTATGAGTGGCCGGAGTTGCGGTTGGTCTGGTGGTGGTGCATCGAGCTGTGTGGTAGAGGAGTCATGGTGGAGGGGTTCTGTTGGTGGCGGTGGTCCCATGAGACAGTCGGGGCTGGTGGCAGAGCAGCGCGATACTGCTGTGATTGTTGGTATAAGGGTGGTCATGGGGGTCGGTTAGGTTGGAGCAGGGTGGACAATGGAGGAGCTAGGTCGGTATGGTGGTAGGGACTAGTGGTTGGTGACTGCTAGGTTGATCTGGGGTAGTCGGGAATAGAGGAGGCAGCAGTGGTTGTGGTGTCTCGTCCCTACATCGTGCCCCATTTCTGTCTACGGGATGCGCGAGAAAGGAATAATGTCGCTACTGATTGAGACGGGATCGATAGATCGAAATCGACTGAATCGGTCAAATGGGAACGATTGAATTAAGATCCTTTTCTCGTTATGGAAAGGCTTCTTCGGTATCAAGTCCCATATTCAGCGGGTTGCGTCTCAAGGATTAGGTCTGCGGCTGAGTCAGGAGAGACCTCCCGTTGCTCTGGTTTTTTATGTCGTACTTGCTTTGGCTTTGGCTTTGGTTTTCGGAAATGCGTTTTCGTAAATATTTTTGATGATTTTTATGGCTTGCGTTTTCGAAGTCGCATTCGTATCGAATTTCTTGAATAATATAGTGTTCTAATCAGTTGCTTATACGATTTCAGGTGATTGCGTAGGCGACGTCAGCGCAGCCAACCAGTCCCTCACCTGAAGCAAAGACTAAGGTGAGTGGCTGACCTTCTTCGCCTCTACCTCTGTTTCAAAATCAATATGAAACACAAAAGAAATGTTGGTCGCCATAGTGTAGAATTAATAAAATCATGGCACGATTCTTCACGTAACACTTGCTATCGAACTGCTTTACCTGAAAACTGATGCCTACTTTCTCATGTCTTATTTACTTAGCCTATGCAAACCAAAGGATGAATCGATTAATATTTATCGCAACGATACGGCTGAAGTGCATAAATGACTAAGATCAAAGAAAGGGACAGTTTCACACGTAAAAGAGAAAGTCAAAGGTTCTAGTAAAAAGATAGAATATTTCATGAATATGCAAAAATAGTTATTAGACAACTTATGCATAAGGTGTAGTTTCCTCGAACGGTTGCCTAGGCCAAGGAACCGATTCGACCCAGGGGGAACGAGTTGTAGCAAGCGCCAGCCTTCAATCGGTGTGGGTGATTCGAAAACTTTCGCATAGGACTCGCTATCCGTCGCGAAAGGGTCGCCATCTAACCCAGCTATAGTCCATGATGGCTTGACATTGCTAGTGACCTTCACACCCTTTCACGGCTTGAATCAATGCACGTGACACAGGATAAAGTTGGATAATTGCTTGCCTCAAAACATGTTAACATGCAAATCGATCAGGATGGTTAGAAAGATCACAAAATAACTAGCTAATATGTTTTATAAAATTACTTCAACCAAATGCAGAGGTTGAATTTAATTAGCCACTTGCCAGTACATGTGATCGTACTGACCCTCGCTCTTTACAGGTGACAGGAACCAGGAGGAACGCGCCAGCTAGCTAGGCGACATTTCGTACTTTTGAAGCTTCGACCGCGCGTCGAAGACCTCGCTGCTGGATTTTGAAGACTCTCTACAAGTCCAAGAAACATGTCTCAGCATCCCCTCAATCCAGGTGGCTGAAATAATTTTTTTTTAAATAAGGGATATATGTATGGAACGGCTATCTTATCGGCACTCCTTTTGTAATTGAGTCATGTTGTGAAGTCCGCGCGGCACGATTGTAATGGAGTCTGTAAATGATGTCTATTATCAATAAAATAAAAAGCTTTTCTGTCTCAATGTGTTATTCAATTTGTCAGCACTCACTCTTTTAGATACTGTGTTTCAGATTACCTTATGACTATGCCTTGTGCGATCGTAAATAGGTTCACACGGCATTACGTCCGGGGAACAACTATCGATTCTACGGAATCGGGGCGTGACAGTGGCGAGAATAGTTACATGGCTGGAATGGGGGGGGTAAAGAAGGTGAAGGCTATCGGTGGAACAGTCGTCGGAGTATAGCGGCATGCGGTGGAGATAGAGTCAGACAGTAGAGAGATAGAGTATATTATTACTGTAATAAAATATTATAGAGTCCCCAATATTTTAGTAGAAAGAATATATTGTTCTCCAGGCCTGAATGACACTATTGTAAAAGGTAATAGATCTAGGGGTATATAGTAAAGACCACTAACAACTCTAACTAACTAACAACTAATCACTAACTAATTCTATTAATTAGTAACTAATTCCTAATTAGGACTAAACTAACAATCAATTAAGCTAACTAACCTATTGGTTACTCTCTAGTCCAAACCGATAGGCCCACAATCCAAGCCCAAGACTTGATAGGCAATTAGAGTAGCTAGCCCACAATCTAGTCCCAAGACTTGGTAGGCTCACAAATAAATAATTAATTAATAATTTGAAATAAAATTAAATAATAATAAATATATTAGAAATAAATTCACAAAAATGATTTTATAAATTCCAAAAATTTATGATATTGATTTCCAAAAATAGAATTTTAAATTTTGGAAAAGAATTTCATAACTCAAAAATTAGCTCTAAATTTGAAATAGAAATACGAAATCTAGGTAGTTAAAAGTCTACCCACCTTAAAAAAATTCATCATTGAAAATTAATTTAACATGATCAATAGAATAAAAATCCAAATTCGATCAAAGCTAGTACTAAAATCGAAGTAAAAAAATTTAATATAACTAAAGTCACTTGGGCACGATTAGATATATGAATGATTCGATGTGGCATGACTAAGATAATCAAATATGGTTATCAACAAAATCAGTTACACACGATCAAACCAATTTGACATGATGAAGATTATTATCGAAGCATGTTTAAAACCATTTAGGCACAATCAAACATGGCATGATTTAGGCACAATCAAGAATGGAATCGAAATCAAAATCATATAAGCACGATGAAGAAATAAATTTCTTAGGCACGATAATGAATAAAATTCGTCTAGATCAAAATTATTAGTTATGAACAAATTAGAATCTAAGCATAGAAGGTTAATATACGATTAACTCAAGGTCAAAGTCACATGGGCGTGATTAAAGATCAAAATTTAAGCACAATTTAAGAACAAAATCAATGTATGGAAATCAAAGTCACCTGGTCATGTAAAGTCATATAGGCATGACTAATAGTTGGCATGTTCAAGAATAAAATCATGTCTAAGATAGAATCTAGTCAGATAGAACATTGAAATGATTAAGTATAGAATCTGGAATTAGGCACGATTATAATTAAATCATATTTGCGTGATCGAAAAATAGAACGGGGCACGATTAAGTGTGAAATCATAGTATAGCCATGATCAAATAAAACAAAAATTTAGTTACAGTCAGTAGAATCTGAATCACAATGTTATGACTAAAACTAAAATTTAGCATGATTTGAAATGAATCTTGTCAAAAATAAATTTAGATGTGATTAAGAATATAATCAAAGGTGTATAGCCACAATCACAATGGAATTGGTTTTACTAATAATGAATTCAAAGAGTGATTCCAAGAATAGAAAAATCAGATCTCTATTATAGGAAAAAGTTAAGTAATGATTGCAAGCTACGATATCCATGAGGATCAAACTTTTTTTACAACTATTATAAGGTATTCCTGACCATTATTCCAATGATACTACTTCTCAATCATATTCTTGTTTTATAAATCCTCACTCATTCGTAATCCATTATCAACTTAATCATAAAGTTCAAATTTCACTATCATATTTTGAATTGAAACTGTCATTCGACTATATAACCCTTCATCATGGTTCAAACTTAGAATTATTGATTTATTTACCACTATATCAAAATTTTATTCCTCTATATCCATCAACCGGTCCTGTCTCTTAAATTGTTATCTCCCTGAAAGTTCATAATTGGAAATATTAGTTCTTGTGTTCCAAATTCAAAATTTTGGGTTCTTTAAGTTAATACTTTGACCTTAATTAAAAATCTTAAGAATTTGTAACCTCAAGTATCTAAATTTCTTCGAAATAAATTCACTCTTGAATATCCTCACCGACCTTAAGAATACAACTCCTTTCCCTATCAATTTTATTATCAACTACTCTTCTTATTTTGAATTCTTCCACCGTCTATCTTTACATTAAAATAATCCATACTAGAAATAATATTACTATCCTCTTGACTTTACTTCCATTTCTAGTTACACATTTTCTCCATCAATTTTATCTCATTGTCCAAGGTATCATAACCAGTCTAAAATGTATCACTACCACACTATAACTGATTCCTTCAATTATCTAGTATCCCGTGTTTCATTCTTACTTTGTTCCTTAAATTATGGAATAGCTTGATTTGGCATGATTAGGAATAACATCAAAATATGGTCAAAATCATTTACGAATGATCAATTATGGCACAATTTTAAATCATTAGGCACGATTGGGGATGGATTTGAAATCATAATTCAAAATCATATATAAACGAAAAGAGTAAAAATTCAATTTTTTTGGCATGAGCTAGTCACAACTAAAAAGATCAGATTGTTTAGATCAAAATCATGATCAAATCGAAATGATTAAATTTAAGTGCAGGATGATAGGCACGATCAAAGTCAGAATCAAGGTCATATATGTGTGTTCAAAGATCAAAGCTTAGGCACAATTATGGATAAATTCAAATATGGTCATGGTCATTAGAATCTAAGTTATCTAGACATGACCAGAAAGTTTATGCACGATCAAAATATGTCATGATTATGAGAATCAAGGTCGTCTAATCATTCAAAACAAAGTCAACTAGGAATGACCAAGGTTAGAATTTTGGCACATTCAATAGCAGGGTAATGATTAAGATAGATTCTAATCATGATTAAGATATGATTAAAGCCTAGTCAAGAGCAATAATAGAAATAAAATCTAAGCACGAGGGCATGATCAAGAATCAAAATTTAGCACAATAGATATTATAATCAAAATTATTTAGTCACGATCAAATATGATCGAAATTTAGTACTATTTAAAATCAAATGATGATTTCAAAGGTAGGGAAAAGCGAATCACTCTTATAAGGATACAAAAATAAATAGATAGGATTTGCAAAGGAAAAGACTTGGAAATCATCATACTCTACTCTTCTCCTATGGGTACCAATACTAACTATACTGACACCTACCATAGAACTATTGCTACACAGGCACTACACTATGAGTTATCTCTAAATTGATGCCAATAGTTCACATGTCCAACCAGGAATCACTCACAGACTCACCAGATACACTCTCAACAATCAATCACTGCTAATCAATAACAATCACTACTACTTAATAACATAAATATATCTGTAAGTTGTAAACTACTACACTATCCAAGGAACCTCAAGAGTTAATAAAATGAAGTTATGTAAGAAACTTGACTAAAGGAACTTGACTAGAGGAACTAAGAATATCTCTATTCCTGAGCTAGGAAGGTGATGGAAATGAATTTTATATTAGTAAGAGTGGAATGATAGAGATGATACATTAAGAACCAATTTTATGATATAGTCTGATAATCATATACGTCTATCCGTAATCATGATACCCAGAATCCTCGCCACGTCAGTAAGCATAGCTGTAATAAATGACAGAGTCCATAACTAAGGTATATATCTCTATAATCATGTTATCTAGAATTCTCACCACGCCAACCGGTATGGCTGTAAGAAATTCTAAATTCCATAACTAAGATAAGTATATCCAAAATTAGGCTCTATATCCTTTTTATGCTAGCTAGTATGGCTGCGATAAACTCTAGATTTCATAACTAAAGCAGATATTTATCTTTCATACTGTCCTCATAAAATGTGTCACTAGAATTACCTTAATCTAGTCCATAAAATTCATCTCGATACAAAATCAAAGTCAATAACGAATACCAAGAATCAAATTCAACAATGAATCAAAGAAGAGTAGACAGAAACAAGTGAAAACGGATTTCGAGATAGGTTTTATAGTAAGATTTTTAGAGGTCATTCCAAGAATCTCTCAGGGAATCCTAATTTGTGATTGAGTATTCTCCTATCCCAATACCTTATTTCCTATATCCTATCATAGGCTTACAGCAGTACGACTAAACGCTACCATAAAAATGTATCATGACCCGCACCCGAATGTTCGGGCACGAATACGTGAAAACACGTCTAGCCTATGCCGTATAGTCGGTGGTAGTAAGCGTCTACTCCTCAAGTATATCCAAATTCCAAATCTAGCAATATAACATAGATCATAATAACCAGAATCTAACTCAATCACAAGTACGAACAGGTAGATATAAAATGGAAAGATAAGTCCACAGAGTACAAATCTGTAGTTAAGTACAATAATCCTCAGAAATATTACAACTTAGCAAATATTCTGATAACAAAAATCAAAATGACATAAAGTAAAGACTAAGCTAAGCTAAGCATCCTCTAGTAGCACATCGGCTATATCATCCCCTGCATCCTTAAAAAAGCCATGATCTGCCTCAGGTGTGTCATAATATGTGAGGCACCAGTTGTCACGCCCCAATTTCGAAGAATCGATAGTAGTCACCCCGAGCGTGATGTCATGCGAATCTAAGTTCCGAACGCACAAAACATAGTCATAAGGTTATCCGAAACACAACATTAAATAGAGTATGCAGAGAAATTGAACACATTAAAATGAGAGAAAATTTTGTTTTTATTGATAATAAAACTTTATTTAAAAGACTCCATTACAATCATTGTCGCGTGGGCTATAACATGACTTGATTACAAAATAAATACTGATGAGATAGTCGTTCCATATATTACATTCCCCTTTACAAACAAAACATTCTCAAGGACCTGGAATCGTAGGGACTCAAGACGCCATTTCTTCTGGACTGAATGTGGAGTCTTCAAAAAGATTCAAAACAAGCCTTCAACACACGGACGAGTCTTCAATGGACTTGCATCCCTTAAGCTAAGTGGCATACGCTTCTTGGTTCGGGGTACCTGTGTAGAGAGTGAGGATCAGTATATTACACTTTATACTGGTGCATGGCAAGTTAAGTTCCATGCTATCATTTGGTTGAAGAGTTTATATGACTTAGTTGTGAATCTTTCTAACCATCCTTATGAATTTCAGACAAGCATATGATAAGCATAATGTAAATTATGTTAGAACTTACCCACGACAGAGCATGCCGTACAAAGTGAGACTTATTATATTCTTTTCTGTCAATTGTTATCATTAGTATATCAAGTGCAGTTTATGTGATTGGTCACTGACATCACAAGTCATCCTGGACTTATAGCTTTGTTAATCGGGGTCCTTTCAATGCAAGTAGCGAGCCCCGTTGCAAGTCGCCGCCTAACCCGTGCTATCATCCAGCGCAGTGATACCCTGTTTCCTCCTAGGCCGAAATGGTCCCGTGGCCCCGGGTTGCCACTCGAGGAAACTTTTATCTTATCGACAAGTTGTCCATGACAGTGTTTGAACAATTTAGTTACTAAAACATGGTCTACATTTTTTAGAACTTAATCATTTCATCGTGTCCCGCCTTGTCGTAGCATCAATTTGTTCAATGAGTCAATCCTTTGTTCAATACTGTTTTATAAGATAACTAGATGTGTCCGTGCCTTTGCATCTATCATTCCATTCGCAATAGTGTTATCGATTGAACTAAGAAGGGGGTCGAGAAGGGAAGGGTCAGCCACTCACATTAGTTCTTGTTCGAGGCGAGAGATTTGTTGGTCGTACTAGTCGTCGCCTACGCGATTACCTAAAATCGTACAAGCAACCGATTAGAACACTGTATTATTCAAGGAGTTCGATATGTAAATGCGAGTTCGAAAATGCAAGTCATGAAAACTATCGAAAATATTCACGAAAATGTATTCAAAAAACCAAAGCCAAAGAAACAAGTACGGCATGAAAAGCAAAGCAATGGGAGGTCTCTCCCGACTCAGCCGCAGAGTCTATCCTCGAGGTGCACTCCGCTGAATATGGCACTTAGTTACGAAAAAGTCATTCCATAATGGGCAATGGATCTTAATTCAACTGTTTCCGTTTGACTGATTCGATCGATCCCGACCTATCGGTCCCGACCGAATCGATAGTAATAGTGTTCAACGGGGCACGATATAGGGATGGGGCACTACACCATATTCAACTAAAAAAAGTTTTATCCTCGAAACTTAAGAATAGAACCTACCTCTAAGAGAAAAATGAAGGAAATTTTTCCTTCATCTCTGATTCAAGCTCCCATGTCGATTCCCCGACCGAATGGTTTCTCCAGAGAACGCAGACGAGAGGGATAGCACAGTTTTGAAGTAGTTTATCCTTGTGCTCCAAGATTTATACAGGCTCTTCTATATATGATAAGTCTATCTTCAGATCCAGCTGACCTAAATCTACTACATAGTTCAGATCGTACACGCACTTCTGCAACTACAAGACGTAGAAGATATTGTGCACATCCGACAGTACAGGTGGCAAGGCAATTTGATAAGCTACTGGGCTGACTCACTTCAATATCTCGAAGGGACCAACAAATCTCGGGCTCAGCTTTCCTTTCACGTCGAATCTGGTAACTCTTTGCATGGGCATCACCTTCAGAAATATATGGTCGCCTTCCAAGAACTCGTAGGAATGTCGATACGTATCGACATAGCTCTTTTGTCGAGTTTGTGCTATCTTCAATCTCTCATGTATCAGTTTAACTTTTCGTACGGTCTGCTCCACCAACTCGGGGCCAAGTATCTGCCGTTCTCCGTCTTCATCCCAGTAAATGGATGATCTGTACTTTCGATCGTACAAAGCTTCATACGGCACCATTTGGATGCTGGACTGGTAGCTGTTGTTATATGCAAATTTGGCCAACGGTAGATGAATGTCCCAGCACGACTTCAAGTCGATCGCACAGAGTTGTAACATGTCTTCGAGAATCTGGTTCACCCGCTCTGTTTGGCCTTCGGTCTAAGGATGATAAGCTGAGTTAAACTTTAACTTGGTCTCCAACGTTGAGTAAAAACTACACCTGAAGCGTGACACGAACCGTCCATCCCGATCTGAGATGATAGATACTGGGAACCTGTACAGCCGAACTATTTTGTCAAGATATATCTGAGCAAGGCGGTCAACGCTCCAAATGTGTTTAATGGCAATGAAGTGCACTGACTTGGTTAATTGATCGACGGTGACCTAGACGACATCGTTCTCCCATGGCGTCTTCGGCAAGCCAATAACAAAGTCTATAGTAACATGATCCCACTTCCATTCTGGAATAGCAAGGTTTTGCATCTCCCCGTCCGATCGTTGGTGCTTAACTTTGACTTGCTGACAGCCATACACTGCGACACGAAGAGCACAACATCCCTCTTCATACTGTGCCACCAAAAGACAATGCGGAGGTTCTTATACATCTTGGTGCTACCAGGATGCAGGAAATATTTTGCATAATACACCTCCGACATTATCTTCTTTCTAAGTTCTGCATTATCCGGAATGCATAGTCGACCTTTCACTTACAACACTCCTGACTCATCCTCTTCAAAGTCAGATGCCTTTCCTATTGATATCAGCTTGCACATCTTCTCCAGGTATGGATCGTCCTTCTAAGAAGACTTGATTTTCTCCAATAGGTTCGATTCTAGCCGTAGTTGTGTCAGCTTCACATCTCTAAAATAAACTCGAAGTTCAATGCCCATTCCTTCCAAATCATGCAGCAGTCGACTATTGATGGATAGTGAAGCTATGTACTTTCGACTCAGCGCATCCACCACAACATTTTCCTTACCCGGCGTATAGTCGATTGATAAGTTGTAGTCTTTGATCAGTTCAAGCCATCGCCTCTGTCGTAAATTCAATTCTTTTTGGGTGAAAAGATACTTGAGGCTCTTGTGGTCCGTATAAATCATGCACGCCATACTATAAAGATAGTGACGCCACAGCTTCAACGTAAACACAATCATCGCTAGTTCTAGGTCATGCGTGGGGCAGTTCTTCTCGTGTGGCTTCAGCTGTCGGAAAGCAAAAGATATCACCTTATCCTGCTGCATGAGCACACACCCCAAGCCCTGGCCAGAAGCATCGCTGAATATTTGAAATACCCCAGTCCCTTTAGGAAGAGCGAGTATCGGGGCTAAAACGAGCCGTTGTTTTAACTCCTGGAAAGAAGTTTCACAATCGTCCGCCCACTCGAACACGACTTCCTTTTGGGTGAGACGAGTCAAAGGTGATGCAATCTTCACAAAGTCTTTCACAAAGCGTCTGTAGTATCCCGCCAAGCCAACGAGGCTTCGAATTTCACTAACTGATACGGACCGTTTCCAATCAACAACTGCCTCGAATTTCTTCGGACCAACTGAAATGCCCACGGCAGAGATGATGTGCCCAAGAAATGAGACATTGTTCAGTCAGAACTTATATTTCTCCTCTTCGCATACAACTGATGATCTCGAAGGGTCTGGAGTACCGTCCGCAGGTGTTCTGTGTATTGCGCTTGATCCTTGGAGTAGACGAGGATGTCGTCTATGAAGACTACTACGAATTTATCAACGAACGGACGAAACACTCGATTCATTAGATACATGAAAACGGATGGGGTGTTCATCAGGCCGAATGGCATCACCAAGAACTCGTAGTGGACATAACGAGTGTGGAAGGCAGACTTTTGTACGTCATCTGGCTTGACTTTGAGTTGATGATAACCTGATCGAAGATCAATCTTCGAAAACATTGTGGCACCTTGGAGCTGATCAAACAAATCATTGATGTGGGACAGAGGGTATTTGTTCCAGACGGTGGCCTTATTCAATTCTCGATAGTCGATACAGAGTCGCATCGATCCATCCTTCTTTTTGAAAAATAGCATAGGCGCACCCCATGGCGAGACACTTGGACGGATGAACCCTCTGTCAAGTAATTCCTATAGTTGTACTTTGAGTTATTTTAATTCTACAGGGGCCATTCTGTACGAAGCTTTTGAGATCGGTCGAAAGTCGAAGAATGTATCGATGGTGAATTTGATTTCTCGATCGGTTGGCATTCCAGGTAGCTCGTCCAGGAACACGTCGAAGAATTCTGCCACAACGTCGACATGACCCACGTTTGCACCATCCAATCGCGTGTCTCGAACAGATGCCAAGTAGCCTTCGAATCTTAAATACAGCATCCTCCGAGCAGAAATTATCGAGATCACCATACAGATCGACAATGCTTCACCACACGAGTAGCAGAATTCGGGCACTCCAGGTATGCAGAAGGTGACTTTCTTTTCTGCACAGTCAATGGCGGCATTGCAAGGGCCAATCCAATCCATTTCTAGTATGATGTCATAGTCCTTCATGTCCAGAACTATCACATCAAGACCGACTTTTTGACCCCCTATGTATATTATTTCGTCACCGTAGGCTAAGCTTGTGAGTAGTGGTGCGCTCGAAGGTAAACTTATGCTAAGATCGAGGTCTAACGATATCATAGAAAATTTATGCTCGATGGCGAAGTCCGCCGTTATGAAACTATGCGAAACTCTTGAATAAAATAGCAAACGAGCAGGCACATTATTGAAATCTAATATACCTGTCACTACCGTGTCTGAGGTGAACGCTTCATCTCACGTCATGGCATAGACGTGCCCTTGAGCATTGGGACGATGATCATGATTGTTGGGTTGCATGGCTTGAGGAGATCGGGGTACCTGTCCTCGATTTTCTTGACAGTTTTGTTGTGGCGGAGCATTGAGATGTTGTCTTCGGGCCATGCAGTCTCGCTTTTGGTGACCTTTTTGTCCGCAAAAGAAGCATCCTCCTTCGAGGACAAAGCACTTGATGGCATTGTGTCCAAAAGAATTGCACTTGGCACAATGAGATGATGGGTTATGTCCCTGGTAACCACCATTGTTCTGACATTTTGACGCGTGATTGTTGTCTCCTGTATAGCTAGGACGTTTATGATTGGAATTGTGCACAACGTCTGTAGCAACGGGAGGGTACTGGCTCTCAAGACGGAGAGCATGATTTAGAGCATCGCTCGTGGTCTTATACTCCAGAACCGCTATATGAGCACCGATAGAGAACCGTAGACCCACTTTGAACCGTCACACACGGCACTCTTCTGTAGGAAGAAACGCACCAGTAAATTTGGATAATTTGTTGAACTCCATGGCATACTGTTGTACTGGTGTACTGTCCGATTTCCTTGCTTCAGCTGCATGAATTCATTTTTCCTCTTGACGAACGGCTGAGGGAAGGTACTCGACTTCAAAGGCTTTGTGAAACATGGCCCAAGAGATCGGTGCTGAGTTTTGGTCGCGTCGGATCATTCGTTTACGCATGGCCCACTTGTCGTGCACGTTCAAACGTAGTTAAAGTTGTGCACAGGCAACTTGCTTGGATTCTTCAATGCCGAGGAGCTCGAAATGATCTTCCGGCTCTTCCAACCAGTCGATTGTAATAGAAGGGCCTTTGGTACCGCTGAAGAAAGTGCGACACTCTTTCTTGAATTCTGACACTTCAAAGTTGTATCTTTTTGGTGTCACAGGTTGACGTTCGGGCTCCTCTAGATTGACTTCGATGGGTCGGACCGTCGGCTCAGTGACAGTAGGCACAGTTGCAAAATTTCCATTGGCCACAATCGTCTTGACGATCTGTTACAGAGTATCAAATTCCTTTTGTTGTAGCTTAGTCTGTGCATCGAAGCGAGCTTCGAATTGGGCCTGTCGTGCCTCCATCTTCTGATATCGGTTCTCAGATTATTTCTGTTGCGCCTCCATCATGCGCAGCAAACTCTCGATGGCTTTGTTAGAAGGTTCGGCCCGCGAGCTGCTCGAACCGCTCGAAGCACTTTGTTCTTGCTCAATCACGGTTTATACTACAGATTTTGTCACTTCTGTAATACGAAGACACACACATCAGTCTCAAGCTATTACGGACTCATCGTATGGAACAACTTATCTCATCGACGCGAGGTCAAGGGTTTGAGACTCTAAATGGAAGGCCAAAGGATGTAAAGTCGTGCTCTGATACCATTATGTCATGCCCCAATTCCGAAGAATCGATAGTCGTCTCCCGGGTGTGATGCCGTACGAACCTAAGTTACGATCGCACAAGGCATAGTCATAAGGTTATCTGAAACACAACATCAAATAGAGTATGCAGAGAAATTGAACACATTGAAATGAGAGAAACTTTTGTTTTCATTGATAATAAAACTTCATTAAAACTTCATTTACAAGACTTCATTACAATCATTGCCGCGTGGGCTACAACATGACTCGATTATAAAATAAATACTGATAAGATAGCCATTCTATACATTACATCCCCCTTTACAAACAAAACATTCCCAAGGACCTAGAATCGTGGGGAGTCGAGACGCCATTTCTTCTGGACTGAATGTGGAGTCTTCAAAAGGATTCAAAACAAGCCTTCAACACACGGACCAGGCCTCAATGGACTTGTGTCACCTTGAGCTAAGTGGCACACCCTTCTTGGTTCGGGATAGCGAGGATCAGTACATTACACTTTGTTCTGGTACGTGGCAAGTTAAGTTCTATGCTCTCATTTGGTTGAAGAGTTTATATGACTTAGTTGTGAATCTTTCTAACCATTCTAATAAATTTCAGACAAGCATATGACAAGCATAATGTAAATTACGTTAGAACTTACCCATGGCAGAGTGTGCCGTACAAAGTGAGACTTACCATGTTCTTCCCTGTCAATTGTTATCGCTAGTATATCAAGTGCAGTTTATGTGATTGGTTACTGACATCACAAGCCATCCTGGACTTATAGCTTTGTTAGTCGAGGCCCTTTCAACGCAAGTAGCAAGCCCCGTTGCAAGTCCCTGCCTAACTCGTGCTATCATCCATCACAGTTATACCCTATTTCCTTCTAGGCCGAAACGGTTCCGTGGCCTCGGGTTGCCGCTCGAAGAAACTTTTACCTTGTCGACAAGTTGTCCATGACCGTGTTTGAACAATTTAGTTCCTAAAGCATGGTCTACATTTTTGAGAACTTAATCATTTTATCGTGTCCTGCCATGTCATGGCATCAATTTGTTCAATGAGTCAATCCTTTGTTCAACACTGTTCTATAAGATAACTAGACGTATCCGTACCCTTGCATCTATCATTCCATTCGCAATAATGTTATCGATTGAACTAAGAAGGGGGTCAAAAAGGGAAGGGTCAGCCACTCACCTTGGTTTTTGTTCGAGGCGAGAGACTTATTGATCGTACTAGTCATTGCCTACGCGATTACCTAAAATCGCACAAGCAACCGATTAGAATACTGTATTATTCAAGGAGTTCGATATGTAAATGCGAGTTCGAAAACGCAAGCCATAAAAACCATCAAAAACATTCACGAAAATACATTCAGAAAACCAAAGCTAAAGAAGCAAGTGCGGTATGAAATACGCATTCAGAACACTGTATTATTTGTTAGAAGGTCCAGCCCGTGAGCTGTTCGAACCGCTCGAAGCACTTTGTTCTTGCTCGATCACGGTTTCCACCACGGGTTTCATCACTTCTGCAATACGAAGACACACATCAGTCTCAAGCTATTACGGACTCATTGTATGGAACAACTTATCTCATCGACACGAGGTCAAGGGTTTGAGACTCTAAACGGAAGGCCAAATGATGTAAAGTCATGCTCTGATACCATTATATCACGCCCCAATTCCGAAGAATCGATAGTCATCCCCCGGGTGTGATGCCGTGCGAACCTAAGTTGCGATCGCATAAGGCATAGTCATAAGGTTATCTGAAACACAACATCAAAAAGAGTACGCAGAGAAATTGAACACATTGAAATTAGAGAAACTTTTGTTTTCATTGATAATAAAACTTCATTTACAAGACTCCATTACAATCATTGCCGTGTGGGCTACAACATGACTCGATTATAAAATGAATACTAATGAGATAGCCGTTCCATACATTACATCTCCCTTTACAAACAAAATATTCCCAAGGACCTAGAATCGTGGAGAGTCTAGACGTCATTTCTTCTGGACTGAATGTGGAGTCTTCAAAAGGATTCAAAACAAGCCTTCAACACACGGACGAGGCCTCAATGGACTTGCGTCGCCTTGAGCTAAGTGGCACGTCCTTCTGGGTTCGGGGTACTTGTGTGGAGAGCGAGGATCAGTACATTATACTTTGTTCTGGTGTGTGGCAAGTTAAGTTCCATGCTCTCATTTGGTTGAAGAGTTTATATGACTTAGTTGTGAATCTTTCTAACCATTCTAATAAATTTCATACAAGCATAATGTAAATTATGTTAGAACTTACCCACGGCAGAGTGTATCGTACAAAGTGAGACTTACCATGTTCTTCTCTATCAATTGTTATCGCTAGTATATCAAGTGCAGTTTATGTGATTGGTCACTGACATCACAAGCCATCCTGGACTTATAGCTTTGTTAGTTGGGGCCCTTTTAACGCAAGTAGCGAGCCCCGTTGCAAGTTCCTGCCTAACTCGTGCTATCATCCATCACAGCTATACCCTGTTTCCTTCTAGTCCGAAATGGTCCCGTAGACCTGGGTTGCCGCTCGAGGAAGCTTTTACCTTATCGGCAAGTTGTCCATAACCGTGTTTGAACAATTTAGTTCCTAAAGCATGGTCTACATTTTTGAGAACTTAATCATTTCATCGTGTCTCGCCTTGTCGTGGCATCAATTTGTTCAATAAGTCAATCCTTTGTTCAATACTGTTTTATAAGATAACTAGACCTGTCCGTGCCCTTGCATCTATCATTCCATTCACAATAATGTTATCGATTGAACTAAGAAAGGGGTCAAAAAGGGAAGGGTCAGCCACTCACCTTGGTTTTTGTTCGAAGCGAGAGACTTGTTGGTCGTACTAGTCGTCGCCTACGCGATTACCTGAAATCGCACAAGCAGCCGATTAGAACATTGTATTATTCAAAGAGTTCGATATGTAAATGCGAGTTCAAAAATGCAAGCCATAAAAACCATCGAAAATATTCACGAAAATGTATTCAGAAAACCAAAGCCAAAGAAGCAAGTACGGCATAAAAAGCAAAGCAACGGAAGGTCTCTCCCAACTCAGTCGCAGAGTCTATCCTCGAGGCACAACCCGCTGAATATGAGACTTGGTTCCAAAGAAGCCATTCCATAATAGGGAATGAGTCTTAATTCAATCGTTTCCGTTCGACTGATTCGATCGAATTCGATCGATTTCGACCTATCGGTCCTGACCGAATCGATAGTGACAGTATTCCTTTCTCGCGTACCCCTTGAACGAAGTACGAGACACGATGTAGGGACGGAGCAAGTACAATACATGATCTACTATTCATAACATGATAAAAACTATATGTCATGAAGTAGAGTAATGAGTCAAAGTAAATAAACTATAATCACAATCTGACATGTAAGAAGGAAATCATCATAACATGGAATCAGGACATGTCATATAGCAATATGAAATGCATAAGTCATCACTATACTAAGTGTATTTGAATTACCACGTTCTATGTATGATCGGCTGAGGGATCTACTTAGTACGGCTCAATCATACGTAATGATTAGCTATTAAGCACGGTATTCACGGAGTACGAGATTTTGGTCACATACATACTAAGGTAATTCGTGTCAAATAGTAATCATGGATTCTAATAATAGATTATAATCACGACAGTAAGCATGAAATAGATAAATACGAAAACACGGTAAACAATGAACATTGTAATCATGAAATAGAATCCATAAACACTAAACTCGTGTAAAGTTCGTGATAATAATCATGGAATGTGCATTAAATCATGTTTAGAATAACAATCATAAAAGCGATAATTGTAAGTACTTGCCTCGAGTATCTGAAGTCGACGTGCGCGATACGAACATGTCGACACAAAAAGTATCATGGTCTAAAGTCCGATAATAGTTCCAAGATCATATCATTCCAAGTCATAGTCATTGAAGATCATAACGTCCAATAAATGTCCAAGATCGCATCCGTCATCTGAATATCCCAATAATAATCCGACAAGCCGGTGATTATTATGGTAGATTGAGCAAAGTCATAAATTAGGAAAGCACGATTAGAATGATTAACACGATAACGGGAGAGAAGGACACAACCTAATATCTATGATCCATTTATAGAAATATTTATAATATTAGGAAAGTAGGTTTTATTTAGTCAAAATATTTAGAAATAATGTTTTGAAAATACTTTAAACATTATTTGATAAAACTACTTTAGGTAAAATATTTTATAATAATATTAACTAATATAACTACCCAAAATATTATTACTATTAATATACTATACATGCATATATTATTTATACTAGTAATATTTATAAAAAATAGTATATACATCTATTCCTACGGAATAGTAATCAATAAATACAGTGTAAATACATTATAAATACATATATAGGTATATACATTTATACACAAAAGCAACTGCTACTGAGCTGGTCTACTGGCCTAGCCCAGCAATACCTAACCAAAAGGAAAACATTTAAAACAACAAACTATACTAATTCTAAAAGTCCTAAAGCCCATGGATCGAGCTGAAACCCAAACCTAAACCCATAGGATTAACCCTAAATAAAACAACTTAAACCATACTGGAAGCCCAGCTCATATGTACATTAGGGTTTAAACTCTAAGTCCCCCTCCCACAGGAGAGAGAACAGTCGGTCGACTTAAAATTTAGAGAACATAAAAGGAAGGAGAAGAGGAAGAAGAAGAAGAAGAACAAGAGGCGAGGAGAAGAAGAACGAGGTTGAGAACAAGGCGAACAGAGGCTTACAGTGGGTCAATAAGGTGGAAACCGACCAATGTGCGAGCTTAACGAAGAAACTCCGGTGAACTAGGCGGCACTGATCTACAGATCGACTCCGGTTCGACAGATTCGTTGCAGATCTGAAGGTCGTCGAGATGAGGAACTCGAAACGTCGTCGGAGCTCGTCGGTGCTAGTCAAAGTGGTTTGTGCTGACTTAGACCTGTCGGACGGCGGCGGAGGGCTCTAGATTTGATCTACAGCGATCTCAGGTTAGGGTTTTTTGATTTGGTACTGTGGTTGTTGGTGGCCGATTGGAGAATAGGGTGGTGGTGACGGTGGCGTGTGGTGGTTGGTTGGGTCGGGAGGGTCTAGATCTTGATGGTAATTGTGATGGTGATGGTGAATCGGTGTGTGGTGATCGAAGATCGAAAATGGTGGCGGTCGTGCTTTCTAGTGGTGGTAGTGGCTGGTGTCGAGTAGGGAGTCGTCGAAGAGTAGTACGGTGGTAGAGATGGGGTTGTAGTGTGAGTGGCCAGAGTTGTGGTTGCTTTGGTGGTGTTGTATCGAGTTGTGTGGTGGAGTAGTCGGGGTGGAGGGGTTCTGTTGGTGGCGGTGATTCCATGAGGCGGTCGGGACTGGTGGCAGAGTCGCACGGTGCTGCTGCGGTTGATGTAGTAGGGTGGTCATGGTGGTTGGTTATGTCGGAGCGGGGTGGACAATGGTGGAGTTAGGTCGGTGAGGTGGCGGAGACTAGTGGTCGGTGACTGCTGGGTGGAGCTGGTGGTCGGGGACAGAGAAGGCAGTAGTGGTCGAGAACCGTAAGATGGTTGGAATAGGGAGGTGAAGGTGGTGAAGGATGTCGGCAAAGTAGTCATCGGAGTACGACGGCACGCGACGGAGATGGAGTCGGACAGTAGAGAGAGAGTAGATTATTGCTGTAATAAAATATTGGAGAGTCCCCAATATTTTAATAGGAATAATGGAGTATGATCCAAGCCTAAATGACACTATTGTAAAATATAATACATCTAGGGGCATATAGTAAAGACCACTAACAGCTCTAACTAACTAACAACTAATCACTAACTAATTCGGGTAATTAGTAACTAATTCCTAACTAAGACTAAACTACCAATCAATTAAGCTAACTAACCTATTAGTTATTCTCTAGTCCAAAACGTAGGCCCACAATCCAAGTCCAAGGCTTGGTAGGCAATTAGAGTAGCTAGTCCACAATTCAAGTCCAATACTTAGTAGGCTCACAGATAAATAATTAATAAATAATTTTGAAATAAAATTAACTAATTAAATAATGATAAGTAAATTAGAAATAAATTCACAAAAAAAATGATTTTATAAATTCCAAAAATTTATGATATTGATTTCCAAATATAGAACTTCAAATTTTGGAAAAGAATTTCATAAAAAATTAGCTCTAAATTTAAAAAATAGAAATTCGAAATCTAGCTAGTTACAACACCTTCGTCTCCGCAGTGATCTGTCGAAATTTGCGACCTCTGCAATCGCACGAGCGGCACCGTCTCCGCTCCAACGTCGACCGAGGAGTAGACTCTGCTCCTCTAGAGGGAATTGGGAAAGATAACGAGAGAGAGAGAGAGAGATGGATTTGTGTGAGAAATAATTAATAAATGATATTAATAGTACTTAATAATAATATTGATGAGAAATAAGTAAGAAATAGTTAATAACAATAACAATAATGTTAATGATAATTAATTTATATTATTTATTAATAATTAGTGTAATATTTACAATAATAATATTTTTTAAGTGCAAACTTAAAAATTAGTGTAATAATTATATCAAAGTTTTAAATAATAATAATAATAATAATAACAATAATAATAATATCAAAGTTGTTAAAAATTTGTAGCTTAAAAATTTGTTAAATTTTAATTTTAAACAAATGGTTTTCGAATTATTTATATCTAACTTTTTAATCCATATACCAAAAAAAATAATCTTATTAAAAAGTTGGAAGTCATATACTTTCTTAACTACCACTTCAACAATCATCCAAACGAAAGAACTTCAAAAGTTGGACTTTTCAACACACTTTAACAACCATCTAAATGAAAGAACTTATAAAATATCCATACACATGACGCATATACACAATACGTATACAAATTCTCTACTATCAAAAATTTTACTTCGTTCTATTTTCACGAACCAAACAACCCGTTACTTAGTAAAGAACTAAGAAGCTGGATTCTCTTTTGATGATCTTAGTCAATTTCATATGTAAACCAAAAGGTGAAAAATCTCTCATTTTCTAAACATCATTTTGTTTGTGGAAAAAATTGCTCCCCCTTTGACAAACACGTCTTCTACGTGAATAATAAACCAACTAATATAGAAAAGCGTTGGGGGTCGTTACTACGTCATCATCATGAACCCATAAAACGAAATTAGAAAAATCACCTCCGTACCAAAATCAAGAAATCCTCTCTAATCAAATAATCCCTCCTCGACGCCTCCCAAACCCTAACCCTAGCTACATGATTCTCGGCCTCTCCAACTGCTGTCACCAGACCCCCCAGCTCACCACCATCCCCGGACTCTACGGATGACCGGAACCCTAACCATGAAAAAGATCGTCAGCCCCTGCCTCAAGCTCTTCTCCTCCTCCGACCCGGACGTCGAAGATGGGGCGGTCCGGCTGCCGGAGAAGCTGCTCTGGTACAAGGACCTCGGCCAGCACGCCGCCGGGGAGTTCTCCATGGCGGTGGTCCAGGCCAACAACCTGCTGGAGGACGGGAGCGAGATCGAGTCGGGCCCGCTGAGCCTCGGCGGCGGGGCGGTCCCCGAGGGGACGTTCGTCGGGGTCTACGACGGCCACTGCGGGCCGGAGACCTCGCGGTATATTAGGGACCACTTGTTTCAGAACCTCAAGAGTAAGTAGGCTTTTTGCGCCCGTCTGTTCGTGTAATAATGCCCAAAAGATCATTTGCTATAAAGACATATATAAGTGATCCTCCATGTTCGATTTAAAAGATAACTACCCATGTTGCACGGACACAGATACGACATGACATGGTAAGGACATGGCAAGACGGACACGACACCTTTTTTGGCGTGTCCTATAGTATTTTAGAGTGTCTGGGTTGTGTCGAATACATGTCTGACACGTCAGAGCATCCACAGTGGGAGAAGTTCTAATGCTACATTTTGATTTTAGTCAAATTTTGTAGCACTTGAAGGCTGCAGTAGGAACTTGTCCATACTTGGAAATTGCTAGAAAGCTAAGAGCATCCATAGTGGATACACTCCAAAGACATACTTCAAATTATTAAAAATTGTGAAATTATTACTTTTAGAGTATCCTCTTGATATCGGCACACAATGGTACACTCCAGACAAATATCCCAAATTAACATCCTTTTTCTTTTTTCTCTTTGTTTTCCTTCCATGATTTGGTAAGATTTTTTTTCTCCCTCTTTTTTCTCTTTATATTTTCTTCCTTGTTTGATAAGAATGGTTAATTTGGTGGGCCCAAAAATTAATATAGCGGAGCTAGGACATGCTCCAAATCTGGAGTGTATCTTAGCTTTCTAGCAATTTCCAAAAATGGACAAGTGACCACTGCAGCCTTCAAGTGCTACAAAATTTAACAAAAGTCAAAGTGTAGCACTTGAAATCTCTTCCATTGTGGATGCTCTAAGAGACACTCTGGATTTGGACCGTGTCCTAGCTCCTCTACATTAATTCCTAGGTCCACCAAAATTAACTTTTCTTACCAAATAGGGAAGGAAAATAAAGAGGGAAAGAGGGAGGGAAAATCTTACCAAACATGGAAGGAAATAAAGAGATAAAAGAGGAGGTTAATTTGGAATATTTGTATGGAGTGTACCATTGTGTGCCAATATCAAGGAGACATTCCAAAAGTAGTAATTTACATAATTTTCAATAATTTGGTGTGTCTCCATTGTGGACGCCCTCATGGCCCTAATTTTGGAGTGTTCATGCTTCCTTGATAGCTATTCTGTTTGATCACATAATGTGGGAATGCAGGATTCTCATCTGAACAACATGGCATGTCAGGAGATGTAATACGTCAAGCATTCTCAGCCACCGAAGAGGGGTTTCTCTCTATTGTCAGAAGCGAGTGGCTAGACAAGCCTCAGATTGCTGCAGTTGGTTCATGTTGTTTGGTGGGCGTTATATGTGGCGGGTTTCTTTACATTGCAAATGCAGGAGACTCTCGTGTAGTATTAGGTAGATTTGAAAGAGATAATACAGATGTTAGTGCCGTGCAGTTGTCGGTGGAGCACAATGCATCCTATGAATCTGTGAGAAATGAACTCCGTTCTCTCCATCCTCAGGATTCAAAGATTGTGGTATTGAAGCGCAAGGTTTGGCGTGTGAAGGGTCTTTTACAGGTAAAAAAGAAAAATTCCTTGGTGTGTATTTTTAAGCACTTTTATCAAAATGAGCCTATGTTGGATAGAGATGAATATAGATAAGAGCATGACCCAGGTTCATAGTTCGGCATATTTAGAAAATTCAGGATACAATTTTACGGCATCAATACAGTTATAAATGGAGAATAGACACATTTATATACATATTTTATGTATTAGATCTTCTTAGTCATGTAGGTAGTCCTGCATTAGATAGACTTGTATGAGGAAGATTCTCTTCTCCTGAGAATTAGGCAAATCACACAATAAAAGATATCTCAATGATTATAATGTAGCGTTCTACATGGTATCAGAACATGGTTCATCTTGGACTTAGCTTTCTACCCTTCCCAAGAAGGTTATAGTCGTTCATCTCATTGTAAAGTGTAAACTTAGATAGAGATCCATCCATTATCCTCTAAAACCCTAACCTTTGTCCTCAATCTCCCAACTGAGCCTCTTTCCCCATCTTCCAGAATTAAAATCCTTACTACATTGTCATCTCTCCTCCATTCTCTTCTCCCCCTTGATAACCGACAAATCACCAAACCAGAACCATTCCTTCAAACTCCTTAAAAAAGTTCTTATAGTTGTTAAGGTGAAAAGTGAAGTTAAGCGCCAACGTCCGTTGGAACCCAGGTGCAAAGCGCAAAAGCGATAATATAAGAACATAGGCCCTCAACCTAAAAATTGTTGTGTTGCTATATTCTAGGTTGCACTTGTTTGCAACAAAAAAAGGAAGTGTCAATTGCACTTTAATCATAGATGGGGAGGGTTGCTAATGTTATTGGAACTTGTACAAGGTCTTTTAATAACTATGCTATTGGAACTTGTTCGCAACAAAAACAAGGTGTGCACCTAGCTGAAGGAGGCACAACCTCCCTTAGTGCAGAGCTATTCACCTAGGTGTGAGCCTCGATGCTCTTTTAATAACTATGTTCTTCCTCTAGAACTCCTTCAGTTGAGTTGGGATCCCATCTTCCTCAAGCAGCTCCAAGGTAGTCAAAGGCGCAAGGTGCAATCGAGGCGTAAAGGGTCCATATCGTCCGAGACGCAAGGCACACTTAAGACGCGTGTCCGAGCGAGACGAGGTGCAAAAATAATAAACAATAAAATATACATATATAAATTAATAAATTAGTAATGTAAGAAATAAAAACCAAATAATATTAAAACCAAGTGTACTAGCACAACAGTAATAGCAGTAGCAATCAACAGAAATAACAAGAGTTTGTATTTTCCCTGCCATATTTTTAGTCAATTTTAGTTTTTCTAATTCAAATGTAACCAACTTTGGCAACCGTGGAAGGGTTCTCTCCCTCCCACTTGTATGAAGTAAGGATTATTTCAATGCCTTATATATATATATATATATATATATATATATATATATATATATATATATATATGTTGTACTGGGCGTTAGGCGAGGCGAGGCGAGACCATGCCCGCCTCGCCTAGGCGCCTGCCCAGAATTTCTTGCTGTTTCCCCTGTGTGCAGCAGTAGCAGTAGCAGATCTCAGGTTTCAGCCTTTCAGGAGATGCAGCAGCATTAAGGAGAAGGACAAGCAATGTGAATTGTGAAGCAATGTAAATTGTAAACATTAGTAGCAGACTTTTGCATTAAGGAGAAGCAATGTAAAGCAATGTGAATTGACTTTGAGTAGCAGAATTAAGGAGAAGCAATGTGAATTAACTTTGAGTAGCAGAATTGTGAAGCCCACCGCCTAGGCGCCCGACTTCGACTTCCACTGGACGGACCTAGGCGCCCGCCCAGGTGCGCCTAGGCACCCACCGCTGAACCCTGCCTTGAAATCCCCAGGTCGAGGCGGTGTACTCAAATCGGGTGCGCCTAGGCGTCGCCTGTAACAACATATATATATATATATATATATATATATATATATATATATATATCATAAGGCGTGCCTAGGTGCGCCTTTTATTGGTTGCACCTTGCTGAAAGACGCTCCTTAGGCGTGCTCTGGGTGTGCCCGGAAAAAGGCGTCCCACCTAGTAAGGTGCGAGACGCAGCTGCTGTGCCTTTCTGTGAGGCACGCCTTTGACTACCATGAGTAGCCCCACTTGCCTCCTTAATCTCCATCTGTGTACTTTTGGCAGCAACTCCCAACTCCCAGTCCCGTCATCACTGTCGACCGACAACTCCAGATCTAACCACCATCCTCCCAGATCTACCACTGCTTCTCATCTCATTCTTTTGGTCAGCAGACTCAGCACAGCCCCTGGCCCCAGCTCTTAAGTTACTGCAGAACCAACTTGCTTTTGCTGCAAAACTTCAACTCCTTTAGCTTCAAAAGTTCAGTCTCTTTAGGTCCGAAACTAGAACCATTGGCCCTGCGTTTTCCACCCTATTTCAGCTCATCGTAACCTATTATAGCTCATCCTAACTTACCCACTTCTTCATTCCAACATAATACATTGCCATTAGTCATCCTTCATCCCGATCTTATGGGTCTGATCTCCTTCATCCCAATCTATGGGCCTGCTCTGTTTTTGGCCAAGGTCCTCAAGGAGGGCAACATGAAGTTGCAGGCCATGGTCACATGGGACCTATTCGAGCATGCCATAAAACATTCAAAGCGTTAGTCATCCGATATGCCATCTCACTTTCGGGACGGTGCAAGAGCATAGCAAGTGCCAAGATACAATCGTCACTTTTCCACACCTCATCCATCTTCCTAGCCTCGACACCGATTCGACTTCCCTCCACTTGCCAGCTCTATGTTGAGTCCGCTAGCTGCTATCAACTACGGAGCATCCCAACTTCGCTCAACCCCTAGTTCCTTTATGAGAACCATTGGCACCTTGCTGACAACCAATTCCACCAGGCCTAGCCTATTATTGTCACCGTCGGCAACGACACCGCCCCACTCTTCTCAGCCCGTTCATCGAGTTGCTCCTCCGCCAACAACATCCGAAGTTCGCGTAGCTCCTCTCGAGGTCCCAAGACCATTGTCCTAATGTCCAAGGACGCGTCTACGCCATGACTCGAGACGAGACGTTTGCTTCGGATACAGTCGTGACATGTATACTGCTTTTCAATAATAAGCTTGTACGTGTACTGTTTGGTTCTAGCGTCACACATAGTTTTATTTTGGCAGATTTTGTCGAGGAATACAAATTTCCTATAACCCCGTTAGGCCTTGACATTAGTGTTAGCATACCGTCGGACACGCAACTACTTGCAAACTCAGGCTACAGAGACGGAATCATTGGTTTCGGAGGTAAAAAGATATAGCTTGATGCGATAGTTCTAGATATTAAGAACTACGACATCATACTGGGAATGGATTGGCTCGGCGCTTGTAATGCCACAATTGACTACGCAGGAAAAAATGTCACCTTTCGTCTACCGGGAGAGACCGAGTTCTGCTACTCGTGTGGTGAAGCGCCGGCGTCGTGCATGGTGATCTCGGCAATTTCTGCTCGGAGGATGTTGCATTCCGGCTGCGAAGGATACTTGGCGTCCGTTCGCGACATGAGACATGATAGTGCAAACGCGGGCCAAACCGACGTTGTGGCAGAATTTTTCGATGTGTTCTCGGACGAGCTATACGTTATGCCACCAGTCGAGAAATCGAATTCACCATCGATACCTTTTTCGACGCCTGACTGATCTCTAAGGCTCCGTACAGAATGGCTCCAGCAGCAGAAGGAACCCAAGGTCCAGTTGCAAGAATTGCTCGACAAAGGATTCATCCGGCTTAGTGTTTCGCCATGGAGAGCGTCCATGTTGTTCGTTAAGAAGAAGGATGGGTCGATGACTACCGAGAGTTGAACAAAGCTACAATTCGGAACAAATATCTACTATCCCGCATAGACGACTTGTTCGATCAGCTAGAAGGTACGTCGGTGTTTTCGAAGGTTGATCTTCGCTCGGGTTGCCATCAACTCAAGATCAAGCCAGACAATGTGTCGAAGTCAGCCTTCCGCACTCGATACAACCAATGTGAGTTCCTGGTAATGCCGTTCGGCCTAACAAACGTCCCTGCTACCTTCATGGGTCTAATGAATCAGGTGTTTCGACTCTTCCTCGACAAGTTCGTAGTAGTTCTATTGATGACTATCTCATCAGCGTTCATTTTGTATCTGGTCAAGTTGTAAGCTCGCGCGGCACCTTTGTAATCGAGTCTGTAATATGATGTTTATTATCAATAAAGCAAAAGTTTTCTTCTATGTGTTGTCAAATTTTTTGCGTACTCTCTTTGTTGTGTTTCGGATAACCTTATGAACGTGCCTTGTACGAGCGCAACCTGGGCTCGTTCGACATCACGTCCGGGGGACGACTATCGATTATTCGGAATCGGGACATGACATCGAGAACCTTATCGTTGTGGCACCCCAGCCACCACTAATCTGTTAGTTATTCGCTCACTACTTGTGCTTTGAACACTTTATGTTCCTTGTGCGAGGCATTACATCTCAAGTTTGAGCTCCACTCAACAACAACACAATGAGAAAATATGATAACAATTGACTGGCTCGACTTGTGCAGCCGCTCTTTATCGACCAATTACCAACCACTCCACCGATGCTACCTCGACCTGAACATGCACATTGCCACCTCTGAATCGACTGCAATGTTGACACCTACAACTCCTGCTACTATGCCGACCGCACCAACAACCCCACTCCCGAGTGCCGCTATCACTTTTTGCCTTGACCTCGACAAAACTGCAGCCTCCTCTACTTATACACCAACTTCAATTGTTCTATCTTCTTGTTGACAGTTGGATCAACACCACTACCCGCTACTCGTCCTGAACTCCTCGTACAATCGATCTCCTTGACCTGAACACGTGTTCGACTTTGACTGACATCGACCTATACAGATCCTCTCGACAACCAGCGTCTCTCCATCTACTCCAGGTTCAGTCCTCTACTTTGGTCCAGCTCTGCATATTCCACTGATCTACCTTGTTACTTTTCTCTCTATCAATCACATGGTGTTTTTCTAGCCTATTTTTTCTTAGGAAAACCTTAGCTTCACTCTCCAAAAAAAGTTTTGCTAGTCATATCCCACTTAAGGGGAGTGTTAGTCAGATGTGGTGCCACGCTCAACCTAAGTCTCTCAACATTGTCCTCATGCGCACCAACTTTTCGATGTTTACTTTGTCATGTGTCCACCTCTCGACTTTTATAGCGTTAGTGTTTCCATGTTGCTAACCTCTAAAACTTTTACTTTGTCGTGCGTCCTTGTGTGCAGTTCTCACGAATTTACTTTGTCACGGGTGCTCGTGCCATCCTCTTGACTTTTACTTGGTTATGCGTCGTTCCTCAACTTTTTACATTGTAGTGCACTAACATCTCAACTTTTGAGTATGTTGTTCGTCCTCGTGAGCTACCTCTCGACTTTTACTTAGTCATCTTGTACGCCGGCCACTACTCTTGCCTCTATTTGTACGTCCTCGTGCATAGACCTTCACTATTGCTCTTTGGGTCACGTGTCAACTTTTACTGTGGTTTCTACTCGTGAATGCTTGTCTATTGATGATACTTGTTCTACCATGATGTTGCTCTTCTAGTTTTAATTTTTTTTCATCTATGTAACAAGATAGACATGTTTCAAATGCTCCAGCTTGATGGAGAATATTAGATTTAGTGAGTTATAGAGTTAGTGCATCTATGTAGTTACTTTAGGCCGACATTGGGTAGGACTTGTGTGTGTGTGTGTGTATATATATATACATGGGTAGGGATCAGGTGACATGCAATTTGACATCTAAAATAACATGCAATCTCAGCCGCATACTATTTGAAATGAATGGTTCAGACATATCAAATTTACATGCATGAAAGTCAAATTTGACATGCATGCTAATTAATAGTAGGTTGTATTAATTAGTGGCATATTTAATTTGACATGCATGCTAATTAATACAAATTACTCCAGCAAATCTGAACCATTTATTTAAAATGTTGTGCGGTTGAGATTGCGTGTTATCTTAGATGTCAAATTGTATGTGTCACATGATCCCTACCTTATATATATATATATATATATATATATATATATATATATATATATTAGTCCGGCGGGCCTAGCTCTAGTGGTTAGGAGGGTTGGCTCCCCTAGCGGTGGGCTAGGTTCGAGCCCTCCCTTCCCCACCCGAGGTGGCTGGGCGGCTTTGGCCGCGGCCTCGGGTTGGGGGCCCCTTGCCGGACACCCCCCCCCCCCCCCCCGGCCCCCCCCCTCCCCCCGGGTTACCCCCCCACCCCCGGACCCCCCCCCCCCGACCCCCCCCCCCCGGGCCCCCCCCCAAAAAAAAAAAAAAAAAAAATATATATATATATATATATATATATATATATATATATTAGAAAAAAGGTAAATTTTATTCCAAAGCAACACAGTAATCGTACAACATACAATCAGAGTGGGACTCCGACTCATCAAGACCTCATAACATTTACATCAAATTCAATGTTATGAAGTATGCCCACCAGAGGTGTAACCAGTCCCTCAAATATCCGAGTTTTCGTTCCCGTCAGACATGCCAAACCGAAGCAGCCAGACGAACCCTGACGGTCCGGAACCAGTCCTCCCCTCGACCTCTACTATCGCGGATCACCGTAATGATGTCCCCAATACTCTTTCCGGAGTCGCATCCTCCTAATATTCTACTCTGCTCCTTCCAGATCTGCCAAGCCAGGTCACACTCAAAGAAGATGTGTTTGATAGATTCTTGCTCCAGACAGCACAACACACACTTGGGATCTGGGACCGACACTCCAAATGAACTCAACCGATCTCTAGTAAGAAGGCGACCCAGTAGGAGCTTGTAAATACAGAGCTGCATCTTCCTGGCCAGGCCCTTGCACCATACGAACTCGTAGTCAGGACTCTGAGGAAAAGCGCGCCGGATGAGATTGTAGCAACTTCGGAATTGGAACTCCCCAGTACCCGGGGACGCACCAGTCGGCTCCCAAATCCACCGATCTGCAGGCAAGTCCGGATCAATGGCAATAGTGCTAATGATCTCTCCCAGCTCCACGGTAAATCGATAGGACTCCGGCCTCAACTCCCCATCGCGAATGATCCGACTACACGTCAATCCCCGCCTGTCCTCCTGGTGGGTCTGAGCCCCCTAATTAACGAGCACCGATCTATCCAGGAATCCCGCCAGAGGTCCATTCCAGACCCATCCTTCATGACCTTCCTGATAGCAGACTTAAGAATCCCCCTGTGTCTCAGGACAGTCTTGAACGTGACGGAATGATTGTTGTCAGTAGTACACGTCCAAAAGTTGCCCTGCTTCACATATCTGCTATGCATCCAGGCAGTCCAGAGAGACCCCCCATTAATGAATTTTCATGCCAGCTTAAGCACGGAGGCCTCCCGAATCTCCAGCAACGGCCTAAGCCCCACTCCTCCCTCCTTTCTGGGACGATAGAGCTGTTCCCAAGAGATCGCATGCATACCCCCTCTCCAAATGAAATCTGCACAGATCCGATCCACTTTCCTAACAGTGGCGATAGGAAGGAGGATGGATTGTAGCCAGAAATGAGCTACAGCTGTAATCACTGATCGTACCAGCTCAATGCGTCCTCCAAATGACAATCCCGAGGCTTGCCAACCTTCCACTCTCCTCTGGACGTACTCCACCAAACTATGGCAATCCTGATCCCGCGTATAGTTGACCGTGAGGGGTACTCCTAAATAGCGCACCGGAAGATCACTCCTCTCGATACCCAGCACGTCAGTCCGCTCCTCCTTCTGGGGACATAAGGAGCTGAAGTACACCCGGCTCTTCTCCCTATTCAGCTGAAGGCCCGAGAGGGAATGCAACTCTCCCATAATCTCTGCAAGCGTCTGTATACCCTCCATCGAACGCTGGATAAACACCAAGAGATCATCAGCATAAATGAGGTGGGTGACTGGGGAATCCACCCTCCGGAACAGTGGGACCAGTCTCCCACGGTGCGCTGCTAAATCCATCAGGCATGTGAAGTATTCCATAACAATCGTGAACAGGTAAGGAGACAGGGGGTCGCCTTGCCAAAGCCCACGATTACTCTGGAAATACCCATAGGGGATGCCCTGTATGAGAACCGAGAAGTGGGGGACGTGATGCACTCCCGGATCAGGCCAACCCAATGGTCCCCAAAACCCATGACGGACATCAGATGACAAAGGAAGTCTCGGTTGACCATGTCATACGCCTTCCTCAGATCCAGTTTCACGCAAGCCTTCTCCCCTCCTGGTTTGTTGAAACCTCTCACCATCTCATGGGCTAGGAGGCTGTGCTCTACAATCGACCTCCCCTTAATAAACGCAGCCTGGTTCGGAGAGACCAAGTCCTGCATGATCCCCTCCATACGCCGGCACATAAGGTGCGTAATTATCTTTTATATATATATATATATATATATATATATATATATATATATATATTCTATTCCCAATTAAAGCCATCCAAATTATTCCCAATGTAGTCTTATAGATCTTAATAAAATCTATTATATATATATATATATATATATATATATATATATATATATTCCCAATTAAAGCCATCCAAATTATCCCCAATGTAGTCTTATAGATCTTAATAAAATCTATTATATATATATATTTATAGATCTTAATAAAATCTATATATATATATATATATATATATATATATATATATATATAAAATAGATTTTATTAAGATCTATAAGACTACATTGGGAATAATTTGGATGCCTTTAATTGAGTGGTCGACTATATATATATATATAGTGGAACCACTATATATATATATATATAGTCGACCACTCAATTAAAGCCATCCAAATTATTCCCAATGTTGTCTTATAGATCTTAATCCTTTGGATAGTGACTAGGTTCCCTTTTTTTAAAGGACCCATTGCAGCAATTTTTTTATTTTTTTTTTCACTTTTATGCAGCACAAGCACAAATCATGTGGAACCACTTTCAGCCACTTCTTTTGGTCCCTTTGGAACTTATACACGGAAGCTCATGCCATGGAAGTATCATTTTGGACAAGCTTTTGGACCTTCTTTGCAACCTAGAACAAATTTTCATTCTATTTTTAGTTATATGCTTTTTTAAAATTCACCTGGAGTGAATTCGTAGATTTCATTTCTAGTTTTATGGCATTCAGTACAGAGTACTTCAATAATACTACAAACATTTATGTTCAGATATCACAGTTGAAGGGATAGATGATATGGCTTATTCCATTAGAAGCAATAGTTTTCTTGTGGTCTCCTGGAAAAGGGAGGCTTTTTCAGTACAGCTTTTGTGGAGAACATTGAAGCTGTAAATTGTACAACTGAGATGGGAGTAAAACTGTAAGTTGTTTTGAGATAAGCTAAATTGCAATTGGAGCAAATTTGAAGGATTACTAAGAGCCAAAAGGATATTTGGTATATTTTATCACAAAAACATTCTCTCTCTGCATAAACTTCACAGGTACCTATTAGCTACTGTTTAGGTATTTCCTTTTATGATTTGAGAGGAAAATTCCTTTTCATATTTAAGATATAAGCAGGAGGTGGCATAGTCTTGAGAAGAACTTTACATATTAAGATATGGAAGGCGGGGTGGACTACTGAAAATTATTGAATGTTTATTGTCTTTGATGACGGAGCTTAAGGCCTCCATGACCAATGGATCATTGATCACAAATGGAAGTTTATTTGAAATACTTACAGAAGGATTTGGTTCATTGAAAAGCCTCAAGATGCTACTTCTTTTTAGGGAAGAGAAGAGGGGTTAGGGAGTGAGGAAGGGTGTGTTCGTGCCTTCTATCTTTTTCCCTTTTCTTGATTACTCCTCTCTCAATCTGATAACAATTTATCTCTAAAGTCAATTGATAGATATTTCCTGAAAAGTCACTATATTGTTGATAAACATGAAAAGTTGATGGGGCCCATAATCTTTAGCCTTGTATTTTCTTTCTGAAGGTTTCCAGATCTATCGGAGATGCTTACTTGAAGGTACCAGAATTCAACAGAGCACCTTTATTCTCAAGATTTCGGTTGCGTGAGCCCTTCTATAAATCGATCCTTAGTGCTGAACCGGCAATGTTGACCCATAAACTTTGTTCTCAAGATCAGTTTCTAATTTTTGCATCTGATGGTCTTTGGGAGCACTTAAGTAATCAGGAGGCTGTGGGAATAGTTCAAAATAAACCTCGTAATGTAAGCTTTACTAATCTTGCTGACCTATTTTCTTTCTCAACTTCTCTGTGCATTGTTATATTTTCTCTTGTATGCCATTCAATTTATATCAGCAATTAAGTACGATATGACCAAGAACATGTAAGTACTACTGACTACTGAGAGGAATCTACTTGCATTTTCTTTTGTGCGTTTTTGTGCGTACATCATGTAACATTTTCTTGGTGTTTGGATACTGTTGACCTTGTTTTAATTTCAGATGGGAGTTTCCTTTTGTGAGATTAGCTCAAGCTTTCTAATGTAATCATCTTATGTAGTCGTTAGATTGGTGATACACTTTACTAAGTTTTAGGAACAAGCAAACACATTATTTGTCCAAAGCTTGTTGCTTATCATTCTTGTGACGGGGAGGAGGGAAGCGAGGGGGATGGACTATGATTCTCTTAAGCATTAGAATCTTTTACCATAATTTCAGTTGCGGATCAAATTTATCTCTTGGAGGGGAGATATTCTCATGACAACTGATTCTTATTGCAGTATGCAGTGTCGGTTTGTTGGTTGATGTTTTTGTTTATTTCCTCTTTGAATCGATCATCTCAGACCTTTTAGCAAATTGATTCATCTCCTCCATTTGTGTTTATCTCGATAAACTACTCATCCCTCCGCCTATGATCTGTGCAGGGGATTGCAAGAAGGCTGATTAAAGCTGCATTGCAACAGGCTGCAAAGAAGAAGGAAATGAGGTACTCCGAACTTAAAAGGATTGGTCGCGGGATTAGGAGATACTTCCATGACGACATAACAGTAATAGTTCTGTTTCTCGATCCCACCTTGATTAGTAAGAGTTTCGGGCATATCCCAGTTGTTTCTCTCAAGGGACGTGGGGTTCCAGTTTAAGTCAGACTGACAGCCCTTCATGTTCTCTTGAACCGTTCGTTTTAGCTGCAGCAGAAAATTTATCACATATAGCACATAAATTGACAGTATCTATGTATTTGATACCACACAGGAACTCTTTTTAAAAAGAAGAAAATTTACTACTTTTTTTTTTTTTGGGGGGGGGGGGGGGATGTGGGGGGTTGTTTTCTGTGAGAAACAATTTGGGTTTGTAATGGTCCCCTCGTTTTTAAAGCAACCAAATGAGGGTCATATAACATTGTAAATAACTTAATTTCTTATGAAGAACACTACTTTTTAAGATAAACTTGGCCTCTCTTGATTTTTCTCGGTCACTATTTTACTAATTAGTAATGTCTAGGAATATAATTTATATGATTGAGCTTGATAGTTTAGATATACGGTATACGCAATCAATGGAACAAGTTCCTGCAACAATGACTTGGCAGTGTTTTTATATTCCTAATATAGATCCGGGTATCGAGTACCGATGTCCTCCTTGCACAACAAAGATGTCCAAAGTCAAGCAGAACATAGGATGTATACAGTATACTGCAAATGACAAAAAGAAGTTTGTCAACGGTGACATGACACCTCCTACCATGCAGTCTGTGGAGAGCCATTTTGTTGGTTGCCAATGGAAAAGATACGTCCCACCACAAACACACCACCTCAAGTTGCACAATGGGCTGGTTAGCCCGGAGCCCGACCCAGGCCCGGACCGGCCCGCTGGCCTTGAAGCCCGGCCCGGACCGCCTCTGGCCCGAACCGGCCCGGCCCCCCACCCCCGAACGGGTCGGGTCGGGCCTCCCCCCCAGCCCAGCCCGGCCCGGTCCGGCCCGCGCAAATTTTGTTTTTTTTTTTTGACAGGTAAGTGGCCCGGCCCGAAGCCCGGCCCGCTGGGACCGGTCCAGCCGACCGTTGGGTCTTTTTTTTTTTTTGACCGTTGGAGGGGGGGTTCTTTTACAAAATTGCCCCTTCCATATAGCCGTTATTAAAACGTTGGGAGGGACATTTTGGTCATTTTTGGCGTAAAATTACCAAAATAATTCCGAAAAATTTCTATAAATAGACCAAAATTTTCATTTTTCAAACACAGCTCATTCCAAACATTTCTCTACATTTCTCTACGGTGTTCTACGGCTTTCCCTCCCCGGTGCTCTGGTGTTCTACGGCTTTCCCTCCCCGGTGCTCTGGTGTTCTACGGCTTCCCGATCTCCCTCCTAACTCCATTCCGGCTCTACGGCTTCCCGATCTTCCTCTCAATCCTTTACTTTCTTCTAACATAGTTTTACTTTATTTTATTTTATATATGGCTGGTGAAGGTTCAAACCCACATGATCTTGCTGGACAGACTTACCAATTTTTTAATACTTTTTTTGACGGTACTGAAATTCCACCTGAGCAAGTAGCCACCAATCCGATTCCGGAGGGGTTCCAACCATCTCCTCCGGAAGTCGCTAGTTCCACCCAACGTCCTGAAAAGAAAAAGAGGTCTAAGTATTGGAAATATTTTACTTTGATTTATGAAACTAATCCTGATGGTTCGCTTGTTGTAGATGCCAAGGGTGAACCAATACCGTACAAGGCACAATGCAAGAAATGTTGCAACCAGTACGCATGGAAGAAGGGCGGTGGCACCGGGACCATATCTAGACACTACGACACTTGCTACGGGAAGGACACACTTCAAGCGTCCCAAAACCAAATAAGCTTTGGCGCCACCGGTTCTTCAATGGGTAACTTTACTTACTCAGCTGCTCGGCATAAAACTGAATTAACTAAACATATTATTCGTGACGAACTTCCTTTCACGACGGGTGAAAGCGAATCTTTACGAGATTATGCATCAATTTCTCTAAACCCCTCCTTTACTAGAGTGAGTAGACAACAAGCTCGAAATGAGGCTATTCGTCTCTTTAACGAGCGAAAAGCCGCTTTGAAAGCGGATTTTCAAAATGTTAGTAAGTTGGCTATTACTTCTGATATTTGGACTTCTAAGTGGAGTTATGCTTATATTTGTATTACTGCACACTATATAGATGCACAATGGATGTTGCAAAAAATACATCATCTGTCTTAAACTTATAGAATGTCCACACACGGGCGCTATAATTTCAAGTGAGATTTCAAAACACGTGCGTGAATATGATATTCACCCTAAATTTTTTTCTATCTCTTTGGACAATGCATCAAACAATACTGCTGCTATGGCTTCTTTGTCAGTAATTTTTCAGCCTATTTTAGAAGGTAGACTTATGCATGTTAGGTGTGCTTGCCATATAATTAACTTAGTTGTTAAAGAATGTTTAAAATTTTTTGATCCCCATTTAGACACTCTGCGACAATACTTGCTCCACCTAAACTCGTCTCCAAGTAGACAACAAAGTTTTGCATGCACGTGCGCACATTTTGGTATTACTTTTAGAAGATTTGTAAAGGATTTACCAAATAGGTGGAACTCCACCTACTTGATGTTGAAATCTGCAATTCCTTTTAAGAGTGCTATTACATATTATTGTAGTTCGGATGTCAGCTTTGACTATCAAGTTACTACTGATGATTGGGTAGCAGCTGAAAGTGTTTGTGAATTTTTAGAAGTTTTTTACAATGCTACATGTACTCTTTCTGGTGTTTATTATCCCACATCTTGCTTAGCTTTACGTGAACTTTGTAACATGTCTTATTTATTTTCTAAATATAGAGATCATCCAAATTTTGAATATGCGGTGAGAAATATGGAAGCCAAATTCAAGAAATATTGGGGTGAAGTACCTCTTTTATATTGTTTGGCTTCCATATTTGATCCGACAATCAAATTGGATGGCGTAGAGGTTTTATTAGATGGATATGGAGAATATATGGGTATAGACGTTACTGACATGAAAATAGAAGTTAAAGTTGCGTTGGACAAGTTAGTTATACTGTACGAAGAAGGAGCAACGTCGACCCGACCAACTCAGGGGGGCTAGTAGTAGCTCCGGCTTGGCGTCTAAGCTATCAGCAGCCGGTCGCATACTACAAAGGAAGAAACGAAAGCAATCTTTCCAACCTACTCAAGAGTTGTCTCTTTACCTTAATTCTTATCAAGACGAAGATGAGACTCCAGATCACTTCGCCGTTTTAGAATGGTGGAAGAGACACGACAAGAGATTTCCTGTTCTTTCTAACATAGCACGTGATCTACTGATGGTTCCGGTGTCTACGGTAGCATCGGAGTCCTGTTTTAGTGCAAGTTCAAGGATGTTGAGCGATAGGAGGAGCCGTTTGAAGCCCGATATCTTGGAAGCAATAGTGTGCGTACAAGATTGGATGAAAGCCGATAGAAGAACCCAAAACCAGAAAGATGAAGAAGATCATGATGTCCATGAGCTGGATTTGGAATCGCTTTCATTGCATGAAGGCGAACAACAATGAGACTACGGTGCAAGGTATTAGGTATGTACATTTAAACTTATACATTTATACTTAAAATATTTCAATTTTAACTTATACTTTTAAATTTTAACTTATACTATTCAAATTTTAACTTATACTTTCAAAAACTATTTTTTATTTTAAAAAAACATTTTTTAACTCCGCCTATGCCAAACAAGCATTTGCCGGTCCCAAGCCCGGATAAAGAAAGAGGGAGAAATATTTTTTTTTACTTTTATCATATTTTTTTTCAAGTTTTTATAAATTTTTATAAACATTTTTCAAAATTACAAAATTTTAAATTACAAATTTTTATAAACATTTTTCAAAATTAAAATTAAATTACAAATTTTTAAAATAAAAATACAAAAAAAACTGTTAAAAAAAAGGAAAAAAAATTACAAAAAACCGGGCCGGTCCGGTTCAACCGGCCCAAACCGGCACGAACAGACCTAGGCTCGGCCCGGCCCGTGGACCGGTTCAGCTCGGACCGGCTCTCCCTGGGTCCGGTCCAGTGGGTCGGGCTGGGCCGGCTATCACTGAACCGGGTCGGGCTTGGCCCGGACCGCTTTTTCCCCTGGGCCGGTCCTGGACCGGCCCGAGCCCGGTCTGGCCCGCAGTCTTTGGCCCGTGGGCCGGCCCGGACCGGCCCGAATGCAACTTGAACACCACCAAGTTCTTGCTTGTTAAACATCGTTAGCCAACAAGATAATCCTTCACAGGTTTTGCTGGAAGGTTTAGAAATCTTCAACAATATGATAAATGTTGGGAACGAAGCATGGAAATCGTTCCCCCAAACCAGAAAGTCCTACAAATTAACCGAATAAAAACACAAACCAAAAACGCTAACACAAATCACAGATACAGAAAAAAATTTTACGTGGAAAATCCAGATGGAAAAAATCACGGGGCGATTGGAGTCAAACTCTGAAGAACCTCCACTAATAGAATAAAGAGAATACAGCTTCTACAAGCTCCTCCCGATCCAACGCGGATCAGCACAACTCACTGAGACAGAAAATAGATTACAACCACGAAGATATAAGACAATAAGAAATACCCGAAATTGATTTCCTTCTCCAAAACGACCTCCAATACGTTTTTCTCCTTCCCAAAGTTGCACATTCACTCTTGCCACATTTTCTTCTTTTTTTGTGTTATATTATTCAACTTGCATACATCAACCTTTTATAAATCCTTGCATGAATAAGGTTACCACATTGGAAATCTATACATGGAAGACCAATATATATGAAGATTTTCAATATGTATTAATTATATATTTAATAAAAATCCAATCATAATTGGCTTGCCATAATTGGAAGTCCAATTATATGGAAAGCCATTAAGTGAAAGACCCAATCATAAATATATAATCAAAGTAAATTTGGAAATTCAATCATATATTTGCTTACCATATATGTTCCAAAATAGGCAATCGATGTACTTTCCGAGCTTCTCCGACACGCGGACGGCGCTCGTCACACTCCGAGGTATTCTCCATATAGGTTGGGAACCCCACCAACTCCAACAAATCTTTTCCTTCACAACTAGGTGGAGGAACTCGTTATCCCGACGATCCGCCTACAGTACTCAAACTTTCCCTTTGGTAGAACCTTCGTAAGCATGTTCACTCCATTGTCATCAGTATGGGTCTTCTCAAGCATCGTGTCCTTTTTTTCAACCTCATCTCATATCCAATGATACCGAGTCTCAATGTGCTTGGACCGACTATGAAATGTCTGGTTCTTTACAAGGTGAATGACACTCTGGCAATCGCAAAGTAAAGTATACTACTCTTTATTTAGTCCCACTTCCTGCAGCAAATTTTTCATCCACAGCAACTCCTTGTAAGCCTCCGTTGCCACAATGTACTCTGCCTCTGTCGTCGACAAGACAACACACTTCTGCAATCGCGACTGCCAGAATACCGTTCCACCAGCAAACATCATCACATAGTCCGAAGTCGATCGTCTCATGTCTACATCTCCAGCCATATCAGCGACGGTATACCCAACCAGCTTCGGCTCATCACCACCAAAAGAAAGTCTCCAATCGACAGTGCCCTGAAGGTATCGTAGGATCCACTTGACCGCATTCTAATGTACCATTCCAGGATTGGAAACATACCTGCTAACTGTGCCAACTGCATGAGCGATGTCTGGCATCTACACACTATATCATACATGAGACTTTCTACAGCTGAGGCATATGGCACCCGCTCCATATCTTCCTTCTCGTCCTCGGTAGATGGACACTGCTCCTCAGTGAACTTAAAGTGAGCCGCAAGGGGGTTACTCACTTTCTTCGACCCATCCATCCCAAAACGCTGAAGTACCCGGTGAACGTACTTCTTTTGGGACAAGTGTAGCAGCTTGGACTCTCTCTCTCGGCTGATCTATATCCCAAGAATAGTCTTCGTTATGCCCAAATCCTTCATAGAGAAGGCTGTGCCCAGTTGGTGCTTCAACTCCGCTATCCTAGTGGCATTTCGACCCACCAGTAGCATATCATTAAAATAAAGCAGTAAAATGATAAAATCATCCTCGGTAAAGTACCTCACAAATACACAGTTATCCAACGTCGTCCGTGCATAACCATGCTCCTCCATAAATGACTCGAACTTCATGTACCACTGCCTCAGAGCCTGCTTAAGACCATACAAGCTCTTCCTCAACCGGCAGACCAAGTATGACTTGCCATTCTCAGAGAATTTCTCTGGCTGCTCCATGTACAACTCTTCCTCAAGATCACCGTGGAGGAATGTTGTCTTCACGTCCATCTGCTCGACCTTCAAGTCGAAATTGGCTGCCAATGCTAGCACCACCCGAATAGACGACTGTTTGATGACTGGCGAAAAGATCTCATCATAATCTACATCCTTCCGCTGACCGTAGTCTTTAAATACCAGTCTCGCTTTGTATCGAGGGTGAGTAGCATCATCTATCTGCTTCACTCTGAACACCTATCAATTTCTCAAAGCCTTCTTGTCCTTTGGCAACCACACAATATCATAAGTGGAATTGGCATGTAAAGAACTCATCTCCTCCTGCATAGCCTCCATCTACTCCTGCATAAGTCAACAACACATACTCATTCGATGAGTATCTCGTAGATGGTCGACGTTCTCTGTCGCTCCTCCTCAACGGAACCACTGGTGCTGGCTGTATATCAACAACCTTCTCCCCTTCAGGAACTACCTCCCCAGCATGGTCATCCTCCTAAGGGTTACCTTGACGACCATCAGCAGGCTGATGATCAAGGTTGTGAGCAACTCAATGTACTGGCTTTCCCATAACTGGATCATCTGCGATGTCCTCTGAAAATTGCTCGAAGCAAAATGACTCTAACTCAGGCAATTCCTCAGCCTTAGAAGGCATCTCGGAATCATAAGTGTTGGTCATGGTCTGATCCTCGACGAATACCACGTCCTTGCTTCTGTAGAACTTTCTTCCCACGGGATCGTAGAGTCTATATCCAAACTCATCCCGACCGTAGCCGACAAAAGATGCACCACCTTATCTTTGGCTCAAGTTTGGATCTCTCATCCTTCAGTATATGCACGAATGCCTTACAACCAAACACTCGCAGGTGATTGTATGACGGCTCTTTGTCGTACCATACTTTGTCAAGCATATCACCCTACAAAGGAGCACTAGGAGAGAAATTAATAGTATTAGCAGCTGTGTAAAGTGTCTCACCCCAATAGCTGCCCGACAAGTTTGCTTCTGATAGCAAACGCCGAAACCTCTCCATCAGTGTCATGTTCATGTGCTCCGTTACACCGTTGAGCTGCGGTGTCTTTGTTGGAGTCTTCTGGTGTCGTATCTCTTGCTCTTTGCAATAAGCATTAAAGGGACCGATGTATTCGTCGCCATTGTCGGACCGAACACATAGTAGCTTCTTTTCTGTCTTCCTTTCAACAGAGGCCTGAAATATTTTGAAAATGAGCATCACATGATCCTTGGTCTTTAAGGCATAGACCCAAACCTTTATAGAACAATCATCAATAAACGTCACAAAATAAGAAGCATCATCAATGAATTTTACCTTCGTAGGACCGCAGACATTCGAGTGAATCAACTCGAGCGACGTTGGCTTCCTCGAACTTGGGTGACTTTGGTAAGACAACCTATTTGCTTTTCCGCCAAACAGTGCATGCATCTCTCCAATTTTGTAGACTTTAGCCCTGGAATCACCTTTCTATTCACCAAGTAGCTCATCCCTTTCTCGCTGATATGGCTGAGCCGCCTGTGCCACAGCTCGATAGACGCATCGGTAGCTGCGTTCACCTCCTGTGCTCCATGTGCGCTCCTTTCTATATAATAGAGTCCGGACTTCTTGCTTCCTCTAGCAATCACCATCGAACCTCTAGAAAGCTTCTACTGACCGTTCCCGAAGAGATTGAAAAAACTCTTGTCATCTAACCTTCCAACCGACACTAGGTTGAAACAGATATCAGGGACATGACAGACATTTTTTAGAACAAGAACTGTACTTGTCTTCGTCCTCAAATTCATATCTCCAATGGCAATCGTCTTCAACACATCTCCATTGCCCATCTTCAACACTCCACAGTTGCCTGTCATGTAAGTGGAAAATAGTGCCATTTTGTGAGATACGTGTGCTGAAATGCCTGTGTCTACCAGCCAAGAATTATCATCGCAGACGAGGTTCATGACAACCTCATCACCTACGACGATCACATCGCCTCCATTTGCCGAGGTCGTCGCTGTAGTGTTCTCACTTTGCTTCCCCTTGTCGCCTTTCTTCTCTCTCTTCCAAGCGAAACAGTTCCGCTTGATGTGGCCCTTCTTGCTACAATGGTAACGCTCCGAGTCCTCGTACCGACCCTTGGACTTGCCCCTGCTCTTGTCTCTGCCATCACCTAGATCCCTGCTTTTATCCTTTCTGCGGTTCTCTGAAACTAGCGCCTCTGAGTAGTAGGATGTGGATGAAGTGCCCTAAGAAAGTTTTCGCATCTCTTCATTCAGTATCCACTGTTGGCAAACTCAAGATTGACCACGTATTTCGGAGAAGAAGCGATCATAGATACTCGTATGATCTCCCACGAGCTTGGCAATATACATAAGAAGCAAAGTCCCTGAACCTCGTCGTCGAACTTGACTCCCATCGAGGATAGCTGGTCAACCACGCCCTGGAACTCACTCAAATGATCCGTAAAGGACGCACCATCTTTGTACCGCAGACCAATCATCATCCGGATTAGGAATACTTTGTTTATCCTGGTCTTTTTTGCGTACAAAGATTCAAGCTTCTCCTACAACGTCTTCGCATGCTCAATATTGGCAACATGGTTGTACACGTTCTCGTCAACGAACTGGCGCATATACCCACACACCTGTATATGCTCGAAGTTCCAGTTCTTATCGAATTTGTCACTGGGCTTCTCAGACACAAATACTGGAAGATGCAACTTCTTGACGAACAACAAATCTTTCATCTTGCTCCACCAATAATGGTAGTTGGTACCGTCCAGATTCACCATGCGCACCGGCTTTGCGTCCATCTCTACTTTCTGATTTGACTGTCAACTTCTGACACCTCTCTGTAACTTGGCTCTGATACCACTATGTTGGAAACGAAGCACAAAAACCGTTTTCTCAAATCAGAAAGTCCTGCGAGAGAACCGAGCAAAAATACACAAACCAAAAATGCCAACACAAATCGGACACAAAGATTTTTTTACGTGGAAAATCCTGATGGAAAAAACCACAGGACGATCGGAGTCCAATCCTGAAGAACCTCCAGTAATGGAATAAAGAGAATACACCTTCTACAAGCTCCTCCCGATCCTAAACGGATCACCACAACTCACTGGGACAGAAAATAAATTACAACAATGAAGAACAACGAGAAATACTCGAAATTGATCTCCTTCTCCGAAACGGCTCCAATCCTTCTTTCTCCTTCCCAAAGTTGCACAAGCACTATTGCCACCTTTTTGTGTGTGTGTGTTATATTATTCAACTTGCATGCATCAACCTTTTATAAACCCTTGCATGAATAAGGGTTACCATATTGGAAATCTATACATGGAAGGCCAATATATATGGAAAATTTCAGTATGTATCAATCATATATTTAATAGAAATCCAATCATAATTGCTTACTATAATTGGTGTAGTGCCCCGCTCCGCGAAGGCACTAGATAGACAGAAAGATCGGATTGCTGGCTCTGCAACAGAAGACGATTGATCTGGGTGAGTGGACGAAGTCTCATTTGCTGATTCGCTTACGCCTAATAAGAATCTGAGTTTTTGATTGAATGGTATTGTTGATAACAAGATAGCAAATCATTAAGTATGCTTTAAGAGAATCCACATGTTGCTATGCTAATACGAGAAAAGAGATAATCTGCATGCTAAGAAGTAGAACTGTTGCTTGCTCATAAGAAATGAACTGATGCATGTATGCTAAAGTAGAGATGTTGCCTTTAATCAAAGAACTGTTACCATCCTTAATAAGAAGAGAAAAGAGAATGCTCAAATGTCCATTAACGGTAAGCTATCAAGACTGGAGTTCATGCTTGTTGTTACTTGCTTAAACAAAGATTGTTCATTGTCCCTCGATTGTTGCTATAAAGAAAGAGATGTACAGAGAAGGCACTTTGTGCTGTTAAAAGAAGATGATACAGCTTGTCCGTATAGAGAAAAAGAGTAGAGCTATTGGCTCGATTACATGAAAAGAAGAGATGAATATGTTTACAAGTTGCTTGATTGGTGCATGATAGTTTTATATGATAGCTGCATTTGCATTGGTCTAGACGGCTTGTGCACGAGTGGTAATCTCTCGATCGATTCTGGAGGCACCCGGAGTCGATCGACTTAGGAGAGAACATGACACATGGGCTAGAAGTCCCCGCAACCAGAGGAGGGTGTCAATCTATTAGTGAGATGGGCTAGAACGTCCTAACTGCTAATATGGGTAATGCCCATGGACCACAAGAGTTATAGTCATGCGTTATAGATGAGTGTCAAAAGAATGTTTTGCTAAGAGCTAACAATGCAGAGACGAACAGGGAACAATGTTGGTTTTATCATGTTTATGCTAATCCTTGTCTTGTGCAGGGATGTACGGTCGGCTATGGTAAGAATCACTGTAAAAGTGATACATATGTATTACTTGAGTTTTCTACATGAATTGCTTGTAGAGATTAATCCGTTGCAAAGAAATGCTATGTTCCACTAAAGAAAAGATATGATATTGTGCTTATAATTGTCCCTAAGAGTTGCTTAAACAGAGAAATGATTATGCTCATGAAACACGCTGCGCACTGCATATGAAATGAATAGTCATCGTGCTTGAATTAAACAGTCCCTTGTATGCTTGAAATGAACTGAAATAAATTATGGCTTTTTAAAGATGTTTTCAAAGAGTGTAAACTGACTCTGTATGCATGGAATGAACATAGGTAAAAGTAGAAGATCACATCACAAGAAACATTTTCTCACTAAATGAACAGTAATCGTTTCAGACAAATGTAGCTCTTTGTTCACAATCACCAGTATGCTGATATACTGACCCACCATCAGTCTGCATGTAGGTGCAATATGCATCGAGAAGGATAGTCCGAAGCGATAGCTCGAGCCTCATCCTCAGGAGACATAAATCAGAAGAGATGCCAAGAGATGACATCTGTTGTAAGAGTTGGTTTGTATATAAAGGGATGTAATGTATGGGAACGGGATCATTGTAATCTGTAAAGTTCTGAGAGAATGTAATATTGTATCAGAGAGAATCGAGAGCTTGTAATCTGTTCAAATGAAATCAATAAAGAGAATTATTTTTTGTTACCATTGTGTTTAACGCATGTATTCTAAAATATGTCTGTTGTTGCTTCAATTATCTGCAATATGTTTCGCTGCGTATTGTCAATCTTGTCTATCTTGTCTTGCTTCAGGTCTTGGCCTTGTGCAAGCGCAATTTAGGCTTGCACGGCATCACGCCTTAGCGAGGACGATCGGTCTCAAAGAGTCCGAAGCGAGGACGAAAGGACTCTGTGGGATTGGGGCGTGACAATTGGAAGTCCAATTATTTGGAAAGCCATTATATGAAAGATTCAATCATAAATTATGATCAAAGTAAATATGAAAATTCAATCATATATTTGCTTACCATATATGTTCCAAAATAGGCGATCGATGCCCTCCCTGAGCTTCTCTGACACACGGATGGCGCTCGTCACACTCCGGGATATTCTTCACATGGGTTGGGAACCCCACCCACTCCAACAGTAAAGTCTTCTTGAAAATTTATGGAGTCTCCATAGCATTCTAGATGTTCTAGAGTATTTCTTAGAAATATCTAGAACCTAGAATAATCCTTGGGTTATTTTGTTTTCAGAAGCTTCATGTTAGTCCTTTAAGGTCCTATAAATAAGTGGGAGGCTCATTTATTCCTTACCACCAACAAAGTTGTAAACTTTGTCTAGTATAATAAAGTTTTCAATATTCCAATCTCTCTCTTTTGCTCCACATTGTTATTATTTTCGCCTTAACGATCTAGCTGAGCGTTCGGAAAAGGCTTGCACGAGTCTTTGAGGAGGGAGTTCGTGCGCCGCCTGGATCGAAGTGTAGAAAAAATACTAAGTCCGTGGCAAGTGGTATCAAAGAAGTTCGGTTGGTGCCATGTCGACATCCGAGAATGTCCAAGAGAGAGCCGCACCGCATAAGTAAAGAAAATAAAGATCCATAAGAGGGACAAGAGCAAGGAGCGTATGACGGAGCGTAGCCTTGCCGACCTTACGGAACGTCTCGAGATCTTGGAGGCGGGTTCGAGGGACATAGAGATACGCATGGGCTCCGTGGAGCAAAGCAACATAAGGCTAGAAGAGTTCTACGATGGGCTGGAGAGTAAAGTTGCTTCGTCCATGACAATATTCTAGGAGAAATTCCAAGAGATCTGATTTGTACTTGAAAAGGAGCTTAAGACACATCGTGCGAATATTGAGGATTTGCGTGGGAAGGGCCGATGCTACGAGGAGCTAAAGATTGTGGTCAGGAGTTACAAAGAACTAAAGGCCAAACTTGCCATTTTGGAGAAGGCCATTGTGAAAGGTGGACCTTCGAGTAGGGTGGCACCAAGAAGAAAGATCCTCGAGCCGAAATCCTTCAATGGGGTACGAGATGCCAAAGAAATGGAGAACTTCTTGTGAAATATAGAGCGATACTTCAAGGCGTTGTACATCAACGATGAGGCTGAGAAGGTGACATTGTTTCGCTCTACTTTACCGATGATGTTATGTTGTGGTGGCGTTGTAGGTGCATAAAAATAGAGAAGGGTTTGTGCTCAATAGACACATGGTGTGATCTCAAGTCTTAAGTCTATCTAAAGAATGTGGAGTTCGCGACGAGGCGGAGCTTGCGATAACTCAACCACACCACGATGATCAAATAGTATATTGTGCGAAGTTCACACATTTGATGCTCGCGATATCTAGCATGGACGAAGAGGATCAATTATTTTTTTCCTCGATGGACTTCAACCGTGGGCAGCTCAAGATTGCAGCGACAAAGGGTGCAAGATTTGAACGCCGTCGTGGCTGCACCCGTGAGGCTCGTCAAGTACATATGGGACGATAACGATGCCAAAACCAAGCCAAAGACCCCAAAAGAGAATGGTGGGGGAGAGAAGGGGAGCTCTTCTAAGGAGGGTCCGTTCGAAGGAAAGAAGTGTGAAAAGGTCCAACTGAGCGAGTAGTTTCATGCTTCATATGTGAAGAAAATCACTACGCTCGGGATGCCAGAACAAGAGAAAACGTAGCTATTCTTCTAAAGCGAGGAGGTAGAGGACAAGGAGTGCGAAGTGGGAGCGGAGGTTCATGTACGTTAACTTACGGATCAATGACATGAGCACACTGAAGTTGGTTGATACAGACACCACCCATAACTTCATCTCGTATGTAGAGGTTCGACGCTTGGGTTTAGCGTTGGAAAGAGATTTAATTAAGATAAAGGTGATTAATGCGGAGGCACGCCCCATGCAGGATATAGTCAAGAGAGTTCGCCTAGAGGTGGGACATTGGTCGGGTGTTGCCAATTTTACAAGTACGTCATTGGACGACTTCAAGATAATACTTGGCATTAATTTTCTAATCGTAGCGAAGGCGGTTCCGATCCCACACTTAGAGTCGTCAGCTTTATGGAGGAAGGCTCGTCGTGCATGGTGAAAGTTGCACTTGATGAGTATCAAAGGAGAAAGCTATCTCCACCATTCAGCTCAAAAAGGACAGCAAAAGGGAGACGACCTACTTAGCAATGCTCGGGATGAAGGAGGACTTCGAGGAGGAATATCTTTCGAGCGAGACCAAGTGTTGTGTAAAGAAGTGTCTCGATGATTCACTTCCGGGGAGGGTGGTTGATCTTGCTACCAAGCTGGGCACGAGTAAGGAAAAGTATGTCATGGACTGCAAGGAGGTAGAGGCGACAAAGTGTAGTGGCTCATGCAAGGAGTCGCTCAAGGATTGCGGTGGTTGTTCGGGTCGACTGAGTTGCAATAAGACTTATGCGTGGAGGTGTGGAGAACTATGTGCACCCACGAGATGAGGTGGATCGACAGCCTGATAGCCCGCTCGAGCCTCTTTATGTGCCAAGGAGGGCACAAATCATGGTGAAAGTTGATGCGGTGAACTGATTTACTTCTGATCTTATGGGGAAGATGGACAAGTCCGGGAAGGGCTGCATAAGAAGCACAAAGAAGGAACGACAAGCAACCACCATGCTTATAAGAGTAGAATTTGTTCCGAGACTCGGTGCACCAATTGACGAGGACGTCGACGAAATTGATGGGGGAAGAATGTCACACACAAGATTTTTTGTCCCACCGAGACAGATTTGCATAACCCTTCACGGACCGAGATTTTGCTGGAAGCTTCCGAAATCCTCCATAATGTGGTAGGGCCTTCTTGAAGATTCATAAAGTCTACATAGCTTTCTTGATGTTCTAGAGTCTTCCTTAGAAATATCTAGGACCTAAAATAATTCCTGGAATATTCTGTTTCCAGAAGTTTCATGTAAGCCCTATAAATAAGTGGGAGGCTCATTTGTCTCTTACCGTCGAAGAAGTTGTAAACTCTCTCTCTCTCTAGTATAGAAAACTTTTCAATCTTCCAATTTCTTTCTTTTGTTCCACATTGTTATCATTTTTGTCTTAGCGATCTAGCTAAGTGCTCGGAAAAAGCTTGCACAGATCTTCGAGAAGTAGGTTCGTGTACTGCAAGGACCGAAGTGTAGGCAAAAGTACTAAACCCTTGACATAAAACTCCATTTTTGATCAAGTATCCATGGGTTTGATCCATGCAAGTATGAACATATATTTTAGGAGTAGGGACTATATAGCAAGCCTTGAAAGTTAGAAGTTGGGACTATATACTAAGCCTTGGAAGTTAGAAGCTACCCCAAGGTATGACCAAGTCTGATATGCACAACTTAGCAAGAGTTTAGATATGAATCACCTCACGGTCAATTGATCGCCGACATTCATAAAGGAGAAGGTATACAGGTACGAGGGGAAAAAAAACAAGCTACCGCAACTTGAGTTGGTACCATTTTTATTTGCCACAACAAACCCCCAAAATAGATCAAAAACCTAGAATACCACATTGCTTTTGCTCAACAATAACTTGGTATAGGATAAAGGGTCAATATTACTCGGTGAATACAAGTTAACCAACTGTTTCTGGCCAACAAATATCTCAGTACAAAAAGATATAGGGTATATTTCATACAGTTGACACAATCTAAACCTGCTGGCCAACGGAGAACCCTACTAACTCTTGATCATTAAATAAGGAGAACTGCTATCTTAACCGTCCACGGGGGTGCCCGTGCCGGTCTGCGGCCACGTGGCACTCCGACATTGTTATAATTGTTGGTAAAAAAACCAGTTTTCTTTTATATTATTATTCCCGTTATTTACATTAAAATCCTATTATGAATTATTTTTTAAACTCCCTAAAATGGTCATATTATTACCCCCTTATCACACCTACTCCTATTAAATCCTATTGAAAAGACCATTGATATATTGGTTTTGTGACATAGTTCCTATATAAACATGTCTCCTTTGTGTTGTTGGAAGAGGAAAAAGTTTACACTCTCTAAAAATTATGTCTACTCCTCCTACAAAATTTATTCCATTTCAATCATTCACTTCCATTCTAATTCTTTCTATCTTCTGGGCAAAACTAAGTTCAAATTATTCTCCTGGAGTTGTGCACATGGACGAAAAACCGGTAGAGTGAAAGTTTTACCACTAGGAGCATTCAGAAAAAGTTTACACATAGACCCAGATCAACTTCTAGGGTAGTGCTTCGTGCACGATTTCCCCGGAGGCTGGTAACTTTAATTTAGTTTATTTGTCTACAGGTTTTTAATAGAGAAGCAATATTTCTAACAATCTAAGAGTTGAATTACATGTTTTGTTTAATTGATCTTCAAAATTAATATTCGGCTTGTGATTTTTTTTATGTAAGTTGCTCAATTGATCTTCACAATTGGCATAATTAAACTAGTGTATTCAAGAATTTAAGATATATAATTGTTCCGGCATGTTACTAAGAAAGCTTTAGCATATTTATTTTGGTATGTATTCTTCTTGTCAAAATTATGATTTTTAGTTCATTTGAATTATTGAACAGCTCTCATATGTTGTATGTTTCGTTGTCCACATGAATGGTTGTTTGTCTTTCCATTGAATGTTGTTGCATTTTACTTGCAGGTCGTGAATCTACTCTAGCTAAGTATACTAAATTTTATGTGCCGATGACAAATACTTTCTCTCTCTCCACCTTGGTCCTTAAATTTGACTTCCTTGATATGAGATGATTTGTAGAAATAAATGCTTATAAACATGCATACATGTGCATGTATGTATGGAATATGATATGTTGATGCTGCAATATATTATTCTATAAATTATCTAATTGCATTTAGATGATATTTAATGTAGGATTGTTATTACTAACATGATACTAGAATATGTTCATAAAATTGTAGACTCAACATGTGATCTTGCTAGCATTGTTTCTTCATGGTAATTGGTCATATATTTTTGTAAACTTCATCAATCCTATAAATTTTGCAAACTTGCTCCTATGAATTTTTTTTAACTAGTGAATTGTTTTTGAATGCATGATTTATGTTATATATTATAAGTGATCCTTTAAACTTCTTAAAGGAGCAATTAATAATAAATTTGTGAAATAGATGTTTGTAATGATGGCAATGTATGGAGATTGTGGTCTTATAAGTTTATGCTTTATCATAATCTACCATGGTTGGAGACACTATACTTCTATACATGCTGAAATTATTCGGCACAAGTTTTTGATTTTGTAATGTTCATAAAGTTTTTTTAATGGCATGTAAATATTTTTCTTTACTAGTCTGAGCTAATATGTATAAATTTATTACCGTCCTAACAGATACTTGATCTTATAAGTGAAATTTCTGAATTCACAACTAGCTGTTGGGTGTTCTTTCCTCTTAGAATTTTTTTTTGCTTTATCAATTAAACCAAATTTATTTCTAAGGACCAAGTGTACATAATCATATCTCATGCATCACATAAAATGAAAATACACGCAACATAGAATTAAGTTTTTCTCTTATTGTAAAATTCTTTGCTATCAGCTTTATGAATTTTGATTATTGTTTTATTTAGAGTAATATAACTATTTTTTTTGAATGGCGGAGTCATTCTCATGGTTGGTGTAAAAATTTGTGGCAAAGATGCAACTCATGGTTTGAAGTGTATACTACTTGTTTGTTGTATGCTGAATATTATATAAATGTATCCTTTTGAATTGAAAAGATATTACCAATCCTTGGTATTTATTAGTATAAACTTCTTAAAGGATATAAATATTGCCAACTATCTATATATTCTTCGAATTTTTGTGCTATTCCTTATGACATTTGTGGCCAAGATGCAACTCATGGTTTGAAGTGTATACTACTTGTTTATTGTATGCTGAATATATAAATGTATCCTTTTGAATTGAAAAGATATTACCAATCCTTGGTATTTATTAGTATAAACTTCTTTAAGGATATATTCTTCGAATTTTTGTGCTATTCCTTATGACATTTGTGGTAATTTAATATTGTGATTAACTTGTGTCGTATGCATAAAGGCTGATAATGAGAAGGTAAATGTGGCAATTAAAGTGTGTGCATTGCGAGAGTTATATTTGGTTTTATTGTATCTTATGGAATTAATTGGTATCTTATATTTATTTATTTTTGGTTGACACAAACAATTAGTAATGATATAAATAATTATAGGACTATATTCTTGTCTATCAGCTGCTTTTTCAATAGATGCTACTTCTGCATTCAGATACCCATATAGAAACACAACACATACATATAAATGCTTATATGAAATTGTCACTTCTCGTTCACGAAATACGTAAATTTTTGCTTTTTCCTGTATATGATATCTGGCACCTGTATCTTGATTGCATGTATCATGTATTTGTAACTGGCCATGGCATGTAACAGTATCTCATCGCGGATTAGTGTGCCACCCTTTGTCCTTGTCTGGTTCTAAGCGTGGCTCACTGCTTCGATGATAAGATTTCTGGACCGTGTTGTAGTTAGGATTTTATTTAATTAATTTGATTAGTTGTATCATGTATTGGCCCATTGGTCATGGTCACACCTGATTTTAATAATTGATCAAACTCTGTCTTGATATAAATGCAAGTCAATTCAGATGTTTACCTACGACATTTTGGACACTGCTCAAACGATGGATATCAACTATGTTCAAGACTGAAGCCGTTTGCCACTCCAAATGTACTTCCTGTTAAGCAATGTAATTTTTCATTTTATTGAGTCGAGGAATACATTGTACACAGAGTCGTACTGGCAAATAGGCTATCCGAAAATGTTTTTTAAAACCATCCTATTCTTTTACAAATGACCTACGTTTTTGAAAAACATCCTTTTTACAAAAAGCTTCTGAAGGACTTTTCAAAAAGTCAAATTGATTTTTCTTATAAAAATGAACTGGCAGAATCCTAGCAGAACTCGGTCCAAGTTCGGCCAGAGTTCGGACAGAGTTCGGCCAGTTGGTACGTTAGTGAATGTTGGATTTTGAACTTGGTCATCCTTCAGTTGCGGTTTGTTACAAAGAGTTCTGTCCGAATTCTGCCCGAATTCTGTCAAAGTTCTGTCTTTGGAAAAATTATAAATAGAGAAGTATTTCAATCATTTCAAAATACCAATTCACTTTCAATCTCTTCTCTTCCTGAGCTTACATTCTTCCAAAGAGTTTTCAAAAAGCTTTCATTTTCAAATCCTAAGCCAGTTACAATCCTCTAGTCGATTTGCCAGTGCGGTACGGTTTAGAAGTTTCAGAGCGATTGTAATTAGAGGCTTGATAGAAGATACAACTCTTTACAATTGAAGTTGGTCGAGTTCTTCGTATCAAAGCTCGCGTCTGTAGAAGTTGCAAGGACTTCGTATGAAAACTTGTAGGATTTTCCAATAGTAGATTCAACTGGAAGTTAGAGTTCTTCCGACTGGACTAGTCCTCACAAGAGGGAAACCAGTATAAATCTCGGTGTTTGCGTTTGACTTCTGATCACTTTTAATTTCTGTCATTTACTTTTGTGATTATTATTATATCTATGATCTAATTGCTAATAAGATTTTTAATTAGCAATATTCCGCTGCCTACTCTATTCACCCCCTCTAGAGTATTCTGCTTTACGATTTCCTTCCTACAATTGGTATCAGAGCAGGTTATACAGGCAAAGCAAGGTAAAATTGCAGTTATATTCAATTTTTATATAGATCACAGCATTACACATGACAACTGTAAAATTTACAAGTGAAGGCCAAGCCACAAACAGACTTCCACTGTTTGACGGCACAAACTACACTTATTGGAAAACACGTATGAGTTTATTTCTGAAATCTCTTGATTTTGACTTATGGTCTATAGTTATTGATGGCTATAAAAAGCCACCTCATATTAATGTTGATGGTGTTTTAGTTGAAAAACCCCATGACAAATATACAGAGGAAGAAAAGAAAAAGGCCAGTCTTGATGCACGTGCTATTAACGCTTTATTTTGTGCTTTAGACAGAACTGAATTCAACAGGGTATCTACTTGCACAACATCAAACGCAGTATGGAAACTTCTCGAAGTAACCCACGAAGGAACAACACAAGTCAAGGAGTCAAAGATCAGCAGACTTACTCAGGAGTACGAGGCGTTCGAAATGAAGCCAAATGAATCAGTCACTCAGATGTTTACAAGATTCTTAGATATTGTAAATCCTCTGTCTTCACTAGGCAAGGATTACAGTAACCATGAGAATATTCACAAACTTCTACGAGCCCTTACAAAGAACTGGATTCCAAAGGCTACTGCAATCATTGAAGGGAACGACCTCTCAACAATGTCTCTAGAAACACTCATGGGTAAGCTACTCACTCACGAGTTAGAACTTCAAGACTTTGAAGATACTACACCAAAGAAGAAATCAGAGAAGACAATCGCTCTCAAGGCTCAACATAGAAGAACCATCGAAGATGATTCTGACGACAGCGACTCCGACTCTGAAGATCAAGCTCTTCTGGTAAGAAAATTCAAGAAGTTCATGAGATTTAACAGGAGAACAAAAGACAGCAAAGACAACAACAACAACAACGAGGAAGATCCTATTTGCTACGGATGCAAGAAGAAAAGACACATGAAGAAAGATTGTCCCTCAGCTTCATCATCAAAGAAAAGCAGCAAATATGACAAAGGCTACCTGAAGAAATCTACATCAAAGAAGTACGCCAATACAAGCATATAGCATGAATATGAAGCCAGCGACTCAGAAGATGAACAATCAGATGACGCTGCAAATGTATGCTTGATGGCTTGTGATCAGGTAATTACTAATCCTCTATTTGATCCTTATGATGATTTCACCTTTGAGCAACTAGGAGAGGCTTTCAGTGAACTGTTAGATGATTACAGAAAACTGCGTAGCAAATATGAAACCTCTAAGAAGGTATTCAAAGAGTACAAAGGTGAAATAGGAAGACTTACCGACCTACTAGATCATGTTAGAGATAATGACTCTTCAAATGAGTCTGGTGAGCTTTCTTCTATTAAATTGTTGTTACACGAGACTGTTAAGCTATCCGAAGAAAAAGACCAAACTATTATCCAGTTAAAGGAAGACCTATCTAAGGAGAGAAAGAGTCTTCAGTGTGCACAGGTCAGATTAGAATCACTCACATCTAACTATACTAGATTATATGACACTTCCAAAAAGTTGGAAATTAGTTTAGAAAAACGGCCTGAAGTTGCTACTTCCTATTCTAACACGTGTCAATTACCGAATCATCAGAACACGCCCAACACTGTCAGACCAAACCATACTAAGACTATGCCCAAGAACACTAATAGGCATGCATTCTTCTATACTAGAAAACCAAAACCTACCAATCATGCACCTCACACTACTTTCAACCCTCAACATGCTAAATGTTATTATTGTGGCCTCATTAGTCATATATCTTCTGCATGTAGAATCAGAAAGTTAGTAGATTTAAATATTTATGTATGGATGCCGAAAACTAATCAGTCAGGACCCTACAAGAAATGGGTACCAAGAGTTTCATCTGTAAATTGTTTTGTAGGTGGGACGTCCTTCACATGCTAGGAGCAAATGGATCCTCGACAGCGGTTGCTCACGGCACATGACCGGTGATGCTTCATTATTCACAATACTGTCGAAGAGGAATAAAGAAGGATACGTCTCCTTCGGTAATAATTTAAGAGGGTACATAATCGGTATCGGTGACATTGGTAAGGCTCCCTATCCAGTGATTAAAGATGTTTGTCTAGTTACTGAGTTAAAACATAATCTGCTCAGCATAAGCCATTTAGCTGATCACGGTTATGGATTAACTTCGTAAAAGATAAATGTACTATAATTGATAGTTCGACTGGTAGTACTATATTTGAAGGTATTAGGGAAGACAATATATATGTATTCTATTTGTTGGAAGATACTAACACAGCAGGTAGATGTTTGATGGCCAAAAGCGTTGAGAGTCAACTATGGCATATGAGACTCGGTCATGCAAACATGGATACAATTTCAAGATTATCTACGAAGATGTTGGTATGCGGCTTACTGAACATTTCTTTCAAGAAGGATACGGTATGTAGTGAATGTGAAAAGAACAAAGCTACCAAATCCGTATTCAAATCCAAGAACGCTGTAAGTACCACTAGACCTTTACAACTGTTGCATATGGACATTTGGACCAAATAGAATTGCCAGTCTAGGTGGTAAGTTATATGCATTTGTCATTATAGATAACTTCTCTAGATATACATGGGTTTATTTTCTTGCACGCAAGAATGATGCATTATCAGAATTCGTCACCTTTTGCAAGAAAGTACAGAATGAAAAAGGGTTCATGATTACTCGTATTCGTAGTGATCATGGCGACGAATTTGAGAATGCAGAATTCAAACAATTTTGTGACACACACGGTTATTTGCATGAATTCTCTTGCCCTAGGACTCTGCAACAAAATGGAGTTATGGAACGTAAGAAAAGAACTCTATCTGAAATGGCTAGAGTAATGTCAAATCAGTTTAGTCTACCTAGATATTTATGGGCTGAAGCTGTAAATACAGCATGCTATATTCTCAATAGGGTTCCAATTCGACCTATATCGAAGAAGACTCCCTATAAATTATGGTTTGATAGAACACCAAATGTTTCTTATTTCAAAATCGTTGGTTGTAAATGTTTTATTCTTAATACTAAAGATAATTTGAGTAAATTTGATGAAAAGGCCGATGAAGGTATATTTTTAGGTTATGCAGCAAAGAACAAAGGATATAGAGTCTTCAACAAAAGAACCATGATCATTGAAGAATCTATCAACGTCAAGTTTGATGAGCTAAATCAACACTTAGACGATGATGACAATGAAGACATAATCGCACCAAGTACATCTACTGCAAAACCGTTACACAAAGATGCAGAACCATCACATCAGGCATCAGATGAATCTCCAAGCAAAGAAGCCGGAACTAGCAATCTTGAGACCACCAAAAGAGATGAGATTCTTGGCTAATCATCCAAAGGACTTGGTAATTGGTGAGATTACCAAGGGTGTAAGTACTCGTTCTTCTAATAAAGATATAGTTTCTTGTGTTGCTTTTGTCTCGCAGTTTGAACCCAAAAATATTGATAAAGCATGTAGTGATAACTTTTGGTTAGATGCTATGCAAGAGGAATTAAACCAATTCGAACGGAATCAAGTTTGGGAACTTGTTCCTAAGCCCGTTGACCATCCGGTCATTGGCACCCGATGGGTATTCCGAAATAAACTGAACGAGAATGGTTTAGTGACTCGTAATAAGGCTCGACTCGTAGCTCAAGGATACAATCAGAAAGAAGGTATCGACTATGATAAGACTTATGCCCCAGTTGCGAGATTATAATTCATTCGCATGTTATATGCATTTGCATGTTTTCATAATTTTAAGTTATTTCAAATGGATGTCAAAAGCGCATTTTTAAATGGTTTTATAAAAGAAGAGGTTTATGTAGGTCAACCACCCGGTTTTACTGATTTCAAATTTCCTGAATATGTTTTCAAGTTGAAGAATGCTTTATACGGTTTGAAACAAGCCCCTCGTGCTTGGTATGATCGTCTAAGCTCTTTTCTACTTGATAACGATTTTTCAAAGGGAAATGTTGACACTACTTTGTTTATAAAATTTTTGAATAATAATATTCTTTTGATTCAAGTCTATGTAGATGATATTATCTTTGGATCTACTGATGAATCTCTTTGTCAAGAATTTTCAAAGTGTATGCAGAATGAGTTTGAGATGAGCATGATGGGAGAGCTGAAATTCTTTCTCGGACTGCAAATCAAACAAACCAGCAATGGGACGTTCATGAATCAAGCAAAGTACACAAAGGATCTATTAAAGAAGTTCGACATGGAAGCAGCAAAACCACTTAGCACTCCAATGGCAACTTCAACCAAGCTTGATATTGATGAACAAGGCAAACCCGTCGACATACGTAAGTATCATGGTATGATCGGTAGCTTACTGTATTTAACTATTAGTCGACCAGACATTATGTTTAGTGTTTGTTTATGTGCACGTTTTCAAGCTAATCCTAAGGAATCACATTTGTGCGCAGTTAAGCGTATCTTCTGATACCTTAAAGGCACTTCTTCTGTCGGCTTATTATATCCCAAAACCACATCATTTGACCTAATCGGTTATTCTGATGCTGATTTTGCCGGATGCAAAGTAGATAGAAAAACTACCAGCGGCACATGTCATTTCCTAGGAAAAGCTCTAGTCTCTTGGTTTACTAAAAAACAAAATTCTGTTGCATTATCAACAACCGAGGCTGAGTATATCGCCGCAAAACGTTGTTGTGCACAAATTTTGTGGATGAAACAAACCTTAGAAGACTATGGATTGCATTTTACACACATGCCCATTTTCTGTGACAACACTAGCTCTAGTAATTTGACTAAAAATCCAGTATGTCACTCTCGTACTAAACACATCGAGATTCGACATCACTTTCTTAGAGATCATCAACAAAATAGAGATATAGACCTTGTATACATAGACACACAGAATCAATTAGCTGACATACTCACAAAACCTCTAGCGGAAGATCGTTTCAATTATTTACGTCGAGAATTAGGCATTTTAGATGTCAATAATATTAATTAATTTTGTTTTATTAATTAATTTATTTGATACTCATGAACTGTTTTCGAGACAAGACTAAAAAGAGTCTGTCTGTCACCACGACTACGGTCAAAGCGAAGCGGTATTTAAGAGTTCTTCGGTGAACCTCCTTTAGCTGGGACAGTACTCCTACAGCTAATCTGAGACAGATGCTGAGTAAAAAATATTAATTTATAAAATAATATTAATTATATTACTTTGAGATTTAAAATTACTAAACTTTGAATTAAACATTTGAAACGAATTAATGAAAAAGATGTGGCCCCATTTCTATTATTTTTGATATATATATATATATATATATATATATATATATATATATATATATATATATATAGCCAGGCAACCCTTGGCGAATTCGGCCCGGTTCGGTCCGAATTCGGCCAGAGTTCAGCTGGGTATATATATATATATATACCAGCCAGAACCCGAGGCCCCCATCTTCTTCATTCTTCCAAACTACATCAAACAGCAGCTGCTGTGCCTCCAAACCCTAATTTTTTTCCATCCTTGTTCTTCCAATCCTCGTGGAGATTCTCGTCCAAACTTTGGATTCGTGCGGAGAACTTCGTCCTCATCAGTATATCCAATTCTTGGAAGGTATAATTTCTTCTCTCCTCCACTTTTCAATACTTAGGGTTTCTAAAAATTTTGGGAAAGAATGCCTAAGTTCAATCCCTTCAAGAGGAAGAAGACTAATGCCAGTGAAGAGACATCGTCTTCAGATCCGCATACGGATTGCCTCTTTTCTCCGGTCCAATCGGACGACGGTACGTCGGACGAGTTTTACTTTAAAACTTTCGATCAAGCTTTATTGTGGTAGGCCGATTTCATCATGCATACTATTTGTACCGAATTGCCGATTAAATGGACTGTCTTTCCAGATCACCGCCCTTATTTTGAGGTATTAGGGTTACAACACTTTGTTACCTTACAATTCTCCATTGCCACTAATGCCATTAGATTATTCTATTGTAATTCGTGTTAGACACTTTTACCGCGAGGACACGTGTCGGAGGAATCGATATCGAATTCACTGATGAAACTTTAGCAAAAATCCTTGGTATCCTAAACGAAGGTGCCCCTCTCGATGACATCACTGTTTTTGATTTCTCCGATGGCACGACACTCGTTAGTTTCAAGAATGAGCTTTTTGCGCCCGCACGCGCTCGTCCTGGAAAGTTCAAGGCTAATAACTTGAACTTGTTTAACTACGAATTACATCGCATCATCTATTCTACTTTACTTCCAAAACCACTTCCAAAGATGATGTCACTGCACTTGAGCTCTCTGCTCTTTATCACATTCTTAAGGGGATTCCTTTTTCTGCCCCTAAGACTATCATCCAGATGATGGGTAGATGTCGTGGGAGAGACCGCAACCTATCTTATGCGATGCTTATTCCTCGCATCTTTTAGAGATTTGATATTGACCTATCTACTTGTGCTGTCGACCCCGAGCCCAAGTTCCTCAAACTCTCTCGTCGCAGCATTGCCACTGTTCCTCCACCTACTGCACCTGCTCCTCCTGTACCTACTCCTACATCACCTTTTCCTTCTCATTCTTACCCTATGACATTTGAGGGTATTCATCAGCACTTATCAGATCTGCAGTCCTTTTATGTTGAGACTTCTCGGGAACACGAGTTTCGTGATGTGACTCGGTTCCAGGCGATTGCCAACTCCTTCGTCGATCTGAGGTTTACGCAGACGGGTCATTCTGCTAGCTCTCTACCTCGAGACCCTTCTGTTTCTGGCTACCGCATTGATGACGAGGCGGTCTACTCTCTATTCCAGCCAGGGAATGCCTATGATTGGTATCGTACCGCTGGTGCCACTCCTCGTACTTCTGGCGCTGGTACTTCTAGAGCTGGTCCTTCTGGCCATACTGGCACTGCAGCTGATGACGATGATGATGAGGATGATGATTTTTGAGATGTTAGATATTAAGACTGTTACTTATGTCTTTTATTTACTTGGAAATGCTTCTACATTCCAAGTTATTATCAACACTTTTATTTTTTATGTGACTCTTCATAGACATGGTTTTGATTATGCCTCAGTTTTGGCATCTTAGTTTATTATTCAGCACCTTATTTGTTTCAGTTTTATTCTAGCACTATCTATCTGTTCATATTAAAAACTGCCTGTGACAAATACATGCATGTGTTGTTCTATAGACTATCTGTTTCTTTTACTATATTCACTGTTTATACCATGCCTGTAATGAATATTCATATATTTTTTTGTGTTTTTTCACTGTTTGTTACTTATGTATTTATTGCGGGGAGCTTTCTCTTTTGCAATTATTTTGCTAAGTGACAACGGGGGAGAAATAAGATCCAACATTTTCGTGAATACAGGTTATGAACAATTTCTTTTGATTACTATTTTGAATTGATCCAAGCTTAGATGTTATATCGGCAAGGTTTGTCAATTATCAAAATGGGAGAGATTGTTGGCCCATTGGTCATGGTCACACCTGATTTTAATAATTGATCAAACTCTGTCTTGATATAAATGCAAGTCAATTCAGATGTTTACCTACGACATTTTGGATACTGCTCAAACGATGGATATCAACTATGTTCAAGACTGAAGCCGTTTGCCACTCCAAATGTAATTCCTGTTAAGCAATGTAATTTTTCATTTTATTGAGTCTAGAAATACATTGTACACCGGGTCGTACTGGCAAATAGGCTATCCGAAAATGTTTTTCAAAACCATCATATTCTTTTACAAATGACCTACGTTTTTGAAAAACATCCTTTTTACAAAAAGCTTCTGAAGGACTTTTCAAAAAGTCAAATTGATTTTTCTCATAAAAATGAACTGGCAGAACCCTAGCAGAACTTGGTCCGAGTTCGGCCAGAGTTCGGCCAATTGGTACGTTAGTGAATGTTGGATTTTGAACTTGGTCATCCTTCAGTTGCGGTTTGTTACAAAGAGTTCTGTCCGAATTCTGCCCGAATTCTGTCAGAGTTCTGTCTTTGGAAAAACTATAAATAGAGAAGTATTTTGATCATTTCAAAACACCAATTCACTTTCAATCTCTTCTCTTCCTGAGCTTATATTCTTCCAAAGAGTTTTCAAAAAGCTTTCATTTTCAAATTCCAAGCCAGTTACAATCCTCTAGTCGATTTGCCAGTGCGGTACGGTCTAGAAGTTTCAGAGCGATTGTAATCAGAGGCTTGATAGAAGATACAACTCTTTACAATTGAAGTTGGTCGAGTTCTTCGTATCAAAGCTCGCGTCTGTAGAAGTTGCAAGGACTTCGTATGAAAACTTGCAGGATTTTCCAATAGTAGATTCAACTGGAAGTTAGAATTCTTCCGACTGGACTAGTCTTCACAAGAGGAAAACCAGTATAAATCTCGGTGTTTGCGTTTGCCTTCTGATCACTTTTAATTTCTGTCATTTACTTTTGTGATTATTATTATATCTATGATCTAACTGCCAAGATTTTTAATTAGCAATATTCCGCTGCCTACTCTATTCACCCCCCTCTAGAGTATTCTATTTTACGATTTCGTTCCTACATCATGCACCATTTAACATGATATTAGTCATACGGTTAGGTCATGTTAGGGTTAGGGTTCAGTTGAACGAACCCATCCCACTATATATATCCTTTCTCTCTCTCTCTCTCTCTCTCTCCTCATTCATTCCCATTTTTATTTCATCCCACCAACCCACCTAGACAAGTACGTCTTGCACAAATGAGAGACCACTTGTAATTTTTATTTCTTGTTATTTCTTTGATATTATTAGTCTAGATTATTCATCTCTTCATTCTCTACAAGATTAGTTCTTGGAGATTTTTTTATTTTAATGGCTAGTTTTGTGTAGATCTAAGTTTCAAAAACTAGAATTTTATAGATTTTTGTGGTTTTGATCTATCAAACTTAGTTGTTTTCGAAAATTAGTTGTTCCATATTGTAGAGAATTTGATTTCATCAATTTTGCCTTTTGAACCGCTTGATTTCGATTTATTTTGAGAAAGTTATAGCATTTTTCGTGTTCATGAGTTCCCCACACCTTCGGTGCTGTCACGACGATGAACAGTGCCGCGCGCCCATGTGTCGTGCACCTGCACCGTGCATTCACGCGCTGTGTGATTCTTCGCCGCGTGCCTGTACGATTTTTTGCCGCGTGCTTGCGCGCCGTGCCTTTGCGTCCTGCACGTGCGCAATTTTATGTCGTACGTGTCACGCCCCGAGTCGGCAAATGTTCGTCCCCGATGTTATTTTGACAATTAGATCGTCCTCGCTAAGGTGTGATGCCATACGAGTCTGGAATTGCACTCGTACAAGGCAAGAACGTTACTGATTTGCATATTAATACGCAAAGTTGAAACTTCACAAATCACATCAAAATATAAGACGTAGTATAGGAAGATAGAAATTTGCTTTTCATTCATAGCTTGCAACGAAGTGCAAGTCGTAATTACATTGGATGCCATTGCGGCTATATTGATTGAAAACGAAATAGAACATACTCGACAAGCTGCCTGAACTAACACTTGCCGTTCCATACATTCGTCCCTTTATACATAAGCCGTCGATTGAATTGGCTTCAAAATACTTCAGCATAGGAAGAGCTTCAAAATGCCTCTCCGCACTTCAGCTTCAGTTTAGTTTGGAGCGCCCGCCGCACCTGGAGAAAATGGGGGAGGGGATTAGCACACTTGCTAAGTGGACGAGACGAACCAACTCGTCTAAACCGACTCTAATTGTTAAGATAGGCATGCTTTAGAGTTGTCTTTCTATTTAGAACTAAATGAATTCAGTTCATATCGATAGCCATCTTTGAGTAATAAAGCAAACAGAAAAGCATAGTAATTTATCACTTTTCTTACCACGGCCGTGCTCGTCCCAGCATAAAACAGAGATAGTAATTATACCTGCATAAGACAAAAGATAAGCATGCTACTATCTTACATGTGGTCATTGGTGTTATGCACCACTAGGGACTTAATCGAAATTGGCATGCGACGCTACCCTTTCAGCCTAGGTTGCAAGCCTTACTGAAGGTCCCGCATGCCTCGTGCCGAAGCACGATAATTTATTCCCCCTAGGACGAATCGGTTCCGATGCCCCGGATACTGTTTCGAGAAAAACGAACTTGTGCACAAGCTGTCCATGACCATGCCTATGCTTGAACAGTTTAGTATATGCAAACAGTTTTGTATAGCGCGGACAACATCGAACGACATTATCATTTCTCGCAATTCATACAACGATTCATTTTCCCCAAAGTCGTACTCCCGAATTAGCGTCCCATGGGCACCAAATTGTCCGAGGCATCATAACCCATGATCAACGTTTCATATTATTTTGCAGCACGTGAAATAGTCTATCTTTTTACTAGAACCTTAAACTTTTCGGGTTATGTGATAAACTTGTATTTTTCAGAGTAGATTACTCTAAATCGATACGTTTTTCCCGAGTTCTTGAACTTAGTGGATTGGCATGCAATTAACTTGGCATCGTTTGATTTGAATGAATTCGAGGCAAGGAATTGGTTTGCGGGACAGAGTAGAAAAGAAGGGTCAAATCACCTACCGATTACTTTGCTCGTGCCGATCGTCGAAGCGCTTCGCAACGTCAAGCTTTAGTTACGCGAGCTCCTGCAATGGCACGAACACTTTGTTAGAATTCCTTCTTTTCCCCTTGCTTCGAAATTTGTAAATTGCATCCAGGAAAACGACGCGAAAGCACTTCATCAAAATCCAGTGGCAAAAGCTCCAAGAAAACCATACATCGGTCCGATCCCGTCGAAGGTACTCTTATATAGAGCTCACTTGCTGAGACGCAGTCCACTGCATCTAGGACTTATTCCAACAGAAGTCGTTCCATTAGTTGGATCGATTCTCGTAACTTTCGTCCAAATCGATTTGAATCGATGTCGCAAGGCGTTATCGTTTACCAAGCCCAGCGATCGAGTCAGATGTCCATCTAAGTTCCCGACCGATCTGACTCGTCGCAAGCATATTATGAAGTCCGTCGCCTATCGAAAGCGGGGCGCTACATAATATACCACTAAGAAAAAGTTTCGTCCCGAAACTTAAGAACAAGGGTCTGACCTTAATTTAGACAAACAACGCAGGTATTTCTCTTTCATCTCCGCCTCCATTTCCCACGTCGACTCTTCGACTGAATGGTTCCGCCAAAGCACGCGGACCAAGTACATCGACCGATTTTGTAGCACCTTCTCCTTGCGGTCCAGAATTTGAATAGGCTCCTCCGAGTAAGACAAGTCAGTACGTAGCTCCAACTGATCGAAGCTAACCACATGACTTGGATCGTGAACGTATTTTCGAAGTTGTGAAACGTGGAAGACATTATACACATCATCCAAGGCAGGAGGTAGTGCTATCCGATAAGCAACCGTTACAACTCGCTCGATGATCTCGAAGGGGCCTACAAATCTCGGGCTCAACTTACCCTTAACGTCGAATCGCATCACACCGTGCATGGGCATTACTTTCAGAAACACATGGTCCCCGACCAAGAACTCTAGCGGTCGTCGACGAAGATCTGCGTAGCTCTTTTGTCGACTTTGTGCGATGCAGAGTCTATCTCGAATTAAGCGGACCTTCTCGACGGCCTGCTCCACTAGTTCCAGCCCAAGCACTTGTCGCTCTTCGACTTTATCCTAACATATTGGCGAACGACACTTTCTCTCGTAGAGCGCTTCGTATGGAGCCATCTGAATGCTCGACTGGTAGCTGTTGTTATACGCAAACTCCGCAAGCGGCAAATACGTATCCTAACTAGTCTTCAAATCGATCGCACACAGACGCAGCATATCTTCTAAGATTTGATTTACTCTCTCCGTCTGACCGTCTGTTTAGGGGTGGTATGCCGAACTAAAATTTAGTTTGGTCTCCATCGCCGCTTGTAGGCTCGTCCAAAAATGCGATAAGAATCGTCCGTCTCTGTCCGAAATTATTGAGGCCGATACCCCGTGCACTCGAACAATCTCGTCGATGTAGATTTGTGCTAACCGATCGACGCTCCATCCTACTTTAATTGCGATGAAGTGAGCCGACTTGGTCAATCTATCAACAATGACCCAAATCGTATCATTTTTTTGCGGCGTCTTCGAAAATCCCACAATAAAATCCATCGAGATGTTGTCCCACTTCCACTCGGGAATGGCGAGGTTCTGCAGCTCTCCGCCTGGTCTTTGGTGTTCCGCCTTCACTTGCTGACACGCCATGCACTGCGATACGAAAGTAGCCACATCTTTCTTTATGCCGTGCCACCAGAAGTTTGTGTACAAGTCCTTGTATATCTTGGTGCTCCCAGTATGTAACGAGTACTTCACAAAATATGCCTCCGTCAGAATTTCTTTCCTGAGTTCGGTAGTTTCAGGAATACAGAGCCTTCCCTTTAGTCGCATCGTCCCGTCTCTGTCTTCCGCAAAGTCAGTCTCCCTTCCCGTTGAAATCAGCTCGCGTATTTTCTTCAGGAATGATTCGTCCTCCTGTGCGGTCTTTATCTTGCTAAGCAGGCTCGATCCTAACTTCAGCTGAGCTAGGTGCAGGTGTCGATACTCAATTTCGAGTTCGATACCCATCGCTTCAAGGTCTCGTCGTATCTCCTTATTTATGGCTAGTGTCCCCATAAACGTTCTGCTAAGCGCGTCGGCTACCACGTTTCCCTTGCCCGGCGTGTATTCGATCGTTAGCTCGTAATCTTTTATGAGTTCGAGCCAACGTCGCTGTCGTAGGTTGAGTTCTCGTTGCGTAAACAAGTATTTCAGGATTTTATGATCTGTGTAGATTCTGCAAGCCACACCATAGAGATAGTGCCGCCAGATTTTTAACGCAAACACGATCGCCGCCAATTCTAGGTCGTACGTCGGGTAGTTTTTCTCGTGCTGCTTCAACTGCCGTGAAGCGTAGGAGATGACTTTATCTCTCTGCATGAGTACGCACCCGAGGCCAGTTTCCGATGCATCGCTGAATATCTTAAAGCCTTTCAGACAGTGTAGAAGTGCAAGGATTGGAGCTGAGACGAGCCGTTGCTTCAACTCTTGAAAGCTGGATTCACAGTCGTCACTCCATTCAAATACTACTCCCTTCTGGGTGAGACGATTCAGAGGCGACGCTAGCTTTGAAAAGCCCCGTACGAATCTTCGGTAGTAGCCCGCTAAGCCCAGGAAACTCTGAATGTCGCTAGCCGAGGTAGGTCGTTTCCAATCTACCACCGCTTCAATTTTCTTTGGGTCCATCGCGACACCTTCGGCAGAGATTACATGTCCGAGGAATGTCACGCTACTCATCCAGAACTCGCACTTACTCTCCTTGGCATATAGTTTGTTTTCACGCAGAGTCTGCAATGCCGTCTTCAAGTGTCCTGCATGCTCTTCTCGATTCTTGGAGTAGATTAGGATATCGTCGATGAACATGACTACAAATTTATCGATTTGAGGTCGGAAGACTCGGTTCATCAGATCCATGAAAGCGGCTGGGACATTCGTAAAACCGAACGACATGACTAGGATTCGTAATGACCATATCGAGTGCAAAAGACAGACTTCGATACGTCGTCGGACTTGATCTTCAATTGATGATAGCCTGAACGAAGATCGATTTTTGAAAATACTGATGCGTCTTGCAGTTAGTCAAACAAGTCGTCGATTTGTGGCAAAGGATACTTGTTCCGCACGGTCGCCTTGTTGAGTTCCTGATAGTTGATACATAGCCGCATCGATCCATCATTCTTCTTCACAAACAGTACGGGAGCTGTCACCCCCAGTTTTCAGGAACAGAAGTATTTTTGTCATTTTATATTTTTGAATACTTTTGAAATTTATTTTATTATTTATGATATTATTTTAGAGTTGAAATTTATTTTATTATTTATGATATTGTTTTGGGGTTATTTGAGTCGGGTTCGAATTTCAACTCAATCCGACTTGAAACGGGGACCTGGGAGGTAGTTTGACTCTAGTGGGACCCACACACTAGTTAGGCATGGCCCACATGATATTAATTTTAGTCCACATGATATTAATTTTAGTTATTAGTTAGACTAATTATTTATGGATAGTTTTAGTTTAATTAGAGACTTAAAACTAGACTAAAATGACCTCAACCTTTAACACATTCCTAATTTAAATCAAATAGATTAGTGGAGGGCATTTTGGACATTCAAATAGGGGACACCTCACCCTTTTTGGGTAGCCACCTATGGGGGGGGGATAAGGAGTGAGTCACTCCTTCATTCATTTGTTTTCATCCACTTTCTCTCTCTTGTTCTTCCCCAAATTAATTTAGAGATGAACCTCCATTGATTTCATCTCCAAATCAACCCCTTCTTCTATCAAATCTTCTTCATTTCTCTTCTACTCCATGGTTAGAGGGTGCTAGCCAAGTTTGGGAGGATTCGGAGCTCGTTCGTGTCCTTTTGGAATCTCTACGTGTCGGTGTTGTGTCGGAAGGATTTTCCTTTGAATCTCTCTCTTGGAAGGTATAATCTCTCCTCTAATCCATCCCTACATGCATATAAGAATATTTTGAACCCATAGGAATGACCCCCATGGTTGTATCTCCATTTGTGTCCATTTCGTGTCCATTTGGAGGTCATAGGAGTGTCCTTTGTGTTGTGGTTGTGTCCTATATATATATATATATATATATATATATATATATATATATATATATATATATATTAATTAGCAATATATATAGAGACACTAGTTTTATATATATATATATATATATATATATATATATATATATATATATATATATATATATATATATATATATATATATATATTGTAGGAATGATTAATTAGTGTTTTAATCTCAGATTTATATTTTTAGAGAGTTGTTCCTAATGTGTTCTTTATAGTATCATATTGTATCATATTTATTTTATATTTAGATTGGTGTGTCTCTTTATATATATATATATATATATATATATATATATATATATATATATATATATAAAACTAGTGTCTCTATATATATATTGCTAATTAAAATATATATATATATATATATATATATATATATATATATATATATATATATATATATATATATATATATATATATATATGTGTGTGTGTGTGTGTGTGTGTGTGTGTGTGTGTGTGTGTGTGGTTAGATGGTTAGAGAGTGGATTGATCTTATTTAGGATGATTAGAATAAGTTTTATTTAGATAGCTATGTTGGTATCCAAATATTTTGGCCTACATGTGTTTTTTGTCCAAACAACCCAAATTTGTCATAATTTTTATCCACATTTTTAGTAGCTAGAGCAACTTAGAAATGCCATAACTTTTAGCTCATAACTCCAATTAACCTTCCGTTTTTTTAAAAGAAGCGTATCGAAGTTAGCTTTCCAAATATATATTTTAATAAGCCAAATTCGTTCTAGAACATTCTATAGAATTGTTTGAGTGTCAGCTGTACGAAAGACGAATACGTTTCGGTGTTTTCGCGATTCCGGGAGCTTCCGAACACGAAAATGCGATCCGTTTGAATTTTCGAAAAGCTAACATGAAGAGCTATAACATACTTTAATCCTAGAATTTAGTGAAAGCCCAATTGGTATAGTATTGGTTTTAAGTAGAAGAGTGACTACGCGACGTAGGTATTTTGTGTAACCTATGAGCCTAGTATAGATATCATGTGAATGTAGGTACCATAGGTTGTCAAGAATATGTATGATATAGTACATATATGTATATATATATATATATATATATATATATATATATTATTGTTATGTAATATATATTAGTATAGTGTGTGTGTTTGAATGAGATAAGGATGTGTGTGGTTAGTGGAGAGAAGTGAGATTGATAGAGAATATGTGCTAGTGTGTGTTTGATATTGTATAGATGGTAGTGTAGTATGTGTGGGTTGTGAAGATGAGAGAGTTGGAAGGATCATGCCATCCTATTTGACTTGAGGCTAGTATAGTTTGTTGAGTGATTTGTGTTTTGGTTGAGTGGTAGTGTGTTTGTATATAGATGTGTGTAGGTGTGTTAGAAGAGAAGGGTGGTGGATTTGGTATATGTGTTTGTGTGTGTGTGTTAGTATTGGAGTGGAGAGAAATTTAAATATTGTATGTATGGATATGTTAGTATGTTAGTGGTTATGTTAGAATCTATGTAGAGGTTATAGAGATATCTTAGAAGTTAGATAGTAATAGCTTGTATAAGTTAGATAATTAGTTGTGTTAGTCTATGTTATTGTTAGTTAGAGATGACATATGTTAGTTGTTTAGAGTTAGAGACGGATATATATACATATATGTTATGGTTAGATATTAGTTAGTGGATGTTAGTTGTGTTAGATTTCTAAGTTAGAATAGATGGTTAGAAGTTATATGTTAGAGTTGGTTAGTATCTTGTATTAGAGGTATAAGTAGGATTTTGGGGTAAAGTCTAAGAAAGAGTTTTGATTTGTTAAGATGGGATTAAAAATAGGTTATCTTAGTAGGTAATGGTTAGATAAGGGTAGTTTAGTCTAGTTTTGACCCCAGTTGACCAAGAGTTGACTTTTTGACCAAAGTCAACTACGAGTCAACAATTTACCTAGAATTGACCCAAAACCAAACCAGAGTTGACCAGTTGACTGAAAATCAATTGTTAGTCAACATTTGACTTGTTTGACCTAGGATTGACCCAGGGTTGACTCAGTGTTGACCAGAGTTGACCAGAGTTGACTTTTTGACCAAAAGTCAACTATAAGTCAACCTTTGATCCGGATTGACCTAGTTTGACTTGGATTGACTTTCTGTGACCTTGTTTGACCTTGGTTATCCTAGTGTGACCCAGTTTGGCTCAGTACGACCTAGTGTGACCTAGTTTAGCTCGGTGTGGCTTGGTTTGACCTAGTTTTTGACTTAGACTTGCATATCATGACTAGATTAGCTTTTCTTTCATTATTAAACCATGTTTTGACTTGTAGTATCTCATCTTTAGGTCTGTGATTACTCTGAGCATATGTTCACCTTATCAGCTTAGGATCACAGGCGAGTACATTCACTGATAGTTTTTATTGTCTTGATATCTGCTATATCCGATTCAGTTGTAGTGTCTTATTCGATTTTCAGTCATGATAGTTCACGGACTAATATATGTTGGATCATGACTTGGGATGTTGTTCCTAGATTTCTATGGTATATTGGTACATATTCGGTCTTATTTCCATGTATTGGTGTAGACACCGATTTCTAAGGGGACTTGCTACCCTCTTATGGAATCCCGTGTCATGATGTGTCATGTCCAGATCCACTATACTATTCGGGGATGGGAGAATTATTAGGGGTTATGTGATCAAAGCCTTCCTATAACTATTTTGCTAGCACCACCCTCACCTCACGTAGGGTGTAGCAGATACCCCATTTCTAGGTTATCCAGGTTGGCCGGCATGACTCTCCGTTGAGGTTACCACGAATTGCCGGGCCATGTGGATAACCCTACCATGACTCCCTAGCCGATCACATATCGCTCTAATAATTCAAAACACATTTTACATTTATTGTCGTATCTTATATCCAGTTCAGCTTTACTTTTTGTACTTCTCACCATCCTATGATTTTATTTACTTACATGCTCTACTTGCCTTTATACTGTACCATGATTTGAGACTAAGTCCTGTTTGAAAGAAGGGTTACAACCCCGGTCCTTGTTTGGTTAAGGGTTGTAACTCAGCTTTCGAATGGTTCCCAAGTCGCCCTATATCTTTGTCTTGTATTTCATTATACTGTCTCTTATAGAATTTGTCAATTCATATGGAACTGCTGTTAGTGTTTGTGCTTGCTCATTTTCCTGACAGGATACAGTTGACAAATTTTACAAATGTTTCTGAGGCAGGCTGCTCGACCTATTATGGGGTCGAGACAGATGGAGACTCAGGCCAGGGCTGTGGCCTGATAGTTTGGCCACTAGATTTTATACTCCCTGAGTAGTTAGCATTAGTTAGGCTTACCTGGACTGCGATCCAGCTTTTGTTTTAGACTGTAGTAGTTTATATTTATATTTCTGTGACTCTGTGGTATTGTGTATAGTTTTGGGCTTGTGTGGATCTTGAACTATTTTCTGTTTTCATCTATCATATTTCCTTTTCGAGCTATCTACCTTAGTTTGTTTTTGTGATTGAGACTGTATTGCTATGTCACCTCCATTCGGAGTGTATATACTGTACAGGAATATTTATCTGTTTAGTTGTAGTATTTATAGATGACCTAGACAGCGTTCTACCGCCGATGATGTGGCATAGGCTGGACGTACCCACTTCTCTTGTCCCTAATCAGGGTGCGGATCGTGATACGTTTTTGTGGTGGCCCATGCAGGTCAGTGTCGCAATTAGTGCGATCTCGTAATGGTGCTCGACTTAGAGTACTAATTACGAGCCTGCGACTAGGACGTAGGATCTAGGGTATGATAGGAGTTACTCAATCATATTTTAGGAAAATTTTGATCTTTTGATTACCATGACAACTACTCTTCTTGCATTTGAATTCAATTGTCCTTCTTTGATAATATCTTATCTTGTGTCCTATTGATCTCTTGGGTTCAATTCGTCTTCAGGATGATAGTGACTCGTTTTCAGGCAGTAGCAGAGAAGATAGCAGGTTCCAATCTTTCGATCTCATTTTCGTATTTACTTTCTTATAAACTGTCTTGAAATTCAATTCAATCTGTTCCTTGATCGTTTGATAAATTTTGTTCTTGTGATGTGATATTCTTCTGAGATAAGTCGTATGGACTAGGTCGTCTCGATCATGAGATTTTAGAATCCTCTAGGGTCATGCTAGCAGGCATAGTGAGGACATATAGTCGGATTATGGTCATATTTCTCGGGTGTGGAAATTTAAGGTTTTTGCTGCCAAGCGTGCGGCAATGCAAAAATGTGGCCATCCCTACAAATAAAGTTTGCAGGCATATCGACTCCCGACGGAGTGCTAACGCAAATGTCTCTATCTAGTGATTGCATGGTTATTTTATTTTCTTTTGCATAATAAGCAGATATAAAGCTATGCGTCGCACCCGAATCGAATAGTACTCGAGCAGGTATACTTTTGTAGAGTAATATACCTGTTACAACGGTATCGTACGTGAATGCCTCATCCCGAGTTAGTGCATAAACTCGGCCTTGAGATCCATGGCGTTGATTCTGTGGATTGACGGGCACCGCATTTGTACCTTGCAGTGTAGGCGCTTTATACGGATTTGGAACATTTCTCGGAGGGTGTTGATTTGGCTTTCCCGCCTGACAGAATTGACTGAAGTGGCCTAACTTGCCACACTTGAAACATGTTCTCAATTTACAGTCGGGTGCTCGGTGCCTACGCTTGCCGCATCTATGGCAATTTACTGCGGATAAGGGGCCTCGATTCTCAAACGTGTTCGGACGCTTTTGTACTCTCGATCCTCCAGCGTCATTTGGACGCTTGTTGAAATTGTTGCGGATGACATGCACGACCCTTTGTGCCATACGGCCAAAGATCCGTTCGCTATCAAGTGCAGCTTCGTAGGATTCACGATAAGTTTGGCATCGCTGGTTCATGACGTCCCTACGCAATTCGTTGTTGAGGCCCTGTTGAAAACACTCGCACCATTCTTCTTTGTTGGGCAGGAAGGCGCCGGCAAATTTTACAAGTTTTGAGAAGCTTGCATCATAATCATCAACAGTCATGTTCCCTTGCCTCAACATCATGAACTCATTCCCCTTCTGTCGACGGATGGCGCGAGGAACGTATTGCTCAAGGAAGGCTGCCTTGAACACTTTCTAGGAAAATTTTGTGTTGGAAACGGTTTCACAAATCTCCTGTTTCTTCGCCGCCCACCAGTCGTGTGCTCTCAGTTGCAGCTGCAGCGCCGCACAGGCCACCCTCTGGGACCCTTCGATGCAGAGAAGATCAAACAAGTCCTCTATTTCTGCGAGCCATCCCACTATCACATCGGGCTCAGCTCGGCCATTGAACTTCGACAGGTTCATCTTGCGGAACTCCTTTACTTTGAGCATGGAAGAAGAGTCTATCATTTGTGGTTGGACTTCTTCCTCGACTTCATCTTGAATATCTTGTCTCTTCTCGGGTACCACGTCCGTTGCCTTGGTATTGCCCGCCATCTTGCTCACTCTCTGAGTCAGGGCATTCATCTGCTTCTGCTGCACATCAAATTGGGCTTTAAATTGCATCTGAAGCTGTTGCTACTGCAGTTCCATCAACTGTAGCATTTTCTCCATAGTCGTCTCGCTAGGGCTAGTGCTTTTTGTGCTCGACGTACAATCTACGGTTTGAGTTATTATGCCGGTATTGTTCCTTTTCTTAGTCATTCCTACAAAACAGAGTAGAATATCTACGGGCTTACCTGTATGGAACTTTTATTTCATGCAGCATGTCGACAAGCATTCAATCGAGCTATCGCAACGGACATTCCAACAATGAAACATCTTTTGAAAATTCGAGGAAACATAACTGTGCTCTGATACCAATTTGTCACGCCCTGAGTCGACAAACGTTCGTCCCCGATGTTATTTTGTCAATTCGATCGTCCTCGCCAAGGCGTGATACCGTACGAGTCTGGAATTGCACTCGTACAAGACAAGAACGTTACGTTGATTTGCATATTAATACGCCAAGTTGAAACTTCACAAATCACATCAGAATATAAGATGCAATATAGGAAGATAGAAATTTGATTTTCTTTCATAGCTTGCAACGAAGTGCAAGTCGTAATTACATTGGATGCCGTTGTGGCTACATTGATTGAAAACGAAATAAAACATACTCGACAAGCTGCCTGAACTAGCACTTGCCGTTCCATACATTCGCCCCTTTATACATAAGCCGTCGATTGAATTGGCTTCAAAATACTTCAGCATAGGAAGAGCTTCAACGCCTCTCCGCACTTCAGCTTCAGTTTAGTTTGGAGCGCCCGCCGCACCTGGGGAAATTGGGGAAGGGGATTAGCACACTTGCTAAGTGGACGAGACGAACCAACTCGTCTAAACCGACTCTGATTGTTAAGATAGGCATGCTTTAGAGTTGTCTTTCTATTTAGAACTAAATAAATTCAGTTCATATTGATAGCCATCTTTGAGTAATAAAGCATACAGAAAAGCATAGTGATTTATCACGTTTCTTACCACGGCCGTACTCGTCCCTGCATAAAATAGAGATAGTAATTATACCTGTATAAGACAATAGATGAGCATGCTACTATCTTACATTTGGTCATTGGTGTTACACACCACTATGGACTTAATCGAAATTGACATGCGCCGCTACCCTTTCAGCCTAGGTTGCAAGCCTTACTGAAGGTCCCGCATGCCTCGCGCCGAAGCACGATAATTTATTCCCCCTAGGAAGAATCTGTTTTGATGCCCCGGATACCGTTTCGAGGAAAACAAACTAGTGCACAAGCTGTCCATGACCATGCCTATGCTTGAACAGTTTAGTATATGCAAACAGTTTTCTATAGCACGGACAGTATCGAACGACATTATCATTTCTTGCAACTCATGCAACGATTCATTTTCCCCAAAGCCGTACTCCCGAATTAGCGTCCCGTGGGCACCAAATTGTCCGAGGCATCATAACCCATGATCAACGTTTTATATTATTTTGTAGCACGTGAAATAGTCTATCTTTTTACTAGAACCTTAAACTTTCTGGGTTATGTGATAAACTTGTATTTTTCAGAATAGATTACTCTAAATCGATACGTTTTTTTTGAGTTCTTGAACTTAGTGGATTGGCATGCAATTAACTTGGCATCGTTCGATTTGAATGAATTCGAGGCAAGGAATTGGTTTGCGGGACAGAGTAGAAAAGAAGGGTCGAATCACCCACCGATTACTTTACTCGTGCCGATCGTCGAAGCGCTTCGCAACGTCAAGCTTTAGTTACGCGAGCTCCTACAATGGCACCAAAACTTTGTTAGAATTCCTTCTTTTTCCTTTGTTTCGAAATTTGTAAATTGCATCCATGAAAACAACGCGAAAGCACTTTATCAAAACCCAGCGACAAAAGCTCCAAGAAAACCATACAGCGGTCCGGTCCCGTCGAAGGGACTCTTATATAGAGCTCACTCGTTGAGACGCAGTCCGCTGTATCTAGGACTTATTCCAACAGAAGTCGTTCCATTAGTTGGATCGATTCTCGTAACTTCCGTCCAAATCGATTTGAATCGATGCCGCAAGGCGTTATCGTTTACCAAGCCCAGCGATCGAGTCAGATGGCCATCTAAGTTTCCGGTCGATCTGACTCGTCGCAAGCATATTATGAAGTCTATCGCCTATCGGAAGCGGGGCACTACAGTGCGCTTGTGCGCCGTGCACCCGTGTACTGTGCGATTCGTTGCCGCGCGCTTGCACAATTTTTAGCCGCGCGCCTGTGCACCGTGCACCCGAGCGCTTACGCGATTTTCTGCCGCACGCCTGCGTCCCGTGTACCTGTTCACCGCGCATCGTGGGCCAATTTTGTGCCCGCACGCCCGCACTCATTCCTCGTGCGATATGCGCCCGTTCTCCGTGTGCCAAGCGCACTAATCACTAGATTGTCCTGACACATGGTTTTCTATGTGCCCATGCGCCTTCTTTGCTTAGCCTAACCCTCTGTGCCTATGGCACATGAGACCACGTGACCTAAGCGTCTATTTGTTGGGCCTTATACTTTTTGATTTCTCTGTCATGCGTATGACTTGTCCCATGTGCTTGATTTGATGAGTTAATATTTTATCTAGCTTTGGATGAGTTTATTGATTTGACTTTGATTTTCTGTCCCAACTATGTGTTCTATGTGACTTCTGTGCCACGAGGGGTCCATGTGACTTTCTGACTTGATCGTGTTCTTGACTTGGCCGTGTTCCCAACTTGATTACTTGTATACGTGCTGGTATCTTTTCTAAGTGTGTATTGAGATACAATATTAGTGTACACTGTGGTACTATTAATGTGTACACTGAGGTGTGATTCTTCGTTCTAAGCGATCCATCGTGTTGTATGTCAATACATGCATCCTATCCAGCACAATCATGGTAATTGGTCAGTAACATTGACGTGGTATATTGAATGTTTGCTTGATGCATTACACTAAGCATGGATCTAGATTTGGGACTCTTTGAGCCGAATGTAGAATTATGCTGAGGGTACACGTACTATGCTACGACATTTAGGAGGATGATCATGTGACCACGACATGTGATTCCAAGATCAACATAGAGTTAATCTAAGCAACTTAAATTGGTAGCATCATTGGAGGGAACGGAATCCCGAGATCGTACGTTACCAACCACCCTAGGCCATGTCCTAACGTACCGGCTGGCCACCACGGATAGTGTATAGTCATCCGCACTAGTGGATCTGATTAGTGAATGCCGAGCTAGTTCTCTCTATAGGTGAGCTGGAACTGTTATTGCTTGTCTTAGCGCAGTAGCCTTTGTGTGCTTATATTAAATTGGTTCAGCTGGCCTTGTTTGGATACGGCACGATCTGAGGATTCCTATATATATGCAACATTGGGATAACCCAGGCAAGTCATAAAAAGTTGTAGGATTGATTGGCCGCTTGTTAATCGACTTGCTTGTGATATGTTTTCTTCTGTTAGCAACTGAGGAACATGGACTATCGTGATGCGTGGTCCAACCCATATCCTTGTTTGGTTATTTGGTTGGGCTTTTATAATGCGATAGGCTATGGACCGAAGTTGCGATCAGAAGTCCTTCACCTGCCCGTGGTTATAGGATATATCTTATCCCGGCACGATATTGGCACGTTTGTCCTTGTTTGGTTGTAACGGTGCCGTATTGTTTCGATGATATGGTATAAGCCTATAACTCTTGAACCAAGTCTTAATTTACTCATTGGATTTTGTCTTATTCATTATGTGCTCCCTTGTGGTACTTGCTATTCGGGGCCTGACCCTGCTGGTTTTGTTTGGCCATCTTGTAGCAGTGCCAAAGGATCCAACCTTCTACCCGAACAATGGTGCACACCAGGAGTATGGGCGCCTGGGACCATGAGCGGGTTTCTTCTTCACCGCTTTGATATCTTCATTTTGTACTTGGCGTTTAGCCACCGGCACCCGTTTAGCCAGATGTTATGGATATTTAGTCTCCTCACATAATTGTAATTAAATTAGACTACAGCTGACTAATATTATGTACTATTGACTCTCGGTACTAGCTTATCCTTCTGTGTAGCTAGTCACATGAATCATTTTGATGAAGCATCGGGGATGCCTTACTGCTTTGTCACATATGATCCTTATTTTCTGCTTCTTGGTTGATTGATTGAGATATAGATGCTATGTGAGACCATAGGAGACCGGATTGTAGCATGCACCCCCTAGTCTCTTGACAGCCACAATCGTCGTATGACATTTTGCACCTTATACGGGGTAGCTGGCCTAGTCCGTCTCAGTATTTTGGTACTGGACGTAACAAGGTTTTATTAGTGGCCTATGTAGGTCTGTTTTTCAGACTTGTGGGGTATTGTGATTATAGGAGTCTCAATCAAAACATGTTCCCCTTGATCTCCTGATTTGTCTTCTCTTTCTTCCACCTTGATTGTTAACTTGATTATCATCCTCGATCCCTTCTCGTCCAGTCTTTTGATATATTGTATCCTTTCCTTTAGGGGCACATCATTCTCGGCTATTAGAGGAGCCAGCATGGGAGAGGATCCAGTAGAGCAGGAACCAGTGGGAGATCAGCAAGGGACATCACCTCTACCTGGACAGATTAATATCGAAAACATCATCGAACATGAGCTAGTTGAGTAGCAGAGGCGAGAGGTTCTCGTACCTCCAGTAATGTCGGCAGTGCCAGTAGCATTCAACACACCGATACTATTGCAGATTATCAAGGGGTTATTGGAAACCCAGCAACACCAGATGACAGTCCAACAGCATCATCATGTACAGAACCAGGAACAAAATATTTTATTGAACCAGGGTTTGCAGGTATCCCTAGAGAGAAGCGAGAAGACAGATTCAGGTGCGTCAGTTCGGTTTTGTCGACTCAACCCAAGGTATTTTGACAGCACGGAGGATGCCATCACGGCGGATGCCTGGCTTCAAGATATTGAGGTCATTTTGGTAGCAACAAAGGTTCCAGATGAAGAGAAGGTTGATCAGGTTAGATTGATACTTCATGATCTTGCCCGCGACTGGTGGGCATCCGAAGAGGTTGGAATGAGGCATCATGTTCCTTAGGATAGCTTCAGTACAAGGTTCAAAGCCAAGTACTTTGGCGTGGTAGCTCGGTATGAGCTTCATCAGAGATTCATCAACCTCAAGCAGGCTGGTAAGACAGTAGATGGATATGCAGCGGAGTTCTGCAGACTGAGTCGGTTTACAACAGCGATGGTGGCGACGGATCCAGAAAGAGCAATGATGTTCCAGCAGGGAATTCACTTAGAGATTATTCATCTAGTAGAGGGGCACGACTACCAGACTTTCGATACAGTATTGACGGTGGCTCAGAGTCACGAGCTTACTATACAAAGGTTGTCAGCAAGGACAAGAGGCCATAAGAGGCCTCATGCGCAGAGTGCAGGAGGAGGAGGAGCAGTACCCCAGACGTCAGCACCAGCACCTGGCATCCGTATTCATGATGTAGCATCAGTCACAACAGTTGTGACAACACCAGTACGACAACAGCAGCGCCAGGGGCGTCCATGGGATATACTTACTACAATAAGAAAGGACACACTAGGGATGTGTGTCGTTTAGGTAATGGGCAATGCTTGAAGTGTAAGAGTTCAGACTACCGTATTGGCACTTGCCTACAGATACAGAGGCCAGGAGGGATAGCTCAACAATTTTTGGCATTGTCAGCTCCGGAGGGAGTACCATATCAAGGGCCAGCACTAGCAGTGAGGCCATTAACCCATCGTCCATTACCAACACAGGCTCAGATGTACCGACAAGTACAGCATCAGGTACGTAGGGCATCAGAGGTCGCATCAACAGTTCCATGGAAGGCAGCAGCAGAGGGTTCAGCAAGATCAGAGGCAGTTAGAATTTGGAGCATTTGAGCAAAAGTTGACCGAAGGTGGTCAGATTTTGGGTAAGTTTTGTGTATTATTCATTATATTTCCTTGTGTTCTATATTCGGCGAGTGAACGCAACTTTCGTGTTTCACTCATCTGCTTTCGTATCACGTGATATGTGATATTCATCATGTGTACTGACTACAAGGGTACGTCCTGGGCGGAGTCTCATTCTTGATTAAGTCATTGGAACCGACTTATTTCAAGCATTGACCTTTGTCCACTTTGGGAGTCAGCGTAGGACCGCAAGGACGAATATCTACACAACTGACTCGAGAGGCATATTTTATTCGTATGTCTCTGATCAGTTTCCTTCTAGGGTAAAATTATTGCTTGTGCTTTTATTTAATTGTTGTTTTCTTCGTAATCTGTTCGTGTGCCATGCGTTTGCTTGATAAATGTGCTTTCTACATGTCCTGCGTGTATTTCGTGATCGAAGAGCGTGCTCGACTAGCCTTATCGAAATTTCGAGGACATAATTCTTTTAAGGAGGGTAGAGATGCCACTCCTCGTTTCAGAAATACGTAAAATTTTACTTTTTCCTATAAATGGTATCTGGCACATGTATCTTGATTGCACGTATCATGTATTTGTAACTGGTCATGGCATGGAACAGTATCTCATCGTGGATTAGTGTGTCATCCCTTGTCATTGTCTGGTTGTAGGCGTGGCTCACTGCTTCGATGATAAGATTTTTGGACCGTGTTGTAATTAGAATTTTATTTAATTAATTTTATTAGTTGTACCATGCACCATTTAACATGTTACTAGTCATATGGTTAGGTCATATTAGGGTTAGAGTTTAGTTGAACCAACCCATCCTACTATATATATTCTTTTTCTTTCTCCCTCCTCATTCATTTCCATTTTCATTTCCTTCCACCAATCCACCTAGGTAAGTACATCTTGCACAAATGTGAGACCACTTACAATTTTTATTTTTTGTTATTTCTTTGATATTATTAGTCTAGATTGTTCATCTCTTCATTCTCTACAAGTTTAGTTCTTGAAGTTTTTGATTTAATGGTTAGTTTTGTGTAGATCTAAGTTTCAAAAACTAGGATTTTTGTGGTTTTGATCTATCAAACTTGGTTATTTTTGAAAACTATTTGTTCCATGTAGTGGAGAATTTGATTTCATCAATTTTGGCTTTTAAACCGCTTGATTTCGATTTATTTTGAGAAAGTTATAGCATTTTTTGTGTTCATGAGTTCCCCATACCTTCGGTGCTATCGGGACGATGAACAGTGTCGTACGCCAGCGCGCCGTGCACGCTTGCACCTGCACATCGTGCACCCGCGTGCCATATACCCGTGCGCTACGTGATTCTTCGCCGCACGCCTGTACAATTTTCTGTCGCGCACCTACGCGCCGTGCCTTTGCGACCTGCACGCTATGTACCCGCGTGCTGTGCCATTCTTCGTCTCGCGCCTGCACGATTTTTTGTCGCACGACTGCGTGCCATGCACCCGCGCGCTGCACAATTCTTTGCCGTGTGCCTGCGCGATTTTCTGCTGCGCGCTTGCGCGTCGTGCACCCGCGTCCTGCGCGCCGTGCACCCGCGCGCTACGCGATTTTCTACCGCGCACCTGCGCGCCGTGCCTTTGTGCACTCGCGCCATGCACCCGTTCTCCGTGCGCCATAGGCAAGTTTTGTGCCCGTGTGCCCGCGCTCGTTTCCGTGCGAAGTGCGCCCGTTCTCCGCGTACTATGCACGCCATTCACCAGATTGTCCCGGCACATGGTTTTCTATGTGCCCATGCAACTTCTTTGCTTAGCCTGACCCGCTGTGCCTATGGCATATGAGACCACGTGACCTAAGCGTCTATTTATTGGACCTTGCACTTTTTGATTTCTCTGTCATGCATATGACTTGTCCCATGTGCTTGATTTGATGAGTTAATATTTTATCTAGCTTTGGATGAGTTTATTGATTTGACTTTGATTTTCTGTCCCGACTATGTGTCCTATGTGACTTCTGTGTCACGAGGGGTCCATGTGACTTTGTGACTTGATCGTGTTCCTGAATTGGCCGTGTTCCCGACTTGATTACATGTGTTCGTGCTGGTATCTTTTCTAAGTGTGTATTAAGATACACTATTAATGTGCACTGCGGTGCTATTAATGAGTGCACTGAGGTGTGACTCTTCGTGCTAAGCGATCCTTCGTGTTGTATGTCAAAACATGCATCCTCTCCAACACAGTCATGGTAATTGGTCAGTAATATTGACGTAGTATATTGAATGTTTGCTTAATGCATTACACTAAGCATAGATCTAGATTTGGGACTCTTTGAGCCGAATATAGAATTATGCTTAGGGTACACGTACTATGGTACGATATTTAGGAGGATGATCATGTGACCATGATATGTGATTCCAAGATCAACATAGGGTTAATCTAAGCAACTTAAATTGGTAGCATCATTGGAGGGAACGGAATCCCGAGATCGTACGTTACCAGCCACCCTAGGTCATGTCCTAACGTGCCGACTGGCTACCACGGATACTGTATAGTCATCCGCACTAGCGGAGTGTAGTATCTGATTAGTGAATGCCGATCCAGTTCTCTCTATGGGAGAGCTGGAACTGTTATTACTTGTCTTAGCGCGGTGGCCTTTCGAGGGACCGGTGCATTTAGTGCGTGCTTATATTAAATTGGTTCAGCTAGTCTTGCGTAGATACGGCACGATCTGAGGATTCCTATATATATATATATATATATATATATATATGTATATATATATATATGTATATATATATATATATATATATATATATATATATATATATATATATATATATACAAAAAATATATATACAACACTGGGATAACCCAAGAAAATCATAGAAAGTCGTAGGATTGATTGGCCACTTGTAAACCGACTTGCTTGTGATATGTTTTCTTCTGTTAGCAACTGAGCAACATGGACTATCGTGATGCGTGGTCCAACCCATGTCCTTGTTTGGTTGTTGGGTTAGACTATTGTGCTGCAATAGGCTATGGACCGAAGTTGCGATCAGAAGCCCTTCACCTGCACATGGTTATAGGATATATCTTATCTCGGCACGATATTGGCACCGTTTGTCCTCATTTGGTTGTAAGGGTGCCGTATTGTTTCGATGATACGGTATAAGCCTATAACTCTTGAACCAGTTCTTAATTTACTCATTAGGTTTTGTCTTATTCATTATGTTCTTCCTTGTGGTACTTGCTATTCGGGGCTTGACGTCGCTGGTTTTGTTTGGCCAGATCTCGTAGCAGCGTCAGAGGATCCAGCCTTCTACCCGAACAATGGTGCACACCAAGAGTATGTGCGCCTAGGGACCATGAGTGGGGTTCTTCTTCACCGCTCTGATATCTTCATTTTGTACTTGGAATTTAGCCACCGGTACTCGTTTAGCCGGATGTTCTGGATATTTAGTCTTCTCACATAATTGTAATTAAATCAGACTGCAGCTGACTACTATTATGTACTATTGACTCTCGGTACTAGCTTATTCTTCTATGTAGCTAGTCTCATGAATCATTTTGATGAAGCGTCGGGGATGCCTTACTGCTTTGTCTCATATGATCATTATTTACTGCCTCTTAGTTGATTGATTGAGACATAGATGCTCTATGAGACCAAGGAGACCTGATTGTAGCATGCACCCCTAGTCTCTTGACAGCCACAATCGTCGTATGACGTTTTGCACCTAATACGGGGTAGCTGGCCTAGTCCGTCTCAGTATTTCGGTACTGGGGCGTGACCAAAATGTTTGGAGTCCTTCTTATGTTCCCCCTCTTCTGTGGATGGTTAAATAATCCTTCCCACATGCTAGCGGTGACCATGATACATTCTGTCATAAATATGTTGTCAATTATAGTTTACATGTTGTTTTAACATAATGTTTTACATGTAGTTCTTACGTAGAAAATAAATGTTAATATGTTCAAAAACCATCAGTAATGAATGATATATCAATTATTCTTGTATCTTTCATTCTCTCTACTAATGGTGAACTCCCAAATGTTAGCATTCAGCTCTAAATTTTGGTCAAAGAATGTTTTCACTGAAGGATTCTTGCAATTTCAATTGTTGTGAAATGTTGTTGTCATTTATTGACTCGAAAGACATAATAAGTTTAGATCGGTCTAAATGGCATGATAGGATCTGTTCCCTTATAAAAGTGTGGAGTAGTAGTTCATATATATTTCTATATCTATTATTATTTTTTGTTTAACAAGTAATATTCTATTTAAACTGTTATCTTGGCATTGCTATAGTTAATACTATCGACATAAACTTATTCTACTTTTACTGGTTATATATATATATATATATCTAGTAACTGCAATTGGCTAGAATACAACAATAACCTAACATCCCCCTTTTCCGGAGCCTCGTCGAAGTCCCGTGTCCCTTGGCCGTTAGATCAAGGGGTATCCCGTGGACCCCGCGGGGGCCCCTCTCGTCCGATTGTGTGGGAGAGGGCGTTGGGGGGCAGGCTTTGGTGGGGCTCCGCGGACGGGTCTTATGATCCACACCCATATTTGTTTTTCACCCATATATATATCTATATATATATTTGGAACAAAGGGACTTTATTGATGTATATATATATATATATATATATATATATATATATATATATATATATATATATATATATATATATATATATATATATATATATATATATGGGTGTGGATCATAGGACCGTCTGCGGAGCCCCACCTATGCCTCCCCCCCTACCGCCCTCCCCCGTACCATCGGACGAGAGGGGCCCCCGCGGGGCCCACGTGATGCCCCTCGATCTAACGGAAATATATATATATATATATATATATATATATATATATATATATATATATATATATATATATATATATATATATATGTTTGCCAATGAGTCTCTAGCATAGTGGTAGAGAGGAGGCATGCGACCCAGACATTTGGGTAATCGAACCCCAGTGGGGGAGTTCACGATTCTGTTTACCAGTAGGGACTTTGTGGCCTCTTTTATATATATATATAATTTTTATTTTTATTTTTATTTTTTAAAACCAAGGCCCGTGGACAACGCCACCTAGCCAACCTTGGTCCGGAGGCCGTGGACAACGCCACCGAGCCGTCCCCGTGGGTGTGGGAGCTTGAACCCGCGCCCTCACCCCCGAGTGCCAGTGGCCTTACCGGTGCGCCACTAGCATATATATATATATATATATATATATATATATATATATATATATATATATATATATATATATATATATATATGGTTTTCAATCATGTGTCATCAAAGCACTTGTTAAACAACATTTAACACTCTCTAAGTACCTCTCCTTTCTCAATTATGTTTCTGTTTTACTAATTAAGTTGCTTATCATCTACTAACTTTAATTAAAAAACCTCATAAATTGTATCATAGTCGAGTCGCGGAGCATCTCCCTCTTCAACGCAGTTGCATAATACGTTGTGTCAATAGAGTGACATATGCCTCCCCCCCCCAAATGAACCCTTCACCCAAGGGATATGTAAGCAACCGGGTAACAGACGAAACATATCTATTTCGATTCGAGAGAAGACTTTTTCTGACTGAAGACAGACAGATCAAATGCAAATCTTCGAATCCCAAGGAATTGATTTTTTGGAAACCTTGAGCCTTGGGTGTTCGAAGATTTCAATGCCTTCTATTTTGGTCAACGAATAGATCGTGGAAGGGAGCAACTAACAAATCTCATTTATCATAATAGGCCAATTAAATATACACAATCTCAACTAGATGGACACATGGCAAGGGAAAAATAATAATTAAGGAGCATAAATTGTTTCTTAACATGTGCGAAAGGCACATGTTAGACAAACCCATATATATATATATATATATATATATATATATATATATATATATATATATATATATATATATATATATATATATACTATTTTTTTCTCATATTCCCACTATAAATAGAGTAACAAATTATTTACATCTTTAGCCCACAATTATCCAAACCTAGAATCTATGTTGCTTAGAGCATCTCCAACCCTATTGTGTGTTTAAAAAAATGGTTGCCACATAGGAATAACAAGCTTTCGTTTCAAAAAACTTTCTCCAATGCAAATGTAGAATAAATCATGAAGTTGACATGACAATGACATGACAAGAAAAACGTGAAGTTGGTTGTCTAGATTTAGACAATGCACTTCACAGTGACTTTATTCTACATCATCAATTATAAATGCAAATATTTATAAAAAAAATGGTAGAAGTGGAGGAGTTGTCTTGGAAGTCGAAAAAAATATTTTTTTATTGTTTTCTCAATACTTTTACATTGAAGAAGACTTTTCTATCTCATTGACATTTGTGAATGTAATCTTGTCACCTAAGAAAGACATTGTCTTGTCTCATGCCACCTAAGACTCACAACACATAACAAGATAATAGAATTGGAGATGCTGATTGCCATAACCACCTAACATATTGCTTTTATAGTAAAAAAAAAAGTTACTTTTGTTGACTATATGGTACTCTTATATATGGGCCTGTTTGAATAGATGTAACTCTTTGCAAGTGTGAAAGTGGCACTTACAACAAGATGAGTTGCAGAACACTTGCAACAAGTGGCACTTTCCAAAACGTGTTTGGATAGAGTACTTTTTGTTTGCTGTAAGTGGAAGAAAAATGGGTTTAATGTTTGGATGGTTGTTGTAAGTGAAAAAAAGTAGTTCGGTTGTTTGGATTGTTGAAAGTGGAAGTTTTTTGTAGATGTGGTAAATTTAGATACGGTTACCCCCAACTTCTATTTGAGTATAAATTAAAAATTAAACTAATTTAGCAAATTTATATCAATATTACACTTCAAGTTTGTACAACCATTGTTGACAAATATGATAATATAAATTAAATTAATTAGCATAATTAGCATAATTATTATTATTAAATATATTCTCTTTTTCACATTCCTATTATTATCATAATATAAAGACAAATTAATGTAGTTACCATTATTATCATAATTACAAGTAGCATACGAAGAATTTTACGAACAACATACAAATAAATTTTCCAAAAAAACAAACATATACAAGAAGAATTTTATCCATTTATCATAACAGCAAAGTTGTTCATTTTACCAAGTAACATACACAAGAAGAATTTTACAAAGAAAGCAAAATACACGAGAACAATTTGACCGAGCATCACACTTCTTCATTTTCTTCCAGATAATCAAACCTGAGCAGAATACAAAGAATTTAACCCATCCACAATACTGATACATGAGACACATAGCAGAAAATGATAGACTCAAGAGTAATTTAACCCATACCGCAAATCTGATGATGAATTTCAACCTATTCGATACATGAAAACCACATAATCTGATACATTGTTGCATACATATGAAAAGCACATAATACGGATGAAGAATTTCCTCCTTGAACAACAAAGGCTATATATGAGACCAACTAAAAATTTCCTCCTTGAACAGCAAAGGCTGGATATAAAACCAACTGAAAATTGTACCAAACCATTGTAACCATTTCCAGTAGACACTTGGAGGCTAGATATGAAACCAACTGAACCAATATGACACCCAACTGATACTCAAAATTCAGAGGCTAGATACATTTTTGCATACAAAAGCAACAATATGGAAAAGACAAAATAGATTTTGTACCAAACCAATTGTCAAAAATGATACAATTGAAACTGAATAAACCATGAAATAGGCTCAGAGCTTGGCAATAGGGTTCATCAAATATATATGAAACGACTGAAAACTGAATCAACTCAAAACTGAACCAAAATAGGCACAGTAAAAACCACTGATACTCAAAATACAGAGGCCATAATATGAAACCACATAAGAACCTGTATCAAAAATTGTATCAAAATAGCACATGTATAAGAATTTACATAATAGTGTCTCCTTCCTCATAGAATTTACATAATATAAGCCAGGACAATAATCTAAGGATGTCAGATCTGAAAATTACATATACAAATTTCATATCTGAAAACTTAATATACAAATTTCAGATCAACAACTTTCATTCATTATTAAAAATTAATTTTCATGCAAATAATATAGATCTAGCAATGTTAGATCTGAAATTTCAAATTTAAAAATTATTCTAGCAATGTCAGATCTGAAAATTTCATATACAAATTTTAGATCACAACTTTGACTCGAAAATAAAAATTAATTTTCATGCAAATAATATAGATCTACAAATTTTTTTTCTTTTTCAAACAGATCTGTTGTATACGACCGAAAGACAACATTAAATCATGAGTAAAATCAAAAGGAATAACAAAAAATCTAACAAATTATGTAGGTCGAAGAAGAAAACACTAACTAAATTATGTGGAACTACAAAAATTTTTCAGTTCTGGTACATAGAACCCGATAATAGCATGATTTCATCAAGAAAATCTCAGTGATCTACAAAATTTCTAGCAATCTTGGTCGCTTGTTCACAAAAATTTTTAAGGGAAAAAATTTATACTTGAACAAATGGAAAAACCACTGCGGGAGGAAGGTGACCGGAGCTAGGGTAGGAGGAGAACTCCTCTTTCCTTGCAAAAGTGAGGGGTCCTTGTACAGCTCCAGTGGAGTTACTCCACTTTTCTCATGTAGGTGGAGAAGTAAAGTTTGGAGGGGACAATACACTGTGTGATGGCTGAGATTCCACACTTTCTGCTCACTCTCTTCGCCAACCCAAACGGAGAAAGTGAGAAACTGACCCCCAAAATGCAGCAATTCTCCTCAAAAATCCTCACTTCCCGTACAGTCCCTTCGAACCAAACAGCCCTATGTGTGTGTGTCTAACATGTCCCTGAGGCACATCTTAAGAAGTAATTAATGTTTTTTGATTTCTTCAAGTCTTTCTCCAATTGCCGTATATACATCTAGTGCGATTGTGTATATTTAATTGTTCTTTGATACAATTCGCGAGAGTGTTGATTATTAAAATTGTTAGGTGACAATCAACCAAATTAATAAAAAGAAAGAGAATAGAAAAAAATTGAAATACTTAAAAGAGTATTAAATGTTTTTATTATGTTCCATGAGGGCAAATCATAGAAAACCATATATACGTGTGTGTGTGTGTGTGTGTGTGTGTGTGTGTGTGAGAGAGAGAGAGAGAGAGAGAGAGAGAGAGGTGCGGGGGGTTGAAGAATAGTAACAATGAACTTTGTCTTTATATGTAGGGCCAGAAGCTAGCCATAAATTGAGCCCATGTGGGCTGGGGTCCAACTATACATATGTACAATAGTCATTCTCATCATAGTTTACCAACATATAGAGTTTGAGGGACTGAATGCAAATAAAAAATAGCTAAGGGTCCCTACCACTATTTTTAAGATGTAGGGATTTGTACCAAATTTCCTCTTTAGGCTGTGTTTGATTGGAATTTTTTTTTCCATAGAAAATATTTCTACCACAAATTTTCCACCAATTGTAGTGTTTTATATCTTATATTTTTCTTAAAGTTATTTTTCAAAAAACTATCATTTTCTTCTAAAATAGTGGAAAATAAAATTTGTCCAATCCATAGAAAAATATTAATTTTCATAAAAAATAACTATTTTCGTGAAAAATAATGAGAATCAAACATCCAAATTAATTTTTTCATGAAATTTTTTAAAATTCTATGAATTTATTTCTAGAAAAATAATTTTATAAAATTAATTTCTTTTTTACGTATTTTTTACCTTGTAATCAAACACACTATTAGTATATTTACAATGGTAAAATGAGAGAGAAGAAAGAAAGAAAGAGAAGAGAGGGAGAAAAAAAAAAAAAAGAACGAGCAGGAGAAAAAAAAAATAGGAGCGACGACAGGAGGGGAAAAATAGGGGGGGGGGGTTTGAAAATTATGAGCAGGGGGGAAGGGAATCTTCTTAAAATTTTGTCATTATCTATAGGCAACTAGCCTTGTGCCCTACCCACGTGGCTGTACAATCATATAATATAACAAGTGTACACATATTTTTATTCTTTGTTTGTGTACGAGGAATTGAACCAAATGGAAAAGTGAACAGGGATGCCTATAACTAAAATGGGAGAAGGAAAATTTTGAGAGAAAAATGAGAGGAAAATTAAAAGTAGTAGTGTTTAAAAAGAGGGAGGGGAATTGAGGGAGAGGAATGTGGGAGAAAATTTTTTGTGGGTCCCACTCAAAAAGTTTCCTCCCAAAAGTGGAAGAAAAATGGAGAGAGATGAGAGGATTGTGAAATAAATTATCCAACTACCCTTCAATAAAGTAGTTATTAATTATGATTTGAAAAAATCAAGGACTAAATGGTAATTATATCTTTCTCCATAATAAATAAAATATTATTTTTAAAATTTTTCTTCCCCTACTTTTTGTTTATCCAAACAAGTGAAAAAAAAATTAATTTTACCTTCATTTTACTCTCCTCTATTTTTCTTTCCCTCAAATTTTCCTCTCCCTCCCCTCCTAGGTTCCCAAACACAGCGTAAGGGTCTGCTTGGATTGAGGAAAAAAGAAAAGAAAAGAAAGCATAATTAAGTGGGGTTAAATGGAGAGAAGTAGAGTGAAGGGGAATAGAGTCAATACAAAGAATTTTGTTTAGATTTGAGGGAGAGTTAAGTGGAGGGTATTTAATAACTCTTATTTGGATTGAAGATTTTGAGTGAGTGGAGGATTAATAAAAAAATGATAGTTATAAAAATAACCTTATTACTTATGTCATTATATTAAATTTGATTGAAATTTTGATTAGAACTTGTCAAAATATCTTCACAAATTAGAAAGGTACGGAGCAACATGTTGAAAACAAAAAAAAATTAGAAAAAAATCATTATATTTTATAGAACAAATAAGGGATATTTATTACTTTTTAAATAAAACCCCCCAATCCCCCTCGTTAACCCTCCGAATTGGGGGGTTAAAAAAATGGACAAAAGAGGGTAAAATAAACCCCCACTTAACCCTCTCTCCCAAACTCTACCCTCAAACCAAGCAAGATTTTATTTTTCCCTTAACTTTTTCTCACTTAACCCTCTTAACCCCCAATCCAAGTGGACCCTAAGTACGGACATTTACCAAATTTCCACGTTCAACGAACTTTTCAATAACAAAATCTATTGAAAGATTGTCATAGTTCTTCATGAAAGATCCACATAATTCAATACGAGTTTCTCCACCCTATAAAACATTAAACCTCATAAAATTTATATATATAATCAGTAACATACTGTTGTTGTTTTGGGCCTTTAGGACTAAAAGAATACTTCCACATTAGCTAGACCAAATGAAGTGTATCTCTATATATAAGCTTTGCTTGTGTTTAGAGATGCACATGTGGTGTGTAGGAGCACATGGGTGCTATGTAGGGGTATTTTTCTAGTGGAATGGAAAGAAGGCTAACCCAATGTCACGATCTGCTACCCAAATTGCTGGGCCGGGTCGAGTCATGTCCAGCCTACGCTTGAGATTAAGCGTAGTAAGCTGTTCTAAAGACAAACAATATATGATCAAAGTGTGCTAACAGTTCTATATGTCATATTGAGTCAGAATAATATATCCCAAACACAAAATCATCTCGTATATAAATATGTTCCAAATACATAGCCAAGACATAAAACTGGATACAGGTCCAGTATCAAAATACATAGTCTAAAACATGTCTGCTCTCAAAATGTCCCGAGCAACTAAACAAACTAGACGAGTTTTCTCGCAGGTACATCCTTGTAAGGTAAAGTCTGATCCTCGATGACAACTCCATAATAGGAATCACATAGCAACTCCTCCTCGGTAAGTATACCTACAACATTCTCCTATCAGGACGGGAGCAAGTACTGATTCTAACAAACTAAATATACGAAGCATGAAATGAACATGAGTGTAATAAACAGGAAGCATGGCATATCACAATCTATCATAGCAAGGATACATATGTCATAGAGACAGATGTATATGTAATATTTAAAACTGTGGCAGGTACATGATCGTCAATAAGTGTACAATGCACTGTGGCACATATAAATATAAAAATGTACATACATACAAGTGTACAAGCATAGGTGTATATCCGTACAGAAATGCGGGATAATGGCCTACGGTAAGATATGCATATAAAATACGACCTTGCTCGGCACAGTAGAGGGGGCATGATCACGTACTCAACTATCAGTTTTTCCATAATCCAGATTCTAAACATGTGAGAGATACGAGAACAGTATAAAACATGGTGGATACTGAGAGCAGTATAAAGTATGTGAAACATGGAGAGACATGACTTGCAGTTTAGATATCGGTATTTAACATAGTTTATACACAATTCATTATATGCAGTAAATAAAGCTTGTAGAGGTACTTGCCTTGTACGAAGCAAGGGTATGAATATGAAGCTATAGATATCCTGTGTCCCGTCACTGTAAAAATGATACATAAACTTAGTTTTTATACTAAGTTAAATACTAGGACACTAGTGGTGTGACACGACTTTCTAACTGGACACCTAGCCAAATAATGACTTTAGCATAGGAGACCAATGTGGGGTGACACAATACCTAAACCAACTTTCTAGGGCCTTTACACTATGGTAGGGTAAGTTCCAATACTAAAATATCCCAAAATCACACAATACGTCGCAAGTCGTAATTATTTAATAAATAAATAAGACTGTATACTGTGTTCCAACAATTTTTAAGATAAGCAAAAAGCTCAAATATACATAAACTAAAGTACCAAGATGATCCTTGTTAATTATAGAAATTTATACTAATTTTTATGGAATTTAGAAACCCTCATAGATATTTATTAAAAATCAGTAAACATAAGTACCTTGAAAATAAGTTTTGTTTTCCTATTTTTATAAAATGCCAAAATACTGATTAAATCCTGAAAAAATTATATTAAATTAGCTAAATTAACATAGTATTTAAATACAATTTTGCCCAAATTTTTACAGTAACTAATTATTTATAAAAATTCAAATACAACAAGTTACAATTTTTGGAAAATAAATAAATAATTATTTAATATTTTATCCACGTATACGAAATTGAACCGGAGTCCAGATACGGGACCCAAAGCCACGAATCAAGTCCGATATGACTCGTAAAGGCCTTGAATGTATTTAGGCTCATTTAAGTCCACAGAACCCATGCTAGGTCTGGACTCAACTGGCCATAATTCACAGTTTACAAAAATACTAATTTTAAATACGTAAGTAATTAATAATAAAATAATATATTTTAATGCAGTAAAATATACATATCAATAATATTTATTGACAATAAAATAACACGTAATATAGCATAACTATATTTGTATACATAAAAGCACAAGTTTGCATATATTCAAAAGCATATATATATATATATATATATATATATATATATATATATATATATATATATATATATATATATATATATATATATATATATATAACAAATATATAATATATATATATATATATATATATATATATATATATATATATATATATATATATATATTATTTTATATATATATATATATATATATATATATATATATATATATATATATATATATATATATATATATATATATATATATATATATATATATATATATACTTTTATGTATATTATATATATACTGTAATATATATTATATATATAATGTTATATATATATATATATATATATATATATATATATATATATATATATCCGCTATCCGCCCACAACATCGATCGTCAACCCGGTTGAACCCCAACGGAGCAAATCAGGCACCGACAAAACCGCCACCATCCAAACTAGATCCGCCGCAAGGCGGAACAAAAAACACCCCCACAATCATTAAATGCTTAACATCCTATCTTGGAACGTTCGAGGTCTGGCCAATAAACCGACATTAAGGAGAATTACCAGTCTTCGGAAAATTCACAAGATCGACATCTTCATCATCATTGAACCTAAAATCCCCTCTAAATGCCTCAAATCTACCCAGTTGGCTCTGGGCCTCCCCACGACAATTGCTGGCAGGAACGACATCTGGATTCTCGGGTCGAAGGAGGTTAAACTCGAAATCATCCAAGACACCCAACAAGCCCTCTCTTGCTGGGTCACTCACCCCACCCTTCCGGAGCGGGCCATCCTTTCAGCGGTCCACAGTAGCTGTGTCATCGCAGAACGGAAACACCTATGGAACGACCTTCTCGACACCTATCTCCACAACACCAACACCCCCTGGCTTTGCATAGGGGACTTCAACGCCATCACCTACAGAGACGAGAAGATTGGGGGTCGCCCAACGCCTCTATCAGCCATGCAAGACTTCAACAACTTCATCTTCAATGCTCACCTCACTCCTCTTCAGTTTAAAGGCAGCGAATTCACCTGGTGTAACATGCATGACGGTGACCACCGTCAATACTCCCGTCTGGACAGAGCCCTCACCAACGCTCGCTGGCACGGTATGAGGATCAGCTCCACCCTGTCCCACCTCAACTCCACCGAATCCGACCACGCTCCAATCCTGGTGGAAATCAAAAACAAATCCCACCCATCCAAAAAGAACTTCCAATTCCTCGACTTTTGGACCGACCACCCGTAATTCTTGAGCATCGTGGCAGAAGCATGGAATAGTCAGGATTTCCCTAATCCCTTCACTCGGGTCAGCAACAAGCTCAAAGCCACCAGAAAAGCTCTTTCCAATTGGAGCAAACAAGCATTCGGGGACATCTTCCAAGCGATTCGCATCGCAGAGGACGATGTCACCCGAGTTGAAGCTTTATTCCTCTCCGACCAATCCCCTGCAGCTAGGAGAGCCTTGAACCTAACCAAGGCCATGCTCAAATTCAGGCTCAAAGTTGAGACCGACTTCTGGAAGCAGAAAACCAGACTGAAATGGGACAGCGACGGGGATAAAAACTCTAAATACTTCCACGCCTGCGTCAACGGCAAAAGAAACAAACTATCGATACATCATATCACAGACGAGCAAGGCATCATCAGATTCGACCACAAGGGGATCCAAGAGGCGGCCGCAGATTTCTATACCAAATTATTCTCCAAGGAGATGGTCCACAAAGACCATTCATTCCTTGACCAAATCCCCACCATCATCAACGACTCCGACAATGCTCTTCTGGAGCGCCCTCTGTCCGAACAGGAAGTGAAAGATGCGGTTTGGGCCTTGAACGCGCATAGCGCCCCCGGCCCGGATGGCTTTTCTGGCACTTTCTTTCGCACCTGCTGGGATATCATCAAGCAGGACATCACCGAAGCGGCGACAGCCTTCCTTGAAGGAGCTCCTTACTCCAAAGCTATATCCAACGCCAATCTCATCCTCATCCCGAAAAAAGATAATCCCAACTCCTTTCACGACTTCCGACCCATCAGTCTTTGTACATTCACCAATAAAATTATCTCCAAGATCATCGCTACCCGAATGACAGAAATCCTCCCCAAAATCATCTCGAAAGAGCAAAGCGGGTTCGTTCGCGGTCGAAACATCCAAGACAACATCATGCTGGCCCAAGAACTTATCACCTGCATAAAATTTCCGACGAGAGGAGGCAACATCGCCATCAAAATTGACATGGAAAAAGCATACGACAGACTCGATTGGCAATTCATGATCTGGGTCTTCAGAGCATTCGGATTCTCCGAGAATTGGACCAACACCGTATGGAGATCCATAAGCAACTCCTGGTTCTCCACAGTTATCAACGGCCAATCTGAGGGATTCTTCAAATCTAGCCGAGGAGTCAGACAGGACGACCCTCTTTCGTCCACGATCTTCATCATTGCAGCCGACGCTCTGAGCAGAAACCTCAACAACATGGCCAACACCCCCAACTTCCAGCAATACCATACTGTCAGCGGTTGTCCCACCATCACCCACCTGGCTTTTGCCGATGACCTTCTCATTTTCTCATCCGGGGACATCGGATCGATGGAGGTGGTTCACAACACCCTGGAGCGGTACTCCAGATGCTCAGGCCAGAAGATCAACCTATCCAAGAGCGTCATCTATGCCCACCACAGCTTCAAAATCGAGAATGCAACCAGACTCACCAACCTCACTTCTATCGCGGTGGCATATCCTTCCTTCAACTATCTTGGCTGCCCTCTGGTGTACGGGAAATCCAATGCCAGCATCTTCGAGAATATGATTACCAAAATCAGGAACAAAATCGAAGGATGGCACAACGCTACCCTATCCCCAGGCGGGAAAAATATCCTCTTCAAACATGTGCTCAACTCCGTTCCCATCCACACCCTAGCGGCCTGCTCTCCGACCAGAAAGGTTATCGAGTCTATTGAGCAGATCTTTTACAACTTCTTCTGGGGGCACAACAAGGGGCAAGACAAACACCACTGGGCCAGCTGGGATACCATGGCATCCCCGACCGCGAACGGTGGACTTGGGTTCACCAAGCTCGATCAAATCGTCAAAGCCTTTTCAATAAAACTGTGGTGGAAATTACGTACTAGTCATAACCTGTGGACCAAGTTTATGAAGGTCAGGTACTTCAGACACATCCACCCAGCGACGGCCACAGCTAACAGCAGATCTTCCGCGGCTTGGCGTCGTATTTTACGAGGCCGGGATTTGGCAGAGCCCGCGATCAGACTCTATCTGGGTACTGGCGAGTCCAACCCTTTCCTGGAAAGGTGGATAGGCGACCGCCTCATCCCGAACATTTCCGATTCCCCTAGAAATTGCAAGATCAATGATCTGTGGACCCCCTCCAATAACAATTGGAATTGGGACAGGATCCGTGTGTGGTCAGGCAACGAAACTGTTGACAGCATTCGCCAGTTCAGACTTACCATTGGGCCCGATGCTGACCAGCTGAGGTGGTCGCTGGCAGCTTCTGGAGCATTCTCTGTGCGATCGGTGAGACTCACGATCCAAGAGAACGGTCCAGACCTTTTCATTGCGCGTTATTGGCACTCTTACATCCCTAAGAAATGGTCTTTTCTCCTGTGAAGAGTCATGAGAAAGAAACTGTCAACTGACGACACCCTTAACTCCATCGGTTTTAGCCTGGCGTCTGCTTGTAATTGCTGTATCGAGCGTCAGACGGAGTCTATTGACCACATCTTCAGGGAGGGAAAGCTGCCCGATAAAATATGGAGCACCCTCAATCACAACTACAATACCACTCCAGAAGATGGGCGCTTTATCGATCTTCTGGCCCACTGGGGAGCTAAGTCCCACGGCCACCAGATCGTTGTAGCGGCAGCCACCTGGGCAATTTGGAAAAATTGCAACAAAGCAAGATACGAGGGACACCAATACTCTACTGATCAGCTGATCCGGGAAATTCACCGGCAATGTCACAAAAGGAGTTCACTTTGCTCCCACAGATCTCTGGCATTCGGGCAACCATTCACCTCTTAGTTTTGGCGGCTGCGCCCGTCCTTTTCCCCCGTCTTTCCCTTTTGGTATACTTTTGTCTTGTATACGTGTCAGGCTTCAGTTTTTGAGCCTTATTTAATAAAAAAAGGGGGTTTTATTTAAAATATATATATATATATAAATAAATAAATATATATATATATATATATATATATATATATATATATATATATATATATATACATAAGCCCAAAACCCATTGGGCCTGAACCCAAACCCACCGTAAACAGTAAACCCAATAACAAATAAACCCGTCACTGTACGGGTTTAAACCCGATACTGTTAACTAAACCCGTTACCCATTGATTATTAACTCGTGTCCGGACAGTTAGGGACACGAGTATTTGAATCTGACATCGAGTCCTGTGTCCGAGGGAAACACGAAGGTTCTGACACGAATTTCCCGTGTCCGAGTCCACCACTAGACTCACTGACACGAGACGACCTACCTATGTAAAAATGCGACACGAAAGCGAAGTAGACACGAAGAGACACGTACGTGTCCGTCGAAAAGTTGCTGTCGGGGGTGCTACTCGCCGGAGGAAGCGTCGTGGTGGCCGGAGAAAAATGGTGGCCGAGTCGCCTCGTCGAGACGAGTCGATTGGTGGTGGTCGAAGGTAACGACGATGGCTGGGGCGGTGCCTAGGATAGATCTAGGGTTCAGGCGAGTTCGTCGGAGAATATGGGCTAGGGCGGTGGCTGTGGTGGTCGGGAAGTAGAATAGGGTTAGGGTTTCGAACGGGGGGGGGGGTCTATTTATAGGGCTGGCTGGGTTTAGATTAGGGTTTCGTTTAGGGTTTAGGGTTAATCGTCGGAGACAATGATGGAAAGAAGGTGGTGATCGGGGGGAAATTTTGCAGAAACACCCCCCCCCACAAAATTAGTTATTACACTAAGCCCCACCGCCTGTCAGTATGTAATTTCCAAATTGCATAATCACCCCTCCGTACAGTTCTGTGCAAATTTAATTTGCACAGAAGATTCTAATATTGCAAACTGTATTAAAAACATTTAAAAAAATTACTAAAAGCTTAAAACAATTCAATAAATTACAAAATGATATTTTTAGATTTTAAAACCATTTAAAAATTATTTAAAAATTCTAAAAAATTCCTAATAATTATAATAATTTATTTTAAGGATATAAATGCTATTTGAAATTAAAATTTCTTATTTAAAATATATAAAAAATATCTAGGGCTTATATCCAACAAATGAAATATTAATGCTTTTTGTCATCCTCTTGGAATTTATTATATTAGAGCTAAGCCTTGCGACTCGGACTCGCATAGTGCGCTTAAGTTGTGCCCGATCGCGCGAACCGTTCGCGTTCCAGTTGGCGTTGCAGTTGGCGCACAGTGCATACAGAACGCGTTGTGCGCGTTTAGCGCGGCTTGTGCGTTTGGTGTGTTTGGCGCGGTGTGCACATTTGGTTCAATTAGCGCAGTTAGCACAGATGGTGTCACTCTCGTTTTCCATTATACGTATTTTCAGTACACGTGTACGAAATTCTGACATTTGTCCGGAGATCCGTGTTTTGACTTGTCTTGCTTAGCCTTGTCTTGGTTTAATCTTGACTTGGTTTAGTTTTGGTTTGGTTCACTTTAGCTTTGGCTTGGTTTGGTTTGCTTTGGTTGGTTTGAGATAAGAACGGTGGGTATATAAACCAACTTCTCTCTCTTCCATTATTATTATTTACTTCTCCACATTCTTCTTCTTCTTCTTCTTCTTCATTTACTCCTCCCACCAACCCACGACAAGTATAACTTGCTCTATGGAGAACATGATGGATCTCCATTTTTGTTTATTCTATTCTCTTCCTTGCATGATTCTAAGCATATTTAGAACTTGAAGTTTTCAGTTTTGATGGATAGATTTTTGTAAATCTAAGTTTTAAGACTTTTCATATTTTTTTTGGTTTTGATCTCTTAAAGTTTGTTATTTTCGAAATATATTGGTTCTATGTTGTGGAGAATTTTATTATACCCAATTTTGACTTTTGAACCGCTTGATTTTGACTTATTTTGAAGAAGTTATGACATTTCTTGTGTTCATGGGTTACCACACACCTACGATGCTGCTGCGATGATGAACAGTAACGTGTGCCAGCGCGCCGTGCATCCGTGCTTCATGCATCATGTGCAGTTTGCCCTTACACGTAGCGTGTTTTGCGTGCCGCTCATAGCGCTTCGTTTGTCGTGCGCTTGTGCGCCGTGCATCCGCACTTTGTGTGCCGTAGGCAGTTTTATCCTGGTGCGTAGCAAGATTCGCGTGCCGCACGCCTGCGCGCCGTGCATCCGTGCTTCATTCGTCATGGACAATTTTTCCCTCGTGCATTGCGTTTTGCGTGCCGCGTGCTGTGCGTTGCGTTTGTCGCGCGCATGAGCACTGTGCATCCGCGCTTCGTACACTGTTGGCAGTTTTGTCTTCGCGTGCAGTACGTATCTTTTGCCGTGCGCCTGCACACCGTGCTTGTGCGCTCTATGCACCGTAGGAAGTTTTGTCCACGCGCACAACGCGTTTCTTTTGCCGTGCGCCTATGCGCTCCGTGCGTCGTAGCCAATTTTGCCCCAGCGCACGAATACATATAGATGACGTTTTTACCTATTTAAGCTATTTGTAGCTATAATCTTGAAAAGCTCAAAACATGAAAGTTGTAGATCTTTATCTTGGCTTCAAACATCTTCCTGTCCCACTTTAATTAGAGTTCATATGCGACTGATCGTTTCAATCGCCATGGATGTTCTTGATCTTCTTTGCATGTTTTCTACTTGGCCTAACTTGCAACGACCCAACTTGATAACTTGTTAATATTGAGCTAGTAATTTGAACTTGAGCATGACATAACTTGACTGGAACTTGACCTGAACATGACAATATGAGCCCGACTTGATAATCTTGATAGTGGCCCGTCGAGGTGCACTCTTGACATGACAAGTAAACCTGACATGACATGTGAAATCTTGATCGCTGTTGCGACAACCAATCTTGACTTGTTAAGTGTGACCCTTGTCTTGACTCCGTGGTTGATTTTCCTTGATTGTGACTATACAAGCTAACTGTCTCGTCTTGCATCATGTCTAGGACATGGATTCCTGGTTACCACGGTCAGGGATTCATAATAAATCTGACTAGGTTAATGACTAGATTGTTAAAGTAGTTCGTATAGAAAGATTTTCCAGTTACAAGCGACCCCGTTATCCTGGCCACACCTGTGGACTTGTAGCCTGCCGTCGAGTAGGACGCATTTTCAGCACACTGTCATGTGTTGTACTCCTTATAAACTAAAAGTACACTTAAATCTTGATAAACTCTTGTAACCTCTACCTGGATAACCTGGATAGTCTGCAGGGCTTATGACTGCGGGAACATCTCAACTTTATCTTGTTAGTAACTAGGCCTGTGATAACCCTAGTTATCTAATGATAGCAAGCAGTAGGACTTGATTGGCCGTGCCTGAATGATTATTTCATGATTAACACGGAAATTATATTCTACCTCTTATTTTTTTAATGTAAGCTAGTATGTTCTTTAAAGTACAACTTGTGCCATTTAATTATGTTCATTTATCAGTTCTTTTATTCATTTTATGCTGGTTTTATTTTCTAAGTGGAGCCTCCCTTTTGGCACTTGCTCTTTCTGGGTTCTAATCCAGCTGGTTTTGTATGGCCAAATTTTAGAGTAGCACCCAATGATCTTCCTGCCTTCCAGCCAGATGGTGAATACTAGAAGTAACAGTGACAGCGAGTGGGTTTCTTATTTTGTTCTCCCACTCTATTGTAAATTATTCTTTTGAGGCATTTAGCCGCCGAGCAAGCGTTAGCTCGTGTTGAAAACTTTAATTTCTGTCTACCTAAGGGCTATTACATGATTGGAAAATCCTATGGTTGATCATGTATGACTTAACTCTTGCTAGTCTTCGCATTTTGTATGACTAGCTTCATAATCATCTGAATATGTAATGTTTGGCATGTCTTACTTTGTATGTCTGATGATCGAACATCTTGTAACAATTATTTGATTGCTTAAGATTGAGACACTAGGCTTATTCTTGACCATAAGAGACTGATGGATTGTAGATAAACCCTCATGCATCTAGACAGCCGCGATTGTATTGCTAGGTGGGTTGCACTTCAACGTACGTAGCTGGCTATGTCTGTCTTCCGCTCTCCAGTATTCTGGTTCTGGGGTCTGACACGGTTTAAGTGGTGGCCCATGTAGGTCTTGTAAATCAAGATGTGTGAGGATTTTACTAAATAGATGTCTTAATCAGCATTCGCCCTTGATCTCTATTCATGTAATCTTCCAAATTCTTGACCCGATAATATGCTTCTATCATTGATCTATCTTGGTCCTTCCTTATTGTTTCCCATGTTATTTTTGTCACTCCCCACTTCCAAATATATGGGATTTGGGCATAACCTGGCCAGCTGATAAAACCTAGGGTGAGTTGCTCAATTTATTGGACTCACTTAGGCGTACTACGCTGTAAAAGTAACTAACCAACACAGGCAATCATCTAAATCTTATCCACAGATAACATAAAGGGAAGTACTGAAATAAAAACAGAGTAGTCTAAATATCCAAATACAATTGAATGAAAATACAAGTCTGGTGAAAACAATCCCACGTTACATCGAAATGGAAATACAGGAAATGGAAGATAACTAGCTAAGAGCAACAACTAACTAGGTAATGAAACTCTCAGCCAATGTAGCAGCATAACCTGAATAAAGGGAGCTCCTCAGGGAGCACCTCGAAGTCTTCTATAACGTATCCCGCTTCAGCTCCAGAACCGTATATCATCGAGTACAGATGCTCGTTGGGATCTAGAAAGAAACCAGGTCCTCAGGGGACATAGCAGGATACAAATAGGAATATGCCGGAAAGTAAATACTGATATAACATATAGGGGTGTGCTAACCAGTCTAAGTGAATGCATATGAAAACAACTTTGGAACGTATGGGTGGGTAGATAAGGGAATGGCATCGAGTCACGGGCCGATGTCGGATCACGAGCCAATATAAACATACAACACCAGTATACCTCCCTACCGAACCTAGCGCTCAGCTAGTGGCCGCTGCCGGATGTATCCCCTAGTAGATGTATGGCCCATGACCGGGTATCATGCCCATACCGGTCCCCCCTGAGGCTAGAATAATGTAACTGTCTGTCCCCTACGCCTACTGGTTGTCTTCCCTGCCCAGAATGTACAAGTCGTATCTACGACTCAAACATCAATCTCAATGTAAAGTCAGCTATCTAGAACCATCACTACTCTATATGTGCCGTCACACGTGCCACTCGCACTGATGGCCAGTCGAGAGCGTCAGCGTGTGCCATGACTTGATCTCACTCGGTGCCGTATCGTAACACGTGTCATGGTCAAGGAATTTATAATAATAACTCCGCAACTGAGGGTACGTTGCCTAGAGCTAAGTCAAGTAGGTAACCCTAAGTGTCGATGCCATCATCGACTACGTCGAGGCAATTTTCGGACTCAACTAACTAAGTCTACACTAACAAGAGCGTAATGAAGAACATGTAAAACAGTAATACGAGGCAAGGTATACTTGCCTTCGACTCCGAAATGCGCGAGAAAAGCTCTGGCCCCTGCTGCCTCGATCGTGTCGTCAGAGACCTACAAATACACAACAAAGGCTTACGATACGCTAAACAAACCTTCGTGATCATGAAGCTCTACAAGCTCATCACTAAAGTTATATATAATTATATATCCATTCCCCTACGATATTGCGTATACGCACATTCGCATTAACATATATATACATATACATAAATATATATATATATATATATATATATATATATATATATATATATATATATATATATATATATATATATATGGGTTATGGTAAACATAGGAGATGCGACAAGGTGTGTGGATTTCTATATATAACTTGTATACTATATCATTCACGTGTAACTTGTGCACAATCTAAAATATGTGAGACGTCTAGTGTATGAATGCTCACTAGGAAAAATATAAGTTCTATATAAAAAGAAAAAAAAATATAAGTTATATATATATAAGGAAATATATATTTAAGTTGTATGTATATAAAGGAAATCTATATGAGTTATATATAAGGAAAAGTATACGGGTTATATATATATATATATATATATATATATATATATATATATATATATATATATATATATATATATATATATATATATATATATATAGGAAATATATACGAAAATATATACGGGTTGTTGTGTATATATATAAAGGGAACATATAGCAACCTACTGTGCATAATGTTCATACTTGTAACCTCGTACATAAGATTCTCATTAAGTGTATATAGGAGATTAATGTTCACATATATGAACTCAAGGAACTTGAACCTATAGTTGTCACAAGTTCATTTTGGATGAACTTGCTCTCAACTGAATTCATACAGCTCATATCAAGTTTATTTAAAGAGTGACAAGCATGGATTATATGGGTGTTAATTGTGTCAAACAACTATAGTTATGAAGCATATAACGGTGGTAAAATGAGAGTGTGGGTGTCTACATGCAAGGTGTGTGTGAACATAAATGGATTCAAATGTACTTAGCGATTATACCTTGACAAGTGGTACAAATAACCACTCGGGGGCTTGCTTCTAGGGTCAATGGAGAGCTCCTTGGTCTCACAAGGGGAGAGCTTGCGGAGTTGATGGGGAGCCCCTACAGCAGCGACACAGCTGCTCGAAACAGCAGCTACAACAGTAGCCGAGCAGCTATCCTAGGTGGATCATCCGGCTATGTCCTGGCTTGGCTGAGAGCTCCTTGGCCGACCTTGGTAGGTTATAGGGAAGATAAGGGAGGCTTTCTCCAGGCTGGCCGACCTCCTAAAGGGGTGGAGAAGTCTGTCCAGTTGGCTGCAGTATGATAGAAATGGCACGCGACAGCAACAATAGTAGCAGTTGCGACAGCAGCTGCTATGGCAGCAACAATGGCTGCTGTGGCTGCTTCCAGAGGAAATGAGGTAGCAAGAAAGGAGAGGAAGATGAGGAAGAGAGCTTAGGAAGAAGGAGAAGTGGTTTAGGTGGAGAGGGGGTCGGCCATGGTATCACTCCCGTTTTCTGTTATACGTATTTCTAGTGTATGTATACGAATTTTGACCCGTATTTTATTTACTGTATTTTCGTATTTCTTTATGGCTTGCCTTGATGTATCTTGACTAGGGTTGACCTTGGCTTGGTTTGGTTTATTTTGATGGTGGGTTCAACATGTTGAACCATCCCCTCTCTTTATAAACCCCCAACTATCTCTCTCTTTCTTTACTCTTCATTACTTCTCCTTCTTCCTCATAACTCTTTCCACCTACCAAGAAACCCTAGACAAGTACAACTTGCTTCATGGAGGAACCTAATTCTATTTGTTCTATTATCTTTTTTACATGATTATATGACACTTTAGAACTTGGCATTTTTCAATTTGGTAGATATTTTCTTATAGATCTAAGTTTATGTCATTTTCGGTTTTTCTTGGTTTTGATCTATCAAACTTACTTGTTTTCAAAATCTAGTTGTTTCATGTTGTAGAGAATTTCGTTCTACCCCATTTTGACCAATTGGAGTCCAAATTTCGACTAAAATCGAAGGATTTACGAAGCTTGGAAATCATGAACTCCATGGCCATCTCTCTCAGATTCTTGGAGAAGATGAGCAGTCTCGCCTCATGAGTTCTCGGCCACATGCACCTTGCGGACCGCCTTGGTCCTGCGGACCGCATGAGTTCTCGGCCGCATGCGCCCTGCGGACTGCCTTGGTCTTACGGATCGCATGAGTCTTTGGCCGCATGAGTTCCTATCTTATTGTGTCCTGCGGACCGCATGAGTCATCGGCCGCATGCGCCTTGCGGACCGCCTTGGTCCTGCGGACCGTATGAGTTCTCGGCCACATGTGCCCTGCAGACCGCCTTGATCCTGCGGACCGCATGAGTCCTCGGCCGTATGTGCCCTGCAAACCGCCTTGGTCCTGCGAACCGCATGGGTCATCGACCGCATGCGCCCTGCGGACCGCCTTGGTCCTGCGGACCGCATGAGTCTTTGGCCGCATGAGTTCATGTCCCATTTTGTCCTACGGACTGCATGCCTTGGCTGAATGCTTCCTTTGCCCCCATGCCCTTGCCCCTTGCATCTTCTTTTATTATTATATTCTTTTATGTTTTAAATTGCTTACACCTTGTACTCAGCCTAACTTGTGATGACCCGAATTGATGATTGTAAATCTTGGGCATACTTGTCTTAATTTAACCCTGAACACGATATGGTAATATGTCTTTACATGATAACTCTTAGATAGTGACCCGTCGTGGTGCCCTCTTGACAAGTAACTTGACATGGTAATTCTTGATGGTGGTCCGTCGTGATGCACTCTTGACAAGTTAAGTAATCTGGATAGTGGCCCGCCATGGCGCACTCTTGACAAGTAATCTTGATAAGTAAACCTGACATGTAATCTTGAATACTGTTGCGACGACTATCTAGACATGCTGAGTAATAACTCGTCTTGACACCGAGGGTGATTGTTCTTGAATGTGCTTGTATAAGCTACCAGTCTCGTCTGGCATCATGTCTAGGACTTGCATCCCTTGTTACCACGGTCAGGAATTCATGCTGAATCTAACTAGGTTAATTACTAGATTGATTAAAGTAGCTCATATACAGAGATATTTCCAGTTACAGGCGATCCCGTTGTCCCGGCCACACCTGATGGACTTGTAGCCTGCCGACGAGTAGGGCGCATTTCCAGCCCACTGTCATGTGGGGCAGTTCTTGAAAAAAGTAATATGCACACTGTCATGTGTTGCACTCTAAGTCACCTAATAATTCTTGATAACTCTTATATGAATCTCGCCTGGATAACCTGGATAGCTGCAGGCTTGTGACTGCCGGAACATCTCATTGTATCTTGCTAATAACTAGGCTTGTGATAACCCTAGTTAGTTAAAGTATCAAGCCGTACTTTTTGCTTGGCCGTGAATGTTGGATGAAGTCCAATCCTGTCTAGTCTTGTCTAGATCCAGTACATGGCTATCTCAGGACATGCTTGCTTAAGCTTACTCTTAGCAATAAATAGCTAGAGACCCAGTTCTGTTCAGGAAAAGGGTTATAACCCCGGTCCTTGTTTGGTTTAAGGATTGTAACCTGGCTTCCAGAATAGTTCCTCGTCCTCTCCTCATTTGCTACCTTATTTACATTTCATGTCTTCTTGTTATTATTCTTGTTTATGTTCAGACATGTTGGTTTTAGTTCTTAAGTGAAGTCTCCTTTGTGGCACTTACTCTTTCTGGGGTCTGACCCAGCTGGTTTTGTATGGCCAGATTTTGGAGTAGCTCCCGAGGATCTTCCAGTCTTCCTGCCAGATAGTGAACACTAGAAAAAATCCTGGCAACGATTGGGTTTATTTTGCTCTCCCACTATAATTGTAAAATTATTCTTTTGAGGCGTTTAGCCGCCGAGCAAGTATTAGCTCGTGTTGCATACTTTACTTACTGTCTGCCTACGGGCTGTAATATGATTAACAAATCCTAGGGTTGATCATGTATGACTGAAACTCTTACTAGTCCTCGCATTTTGTATGACTAGCTTCATGATCATATGTATATAAAATATATGGGATGCCTTACTATTGAATATCTGATGGTCTAACATCTTGTAACTATTATTACTTGCTTGAAATTGAGACAATAGGCTTGTTCTTGACCATAAGAGACTGATGGCTTGTAGATAAACCCTCATATATCTAGACAGTCGTGACCGTATATCGAGGTGGATTACACTTCTATATACGTAGCTGGCTGTGTCTGTTCCCCGCTCTTTAGTTTTCTGGTTCTGGGGCATGACACGGTTTAAGTGGTGGCCCATGCAGGTCTTGTAAATCAAGAATGTGTAAGGGTTTTATCGAATATATGTCTCAATCAGCACTCGCCTTTGATCTCTACTCGTTGTCACGCCCCGCTCCCGTATGAGCGATCGTCCTCGCTAAGGCGTGATGCCGCACGAGCCTAGATTGTGCTCATACAAGGCGGTTTCCATAATGGTCGATTTCAGCGGCTGCGACGGGATCGTCGCACAGAAGTCCCATATAGAGACATTGAATAATAGCAGCAGAAATTAGAACAAAACATAAGTTATTCAAAAGAAGCTCTTTATTGATATTAAAACAAAGGTTACAATGGGGCGCAAGGCCAAGATTGCAATCACTCAAGCTCACTCTTCTCACATTACAAGTCATTCAGCTCTCTCTTATCTCTCAATGTAGGTCTTAAACCAGTGGATGCTTTGGAAGGCGACGTCCACACATTATGTCCCGTATAAGTCTTGACTCCATGCGACCGCATACTTCGAATCGCCAAGGAACTCCGTGCCTCGACGCATCCAAGCGAGCTCTGCGCCATGAGCTTCTATCTGTGCCTGCACATGAAAACTTTGTGGGTTCGTCTCTTTTATTATCAAGCCTACTTGTGCAAGTTGAAAAGATGTGATTTATTATGTGAAGGCTAAGATGAGGCAAGTTCACCGAAACTACCCCACCTGAGCGATGAGTCGCCTCGACCAAGAGATGTCTTCGAGTCGTCGTTGCAAGGCTAAGTCCGAACGCCATCTACGTTTTGATTCCTCCGATTGACAGAACGGGACGGGGCACTACATCATACACCACTCAGAAAATGTTTTGTCCTCGAAACTAACTGAGTACACTTATCGACTTATAATTTGGTTCAATATTCAAAAACTTGCGCACACACTTCGCCTATACGTTTTTTCAACTCGAGCCCTGCTTGTGCTATGGTTATCCTTCACCTCGAGCAACTATATCTTAACATAGGTAACTTACTCTCATCGTGCGCACGGACAACTCAGTTCTAGATAAACCATCCGATCAACCAACATTCAAGTTCGTCTTAATCTGATGATCGCACTACCACCAATCTTTTCCTTGAAACACGATTTCAGAATCTTCAACACTTTCCCGTTCCTCTAGTCTCACTTGATTCGATATTTCACTTAATTGGATCGTACACATATTCCTGGCGTCCCCAAAATACATGCATTTCAGCGAAACCTTGTGATAAAAAATTTGCCATCACCACTCGAGTCGGATCGTGCACATATTCGGGCGTCCCTGATATATGTGCATGTCAACCGAGCCTCATGAGTGGTGCCTCCACAATTTCTCTCGCTTCGCTCCGGAACGTTTTGCCTAACCGCTAGGCTATGTCTTTAGGCTAAGGTCATCCGTCAGTAATGGAATCATAGTTTCCAGACAACAATATTAACACTGACCCCATCCTAAGGTCAAACCAAATCGATAGTACGGAATTTTCTACCCAAGCTCGCATCACTCCGATTTCTAAACATCGAGCATCGATTCCATACACACATCCTAACATTCGTCGCACGAGGTCCGAGTCATTCAGCAAAGCCATCCTACGATAACTCACGTTTACTTAATCCTCGACAAGAACATATCACTCGTTCATCAAGCCATTTTGTATAGTTGCTCTCTTCGAACACGTTCAAAATAATCCGTCTATCAATTTTTCCAAGTTAAGCACGCTACGACACAATTCATCACTAAACCATAATTCACACCTCATATTCCCAAAGTCATTCATCCCAATTCACGTATTCAATCGTAAGGTCGCCTAGCTTAACAATATATTGTGCCCCGATCTCACGCGAGTCAGATTACCCACGGTGGGCATGAATCACCATGCACGCTCCCGCAGAATAGTCATACTCATCGGGACGTAACTCTTGTTTTGTGTCTAGACTAATTCATTCTCGATACGTAGATTGGATCTATTCAATTCTCAAGTTTCATGCATTTGTCATTCACAAGTCCTATAAATCTTCGAATTTACCTTCGCATCAAACCAGCAAGTCAAGACAATCAAAGTTGTCGCATCCTGATTTTTCGAGTTCGATCATTCCTGCGATATGAATCACCATGTCAGCGCTCACGCGGAACGATCGCCCCAAATCCGACGTAATGCATGTGCGAGGCTGGAGTTGTGCTCGTGCAAGACATGATCGTCTACGTTGTGGTTATCAATGCAACCATCAAGACACTTATGTTTTCATCCACATTTATCTTAATCAAAATCCTAAGTATGTTATCCGTCAGAACGATAACACTTGCATGACCGTCATTTGCCGAGTCAGAGTACCCCCGAGTTATTGCATATCGATCTTTGATACACCTCAATACCATCGATGACATGCGTAACCTGACAATCTTCCTTTGTAACAAGTTTCGAGTCGTACGGATGATGCTATCGTCCGACTGGATGATCTCCTCGACATTCAAATTCAAGTTCGATCACTATCCCTCGAATCATTTACAACATCAATTTTCTTAAACTCAATTTCACGTATTGTTCATCCGTCTATCTTAAGTCATGGACCAACATATTTCCTCAATTCGCATAATTTCTTGCTAACTCAAATCATCGAGCAATATTCATTCCAATCCTTTGTGTCATTTCTTTGTAACTTCAAATTCAAACCTTTCATGCACGTTATCTACCTGTCGTGCTAACTTTTCGTATACGATCCGTATCAATTTCTTCGATCAAGTCATCCATTCGTGCACCCTAACTTTTCCCCGATTCGATTTCACCTACTCAATCACTTTCGCGTTTTATACTCGCATAATCCTCAATCTCGTGCACATTCCGTGCACGTCAATGTCTAGGTTGTTCGAATCAACATCGTTAAATCTCAAGACTATAACTTATTCAACGATACTCAATCTACGGTTTTGCATACACGCGACGCTTGCTGATAGACTCATTGACACTCCATATCCTCAATCGATCGATCGAAATTCCTGAGGCTATCGCATACACCACTCAGGAATGAAGTCATTCAACAAATCCTCAAAACTATCATTCGAATCAAAATCGACTTCTTTGAATCCCGTTTGAACCATCCCTCTAATTCCAAGCACGCTCATCTATATCGCACCGATGTTATCGTCGCTCGATAGCACCTCTATCGATAGTCATCTCATTTACTCAATCGAGTCCAACTCATTTTGTACTCGAAACATTATGAATCCCGTACTCGACTTTTCTAAGGTCGACACAACTTTGATGTATATGCCCAACCCGACTTAGCCAACCGTGCTTACGCGAACCATCTTTTTGTTTTGTCAAAAATTGTTCTCCTACGTTTTGCAAAATAGATAGACTTATTGTATGGACATCCCGTGCGACATTTGAGAGAGAGCGTACCAACGATATCCACTTTACGGAAGCAACACTTCAGAGTTTGCGAAAACAACGGAGTTAAAGAATTCAATCGATAGTCCAAGGACGTAAAGCCGTGCTCTAATACCATTATATCACGTCCCGCTCCCGTAGGAGCGATCGTCCTTGCTAAGGCATGATGCTGTACAAGCCTAGATTGCGCTCGTGCAAGGCGGGTTCCATAACGGCCGATTTCAGCGGCTGCGACGGAGTCGTTGCACAGAAGTCCCATGTAGAGATATTGAATAATAGCAGCAAAAATTAGAACAAAACACAAGTTATTCAAAAGAAGCTCTTTATTGATATTGAAACAAAGGTTACAATGGAGCGCAAGGCCAAGATTACAATCGCTCAAGCTCACTCTTCTCACATTACAAGTCACTCAGCTCTCTCTCATCTCTCAATGCAGGTCTTGAACCAGCGGATGCTTCGGAAGGCGACGTCCATACATTATGTCCCATATAAGTCTTGACTCCATGTGGCCGCACGCTTCGAATCGCCAAGGAACTCCATGCCTCGACGCATCCAAGCGAGCTCCGCGCCACGAGCTTCTACCTATGCCAGCACATGAAAACTATGTGGGTTCATCTCTTTTATTATCAAGCCTACTTGTGCAAGTTGAAAACATGTGATTTATTATGTGAAGGCTAAGATGAGGCAAGTTTACCGAAACTATCCCACCTGGGCGAGGAGTCGCCTCGACCAAACGATGTTTTCAAGTCGTCGTTGTAAGGCTAAGTCCGAACGCCGTCGACGTTTTGATTCCTCCGATTGACTGAGCGGGACGGGACACTACACTCGTGTCTTCTAATCTTCCTAAAATCTTGACCTGATAACATGTTTAAAATTCTTAATCTATCTTGGTCCTTCCTTATTGTTCCCTATGCCATTGCTTCAGTGGCATTGTTCCTACCGATCAGCCGGAAGGAGCTCAACCTGCACCCCAGCAGCAACAGGAAGACCAAGCCTGGCACTCGGGAGCAACATCCCAAGCCATGCACTCTGATGACCCAGAGCCCCCAGTTCAGCCAGTCCAGCCTGCAGAGTCCGACAACAGGGACTTGATTGGACTTATCAAGGAATTGCTTGTATCACAGGATCGTCGAGGTGATGTCCTGCACCAGACAGTACAGACTGCCATGGCAGAGTTGGTTATCAAGGTAACAGTGCAGCCAACAATTTCAAGCGCCTGAACCCTTCCTTCTTTGATGGCAGTGAAGATGCTATCGCTGCTGATGAGTGGCTTCAGGACATAGAAGTTATTCTGGAGGCAGCCAGGATTCCCGAGGGAGAGAAGGTGGATGTAGTACGCCTACAGTTATTGGACTTAGTCCGCACCTGGTGGGCGATGTTAGCAGTTGGATTGGCGACGCCTGTCCCATGGGCGACATTCAGTGACAAGTTTCAGATTAAGTATTTTGATGCAGTGGCTCGATATGATCTGCAGACAAGATTCACCAATTTGAAACAGATGAGCAGGACAGTTGATGGATATACGGCCGAGTTTTCAAGACTGGGTTGGTTTGCTCCCATTTTGGTGGCAACCGAGTTGGATCGAGCACAGCAATTTCAGCAGGGACTCCACCTAGAAATTATTCTAGCTGTGGAGCAGTTCGAGCATCAGACTTTTGATGCTGTCTTGAGGGCAGCTAGGAGGCATGAGTATACCTCACAGAGGATCATGGACCAAACTGAAAGCATAAAGAGATCTTATGGGCAGATGAGTCTATCCTCAGTACCAGCTCCGACAGCTAGGGCTTTGTCGATTGGAGTTCCCCGAAGGGCAAATTCAGTTACGTCGGTTCAGCATTCAACATCGATGTACCCTCAGCAACAGAAGCGCAGACAGTCTTCCGCAATGGGTTGCACTCATTGTGGAAAGCCAGGACATATTGTATCGGAGTATCGTAGAGCACAGGGATTGTGCTTGGCTTATGGGGCACCGGACCACATGATAGGGTCCTGCCCGAATAGAGCCAGTTCATTATCGTCGAACCTAACTAGTCCATCGGTTAGAGGACCAGCCCCAGCACCAGTGACCGCAGCAGCAGTACCAGCCTTCGAGGCCATTACTGACTCAGGCACAAGCCTTCTAGCAGCAGAGACCCCAGCAGTATGCCCAGACCCAAGCTCAAATGCAGAACTGACAGAGAGGTTTCCAGCAGAGGGGACCAGCACCCAAAGGGCAAGGTCAGGCTATGGTTCTGACGTGGAGGAAGAGTTAGCTTCAGTTGAGGTGGTGGCAGGTACCATTCTTGTCAACTCTTTTCCAGCATCAGTATTATTTGATTCGGGTGCATCGCATTCATTTATGTCTACACGATTCGCAACACGAGTAGGACTAGAACCCGAGTCATTATCAGTAAGGCTCAATATACTTTCTGGTAACGGTCTTGTGGGAGTAGATAGAGTCTTTTCCTCGTGTCGAATCGTAGTTAGCAGTAGAGAGTTTCCCGCTATGTTGATAGAATTTTCGATGGCCGATTATTATGTGGTCTAGGAATGGACTGGTTGAAGGATCAATACGCAAGAATAGACTACCATAGTGGCAGAACTATTTTTGGTATTCCAAGCGAAGTAGATTTTTTAGTCTCTAGAGGTGAGGTAGAACCTTCTCCCCCAGTCTTTCGGATAGCAGTAGCAGAGGCAGTTCAGTTTCCCAGAGTCGTAGAAGAGTTTCCCGATGTATTTTTCGAAGAGCTTCCAGGCATACCACCAGAGAGAGAGATAGAGTTCACTATCGACTTGATTCCAGGGATGGCACCGGTATGAGAGAGAGTACAGGATGACACCTTCAGAGTTGGAGATTTTGTACAAGATGATTGAAGAACTTAGAACCAAGGAATTCATTCGTGCTAGCGTATCTCCTTGGGGAGCCTCGATGCTTCTTGTGAAAAAGAAGGATGGTACGTCAAGATTATGTGTTGATTATCGTACCTTGAACTCTGTAACAATCAAGAACATATATCCTCTACCAAGGATAGATGACTTATTTGATCAGCTCAGTGGAGCGGCAGTATTCTCGAATGACTTGCGATTAGGATACCATCAGATCAGAGTTAGAGAGCAAGACATCTTGAAGACAGCGTTACCATCAAGATATGGACATTAGGAGTTCCTTTTTATGCTATTTGGAGCGACCAATATGCCAGCCGTATTCATGGACCTCATAAATCGTATCTTCATGCCCTATTTGGACCAATTCGCGGTAGTGTTTGTAGACGACATCTTGGTCTATAGCAAGAGTGAGGCGGAGCATGAGCAGCATCTCCGAGTAGTCCTTCAGATTCTCAGAGAGCACCAATTGTACGCGAAGTTCAGTAAGTGCCAGTTTTGGCTTGACCGCATATCGTACTTGGGTCACATCATCACCAGAGGTAGAGTAGAAGTGGACCTCCAGAAATAGTGGCTATAGAGTCATGGCCAGTACCTAGTACAGTCACCGAGGTTTACAGTTTCCTTGGATTGGCCAGCTATTATCGGCAATTTGTTTCAAACTTTGATCGGATTTCAGCACATATGACTCAGTTGACCCGCAAGGATGTGCAGTTTGCTTGGACAACAGAGTGTCAGAGTTCATTTGAGAAGTTGAAGCAAAGATTGATGACGGCCCCCATTCTCACTCTTCCAGATGGGACTGGAGGATGTAACGCCCCAGTCCCAAAATACGTAGGACTAAGAACGTAGACATGCCAGCTGTATTCATACGAAGTACACTCCAATATATGGAAACCTCGTATGAATACATAAGCAGTAAAATACAGTAGAACCATAACTAATCTCATCCACACAAAATAAATGAATAAAAGATATTATATAATGATAATGAATTGTTTTGATACAATATGTTGGGCGGAGACAAATCCACTACCAACAAGTAAAAGAAAAATACATGAGAAAAGAAATGAATTTGGCGAGAAAAGCGAAGACGATCTAAGTGCAATCATCCTCGAAGAAATAGCGATGATCACGGCTAGAGCTAGAACACCTGCGAAAGACAAGAGCACACACCTGGTGTAGTGCCCCGTTCCTACATCGTGTCCCGTTTTTGTCCAAGGGGTGCGCGAGAAAGGAACACTGTTGCTATCGATTCGGTCAAGACCGATAGGTCGGAATCGGCCGAGTCGATCGAATGGGAACGGTTGAATTAAGATTCATTCCACGTTATGGAATAGCTTCTTTGGAACCAAGTCCCATATTCAGCGGATTGCGCCTCGAGGATTGGCTCTGCGGCTGAGTCGGGAGAGACCTCCCGTTGCTCTGGTTTTCATGCCGCACTTGATTTGGCTTTGGATTTGGTTTTCATGAATGCATTTTTCATGAATATTTTTTATGGGTTTTCGTGACGCATTTTCGAGCTTCGCATTCATATCAAATATCCTTGAATTATACAGTATTCTAATCAGTTGCTTATGCAATTGCAGGTGATCATGTAGGCGACGTCAGCGCAGCCAACCGGTTGCTCGCTTGAAGCAAGCCTAAGGCGAGTGGCTGACCTCTTTCGTCTCGTCCCTCTGCTTCAAAACTCAATATGTGAAGTAAAATGAATGCTTGTCATAATAGTGTAGAATCAAAGAAATCGTAGCATGATTCTTCACGAAATACTTGTTATTAACTGCTGGTATTGGAAATAGAAAACATGTTCCTTATGCAAATCCACTTAGCCTATGCAAAGCAATGAATGAATCGATTAACGTTTATCACAACGATACGGCTAAGTAAGCAAAACGGTCATTGGACAACTTGCCGACAAGGTGTAGTTTCCTCGAACGGTTACCTAGGCCAAGGGATCGATTCGGCCCGGGAGGAACGTGTTTATAGCAAGCGCCAGCCCTTCATCGGCACGAGTTAGGCGAGAACTTTCGCACAGGGCTCGCTACCCGACGTGAAAGGGTCTTCGTCTAACCCAGCTATAGTCCGTGATGGCTTGACATTGCCAGTGGCCTTCATACTCTTGCACTGCTTATCAAATGCACGTGACACGGGATGAATATGATAGTGCTTAATGTTATACAATTTCATATGCTTGCCTCAAAACATGTTAACATGCAAATTGAGCAGGATGGTTAGAAAGATCATTGAAATAGCTAGCTAACATGTTTACGAAACTTCTTGAATCAAATGCAGAGCTTAGATTTAATTAGCCATTCGCCAGTACATGTGTTTCGTGCTGATCCTCGCTCTTTGCAAGTCCCGCGAATCAGGAAGGACGCACCAACTAGCTCGCGACGTTCGTGACTTTTGAAGCTTCGACCGTGCGTCGAAGACTTTCTCTGCGACTCCACTTTTGAAGGCTCTCGACAGTCCAAGGAAGATGACTCAGCGTCCCTCCTATCCAGGTCACTGGAGTACTTTGTTGTATATTGAGGGATGTGTGCAATGTATGGAATGGCTATCTCATCGGCACTCTTTTGTAATCGAGTAGTGTTATAGCCCGTGCGGCAATGAGCCTTGTATCGGAGTCTGTAAAAGATGTTCATTATCAATAAAGATCAAGTTTCCTTTACTTGTTGTGTGAATCAATTTGTCTGCATACTCTCTTAGATCTCGTGTCTCGGATTACCTTATGACTATGCCTTGTGCAATCGCAAATTAGGTTCGCACGGCATCACGTCCGGAGGACGACTATCGATTCGACGGAATCGGGACATGACATAACGGTATCAGAGCACGGCTTTACGTCCTTGGCCTCCAATGTCGAGTTCTAGTCTCCAACTGTTGACCTCGTGTCGATGAGATGAGTTGTTCCATACGCTGAACCTAGGACATTTTCTGAAACTAACGAGAGTTGCCTTTCTTTTCCCTGCAGTTACGGGAGCTCAGGCGGAAGACGAGACGAGCGCTTCCAGCGGCTCGAGTGCTTCCAGGCCCGAGCATTCCGACAACCCAACGGAAATGACGCCTATCGCAGCCGGACCTTCCGGCGACCCAATGCAACGTATGCTACAGATGCTTGAAATGCAGCAACGTCAAAATGAGCTCCATCGTCAGCAAGCGGAGGCTCGTCAGACCCAATTTGAGAATTGGTTCGAGGCTCAATTCAAGATGCAGCAGCAGCAGCTGAATACCCTCCAGCAAATCGTACAGTCGGTCGTGGGCAACAACAATAATTCAACGATGACACCTGCCGTAACCCAGCCGGCAGTTCGATCTAACAAAGCTGAACCAGAGGCGCCCGTGCTCCTGTGCTCTCATCTGCGGCACCGAGAAGTTCTAACTTCGACGTGTCAAAATTCACTAAAAGCTGCCGCACTTCCTGCATCGGTACAGAAAATCCCTCGGTGGCGATCGATTGGCTGGAGGAGCTGGAAGATAAGTTCGAGCTTCTGGGTGTCGAGGACTCAAAGAAAGTCGCGTGTGCTCAACTTCTACTTCGAATGAACGCACACGATTGGTGGGATGTACAGAAGTGGGCTACTCGAGGTGAAGACGAGACGGCGGCGATCTCATGGGCGACATTCAAAAAGGCGTTCGAGACTGAATATCTTTCTGCAGCCGTGCGACAGGAAAAAGAAGACGAATTTATGCAGTTAAGGCAATGGAATATGACGGTACGACAATATACGGCCAAATTCAACAAACTGGCCAAGTTTGCTGGAGACTTCTTACCTACCACTGCAAGTCGAGCTCGACGATTTGAAGTGGGTCTACGTTCCACTATCCGCGCTCACGTTTCGGTAGGTGAATACAAAATTGTGGGCGAGGCACTCAACCATGCCATCCGTCTGGAGTCCGAGTATCATCCTACTACTACCGGCGCTGTTCACTTTAATAACAAACGCCATAGTAATGCGGGAGGCAACAACGCACATAAGCGTCAAAACCGCGGCAACGAAGGCTACAACCAGACGAAGGATCGAGTAGTCTGCACTTTCTGTCACAAAGTGGGGCACTTGATCAACGAGTGCCGATCGAAGAATGGTGCGTGCCTCGCGTGCGGCCGAAAAGACCATATCTTACGCGACTGCCCGGAGAAGTCAAACCAGTGCCCCCATCAATACCAACAAAACCGAGGCCAAACACCTATGGCTCCACCGACCGTACAATAGAATGGCCAAGACTGTCGCCCCAATGCTCAGGGCCACGTCTACGCCATGACTCGGGACGAAGCGTTCGCATCTGATACAGTCGTGACAGGTATACTACAATTCAATAATAAACCTGCTCATGTATTGTTTGATTCAGGTGCCACGTATAGTTTTATATCGGTAGACTTTGCCGCCGAGCATAAATTCTCCTTGACACCACTGGGCCTCGATCTTACTGTTAACGTACCGTCGGGCATGCCACTACTTGCAAATTTAGTCTACGGAGATAAATCATCTGTATAGGTGGTCTAAAGGTCAGTCTCGATGCGATAGTTCTAAATATTAAGGACTACGATATCATTCTGGGGATGGATTGGCTCGGTCCGTGCAACGTAACCATAGACTGCACTAAAAAGAGGGTCACATTCCGCATACCTGGAGTGCCTGAATTCTGTTACTCGTGTGGTGAGGCGTCGCCGACCTGCATGGTGATCTCCGCAATATCTGCTCGACGGATGCTGCATTCCGGGTACGAAGGCTATCTAGCTTCCGTTCAAGACATACGACAGGATGGTGCAAACGCGGGTCAGACTGACGTTGTGGCAGAATTCCTCGATGTTCCCGGACGAGCTACCCGGCATGCCGCCCGATCGAGAGATTGAGTTCACTATCGATACATTCCCCGATACCCGACCGATCTCGAAAGCCCCGTACAGGATGGCCCCTACAGAGCTAAAAGAACTCAAGGTGCAGTTACAAGAGTTACTCGACAAGGGATTCATTCGACCCAGCGTCTCGCCCTGGGGAGCGCCCGTGCTGTTTATCAAGAAGAAGGATGGCTCTATGCGTCTTTGTATCGACTACCGCGAGCTGAATAAATCCACCGTCCGAAACAAATACCCCTTGCCCCGTATAGACGATATGTTTGATCAGCTTCAAGGAACCACGGTGTTCTCTAAAATTGATCTGCGTTCGGGTTACCATCAACTCAAGATCAAGCCGGATGATGTGCCGAAGTCTGCCTTTCGTACTCGATACGGCCATTACGAGTTCCTAGTAATACCGTTCGGCCTAACGAACGCCCCTGCTGCTTTTATGGATTTAATTAATCGGGTGTTCTGACCATTCCTCGACAAGTTCGTAGTAGTCTTTATCGACGATATACTCGTCTACTCGAAGAATAGGCAGCAACACACTGAGCATCTGCGGACCGTGATTCAGACCCTTCGTGAAAATCAACTATACGCGAAGCGAAGCAAATGTGAATTTTGGCTTTGCAGCGTCGCATTCCTCGGACATATCATTTCTGCTGAAGGCATTGCGGTCGACCCAAAGAAAGTTGAAGCTATTGTCGATTAGAAACGGCCAGCATCCATCGACGAGATTCGAAGTTTCCTTGGCTTAGCGGGATACTAACGACGCTTCGTAAAAGACTTCGCGAAGATCGCATCGCCTCTGACTCACCTCACCCAGAAAAGAGTCGCATTTGAATGGTCAGACGACTGCGAAGCTGCATTCTAAGAGTTGAAGCAAAGGCTCGTCTCGGCCCGATACTCGTACTTCCAGAATGGACTGAGGGTTTCCAGATATTTAGTGATGCGTCCGGTCAGGTCTTTGGGTGTGTGCTGATGCAGCGGAACAAGGTGATATCTTTTGCTTCCCGACAGCTAAAGCCGCACGAGAAGAACTATCGCACGCATGACCTGGAGTTAGCAGCGATTGTGTTCGCGTTGAAATTATAGCGCCACTATCTCTATGGCGTGGAGTGCACGATCTATACCGATCACAAGAGCCTCAAGTATCTATTTACGCAGAAGGAACTGAACTTGCGACAAAGGCGTTGGTTGGAACTAATCAAAGATTACGACTTAACTATCGACTATACGTCGAGAAAGGGAAATGTTGTGGCGGATGCCTTGAGTTGGAAGTACATTGCCTCGTTATCCATCGACCTCAGACTGCTATGTGACCTAGAAGAGATGGGCATCGAGCTCCGAGTCAGATTCCGGAATGTGCAGTTGGCAAAGTTGTACTTAGAGCCGAGCTTGCTTGATAAAATCAAGACCGCTCAGACGGACGATCCATACCTGAAGAAAGTGCGAGAGCTAATCTCGACGGGCAGGACGACCGACTTTACGGAAGACGAAACCAGCGTGCTTCGATTGAAGGGTAGGCTATACGTTCCGGACGATTCAGGACTCAGAAAGGAGTTACTGTCGGAGGTGCACTATGCGAAATACACTTTGTATCCCGGTAGCACGAAGATATACAAGGACCTCCGCACAAACTTTTGGTAGCACGGGATGAAAAGAGATGTAGCACTCTTCGTGTCGTAATGCATGGCCTGTCAGCAGGTGAAAGCTGAGCACCAGAGATCGGGTAGAAAGATGCAGAATCTGGCGATTCCAGAATGGAAGTGGCAGCACGTGTGCATGGATTTTAATGTTGGTATGCCGAAAATGCTGTGGGGAAATGATGCCATCTGGGTCATCGTCGATCGATTAACCAAGTCAGCGCATTTTATTGCCATCAAAGTTACTTGGAGCATTCATCGTCTGGCGCAGATATATCTTGATGAGATAGTACGGCTGTACGGAGTTCCAGTATCCATCGTCTCTGATCGGGACTCACGATTCATGTCACGATTCTGGAGTAGCCTTCAGTCGGCGCTGGATACTAAGTTGCAGTTCAGCTTACCATCCTCAGACCGACGGCCAAACGGAGCACGTCAATCAGATTCTCGAAGGCATGCTACGACTCTGCGCAATTAACTTCAAATCAAGCTGGGACAATCATCTACCTCTGACAAAATTTGCATACAACAATAGCTATCAATCCAGCATTCAAATGGCACCGTATGAAGCCTTGTACGGGGACAAGTACCGATCACCCATTTGTTGGGACGAAGTCGGAGAGCGGCAGATTCTCGGTCCGGAACTGGTAGAACAGACCGTACAAAAAATTTGGCTCATTCGGAAAAGATTAAAGACCGGGCAGAGTCGTCAGAAAAGCTATGCAGACGTTCATCGTCGCCCCATCGAGTTTCAAGTAGGCGATCACGTATTTTTCAAAGTATCGCCCATGCGGGGAGTTACTCGGTTCGACGCGAAGGGAAAATTGAGTTCGAGATTCATTGGGCCATTCGAAATACTCGAGCGGGTCGCCCCAGTGGCCTATAAAATTGCCCTACCGCCGGCGCTCGAAAGTGTACACAACGTCTTTCACGTCTCCCACCTGCGGAAGTATGTGCACGACCCTAGCCACGTGGTAGATTTTGGCCAGCTGGAGCTAAAGTCAGACTTATCCTACGTTGAAGAGCCAGTTCAAATCTTAGAACGCAAGGATAAGTTGCTGCGAAATCGAGCGATCCCTCTCGTCCGCGTCCTCTGGAAGAACCACTCGGTCGAAGAGTCGACGTGGGAGCTTGAATCGGAGATGAAGGAGAATTTTTTTTTATTGTTCTCGTAGAGGTAGGTTCCATCTTTAAGTTTCGAGGACGAAACTTTTTATTAGTTTGTTTTGGTGTAGTACCCCGTCCCTACATCGTGCCCCATTTTCGTCTACGGGGTGCGCGAGAAAGGAACACTGTCGCTATCGATTCGGTCAGGACCGATAGGTCGGAATCGGCCGAGTCGATCGAACGGGAACGGTTGAATTAAGATCCATTCTACGTTATTGAATGGATTCTTCGGAACCAAGTCCCATATTCAGCGGGTTGCGCCTCGAGGATTGGCTCTGCAGCTGAGTCAGGAGAGACCTCCCGTTGCTCTGGTTTTCATGCCGTACTTGATTTGGCTTTGGCTTTGGTTTTCGTGAATGCATTTTTCGTGAATATTTTCGATGGGTTTTCATGACGCATTTTCGAGCTTCGCATTCATATCGAATATCCTTGAATTATACAGTTTTCTAATCAGTTGCTTATGCAATTGCAGGTGATCGCGTAGGCGACGTCAGCGCAGCCAACCGGTCGCTCGCTTGAAGCAAGCATAAGACAAGTGGCTGACCTCCTTCGTCTCGTCCCTCTACTTCAAAACTCAATATGTGAAGTAAAATGAATGCTTGTCATAATAGTGTAGAATCAAAGAAATCGTAGCACGATTCTTCACGAAATAATTGTTATCGGAAATAGAAAACATGTTTCTTATGCAAATCCATTTAGCCTATGCAAAGCAATGAATGAATCGATTAACGTTTATCGCAACGATGCGGCTAAGTAAGCAAAACGGTCATTGGACAACTTGTCGACAAGGTGTAGTTTCCTCGAACGGTTACCTAGGCCAAAGGACCGATTCGGCCCGGGAGGAACGTGTTTATAGCAAGCGCCAGCCCTTCATCGGCGCGAGTTAGGCGGGAACTTTCGCACATGGCTCGCTACCCGACGCGAAAGGGTCGCCGTCTAACCCAGCTATAGTCTGCGATGGCTTGACATTGCCAGTGGCCTTCACACCCTTACACTGCTTATCAAATACACGTGACACGGGATGAATATGATAGTGCTTAATGTTATACAATTTTATATGCTTGCCTCAAAATATGTTAACATGCAAATCGAACAGGATGGTTAGAAAGATCATTGAAATAGCTAGCTAACATGTTTACGAAACTTCTTGAATCAAATGCAGAGCTTGGATTTAATTAGCCATTCGCCAGTACAAGTGTTTCGTGCTGATCCTCGCTCTTTGCAGGTCCCGCGAATCAGGAAGGACGTGCCAACTAGCTCGGCGATATTCGTGACTTTTGAAGCTTCGACCGTACGTCGAAGACTTTCTCTGCGACTCCACTTTTGAAGGCTCTCGACAGTCCAAGGAAGATGACTCAACGTCCCTCCTATCCAGGTCACTGGAATACTTTGTTGTATTTGAGGAATGTGTGCAATGTATGGAACGGCTATCTTATCGACACTCTTTTGTAATCGAGTCGTGTTATAGCCCGTGCGGCAATGAATCTTGTATCGGAGTCTGTAAAAGATGTTCATTATCAATAAAGATCAAGTTTTCTTTACTTGTTGTGTGAATCAATTTGTCTACGTACTCTCTTAGATCTCGTGTCTCGGATTACCTTATAACTATGTCTTGTGCTATCGCAAATTAGGTTCGCACGACATCACGCCCGGGGGACGACTATTGATTCGACGGAATCAGGGCGTAACACCTAGGGAGATAACCAGGTCCTCAGAGGGATGTAACAAGACACATAATATCATGCCATATAAACTGAATAAATATTGCTTAAATAAATAAGTCAATTGAATTATAACATGGTCCAATACACACCTATTGAACTAGCGTACCATTCCCCCAACCAAACAAGGACAAGAGATGGTAAACTAATTCACGGTGACGTATCTTCCCATGCTATGAATCCAATATGGTATCCGGACCCCAACAAGGTTCAATACCTTCTCATCGAAGTAGTAAGTCACACCTACAACCAAACAAGGACAAGATGTGACGAACTAATCCGCGACAAGTTATTGTTCCAAGCCACGGTCAGATACAAGTACCCAAACCAAAAGTACTCGTACCTAACGGATAAAAGGTGCCTAACCAATCTAAGTGAAATGTAGTTAAAAACAATCCTTCCTACGCTTGGGCCCTGGCTAAATATGATTGACATAGTCCCCCCTTGGGGCACAAGAGGCCCCATCAGTAAGAGCAGAACGTTCCGTAGAATGTCAGTAGCCGTCAGTAATCATGGGTAATCTCACCCGCGTCTCCGGCGGAGCTCACGGGTTACAAAAGAGAAAGTGCATCGAAGCTCACACGCTAAGGAATTGTCATCCCCGCCCAATGCCTACTATGTTGTATCCACAACAATAACCTCTATTAACCGCTAAGTCAAACTAAGCATGCAACCTCTATTAGCGGTTATTCCTATCGAACGGCTTATACGCACCGGTGGCCAGCCAGTCACGCATGTCCGTATTCTATATGCGACATACAACTTCGTGTTACAACGTGTCAAGACCAATGAATGCAACACACAAGGTGGTCCCTTAAATCTTGATTTAATGTGTAAGAAAAATAATACATAGCAGGAAATATAAATGAACAGTAAGTTCTAACAGGTTATGCCATGTATCACAGTATATTTTGCATAAAGAAAATAATAAATAATGCATGAAATATGAGCTAAAATAATTAAACAGCAAATGGCAAGGTGTCTTGCCTGGTAGGATGCCTGGTGTACTACAATGATCAATGTGGCATGAACTGCAACTTTGGATAACAACTACACAAAGTGACCTCTGATGGTGGCACGGACGGTTCCATTGGGTCAAGAAGGGTCAAATTAGTTAGGGTTGACATAAGGTGGTCCAGAATTAGCGAGGGAATATGAAGAATCTGATTGGTTAGGATAGGAGAATAATTAAGAGAAATTGGATACATATATTTATAATCCTTAAAATAAAAATATTATATATAATTACTTGAAAATATGATAATTTGGAAACCATATCAAAATACTTTTTAGGCTAAAAACTTACATTTTGAATTAGAACTTTCTTTTAAAAATAAATAATAATAATAACAATAATAATATATTTAAGGCCAACTTTATATTTGAAAGAGAATGGCTGGAATACTATAGTAAAAATCATACTTTGAAATAATGCAAGATTATAATTTAGGAATATTACAACATTATATATTAATAAAATAGTAGTAAAACAGATGGATATAATATAGCCATATTATATTTATATTTTATATAAAATGTATTTGTAAACCACTGTTTTATACAAAATCTTAACAATTAAAATTTGTTGAAAGAATATAGTAACAATAATATCCATATATACTCACATTAAATCAGTAAATTAAATTAGTAATAATAATAAATAACATTAATATTAATATTCCTAATAATAATAATAATAATAAAAATATTACCAATTAACATTAAGAGTAAAACAAAAAAATAAAAAACAACCCACTAACTTCTCTCTTCAGTAGAGAAGTAATAAATAAAAGAGGAAAAGAAACTAAAGGATTAATTAAGAGAGTAGCAGAGAGAGAGAGAAATCAATGAAGAGGCTCGGTCGGGGACACAGAGAGGGAGAAGGAGGAGGAAGACGGAGGAGAGGGGCGACGGAGTACGGTGGAGCAGAGAGGGAGAGACGCGGCGCTGGGCGGCGGGGTCGGCAAGACGCGGTGGAGTAAAGAGGAAGGGAGATCGGGAAAGGGGATAAGGGTTTTTCGGCGGTGCTGGATCGATCGCCCGGCGGCGGCCAAGCTTGACGCTGGCGCGGCGAAGGGTTAGAGGAGAGAGGCACGGGCGGAGGAGAAGCGCGCTCACCGGCGGACTCATGGTCGGGCGGCCAGGGCACGAAAGAGCGGTTTCGATGGCGTGGTCCGGGCGCTCACGGTGGGGATGGCGCCGGCGGCGAGGCTACGGACGGTGGCGGCGCAGAGCGATTGTCCTCGGCCAGGAGGAGGCTGGCGTTCGCCGAGCGGCGACTCGAGGGTCCGGTGCCGGCGGCGAGGAGGTAAGGGGTGGTGTTTGGGGTTTTTATTTTTTTTACTCTTCTCTGTGTGGTGGCGATGGGTGTACGGCGGCGCTGTGTGTGGGCAGCCACCGGAATGGGTCGAGATGGGCTGCGGCTAGAGATGGCCACGGCGGATAGGAGGCTGGTTGTGGAGGCGTAGGTTCGGTGTGGCGCCAGCGGCTAAGTCGCCGAGGCTGGGTTATAGGTGGTGGCTGTGATGGTCGACAGACACCGGGAGGTGGTCATGAGGGCGTAGGGAGTGACTCGGAGACGGCGGGTTGGAAAGGGAGCGGGGACGCTTTCGGCTGATTGGACAGAGGGTGGAGAAGAGGTGGTCGTCGGAGTGGCCGAAAGTCGAGGCGGAGGTGGTTGTGTAGGCTAGGCTGCTGTGGTGGAGTCGAAGTCGGGTTGTGTCAGGACGGCCGGGGCGAGGTGGCCGTGAGGGCGTGGGGTGTTGCTGGGTGACGGCGGCTGAGATTATGTATAAAAAAGGAGATGGCAGCTGTTTCACTTAACAAAATGCCTAAAATTGGCTTTTGAAAGAAAACTACAAAAAGTACAAGAAGTACAAATTGTTCTGGGAAGTATTGCTATGGAAGTCTGATCTAAGAGCGATCACTTTGTTCCTTGGACCATACGATGATGATGAAGAAAAACTGCTTGAAGAAGAAGAACAATCGGAAGAACTAAGTCATCGGAAAGGTATCGAGCAATGACACTGATGGCACATCGAATGATTTTTTGCTTTGCTTCACCATGTTCTTGAGAAAAAGTTGAAGAAATACTTCTGGGAATATCATACTGGAATTATGAGTTTCCTCAGAATCTTCTCTCATGTCTCTCTGTTGATCTCTTGATGTTGTCTATGTGAAAAATAAGTCTATTTATAGACTTGACCCTTTGTGCGTAAAAAGCAACAAAATCAGGTCTTTATGCAAGTAACTGTCACCCACGATACAACTCATCCTCTACGCACGTTGACATGTGTCCCATGTAGAGTTTTGATCTCTACGCATGGTGACACGTGTCCAACTACGTCAACAAAATGGGGAGAGCACGTACACACGTTCCTCGATAAGTGTGGCATGAAATCCATGTAGGCAAACCATGTTCTCAAGTAGTCAGGAAAGATCGGGCGTAAAAATGACCCAAAATATACTCCCAGCGTAAAGTGGCAAACTGGGCGTAAAATAGCCCAAAATAAACTTCTCGCGTAAAGTGGCTAAAATAACCTTGAGCATAAAAAGTAGCCCAAAAAAACTTTACGCCCACAATAGCCTTGAGCGTAAAAGCTCGAATAGCTATCGTGCGTAAAAGAAGCAGTTTTATTAAGCGTAAAGTAGCCCCATCTGCACACTATACGACGAGTATTGGGTTTGGTGAAAAGACTTCCTCGGCTTCTGTGTAATCCTGCTGTTAGAAAGTCCTTGTGTCAGATCAAATCACTTGTATTAAATGCGGCCTGACAATCTGTCCCCGGCGTAAAGTTCAATGAATAGCTCCCGCGTAAAGTAGATCGCGTAAAAAATAGCATGCGTAGAAAGTAGCTCGCGTAGAGTCTGAATTTGACTCAGTTTGAATTGCGTAAAGTTCTCAACTTCTTTTGACTTGGTCTTTTAAATACTTTTTACGCTCCTACAAGACCCCTTTCAAAGTTTTCAAATTATTTTCAAATTTTGAAATACTTTGAACAGAAGCGTAACATCCGGGATTTCAACAGTCAGCATAGAATTCGGGATATCCAACGGTCATCCGCATAAAAGTTGGGATATCCAAAAGGCAGCGTAAAATTCAGGAATTTGAACCGATTCAAAATTCTCTATAAATAGAGCTCTTCGAAGAGAGATAAAACTTTACTTGTCTTTCGTAATCCCGATCTCTCTTACTCTTCTTCCTCCTTCATACTCTTGCTTTCGATCCAATGGCTCCCAAGAAGTCTGTCGACGACAGCAAGGGCAAGAAGCCCGTCGTCGATTCATCATCGGCCGACCGTACAAAAACCCCTGTCCCATCATCAACAACACCTCAACCGAGCAACCCCGCCGTGGCTCCGATAATGAAGGGTAAAGCACTGAATCTTCAGTCGCAAGTTTGTCGGAGAAGAAAACCCAAGTTTATCTCTTCACGCCCACGTTATACGTGTCAGCGTAGAAACTGAGATAATTAAATATGCCCACGTTATACGTGTCAGCGTAAAATTAAGAACAGACGTCCACATTTATACGTGTCAGTGTAAAATTAAGAAAATACGCCCACGTCTATACGCACCAGCATAAAATTAAGAAAATATGCCTACGTCTATACGTGCCAGCGTAAATTTTAAAATACGCTCACATCAACATGTGCTAGCATAAAAATTAGAATACGCTCACGTCCACACGTGATGGAACTGGGAATTCCCAGGACCCTTCCTTTGGTGTGCGTATTGATCGATAGAAAGTTAAACAGATCTAATACGTGTTCTAACCCTTCATAGGCAAAAACTAGGGTTCACGAATTATACCTGCGACAGAAAGGAGACAAGTAATTCCTGGCAATCTCGAGCGGACGACCCCAAGATCTTCTGTACGTATTCCTTCCTCGAGTTGGACGTCGTGTGGGCAACGATCTCCCAACCTTTTCTTCTCCTTGGCAGCATTCTCTTTCTCTCCTTACGTGAATCACAAATTTAGAGAAAATTTCAGATTTCTGATCAGAAAATATGGCGGCCAGAGAATAGAGGATATATATATAGGCTACGGCAGGGACCATGAGGAGAAATTAGGGTTAGGCCTCCTAACGGATCTGGATATCCCGTGTTCAGTCCGAACACACAATCCAGGCCCATTAACAATAGCTCGGTCCACTAATGAGCTATTGTTGCAATACCTCCCTAATCCCAAATTATGTTTGTGGGCACCTTTTATTATATGATCGTTTGGCTCCCCATGTTAAGATATCGTATGTCCGTCGATCAAATTAAGTTACTGACAACTATATTGATTCGACATCTTTTATCCTTAAGTAGTACCGCTCAACTTTATTTGTCATGTCGGATATAATCCACCTGCAGGGTTTACATGACAATCCTTATGAGCTCCTTAAGGGGACATCATCAACCCGATGTATCGGGACATGGATTCCATTTATAATCAACAGCCCATCATACATACAATGTTATTACCCAATTCATAGAGGTTGTTGATCCATAATGAATCTCACTCTTTTATGAGTCAAAGTAATACACACTGCATATACATGTCCGTTATTTTATCCGGATTAAGAGCACAAGCATCCATAATAACAGAGGTGTTTGTTCTCTTATGTAGTCAGTACAAAGAGAACAACCTCAAGTGGTCCTGTTCAATACACACAAAGTGTACTAGTGTAAACCTATAGTCAAGATAGACTAATACCTTATTACACAACAACCTTTCCAATAGATTGTCCAAGTCCATCTAGGTTGTGAACTATTTATATACTCCATAGAAAACTGATAATATGATCTTCTGTGTGACACCACACACCATATTATCTATAATATAGAATATCAGACATTTGCATTAACACTTGCAACAAATACAATATGCAAACATTTGTCCATATGATTCTCATTCAAAATTTAAGGAAATAAGGTTACTACAAAAGTGATGCTTTTAGTATATAACCCTAACAATCTCCCACTTATACTCAAAGCATTGCTTTTCAGTATACTGTTACAAATCTCCCACTTATACTTAAAGCAATGCTGCTACACATCTGACTCCCATTCCCTCAACATGACTGTCAAAAGCCTTAGCTGGTAAGCTCTTTGTAAAGGGATCAGCTAGGTTGTCGGCTGATGCTATCTTGATCACAACAACTTTTCCTCTCTTTACGAAATCTCGTATCAGGTGGTACTTGTGCTCAATGTGTTTGCCTGTCTTATGGGCTCGTGGTTCCTTTGAGTTTGCAACTGTACCACTATTATCACAATGAAGTGTAATAGACTTAGGCAAACTAGGTACCACATCCAAGTCCAACAGAAAGTTTCTGAGCCAAACCGCTTCTTTGGTTGCCTCAGAGGCTGCCACATACTCGGCTTCCATGGTGGAATCAGCAATACATTTTTGTTTGATACTCCTCCATACAATGGCTCCACCTCCCAAAGTAAATACATAACCTGAGGTAGATTTCCTGGAATCCCTATCTGACTGAAAATCTGAGTCTGTAAACCCCAAGGGAACTAAACTATCTGCCTGGTAAACTAGCATATACTCTTTAGTCCTTTTCAGGTACTTCAAAATATGCTTTACAGCAGTCCAGTGCTCTTGTCCTGGGTTAGACTAATATCTACTGACCATGCCTACGGCAAAGCAGATGTCTGGTCTCGTACATAACATTGCATACATTAAGCTTCCTACTGCTGAAGCATAAGGAACTGCCTTCATGTTCTCTATCTCTTTAGGTGTCCCCGGACACTGCTCCTTTGATAGAGCAATTCTATGTCTAAAAGGTAAGAAACCTTTCTTAGAATTTTGCATACTAAAACGAGTTAGTACAGTATCGATATAGGAAGCTTGGGATAAGCCCAACATCCTTTTCTTGCGATCTCGTAGAACTTTGATCCCAAGGATGTGACCTACTTCTCCCAAGTCCTTCATATCAAACTGTTTGGATAACCATACCCTTACATCAGTTAATACCTTCACATTGTTTCCAATGAGCAAGATGTCATCCACATAAAGTACTAGGAACACCACCACGTTTCCGTCACACTTTCTGTATACACATGATTCATCATGACATTGATCAAATCCATAGGATTTTATCACCTGATCAAAACATATGTTCCAAGATCTGGAAGCTTGCTTAAGTCCATAAATTAACTTTTTGAGCTTACAAACAAGATGCTCATGGCCCTTTTCAATAAACCCGTCTGGTTGCTTCATATAGAGGTCTTCCTCAAGACTTCTATTAAGGAAAGCTGTCTTGACATCCATTTGCCAAATCTCATAATCGAGATGAGCTGCAATAGATAAAAGAATCCGAATAGACTTAAGCATGGCTACAGGAGAAAAGGTTTCCTCATAATCGATACCCTCTTTTTGAGTAAAACCTTTTGCTACAAGCTGAGCTTTAAAGGTTTCAACCTTACCGTCTGATCCTCTTTTTCTCTTATAGACCCACTTGCATCCAATGGCTTTTACACCAACAGGTGGTTCTACAAGCTCCCAGACCTGATTAGAATCCATAGATTCTATTTCCGATATCATTACTTTTTGCCAAGACTCTGCATCTTTATCTTGGAGTGCTTCATTGTAGGTACAGGGATCATAATCTTGTTCCTCAGGGACGAAGTCTGACGACTCTCCCAAGAATATATATCTATCAGGTTGTATCACAACCCTCCCACTACGACGAGGCACTATCGGTTGTGGTGTAACATTTGTGACACATTGTGCAGTTATTTGTGGTTCATCCTCTTGTACTGTTGGTACTGAAGTACTTGGTGTCTCACGTCTCAGTTCTTCTAGAACAACTCTACTTGTGGGTTTATGGTTCATCACATAGTCTTCCTCTAAGAATCGGGCATTGGTGCTAACAATGACCTTCTGATCCTTAGGACTATAAAATAAACCTCCTTTTGTTCCTCTTGGATAGTCTACAAACAAGCGTACTTCTGTACGAGATTCCAACTTATCTGCTTTCCCATTCGGCACATGTGCTGGACTACCCCAAATGCGAACATGTTTCAAACTAGGCTTACGCCCAATCCACAGCTCTGTGGGAGTAAGAGGTACTGACTTAGAAGAAACCAAGTTCAAAATATAAGCTGCAGTCTCTAAGGCATATCCCCAAAACGAATCTGGCAAATTCGAATAACTCATCATTGATCTAACCATCTCCATAAGAGTTCTATTCCTTCTTTCGGCTACACCATTCTGTTGGGGCGTTCCAGGTGCAGTCAATTGGGATGCAATCCCAGCCTCTGATAAATAATCTCTAAACTCTCCAAAGAGGTACTCTCCACCATAATCTGATCGTAATGACTTGATACATTTTCTATGACGTTTCTCCGTTTCAGCCTTGTACTCTTTGAATTTCTCAAAGCACTCAGACTTACGGTGCATCAAATAAATGTATCCATACCTTGAATAATCGTCAATAAATGTGACAAAATATTCAAAGCCACCTCTAGCTTGGATAGTCATGGGTCCACACAAATCAGAATGAACTAATTCCAACACATCTTTGGTCCTATACTCCTTTGTCGTAAAAGACCTTTTGGTCATTTTACCTTCCAAGCAGGATTCACAGACTGGTAGTGCCTCCACTTCCAATGAGCTCAAAGGTCCATCTTCAACCAGTCTTTGAATCCTTCTTAGGTTAATATGCCCCAATCGTAAGTGCCAAAGATATGTTTGGTTCATACAAGAAGGTTCTTTTCTCTTATTTAAGTTAGATGACATATTATTCATTTCCATAAGTTGCATTGTGGACGAAATAGGATTAATGACATACAAATTATCAACCAATGCACCAGAATAGATAAAATGTTTATTCTTTCTAATAACAATATTGTCATTAAAATAAACTGAATATCCATCCTTAACTAACATAGAAACAGAAACTAAATTCCTTCTAAGTGAAGGTGCATAAAGACAATCTCTCAATGTCAAAGACTTATTTATACCAAAAGATAAAGTAACATCTCCTAATGCAACGACCGATACTTTTGTAGCATCACCCATGAACAAGCATATCTCTCCATCACTGAGCCGTCTGGTTTCCTGGAACCCCTGTAATGTATTGCAGACATGATTAGTGGCTCCTGTATCTACACACCAGGTGCCGGTAGATAACACCGCTAAACATGTTTCAACTACTAGTAAATGAGATATACCTTCTTTGTTCCCTTGTTTGAGAAGTGGACAATCAGTCTTCCAATGTCCTGACCCTTTGCACTTGAAACATTTGTCTTTCGGCTTTTTCACCGCACCTTGAGATCCCATGCCCTTCTTTGCTGAGTTTGCCTGTTTCTGAATGTTAGTCTTCTTCTTACCGCCTTTTGGCTTAGAAGTAGAAGCCTTTTCAGAAACAAAAACATGACCACTCTGCCTAAGGAGAGATTCAGCATCCTGTAGCTCTTTTGCAAGTTCTGCCAAACTATACAACCTTTTGTTCATGTTGTAATTAAGGAAGAAATTGTCAAAACTTTTAGGCAGAGTCCCGAGAATGATATCGACATGGGTTTTCCCATCGATTTCTGCTCCAAGGATCTCCATCTCATTCAGATGACCCATCATCTTGAGAACATGATCCCTTACTGGTGTACCCTCAGCCATTTTTGTATTCATCAAACATTTCATAGCAAACTGCCTAGCTGCTCTACTCTGATGTCCTAAGAGTTCATTGAGGTTATACATCATGTCATAATCTGTGGCCATGGCCTGATGTTGATGTTGCAGTACATTTGACATAGATGCCAGAATGTAACACCGCGCCATCTCATCTGCCTTTTTCCACTTCTTATAAGCCTCTTTGACCTCTTCATCAGAGTTAGCATCAGGCTTAGGTGGGCATTCCTCAACAAGTACATATTTGTACTCCTCAGCAGTCAGAACAATGTCCAAATTACGTTTCCAGTCAATATAATTAGGTCCAGTAAGTTTGTTTTCTTTAAGAATCACCATAAGTGGACTGAAAGAACCCATTTTTGAAATCCTGAAATCACATAAATAAAATTATATAGGGCAAAAAAAACTTTTTGAATTAACTAAATATTGATTCCCTCAAAACAATAATAAGAAATTTACCAACATCTTTAACACCATGAATTTAGCATGCCACGATAGTGTGGACGTATACAAATTCAACTTTGTTCAAGTAGATTTTTCTTATTAATTTTACTATCATGTCAATATAACTTTATGACAAATAAAATTAATATGCTGGTCTTGCTCTGGTCATATAAATAATAGCAGTGACTCTGATGGAGAGGATACCATTATTTGTATCTAAGTGTATACCATTACTTAATACTAAGTCCATTACCTTGTAATAAGTTTCTTCAGATGGAGAAGTGAACACATACTAGATAACTTTCTACAATTATCCCTAAAAAAGTTTGTACTGGTGATCCATAATTATACTCATCCGATATGGAGGAAAGCACTAAAGCCAACACGAAAGTATAATTACATCACCTACAAACCAGTAATGGAGACCATAGGCAAAAATTCTCTTCCACTTAGTTATTTAACAATGAGGGTTTCTCTACCAGTTGATATTATGTCCATGTTGTCTATTATTAATGTAGGCTTGGTTTTTCAAAAAAATAACCACACAATAATAAACATGCATAATCAGAAAAAACAACATGACAAAAATAAGAGAAAATATCCAACTATTATGGTCATCTTTGCTGCTCCGTCCTCAACTATCCGAATCCAAAATCTGGCGCTGCGCAGATCTATACGGGGTTCGAACTGTCCGGTCAGGTCGCGGGGTTCAGGACAGCGCCCCCGATTTTTTTAGGTTTTGGCTGTCGATTCTTTCATCGAAAATCATCTGTCTGCCTCTAGACTGCTTAAAACCAGCATCTCGTCCGACGTCAGAAACAGCCACCACCGCCATCACGATTGATCAAAAATAATTAAAATTACATCAATCCTATGCCTTCCGAAGGAGTTCACACATAATCTAGATTGAAAAATTAAAATAATAAGCACGATCAACCCTCGTGATTTTAATTACATCCACAGCAACAACAACATCCACGATATGTCTGTGGTTTAATCAACACAATAAAAAAACATGCATTGGACCATAATAGTTGGATCTAAGATGCCTGCAAAACCGAGTTAGAACAGATCTACATCTACCGACTATTACACAGCGCAGGTTTTATTGGACAACAAGGACATATCAATCAATACGTAGATCCAAAGTGGCTCTGATACCAATTGATGGAACTGGGGATTCCCAGGACCCTTCCTTTGGTGTGCGTATTAATCGATAGAAAGTTAAACAGATCTAATACGTGTTCTAACCCTTCATAGGCGGAAACTAGGGTTCACGAATTATACCTGCGGCGGAAAGGAGACAAGTAATTTCTGGCAATCTCGAGCGGACGACCCCAAGATCTTCTGCACGTATTCCTTCCTCGAGTTGGACGTCGTGTGGGCGACGATCTCTCAACCTTTTCTTCTCCTTGGCAGCACACTCTTTCTCTCCTTACGTGAATCACGAATTTAGAGAAAATTTCAGATTTCTGATCAGAAAATATGACTACCAGAGAATAGAGGATATATATAGGCTACGGCAGGGACCATGAGAAGAAATTAGGGTTAGGCCTCCTAACGGATCTGGATATCCCGTGTTCAGCCCGAACACATAATCCAGGCCCATTAACAATAGCTCGATCCACTAATGAGCTATTATTGCACTACCTCCCTAATCCCAAATTATGTTTGTGGGCTCCTTTTATTATATGCTCGTTTGGCTCCCCATGTTAAGATATCGTATGTCCGTCGATCAAATTAAGTTACTGACAACTATATTGATTCGACATCTTTTATCCTTAAGTAGTACCGCTCAACTTTATTTGTCATGTCAGATATAATCCACCTGCAGGGTTTACATGATAATCCTTATGAGCTCCTTAAGGGGACATCATCAACCCGATGTATCGGGACATGGATTTCATTTATAATCAATAGCCCATCATACATACAATGTTATTATCCAATTCATAGAGGTTGTTGATCCATAATGAATCTCACTCTTTTATGAGTCAAAGTAATACACACTGCATATATATGTCCGTTATTATATCCGGATTAAGGGCACAAGCATCCATAATAACAGAGGTGTTTGTTCTCTTATGTAGTCAGTACAAAGAGAACAACCTCAAGTGGTCTTGTTCAATATACACAAAGTGTACTAGTGTAAACCTATAGTCAAGATAGACTAATACCAGATTACACTACAACCTTTCCAATAGATTGTCCAAGTCCATCTAGGTTGTGAACTATTTATATACTCCATAGAAAACTAATAAAATGATCTTCTGTATGACACCACACACCATATTATCTATAATATAGAATATCAGACATTTGCATTAACACTTGCAACAAATACAATATGCAAACATTTGCCCATATGATTCTCATTCAAAATTTAAGGAAATAAGGTTACTACAAAAGTGATGCTTTTAGTATAAAAATTTCAAATTAGATTTTCACTAACTTGATTTTTTTTCTTTTTTCTTTTGGCAGTGGACTTACAAGCTCACCCACTAGCAGAAATATTTGGCTCATCAGCTAGTATGGTGGGCTCAAATTATTTAGAGAACCTGTTCCATGTAGAGTTACCCCAATCGAATCCGGAGTACCCTGTAGAAAGAGCACAGTTGATAGCTGCCGAAGGGGATAGAATGTTGCTATCCACGATTAATAGAGAACTGTTGACCTCGCTGGATGGCCAACAATTTGCAAAACCAGCTTTCTTATTCGAGGATGCGATAGACTTCAAGTCACAAACACACCCCAAGAAGGAGTCTTGGGTGTTCAAGTCTGGAGATAGAGCAATGTATCTCCCTGACATGGATAGAGATTATCCCCTGTCCGCATTTATCCATGCCACCCATTCCCGACAGATGCTGTGGAATCTGACTCCCAGCAGTCATGGAAGGCCAGGTAGAATCATATTCAAGAGGGATAATACCAACGATATGGGATATCACGTCAGTGTTCCCAATGGCGGTGTCGTTCCTTTCTCTGTTCTCTTGCCAGGATTTACTCCAAGTGAAGATTCGGCTTTAATCCAACTGGTGCAGACCCAGATGTTCATCAATAAGTTCATAAGGGCTGCGGTATTATATCCCCAGACAAACCCTAGGCTACCGGGATGGTTGACTCCATTTAACCAGAACTGAATCCAAATTAGTGTTTAGATCATGAAGAACTTCAAGATAGATTTGGAAGCCATAGGTCTGTATGAAGCAGTGGCCTCCACTAGTCAGGGTATACCACCGAACAGTAACTTGTTCATGGCCCTGATGGAGATATATATTAGTTCAACAGGAACCTTTGCGACCCCAAAAGGTGAAATGGGTCTCGCACTCCATGAGATGTAATTCATCTCAAAGCTGCCAATGGGAGAAGCCCCATATGAAGAATATGTTCCCTCCAACCGGGAACTTGCTGAAATCAGTGAGAAAAACCCTCAATTGGTTGAGGTATATGAAGAGTTGATGTGCCATTATATGATTTGCACTACTATGCATGAGAGTGGCTCTCATCTAGCATACATCAACAAGTGGACAACATATCTCTTTTTCTATAAGGATAAGATATCCAAAGATGATAAAGAAAGATTTCAGGAGAACAAGGCTCCAACTATCAACACTGGTTCAACAATCCCTGCTGATAAAATATAGGATATGATAATTGGCTACAAATTCCCAAACAAATATTTGTCTACCAAGACTGGGGAGTTCTCTGCTGGAACCGAAGCCTTGAGCTTCCTCAGATATGGCAGTCAGAAGATGTCCAAGAAAGCCTTACTAGCAGGCTTCCTTTCTCTATGGTTGAGGAGATGGGTTGTATCGGGGACCGGTACAGTTGATAGAATCCACCGAAACGTGCTATGGCCAATGGTACGTTTGGTGTTTAAAATCAGAATCAACCTGCTATCGGCAATGGTGTGCCGAATAAACGCAGGTCTGAGGACTTTTGGTGAGGAGCTAATCAACAATGCTCCTCACCAGAACGTATTCCCTAGGGTAGAAATGCCCTGCACTTACTTGATGGGCTGGCTTTTGTATCACAACTGTAATTTGTTACCACCAGGCCCGAGAGATGATGCGGAGGTCTTGCTTCAGAAGTTCAGCAAAGCCACATGGACTGCCACGACAATGGCAGATACCCGAACAGTCTTGAATTATTCTTATGGTTGGAACTTTTCTGCACGAGGCCACAAGTTCCAGCCGACTGCTTCGGCGTTCAATTTGAAGATGAAGTTGAAGGAAGAACTTGACTGTCTGCGCCAGTTTTCAGATGACTACAGTGCATCAGACCCTCCCATCTGATGTACAGAAATGAAGACAGTTGTGCGTTCGAACCATATCTACCAAGTAGGTTCGCTCGCCAATTTGGATATGACCAACTTCATGTTGGTAATCCCTCTACCAGTTTTCGTCATTATGGAAAGCTGATTGATGGTGCAAGAGGTTGGAGATATTTTAGCACTGTCACCCTCATTTCCCGTATTTCCAGTATTTTGTATTTATACTCGTATCTGGATTTTGGCATGTATTTTTATTTTTCTTAACTTGTGGAATTTTGGTATTTCTCGTATTTTAGGTTTTGTCATGGTTCGGTTTTAATTGAATTGGGTTGGTTTGGTTTGGTTTATGGGTATTGGATCACCTTAACCTACACTCCACCTTCAACACACCACAACTCACCCTCTTTATAACCCCCACCTACCACTCTCTCTCCTCATAACTTCTACCATTAATTTCCTTCTTCTTCTTCTTCTCCTTCCTCTACACAACTCTCCTAACCCTAGGCAAGTGCACCTTGCCATTTCATGAGAGCCCTATTTTCTTGGTTCATTTGCTAGATTAGGACATGTGATCAACATTAGAACTTGGTATTTTGTGATTTGAAGTCTCCTTTGCTCTAGATCTAAGTTATTTCTATTTTTGGATTTTGTATGGTTTGATATCTTTAAGTTGGATTTTCATGAGTTTTGATGTTTCCATGTGGAAAAGCATTCAATTCCACCCAAGTTGGAACTTTGGAAATCTGGATTTGGAGTTCGGATGGCTAAGTTGTGATGCTTTGAAGCCTTGGGTTCATCCATGGTGTTCTTGCTGTTTGGAGAAGACAGTGAGCAGTGTGCAGAGCTATTTAGCTTACGCACCCTGAGCTACGCGCGCTCTTTAGCGCTGCATACGCAGGCTTGAGTACGCTTCCTGTTGGAAGCGTGTCTCCTTGAGCGTGCGTGACTTTTCACCTACGCTGCTCCCTGTAGCGTGCGTGACTTTTTACGTACATTGCTCCCTTGAGTGTGCGTGACTTTTCACGTACATTGCTCTCTTGAGTGTACGCGACTTTTTACGTACACTGCTCCCTTGAGCGTGCGTAACTTTTCATGTACGCTGCTCCCTTGAGCGTGCATGACTTTTCATGTACGCTGCTCCCTTGAGCGTGCGTGACTTTTTATGTACGCTGCTCCCTGGAGCGTGCGTGACTTTTCATGTACGCTGCTCCCTGGAGCGTACGTGACTTTTCATGTACGCTGCTCCCTGGAGCGTGCGTGACTTTTTATGTACGCTGCTTCCCTGGAGCGTGCGTGACTTTTCATGTACGCTGCTTCCCTTGAGCGTGCGTGACTTTTCATGTACGCTGCTCCCTGGAGCGTGCGTGACTTTTCATGTACGCTGCTTCCCTTGAGCGTGCGTGACTTTTCATGTACGCTGCTCCCTTGAGCGTACGTGACTTTTCACGTACGCAGCTCCCCCTGCGTGCGTGACTTTTGTGTACGCTGCCCCCTGACCCCTTGCTTAACCCATTGGCTCTTGGAGTTTTGGTCTTAATTCTTTAAGCTTGGCTCTTCTATAGCTATGTATATTAATATTTTATTAGATATGTTTGGAATTGATAATCACGAATTCACTGGATATGTTTGGAATTGATAATTGAGCATGACCTGATAAGTGGCCCATCGTGGCGCACTCTTGACTAGTACACTTGATATGATAACCTGACCTGATATATCTTGAATAGCTGTTGTGACGGCTACCTGACATGACATGACATGTATAATTAATCCTGACACCGTGGGCGATTGTGCTTGTACAAATGAACCTGTCTTGTCTTGCATCATGTCTAGGAGGGGACTCATGAGTACCACGGTCAGGAGTACCTACTGAATTGGACTAAGGTTAATAATTAGTATAATTCACTAGTCATGAAGAGATGTTCCCCAGTTACAGGCGATCCTGTTATCCCGGCCGCAAATGATTGGACTTGTAGCCTGCCGACGAGTAGGGCACATTTCCAGCCCACTGTTATGTGGGGCACCCTCCATTGTCACTTAAATAATTGAACTCTATTGTCACTATAATGCATTGTACTCTCTAGATTGTCACTATAATGATTGCCTGGATAACCTGGATAGCTGCAAGGCCTATGACTACTTGGAGCATCTCATTGCATCTTGCTAGTAACTAGGATTGTGATAACCCTAGTTAGTTAATGTAGAAAGCCGTAGGCAATGATTGGCCGTGATTGCTTGGATGGAGTCTGGTCCAGTATAGTATTGTCTAGAATTGATTGATTGTAAGATTGTACCAGAATGACTAAGAGATTGTCACTATAAGGATTGTTACTCCAGATTGTCACTATAATGATTGTCACTCCAGATTGTTACTTGACCTGATTTTTTATATTTCTCTTGCCGATAAATAGTGAGAGAAACCAAGTTCCGTTCAGACGAAGGGTTACAACCCCGGTCCTTGTGTGGTTTACGGGTTGTAACCTAGCTATCTGAATTATCCCATGGTTATCTCATCGTATATCATCCTAACATGCTTTTCCATATGTCCTGTCTTTTAGTGATTCTATGCAAGATTGTCTTTTATGATTACCCATCATGCTTTTTCTTAAATTACTGTCTCTTATTATGTAATTATATTATTGTGCTAATTTGCTGGCTTTGGTTCTTATTTTGTGGACTCCTTTGTGGCACTTGCTCTTCCTGGGGTCTGATCCAGCTGGTTTTGTATGGCCAGATACCGGAGCAGCAGCAAAGGATCTACCAGTCTTCCAGCCCGATGGTGGTCACGAGGCGTAACCAGGGCATCGAGTGGGTTTCTTTTGTTCTCCCACTGTAATATTATAAATTATTCTTTTGAGGCATTTAGCCGACGAGCAAGTGTTAGCTCGATTGTACTTACTTACTGTCTGCCTACGGGCTGTAACATGATTGACAAGCCCTGGGGGTTGATCATGTATGACTGAACTCTTGCTAGTCCTCACATTTTGTAACGACTAGCTTCATGATCATCTGGATATGTAATGTTTGGGACGCCTTACAATTGTATATTTGGAGATCTGATATCTTGTGATTATTATTAGTTGGTTGAGATTGAGACAATAGGCTATTTTATGACCTTAAGAGACTGATGGATTGTAGTGAAACCCTCACATATCTAGACAGCCGTGACCGTATAGCGGGGTGGATCCCATTCCGTTATACGTAGCTGGCTATGTCTGCCTCCGCTCTCCAGTATTCTGGTTCTGGGGCGTGACAAGCACCGCCTGTACCGGTGCTAAATTCAAAGTATCAACTGCTACCAGTACCACTGAGCTATGTATACTTCATACGTATACTCACTTTTATGCTTCCATCCATTCCTTCGCCCATGGCTACAACCTGAGAGGTAGTCTAAGATGGCCCAAGAAAGGGAATATTGAAGAGCCAGTCCGGGTACCATCAGACATACCCGATGACACAACTGTTCCAGATCAGTATCTGGAAGTTATCCCTACGGGAGTTAGGGAAAAAGCTGCGGAACCTATCATCATTGGCAAGTCCCGAAAACGGAAACAAAGTGCAGCTGCTACTCTTCCAGAGAAGTCTCCCCCGGAAAAGAAGAAGAAGGCTACCACCAAAGGGCCTTCTAGACCAAGAGCTGTTACCCCAGAGATTGATATTCCAGTCGAGGAACCGCAACACGTTGCATCTTCTTCAGCTCATCCCGGAGAAGGGTCCTCGGCCTCCCAGCCAGCAATGTCAATGGAAGCGGTGACGGTCCTATCTCCGGGACGTCTCAGTTCAACACTTCATTTGACTTTGCCACAAAAGGCACAAGTTGTTGAAGATGTTGCTCCAGTACATACTGTTGATTCAGAGCCCATCCATCAGATGAACCAGCTATCAATTTTGATGATGAAGACTGGGATGTGGATTATGATGCATACTTGGCACGTCCCACACCTACTCCAAGTAAATATAATTTATACAAAATCCATACAAAATTATGATTTTTGTATATTAACTTATTCTGTTTAAATTTTGTAGGTATTATCATTGCATCAAAGCCTGTGGCTCCTCCTTCTCCTCAAGAAGATATTTATGAAGAAAATACGGCGTCTGAGGAAGAGGATTCTTCTTCAGAAGAAGAGGATGCTCAAGAAGATGTACTACGAGAGCCCGAAGTGGAGACTCAGGAAGAATGTCCTCCATCTATGGAGGTACAACAAGAGCCAGAAGTACAGGCTCAGCCAGAATTGTCCCCTCCTGTTGAGGGCAAGAATAAAGAAAAAACTGCAGTAGAACCTACTGTAGATGATGAAGAGGCTACTGAAGAAGAATTAGACTTCAACGAAGAATCAGTTGTAGAAGGACTCACTACAACTGAAATACTTGAAGATTCTGCAGAGCCAGCAGATGAAGAAGGTGATGAAGGTATAATCAAATCATCTACTGAAGCTAGAAACATTGTAATAGAATCCTCTGCTATTATTACTGATCCAGTACAAGTTCCTGAAGAGACAATGCCCAAACCTGAGTCAGCTGCCACAACTATCATTCCACCCAACCAATCACCGCCACCGAAACTCAAGTAGTTTCAGCTCCAGAAATGGTTGGAGTAACAAATGCTGAAGATACTGTTCCTGAAGCTCCTGGAAATCAGTTGGCCATGGTAGCAGTGACAACAATGTCTTCATCTCAGCCTGCTACCAAGGCGACATCTGATCCTAGTCTTCAGAGAAGAGATTTGGTAGACATCGTCGCAAAACCGAGTTCAAGTGTAGAAATGAATCTCTTAGTTAAGATTCAAACTGATACTTTTTACAAGACTCTGGTGGCTCTAATCAAAATGGTCCTGAATAAGGGCCTCAATTATGAGAGTTTGAAGGCGACGATCGCTCTTACTATCAGAAATGTCGCCATATTCAATGATGCGGCGAGAGCAGCGACATTGAAGAAAATCGTGGAGGGACTTGAACAGCCCATCAAAGAATATCTAAAGCTGTCAAGTGAAACCATTTAAAGTCTCATCCAAGAAGAGTATGACGCTTTATCTGCTGAATACCTCGCTCAGGAGACGACTTTCAATGAAGCCCTCTATGAATATAGCATAAAGGTCTCTAAAGAAAAAGTTTTTTTGGCTAGAGCGAAGCCCGAGCTGGATAGCCAGAGAGAAGCCTATGAAACTTCGAATATAAGAATTCATCAACAGAATGATAGAATTCACGAAGTCAAGGCTAAGCTGGCTCGCTTGAAGGCAGAGAGGGAGTAGATGATCATAGCTCGGACCAGCACCTAACTCAGAGCTCAATTTTGGAGGAACAAGTCTTCGGAGCTGAATCTACAATCAAAACCCTTGATGAAGCCAAGGATAAGATGATAGTCAGTTTTGTTGGACTTTCTCATATCTGCACTCCCGAAGCTCGACACTCTGTAGCTACTAAGAAGGTATTGAGCTCTCGTGACAAGCGTCTAGCAGAGCTACAAAATTACTTCAAGATGTCTCTGTCCCGCCTTAGGCAAATAAAGGGTTTTTGTAATCTTCTATCTTTGTCATTCTGTAATATTTACAAAAAATGAATAAAATATTTGTTTTGTGATTCTATCATTTATTTTGAATTTAAACAATAGGTATGAGATAGAAAACACTTATCAGAGGTAATATGGACATGACAAGTTTTCTAAACTCAAATTATATCTATCCAGAGGTAATGTGGACATGATAAATAGTGAATCTCTTTTTCTGTTTAGCGTATACGACACTATCAGAGGTAATATGAACATGATAGATCGTAACAACTCAAAGAAAAATAGATTAATATCTATTCAGAGGCCAAATGGACATGATATATAGGAAAAGAAGTAGACTTAATATTTATTCAGAGGTCATGAGAACATGATAAATAATAAATCTCTCTTTTTTAATTAACTGGTAAGACAGAAGATCAAAATTCTTTTCAAGGAGACAAGTAATCAGCTTAACCAAACATTGGTAGCTGGGGAATAAAGAAGAAATTCAAACATAATATTTTTTCAAAAATTTGCCATTGATCGACATCATGAGCAAATTCCCATTAGGTTTAGACAACCTATAGGCACCATTAGAGAAGACTGTCTCGACGACATAAGGACCTTCCCATTTTGCTTGGAATTTCTTTTTGCTCTTATGAGTCATCACCATCGTTCTTCGAACATCTAGAACTAGCTCACCGACTTTAAATACCCTCTCTTTAACTTTACGATTGAAAGTTCGAGATATGCGGGCTTGATATAGCTCAATGTGCTGTTGCGCTTAAAGATGCTTCTCGTCCAATCCTTCAAGTTCTTGGAGTCGTAAGCGATCATTGTTCTCTGTAGTTAGCTCATTAGCAATGGCTATTCTAAGAGATGGAATCTGGATTTCCAGTGGAAGAACAGCTTCACATCCATAAACCAGTGAAAATGGTATAAAACTAGTAGGAGTTCGGACTGTCGTTCGGTAAGCCCATAAACATTCTCTAAGTTTTTCATTCCAATCACGTTTATTAGAAGAAACAAACTTTTTGAGAAGTTTGATGATCATCTTGTTGAAAGCTTCGGCCAAACTATTAGCAGCTGGATTATAAGCCGTAGAAGCTAGATTTTGGATCCGATTCTTATCACAGAACCGATAAAATGCCTGACTGGCAAATTGTGGTCCATTGTCATGGATTATCCTCCGAGGAATCCCGAAATGATAAATGACATGATATTTAATAAAACTAACCACATTAGATATTTTCACTTCAGTAAGGGGAATCGCTTCCGCCCACTTAGAGAAATAATCCGTTATGACTAGGATAAACCGATGTCCTTTAACAGAAGGAGGGTTAATTGGACCAATAATATCCATGCCCCAAGCTTCAAAGGGCCAAGAAGCTGTTGTAGGATGTAAGAACTTAGATGGTTGATGAATAAAATTAGCATGAATCTAACATGTTTTACACCGTTTGGCATAATCTACAGCATCTGCTATCATGGAAGGCCAATAATACCCCATTCTTCGAATGCGGTCTTGTAGTTTTGGACCCGGTTGATGAGCACCGCAGACACCATCATGAGCTTCACGGAGTGTTTGCTTAGCTTCACTCTCAGAGAGAAAACATAGCAAAAGTCCGTCATATGAACGACGATATAACATATGTAAAGAAGAATCATAATAGAATCAAAATAATCGTCTCTTGATTGATGCAGCTTCTTTTGGATCTTCAGATAAAATTCCATGAACCGCATAATCAATGAATGGACTTCTCCAATCCCTCTGCTGGGAACTTAATTCTGTAGTATAACTCTGTTCAATATGCAGATTATTCTTGACAAAGAATAAGTCTCGATCCAACAAAGTAATGGTGTTTTGTCTTCTAATTGGAACAACTAAGTCTGCAGCTAAACTATCAAGAGCGTCAGCATTCAAATTTTGAGAACGTGGTACAAATTCGATAAAGAATCCTTCAAATAAAAGGACCAATTCGATTACCACTTGATGATAAGGAATGAGATCAGGATTTCTGACTTCATATGTCCCTCTAACTTGACAATCAGTTGAGAGTCTCCATAAGCTTGCAAGAACTCAATATCCAGTTGTTTTGCTACTTGGAGACCAACTAGCAGAGCATTGTATTCTGCCACATTGTTGGAGCATGGCTCATTAAGAGAATAAGCACGGTATATGACCATTTTGTCAGGAGAGACTAGGACAATGCCTACTCCGGAGACAATATTGCCTTTAGGTCCAACCCGCGATGCTCTTTCAAAATAAAGTTGTCAAATGTCATTCTTCAGAGTCATGTTGCAATCCACGACTTCATCTGGAATATCCTCATATAGCTTCGATGTTTCAGGTATAGGGTGAGCAGCTAAGAAATCAGCTAATGCTTGACCCTTCACTGATTTTGGAGGTACATAGACCATATCATAAGGAGTAAGCAACATCGTCCAGGTGGCTAACCTGGAGTTAAGGATGCTCGATTTTCTCATCAACACCCGAATAGGATTTATTCTGGAGATGACATGAATAGTCTGTCCTGACACATAATATCGTGTCTTTTGAACAGCAAAAACCAAGGCCAGACATTCATTTTCCATAGGAGTATACCTGTGTTCAGCTCCGACCATCATTCAGCTAAGATAATAAATTGCTTGTTCATGACCTTTATCACTTTTCTGTGCAAGAAGAGCACCAAATGAATTATCCAAGGCTCGAACATATAGCAAAAATGGTCTCCCTACCACTGGAGGTACCAAAACAGATAGATTTGTAAGGTATTGCTTGATGTCATTGAAGGCTTTCTGACATGCTTCATCCCAGACAAATGATACACCTTTCTTTAATAGACGAGAGAAAGGTTGACATCTCCCAGAAAGATTGGATATAAATCTCCTGATATAAGCAATGCAACCTTGGAAGTCGTGGAGTTCTTTTAAATTGCGTGGAGAAAGTATTTCAAGAATTGCTTTAATTTTATCAGGATCAACATGGATACCCTAATAAGTGATGACAAATCCCAAAAATTTGCTGCTGGAAACCCCTAAGAAAGACTTAGTAGGTTCATCTTCAGTTGATATTGGCGCATCAACTCAAATATCGTCTTTAAGTCTTGAATGTGATCGTCTTTTGATCGACTTTTGACTGTAATGTCATCTACATAACATTCAACTGTTTTCCATAGATGTTCTTGAAAGATGTTGCTCATAGCCCGTTGATACGTAGCACCGACATTTTTAAGACCAAATGGCATAACCGTATAACAATAAACCCCAAGGGGTGTACGGAAAGTGGTATATTTTTTATCTCCTGGATGCATCTTAATTTGATTGTATCCTAAAAATCCGTCCATGAAAGACATGCGTTCAAAACCACATGTGTTTCTATCATGACATCAGTAATAGAAGTGGAAATTCGTCTTTCGGACAAGCTGCATTAAGATCCCAAAAATCTATGCAAACTCGAACTTTTCCGTTTTTCTTCATAATAGGAACAATGTTGGCGATCCAGTCTGGGTGTTGTTCTTCACGAACAAAACCACATGTAATTAGATTTTTGACTTCTGCTTCAATTCCATCCATCATATCTGGTCAAAAATGTCGTTGCTGTTGTTTTACAGGTTTGGCATTAGGAAGAATATTGAGTTATGAGTAGCAATTTTAGGATCTAGACCCGACATATCCTCATAACTCCATACAAAGATATCAATATATTCTTTAATCAATTATATCAACTCTTCTTTTTCATCTTCGGAGAGGTTTTTCTGATGAATATTGGTTTAGACGTAGTTCCGTCTCCAACATCAATCTGGACAATCTCATCCTCTATAGGTGGCTATCGCTGTTCAAAATGAAGCTCCCATTGAATGTCCATTTGTTGTGCCCAAGGATCATTCTCAAATGGCTCAGATTCACCATCAGTTTGAACCATATTGACTGAGAATACGCACTCAGATTCATCATAATAGTCTCCTCTAGAATATGAGGATTATAAAAAACTGGAAGAACATTCTTCCATACTTTTCTTGCACATATGGGGTGTATCTGATTCGACGAATTGGATTTCTTCAGAATCTGAGGATTATGAAGAGCTGGAAGAAAATTCTTCTTGTATATCTTCATTAAACATGTAGGAAGGATCGTATCCCAACCCATGTCGGGTTTTCTGGTAAAACGGATCACCACATAATGGTAATCGTCGACCCTTGCCTTGATTGAGACCTTGCATAGTCTTCAAATCAGGATTCTTCATGACGGAACCACAAAACAGGATTCTTCATGACGTCTATAAGTTACACAAGTTTGTGATGAAACGGCTACAGGAATAAGATATGGAGAAGATGTTAGGAACTTTTGAGCATAAGGTCCAACATCAACATGAGAAGGAAAGGAGTTTTCCTTATGGTTAATGTATAAGGTTTCCTCTGTATTTATGTCATTTTTATATTGATGACTTTGATCATCAGAAGATAAAGTCATTCTTTCAATAAATTTGACAGCCATATACTCCAAAAGGAAATCTTCATTGATATTAGAAAGTACAGAATGATTAATATTTACATCATTTATAATTTGACTGCTACACTTCGGATTGATCATTAACGGACTATCATCCGTCTTCTGCGTTGACTTGCCAAGGTTGATAATCAGTGGTAGTGCTGGATCATTCGTACGAGAAGTACGTCCCTTGACTTTGATTATGAGAGGTTGAACTTGGCTCTTGGTAAGAATACTCACTGATTCATCAGATGAAGCTCGAGTTCTTCCTTTGACCTTGATTATCAGAGGTTGGTCATTGACAGGTTGGGATTGGATCCGATCTTTAACTTTAATCTTTAAAGGTCGCTCTTCTGGAGGATCTTCATTGATAGATTGATCTTCAGCAGGTGATCGATCTTCGGCCATATCCGATATCTCCTTCATATGCTCCTGTTTGTAGAGGATTGAATCCAAAAAATAGGCTTCAACACCCTTGAAAGGATTGATATCAGCAAACTCAGTCTTCGTAACACCTTGGAAATCCACGTACTTGAAGCATTGGTGGAGAGTTGATGGCATGATTTTATGCTCATGTATCTACGGTCTTCCAAGGAGGATGTTATAGGATACATCTGAGTTGATAACATAGAAGGTCGCCATAGTTCGAAGATCACCAATCTGAATCTTCAGACGAATCTTCCCCAGTGGTTTACTCTTTCCAGAGTTGAAACCAATTATTGTGGTACTAGTGTAAGTCAAATTACTAGTAGGAATCCTCAAAGGTCTTAGCATACTCTGAAGAATAATGCTAATAGAAGACCCAGGATCAATGTAAATTCTGTCAATTTTAGTAGATTCAATATATCCAGTGTAGCACAAAGGCCTGTCGTGCTTGTTATGTCAACAACATATCTTCTTGTGTGAAGATGATTTTAGGAATTGCTTCCATCACACTATGACATTGTGGGCACGATACTGGTATATTGTCAGGGCTCTTGAGTTGAGCTAAGCATGAGCCTGCTTGTAACAAAGCTTCACTCAGAGTCTCTTGGCTTTCTTTAGAAAGACGAAGCAGCTCGAAGATAGAGAGTCTAGCCGGAGTATTAGCTAACTGGGCTAGAATATCAAACTTGTAGGGCTTCATCATCACCCCTTGATTTGAAGCAGATTTCAATGGGACGTCAAAGCGTACTGCTTTTTGTTTTCCTTTTTCAACCACAGATGGTTTAGCAGGAACAGGAAAAGGTTGAACTGGTAGTATTTCAACTACGTCCTCTGCTTCTTTGGAAGATCCCTCATAATCTTTGTGGTACTCTTTCCCAGATCTCGTACCAGCAAAGGTTTTTTCTTCGGACTCAAGAGAATGAAGTACCATATTGCAGGATTTAGTCTTATTTCCCTTAGTCTTCTTCTTGTGAGGATTTTTATGAGGAACCTCAAACCCAAACCCACAGTAGATTTTTAACTTTGAATTTGTAAAGAAAGTCGCATTCCTTTATCATAATCCAAACCTTCCATCTTTTGAAAGTTGTAGCCCATCTTTTTTATGAGATGGACTGATTGTTGACTGTACAAGTGAGTGGGTAGCGGACTTTCAATGAAGGGATTAACAGAGGAAGAAGGAGCAGAGACCTCTGTAACCACAGGAGAAGGAGGAATAGAGACATCTGTAGCCGCAGGAGAAGGAGGAATAAAGACCTCTGTAGCCGCAGGAGGAAGAGGAATAGAAATCTCTGTAGCCACAGGAGAAGGAGGAATAAAGACCTCTGTAGCCGCAGGAGGAAGATGAATAGAAATCTCTGTAGCCACAGGAGAAGGAGTATTCGGGACAAGAGGAAAAATCCCTACAGGCGCTTTCTCATAAGCAGCAAAGACTTGTTGTGCCCTGTATAAGGGGACACTATTCATAGCTAACCACTGCTGATGAGTAAGTTTGAGCTTGATAGGAGGAGCTAAACTTGGAGGGCATATATTCAAACCCCTCAGTCTATCCTTCATAGGAATGTCATCCCAAACATGATCCAAATCCTCAGGATCTGGAGTGACAACATGAGAAATCATGTTGCAGGTTTTTACTTTCTTACCTTTCTTGGATTTTAAAGTTTTACCTTCATCTTCCATTTCAGGTACTAAGTCAGGATGTACCCACATGATTTCACCATTTTTTAGTGTGAGAGACAACAATCCTTCATTTTGCTCTCTGGCAGGCAGGATATTCACAATCTTCATCGTCGCCTTTGGAATTGGGATAATCCCATCTGGGACTTGCTGTGGAGGAGAACCTCCAAATTGAAGAGAAACCATATTGGTTGTAACCGTATGCTCATCGCTAGTTAAAGCAATGGCATTGGCATTTATCAGCTCTTGGATTTTCTTCTTCAAGACGTAGCAAGCCTTGGTAGGATGATTTATGTATTTATGATAGATACAATATTTAGGATTGTCTGTCAGATTCACCTTATTAGGCCTTTTTGGCTCCGAAATCTCGATATTGCCACTTTTTACCAGACATTGGAATATTCCTGGGATATTACTGTCATCGAAAGAGTATTCTTCTTTTGGTTTAGAAGACTCCTGATTATTCGGCGTCATTTTGGGTTTTGAAAGATTAACCACAAGGGTTTCCTTCCCTTTCCCATTACGATTGCCGGAATTATTGCCAGAAGAGCCTTTCTTTCTTTTATCCTCTGAGGCAAAGATCATCCCATGTTTATGAGCCAACCTACCATTGGTCTCGGTAGAAACTGCTGCTATAATAAACAAGGCCCAATCTGTGAATTGGAAGCCCGTAAAGACAGCAATGGATGGTCGCAGATTCATTTTGCACGTATCAATCAATGCTGAATCTGGCATACCAGGAGGCATCTTCAAAGTTGCCTGTCGGAAACGTTCGATGAATGTCCGAGTATCTTCCTTCTCCTTTTGTTTGATTTCTATTAAGGAGGACATGTTCATGTCCATGCCTCCCTCATAGAAACGGAAAAGAAACATTGCTCTGAATTCATCAAAAGACGAAATGCAATTGTCGGGTAGACTGCGATACCAGTCATATGCAAAACCCGTCAGGCACCCAATGAAAACTCGAGTGAGAAGAGCATTATTCTTCTGTAGATACACAGTCATAATATCAAAGTAATTGATATACTGACTAGGAGAAGCCTTTCCATCAAATAATACCATCGATTGTGGCTTGAATTTCGGAGGAAATGGTATGTCATTCCAATGAGGAGGATAAGGTTATTTAATCTCTAACCTCTGGAGCTGATCCTTGTACTTCAGAACTTCAAACTGTGCTTTGAGCTTATGCACTGCTTGAATAGCTTCACTAGTTTGAGGAAGCACGTTCGATTGAATAGTTGTTGGATGTACCGTGACCCCCACCAGAGGTGGTACATCTTCTGGAATGACAGGATCTGGAGATGCAGAAGTCTGATTGACAGCAGGCTCTTGGTTTTTTAAAGGTATATCTACCCCTTGACTATCTTGAGTTTGTGCTGCTACCTGCACTGGTGTTACTACTGCCGGCTGAGCAATTTGTTGAGTCATTATTATTTGATGCATGCTTTGCGTCATAGTGAGCATGTCTTTCAGTGATTGCTCAACGGCAGAGAGACGCTGTTCTGTATTAGCAGATGACGTCTCCGGTTCATCTCCAATAGCATATGATTCAACCTCCCTTGAAGATATAGATGGATTGGTATAGAGGTATGAATCGACACTATCAGTTTCGGACTCAAAAGATTGGGTACCCCCAGCTTCTGAATCAGAAGTCTGTAACTGTCTGTCTTCTTGATCGAGTATTCTGATATACCCCTTCAAAGGAATCAAGAAGTCTGTTGAACTATTGTTGACCAGGAGTCTGGGACGAGTTGCGTCTTGGACGTCATCCTCTGTTGGTATGAGATGCCATATTGACTGATGTATATAACAACTCATGTTCTTGGTCATCAACTTGCTGCTGAGGCTCATTATAGCTTAGTCGGTCAAAACTGACCGTTTCGAAGCCGAACAACAATATTTAATTACAATCTGGTGACACTCACAATGATGATTTTCTTGGAGGAGTGTCACAGGAGATTGTCTATTTTTACGCTTTTGTACTAACAACTCGCGTAAATCAGAAGGAGTAGAGGGAGTAGTCTTCTTTATTACATTTGGAGTAGAAAAATGTTTAGTCCCTTGTGTATAAAGAAGATTACTGGCTGCATTAGCAGAACCAAACTGTACATTTTTATGTGCTTGGAGTTGCGTGCATAAATCCTGAGATTTTTGAGCACAAAGGACTCCATCAGCATTACGCATAATTTGAAGGTTTGGTACCCTGCGTAAAGTAGAGTAAGAAGGCTGTTGGTTGAAAACAGAATTTTTACCAACTACGTTTTTACGCTGCATGTGTGCAGGTAAATTCACTTTAGATGCAAAGGCATCATTGTGAACTTTATCTACACTGTCACAAACAGGAGATTTACTTTTACGCGTAGAGCGCAAAACATGAGTATCTGCCACATCACAGACGGGAGATTTTCCTTTACGCGTAGAGCGTAAAACTTGTGTGTCTACCACGTCACAGACGGGAGACTTATTTTTACGCGCGAGGCGTATGTAGAAGCATAGAAAATACTAAAGAAATTGACTCATGCGGCCAAGAAAGACTCATACGGCTCAGAAAATGCATGCGGCTCAGGGAGTTATGCGGCATAAGGAGCTATGCGGCCGGAGGTATTCCATGCAGTTCAGAAGACATGTGGCGTGACAGTGCTTCTCCGATCCATGCTGCATTAATTGCTTTGACGGCTGACCCCTCTGAAAAGTTGACAGACCTGACACCAAAGCAGGTAATTATGACTCTGTCATGATGATGAATCTCTAGGGAAGAGAAAGAAATCTCTGACACGATCCCCCGAGAGCAACAAAATGCCATGTGGCCCTGCCACGTGGGTGTGCTTATGCGGCTCGAAGTAAAGACTTCCTATGCGGCTCGAAGTGAAGACGTCCCATGGGGCTCGAGTGGAATCATCCCTATGCGGCTCAAGAAGATCATGCCCATGCGGCTCAAGCAGACACACCATTATGCGGTTCATGCGGCTCATCATATGGTTCAGAAGTCTGAAGGAGGGGGCCACTGCCCAGACAGCCCTGACACGTGTCCCAAGTCTTATGCGGCCCAAAATTTATGCGGCCCAAATCTCATGCGGCCCAATCTACATGCGGTTCCAGTCTCACCATTGGCTCTCAGGACACGTGTCCTCAGCCGATCAATCTCCCAGATTTATGGCAATCCAAGATCGGGTCGAATCCCCATGATCTGGGGCACGTGGCAGAAGAATAAATTTGATTTATTCGCAGATATTAGAGAATCATTATAAGGAAGATTTATGCCAATCAGCATTAATTGCTAATGGGGATTTGGTGTAATCTACCCTTAATGGTTCTGATTCGTCACAATCAGAAACGAACGATTGATCAATCCCCAGGCCGCCGCCATCTCCAAGTGCTACTCATTGGCAACCCTAGTGATGACATCCCACTATTATAAATAGCAAGGTGCCATTCCCTTGTGAGATATAGAGAGATATACAAAAAGAAAACCAGAGAAGAATACGTATACACAGAGAGACTTCCCCCATAGTCAGAGAGATAATATACACACAGAGAGAGAAGCCGGGAGAGCAATCAGAGAGAGAGCAAGAAGGCATTTCTTCGTCAACGACCAAGCAGATCTTCCCCGAGTCAAGGCTGCGTACCGATCGTCCAAGGAGTAAGGCAGAGCGGCCGTCGCTTTCCCGAGCCTCTATCGTCACCCCCCAGAATCTAAAATAAACAATCGTACTTAGACTGCTGTACCTAGGATTTCGTCCCTAGGCTTTCTTTGTACGAGCGAGTTTGTATTGTGAGTCTAAGTTCAGTCCTCCGATAATTGTTCGGTACTTTTACAATCAATGGCAAACACGATAGCGACTCTGCTGGGGACTAACTTCTCCACGGCTGAGGAGTTGGTGACGCAATCGGACGCAGCCAAACTTGGCTCTATACAACAGAAGATGGTCGTACGCTTCGACCAACAGGCGTTCGAAGAGATGCTCTCTGAAGGTAGCACTGGCCCGGTCCAGAAGCGCACCCGCACCATAAAGGCTCGCAAAGAATGGAGGCCAAAATCATTTGCTCCTCCGCAAGCCCTTGATGGGGTGCTCTCTATTGCTCAAGATGGCGAGAAAGACTCCCCTGTGGCCCCACTTCAGACCGTAGACAACTCTGTTGTCCCCAAGTCCGGCAGAAGAAAACACTATGATGCTGGACTTGCAGGGGCAAAGAGGAACTCTACGCGATCCGAGCCGCAGAAGAGTATTAGCCGCAGGGAGAAAGCCCATGCGGCTACAACCGCCGACCGTATAAGGAAAACTCATGCGGCCACATCTGTCAGCTGCATAACTTATGCGGCTACAGTTGCCAACCGCACTGATGAGACTCATGCGGCTATTAAAGTCAATCGCTTGCAGAAAACCCATACGGCCACAGATGCCTACCGCATGCGGTCAGCCTGCACGGTCGTGACTCCTAGCCGCATAAAGACTCATCCTACAACAAAAGACAGCCGCATGCAGACAGCCTACACGGTACCCAATGCTAGCCGCATAGCATCCGTCCCACGCTTCTCTCGATCAGTCTTCGACCGACTTTCATGCGGTCCTGACTCTGATCATTCTCTGGATGATAATCCAGACTCTGTGGTATTCGACTTAGACTCCTCCTATTACGCACCCACAAGTACTAAAAGGAGGAAGTCTAGGGCAGCGCGGGTTCAGCAAGTCCAGACGACTGCCCCAACCTCTGACTATCGGGGCGTTCCGCTGGTTATCACGCGGGCCTCTGATGGGAAGTTGTATAAAACCACTCAAGTCCAGCCCCCAGCGGCAAACAGACAAAGTGGTTCCTCTGACCTGCGTGAGGTTATCCTCTACAAACACAAGGAAAGAGAAGGAGCTTCGGGGTGTAAAGAGCCCTCACACGGACATCAATGCACCCAGATCATCGTCAACTGCTGTTGCAGCAACGCGGCGGTGACGGAAGACTGGCCATCCGTCTTCTAAAGACTACATCACCCGAGCTCAGAAGACGAGGCACCTCCTGTTGTCTCCTACAAGTCCGCGCAGAAAGTTCTCGCCAAGGGAAGAGGGAAGAAAACGAGCATCTCCAGCCCAAAGGTGTCAACTACTGCAGCTAAGAAACCGTCGTCTAAAGGGTTATCCTCCACTGGAGTATTTCAACACACCTGTTCGAAGACGAAAACTGCTGCAGTAGGAAGTTCGTCGTCTGCAACATTGGGGGTCGTCGGAACTGGGGGTAGCACTCCTCCAAACATCCACGACAATCCGATATTCCAGGAATATGGACGGGAGGAAGCAAATCCTCCGACGGATACAACAGATACCGACGTCCCCAAGGACATCCTAGACGAAGCAAGCTCCGAAGCTGGGGGTAGTGTTCCTTCCGAGTCCAAACCTGAAGAGAACATCCCCATATATCCTGATGATTTTTCGATGCACGGGTATGACTCGGAGGGTACATCCTCCACCACTCCTTCCGTCACTCCTCATATGAAGACGGTGTTCATGACAGACAGCAATCAAGGCGGTTCCGGTGATCGCCAGCGCATCGACACTTTGGAGGCCATATTGTACGCCTTGGTCAAGTCTGTAGACGAGATCAAAGCGGCGCTTCCTAATCTGCAGGGGTGACACCTGGCCAGACAAGCACGGGTCCCGCAATCAACGTAGATTCAAATTCAGCGGCACCGAACCCGGGCAACAATCCTTCCGAGATAACGGCCCCTACCGCGACAGATGAGGCCCGAGAAGTAAGAAGAGAGGTTCAGGAACTCCGAGCAATATTCCATGCCCGAGAAAACTCTCAAGACCTCAGGATACGGCAACCATATCCTGCTGAATGGAGGGATGTTCCCTTTCCACCAAGATATAAGCCGTTCAATATCAACCCATATGATGGCAAGACTTCAGCAAGTCGGTACATCACTTACTTTGAGGTCACTACCGACCATCTGCCCCATGATGACGCTATCCTCACGCGGTTATTCATTGGGGCATTGGAAGGAGTCGCCTTCGATTGGTACCGCAACCTACCGGACAATTGCATCCATTCCTTCGCTGGCTTTAAACGCCTGTTCTTGGAGAGGTTCTATGAGGTAGGGCAGGACGTCACGATGTCTACCCTCATGGACGTCATTCAAGGAGAGAAAGAGCTGACGAAGAATTACATTGAGCGGTTTCTTCAAACCGCAATGAAGTTACCATCTGGCAACCTGGACTCTTCCTTGATCGAAATTTGCCAAAAGAGACTACTCCCAACAATCAGTCTCTGGATGGGCGAGAATCAATTCAAGGACTGGAAGGCTTTTATCATTAGTGCTACAAGTGCCGAAGAACGATTAAAGAAAGCTCGCCAACTGGGATTACATATCTCAGAGGGAGAGAACAAGGGCAAGCGTCCCAGCACCACCAACGACAATGGGGGTAGCCCCTCCAACAACCGGGACAACAGAGGCAAGCAGGCTATGGTGGCCGATACAGCCCAGAAGCCTGAGTCGCAACCCGCGGACAAATAATGGCCTCAAATCACTTACTCTTTTGAAGACGGTCACGTCAAGCCTATCTTGGACATGCTCATACAAGGAGATAGGATTCAGCTTCCTCCACCAAGACGGGAGCCTCGGCCGGCTGATCTGGAGAACCCAAAGTTCTGCCATTACCACCGCTACGTCCACCATGCTACGCACGACTGCTACCAACTGAAACGATATATCCAAAACCTCATCGATTCGAACGCTCTGGCCATCGATTTCGAGGAGGTAACTGTAGCAGCCAATATGGTGTCCGTACAATTCGGCAGCTTCCCTCCAACAGAGACCCAGGACGGGGTTATACCCATCCCTCTGGCAACGATGGAGATTGCTAATCTCCCGCCTGCTCAGGCTGCTGGTCTAGTACCCCTCACCACATCACGAGGAAAAATCATGTGGGTCCATCCGGACCTAGTCCACGAGGTAACTCAGTCCACTCCATCTTCTAAAAAGAAAAGTGGAAAAGTCAGATCCTGCCGTACCACCTCAGCAGATGAAGAGGAAGTCACGGCCGTTGTTACTCGATCCGGAGCACAATCTCAACCTGTGGCTGAAAACTCGACTGATGATCATCCGTCCACTACCACGGATGCTCCGGGACCGGCTCAACCTTCGACGACCGACAAGCCTAGGCCGAAGGGGACTCGCTTCGACAAATCCCTCCGAAAGGAAACATCTCAGGGGCTGGAGAGGCCCTACAACTTCGACATCTTGGCACAATTGGCCAATACACCGGCCAAATTGTCCTTATATGAACTCCTGAGGCTCTCGAAGGATGTTCGCACAGCTTTGAGCGATGCACTTCAAAATGCCGACGCGTACCTGGCTCAGGTCAACCTCACGGGAGAAAACCAGCCCGCAGACCTCCAAGACAGTGCTTGTACGGGAGCCATGCCCAACATCGTCTTCACTCCACAAGACATGCTCATCAAGACTAATCTACACGATCGCCCATTATACTACACAGGCTACATCGGCGACATAAAGGTGGACCGGATGCACATTGACCCTGGGTCTTCCATAAGCATCATTCCAAAAGGACTACTGCATCATCTTCGCATCCCGATGCATCGCCTGACCCCTAAAAACACCGCCATCAGCGGGTTCAATTCGGGCAGGAGCTACCCAATCGGAAAAATCCGTCTGAAATGTCAGATTGGCGATCTCCAATCAGAAGTCACTTGCTACGTCATAGATGCCGACACTTCATACAACATCCTTTTGGGGCGCCCTTGGATACACGATTACATGATCGTGCCTTCCACGCTACACCAATGCTTCAAATATGTCGACAAACACGGCTTCGTGAGGACAGAATTTGCTGACATCGATCCCTTCAAAGGGGTCGAATCTTATTACTCGGACTCCTGTCTATACGAAAAGTCGAAGAGGCACCTTGAAGGAGGAAATAAACAAACTGATGTTGAAGCAACCACGGGATCAGAAGAACCTCTAACAATCCACCTCCAGGCTCGCAAACCAGGCAATTCTGCACCCCTTACGGCCACGCCGCGTAAGGACGCGATCAGCCTCTCGGCACAGGAAGAGCAGTTGAGAATCCGGCTGCCAAGGTCCGGCCAGGTACCGAGACCCACGACAGGGCCACTTACCATAAGATTACCGAGAGTCGGTCAATCCCAAACAGAGAAGCTCAATCCCTCCGATAGACCTCTGACGATACGCCTGCCTAAGAAAGGTCGTCACCCCGATGCGAGGTCTAACACTTCAAGCGAACCAGCCACCCCTCGCTCCACATCAAGTACCAGACTGGGGGTTGCTAGTCTACCGACAACCCCACGCTCCGCTCCGTCAGTTGAACCTCTGAAGATCAAGCTGACTAGGACGCCCTCTCTATCTTCATTCACACATGGGGTAGCCGAAGAGGAACCAGAGCTAGCCAAGTATGTGGCTGCCCACACTGACGCTCCCTCCGCAGATGATGTAATCCCTCTAGAAAAGATACCTTACTTCATCAATAAAGGGTTATCTTTGAACTATACCAAGCTCAATAAGCTATGTACAATGTATGCTATGGAACACGGTATAGGCACTCACCTACATACACAGGTGATAAATGTGTACACCGCTATCCAACTTACTCTAGTAGAAGACGCTTACCGAATAATCGAGGGAGAGGACCACCCAATCATCTTCGGCCGGACGAACAACCCGCATCCCCTCGCCATGGAAGAAGTCGACTTCAGGTCAGATGCTGGAAGACTGCCTCTGTATCTCTATAGCCCTCAATCTAAATATCTCATGCAGAAACAGGGGTATGATCTAGAGACAACGCCAGGACTGAACTACGGCACTGGACGACGATTACCTTTGAAGATACCAACCCCGGCGGGCAAACCACGGAACTACTATAACAAAATCCGATGCGGTTTAGGGTATGTAATGCCTACTACGACCCCTGAAAGCTCGGATGAAGAATGCGACTGGCAGTCACATTCAACCGGATCACCGACTTCCGACTCAGATACCAGCATCGGAGATGTGTTCAGACAAGTCATGTCAGTCAACATGGCATTCACCGACGCTTACGAGGAAGACGAAGACATCCTCGAAATCCTTGAGCTAGAGCCATGGGCCCAGCAATTAGATGCACAATAGGAAAAGCGGTTCGAACTGAGAGAACCTCCTACTGAAGATGAGGTCATACAAGTGGATCTCGGCAGCGAATCTTCTCCAAAACCGATCTTTATCAGTAAAAGCCTAACTGACGAAGAACGAGAGTCGCTGTTAGAACTTGTCAGAGAATACATTGATGTGTTCGCCTGGAGCTATGAAGACATGCCGGGGTTAAATCCTGACATCGCTCTCCACAAACTCAATATACGGCCAGATGCAAAGCCAGTCAAGCAGCAACAACGACGCTTCCGCCCAGGCATCATGGACGCGATCGAAGCCGAAGTCAACAAGCTAATAGCCAGCAGCTTTATTCGTGAAGAGCAACATCCTGATTGGGTCGCCAATATAGTACCCGTCCTCAAGAAGAATGGAAAGATTCGAATCTACATCGACTTCCGTAACCTGAACGAGGCATGCCCCAAAGATGAATTTCCCCTTCCTATCACAGACATCATGATCGACAATACATGTGGCTTTGAACGTATGTCATTCATGGATAGATTCTCAAGGTACAATCAAATCAAGATGTCTCCCGACGACGAAAAGCACACCTCATTCCGAACCCCGATTGGCACATACTGCTACACAGTCATGCCATTCGGTCTAAAGAATGCTGGCGCTACATATCAACGAGCCATGAGAATCATTTTCAGAGAACATTTACGCAAGACAGTGGAATGCTATGTCGACGACATCGTCGTCAAGAGTCGCCGTAAGGAAGATCATCTGCAAGACCTGAGAACGGTGTTCAACTTAATGCGAGCCCACAATCTGAAGATAAACCCTACGAAATCGTTCTTGGGCGTATCCAGCAGGAAGTTCTTGCGCTTCATCATCACTGCACGGGGAATCCATGTAGACCCCGAGAAAACGAGGGCAATCATGGAGATGGGTCCCCCGAGAAATCTCCGTGAACTTAGAGGCCTCCAAGGGAGGCTAGCTTATATCAGGACGTTCATTTCAAACCTCTCCGGGCGATGCCGACCGTTCACCCACCTCATGAAGAAGGAAGTCTCATTCGTATGGGACGAGGAATGCCAGCGCGCTTTCGATGACATCAAAGAATATTTATCAAATCCTCCAGTCCTGGTGGCCCCGGTCCCTGGAAGACCATTCCTGCTCTATGTACGAGCAATGGAACACTCCCTCGATGCCCTGTTGGCACAAAACAACGACGCAGGCCACGAGCAGGCCATTTACTATCTCAGTCGAATGATGGTCGGGCTCGAACACCGATACACCGCTGTAGAGAAAGAATGCCTCGTCCTGGTATTCGCCATTCAAAAGACGCGGCACTATGTCACAGGGCAAACCATACATGTGATCTTACGAATCAACCCTCTCAGGGTCCTCATGACCAAACCAGGGGCACTCAGCTCCCGCCTCGCTACATGGGCGATATTCCTGTCCCCCTATCATATGATTTTCGTCCCGCAGAAGGCTGTCAAAGGTTAAGCCCTGGCAGACTTTTTGGCGGCCCATCCAGGATCAGAATCATCCAGAATATACGAAGAAATCCCAGATGAGGTCGCCGATTCAAATATAACCACCCACGATAACATATGGCGGATGTTCTTCGATGGCGCTTCAAGAACCGGACCCAAGGGAAACATCGTCGTCGGAGTCGGAGTAGTATTGGTCTCTCCAACCGGGCTAGTGATCAATCGCGCCTACTCTCTCACGGAACCCTGCTCTAACAATGTGGCCGAGTACAACGCTTTGGTCATTGGCCTCCAACTCGCAAGAGAACTGGGGGTAGAATACCTTGAAGCATACGACGATTCGCAATTAATCGTCAACCAGATTCGGGGGACGTACGAAGTCCGCCATGAAGACATGATCCCCTACCACCAAATAGCGATCAACATTATCTCATCATTCGAAGGATTCTTCATCGAACACGTCTCCAGACTCCAAAATATCGAAGCTGATGCCCTAGCAGGCCTGGCTGCTTCCCTAGCAGTGCCAAACCACTCTCATCATTCGGTCGATGTAATCGGCCATGAGCTGGTCTGCCCCAAGAACAACGTTCAAGCCATGGTAAGTTATTCTGCTCAGATGATCGACAAAGCGCCAGACTGGAGACAACCATTCATAGACTTCGTGGTCTACGACATCCTGCCTGAGAACCCGAAGGAGGCTACTTCTGTCAGACGGCGTTCTCTCAGATTCTTCTACGATACAGAGACGAAAATACTGTATCGCCGCTCCTACGACGAATTACTACTTCGGTGCTTGTCGAACGAAGAAGCCAAAGAAGCCGTACGAGAGGCTCATGACGGTGTCTGCGGGGCCCATCAGCCTAGCCCTAAGCTGCAAGACCGCCTTCGCCGGATGGGCTACTACTGGCCCACGATGGTGGCTGATGCAATAGATTATGCCCAAAAATGCAAGGCCTGCCAAGTCCAAGCAGACTTCATTCACCAACCATCCGAATTTTTACATCCGACAGTGGCGTCCTGGCCATTCGAAGCATGGGGAATGGATATCATTGGTCCAATCACCCCACCTTCCTTCCGAGGACATCGCTTCATACTTGCGATCACTGATTACTTCTCAAAGTGGGCAGAAGCTATCCCACTCGCCGAAGTCAAGACTTCGAACGTAATCAGCTTCCTGAAGCACTACGTCATCTACCGCTTTGGACTGCCCCGAAGGATCATCCATGATAATGGTCCGCAGTTTATAAGCCACGTATTCTACCGATTCTGCGACAAACACCGCATTCAGAATGTCGCTTCGACACCATACAACCCGACAGCAAACGGGTTAGCAGAGGCATTCAACAAAACAATCATCAAACTCCTCAAGAAATTTGTCTCCTCCAACAAACGTGACTGGAACGAGAAGCTCGGCGAGTGCTTATGGGCTTATCGCACCACGGTTTGAACAGCCACCGGGAATACACCATTCTCTCTGGTATACGGGAGTGAGGCAGTTCTCCCATTAGAGACTCAGATTCCCTCACTCCGAGTCACCCTCACTTATCAATTGACAACGGATGATAACTACCGACATCGACTACAAGAGTTAGAGGCCTTAGATGAAAAATGCCTCCTAGCTCAGCAAAGGATCGAATTATACCAAGCACGCATCTCAGGAGCCTTCAACAAAAAGGTCAAAGTCAGAACATTCCAAATGGGCGATCTTGTTTTGGCAGTCAGGAGGCCAATGGTCATGACTCACAAGACCACCGGCAAGTTCCAGCCAAAATGGGAAGGCCCATTTATCATCGAGGCCGTGTTCTCCAATGGTGCTTACCGCCTCGCCAAGCAGAACGGAGACTTGCTCATGTTGCCCGTCAACGGCAAGTTCCTGAAGAAATACTATGTTTAAACAACATTTTCCAGAGTTTCGAGTTATGTGCCCGCTGGTACCACTGAACTCAACCCCCTAATTTTCTAACTTATCGAGTCACGTACCCTCTTGTACCGCTGAACTCATATCCCAAATTCCCAAGTCATGTACCTGCTGGTACCTCTGAACTTACACTTTGATTCCAACATTCACAGATTTTTGAGTCATGTACCTGCGTGTACCGCTGAACTCATGCCCTTCTTCCATAAAGATATCCCAAATTTCCAAGTCATGTACCTGCTGGTACCTCTGAACTTACACTTTGATTCCAACATTCATGGATCTTCGAGTCATGTATCCGCTGATACCACTGAACTCACCTTCATAGTTTTTCAGATTTTCGAGTCATGTACCTGCTGGTACCGCTGAACTCACACTCACCATTCTCCAGATTCTCGAGTCATGTACCCGATGGTGCCTCTGAACTCACATCCTGGTCACTCTTTTAGGTAGAAAGTTATGTATGATCATACCGCTGAACTTTCTTCCTACAAGAGATCCTCCCTCATGATCTAATACCTACACTCCCAGTGCACAACAAAGGGTAATCGATCCACAAATTTCCAAGACGACCATGTCCTCATCACCTCTGAGTCGTCCCATTTCCGCCAAAAACAAATCACCCCTACATAGAATTTCTATGTCCTCATTACCTCTGAGTTATTCTACGTACCCCCCTTCATTGAGCCCACTCCTGTCATGTCCTCATTACCTCTGAATGGGAAGGCTCCGTCGAAGAAACCTTCATACTTGCCATGTCCTCATTACCTCTGAGTAAGTATGATGATCCCCTTTCGACCTATTACCTGTATCCACAACCGGAGTACGCCAAGGGTAATGGGTCCACAAATATCCTCTGTTGACCACAAATGTCCTCTGTTGACCACAAATATCCTCTGTTGACCACAAATGTCCTCTGTTGACCACCAATACCCTCCGTCGAGCTCGCTCCTGCCATGTACTCATTACCTCTGAGTAGGAAGACTCTGCGTTCGAAAAACTTTCCTACTTGCCATGTCCTCGTTACCTCTGAGCAAGTATGCCAGTTCCCCTTCATCCTATTATCCGTATCCTAAACCAGAGTATGCCAAGGGTAATAGGCCCATAAATATCCTCAGCTAAATTTTTTAACACAAACCTATCACCTCATCATGCCCCAGGAGCCCAGCTGCTCTACGACAAATCTTTTCTCAATACCAAGAGCACCCATGACCACTTCGCTATGGCTGCTTCAGGTATCCTGACCGAAACTTGTTATCTCTACCTAAAACCAAGGTACGCCATGGGTAACAGGTCCACAAATATATCCCCTATGCGGGGGAGAACATCACCACAATATCACAGGCACAACAGGCAATACAAATGAAGGGTAGAATGGAAAATACTCTTTATTTGAAGGAAGAAAAGAAGTACTACATATTTCGGGACCACGTCCCTTTCAAAAAAAAGAAGAAGAGGAAAACGGGGACAAAACAAGAGGCCGATTATAGCTCGGCATTGCACAACTCCAAAAGACGGTCCTTTACCAAAGCAGTCCCCCAATCAAGCCTTTGCTTAGCTCGACGCTCGGCCTCTTGGGATAGTTGCTCTGCGTCATTCAAATGTGAATAAGCCTGCCAGTTGTCCTCCACCTTCTTTAGGGCAAGCTCTAGATTAGCAGAAGCCCTACTGTACTTGCCAGCCTCCTGAATGGCAATCTCTTTCTCAACACGAGCGACCTCAAGCTCTGACACCAGGAAGGCCAATTTTCTCTGGAGTTCGAGGATCTGTTCCCTAACATCGGCCACCGCACGAGAAGCATCCGCTTCCCGAGTCGTGTAATTTTCAGTCCGACGGCTCCACTGATCGTGCAACTGAGTCAGATTCCGACGGTCCTGTAATATAGCCGGTTTGAGTAATTCCCGGGCAGCCATCACCTTCTCCACCACGGTAGTGAGGAAGTTGCGTTCTCGATTTATGGCCGTAGGTAAATCAGTCTGTTGTAACGAGCGAAACTGGACAACGAGACGGTCAGCCTCTAATAGCTTAGGCTCCAAGGGCGCAGCCAGTTCCTCTCCCCCAGGGAGTGTTTTAAGGGTATTAATCTGGCCGCCAGCACATCGACGGGCCAGAGTGAAGGGAGTCCCCCTTTCCACCGCTGCTTCGATCCCCCTCTTCAGATGACGATGGAAACTAGCAACTACGTCCTGTAACGCATCATCCAAGACTTCTATGGATGACGGCGTCAGAGGGAGAGTGGCAGACGGTACCAGAGGGGCAGTTTCAGAAGTTACCGTACCCGCCACCAAAGAAGTAAATTTCGTACGAAAAAGAGGCTTGAATGGCGGCTAACTTCTCTTCCGCCGCCCGAATAGCGTGAATGCTCGGCAGGGAGGAAAGGTTGACCCCCGAAATCACATTCGCAAGGGAGGACACAGGGGGTATCGTCCCTTGTCCCGGCAGTACCGCTGCCTGAGGCCCCAAGCTCGACCCAGACGAAGGACACTCGACACACGGAGATTCCGTCAGGCCCTCTCCGGTAGGGTGTGATCCAGCAATATCAGTCACTGGCAATGACGGGTTCGGATCTGAACATCCAAAACAACCGTTAGATGAAGAATTTGAAGAATGACAGGAATACGTATGCTGATTTACGAATTATAGTTCAATTTGCATTACCAGGGGAAGAGCGTGGGGGCGACGGCTCGTTCACCACCGACATAGTTTCCCCATCCACAAAGCCATCATGAGGGGGCTCAGATGTTTCAGGAACGGGCGCAGTAAAGCTTCCATCCTCTTGGATTGAGGTTCCAGCAGGACAAGAATCCTCGGTCGCAACCGGAAGCACCCCAGCAGCAATGATAGCAGTGCACACCCCACTGACTAAATGAGACAGGACTGGATTAGCCTCCGTAATCGGGTCCCGAGGGGCGAGCTCGTCCGACGCCTATAAAGAGCAGAAGAAACAAATAATTAGGTCACAACATAAAAGAAGAAGAAAGAAAACAGCTGAAGCCCAAGTCACCTCAGGAACATCCTCCACATCATCAATAAGCAGCCTGCGACGTCTTACCGCAGCGTGCTTCGTAGAATAAGTTCGGTCGTCAGTGGTAGTCACGCGCCTGCTCCGTTTACGCGAGGGGCCGGGTATCGCAGATGGTTGATCCTTCACCACCTCGTCAGACAGACTAGACGATTAACCCACAGCCCTTTCAGCCTGCACGACTGGAGGTTGAGTCCCAACCTCCTCACCCGAAGAATAGGACAAGTCATCAGTGTCCTGTTCGTCGTCCCCCTCATCCGCCCTATTGGACTCTGAGTCCGACACAGGAACTCTATTCGCCCTTTTTTTCCTCTTCTTGGACCCTTCTGGCTTCTCGGCCAGATGGGTGCCAACAATGAAGCTAGTATTCGTATCAAAACCAACAGGAGGTTTGATCGCTGCAACATGATAAAGAGCCGCTATATACAAAATATCACCCTCCACCTTGGCGTTAGGGAGTGAGAAGCTGGCTCGGGTATGGGTCGCATTATAATAATGCCAAGCCCGAATGCCATCAAGTACACTGCCCTCGAAGCTCAAGCAAGCGCTAGGGCAATCCAGGAACAATTGACTATACCCAAATTAACGGGAAAATCTACTGGGCAGATAAGGCTCCAAGTATACCCTGTTCCGGTAACGATACACCAGGTGCACGGGATGGATGTTGCGTAACCAAAGAAGCATCTTCTCAGTTAAAAGTTGGAGAGGATCAACGCCGTCAACGTGTACCCTCCTCACTTCTCCAGGGGTGAACTCAGGGAGAGATACGAAGAATTCGAGCTCGTCAATTCTCGCCAATGCCCTCCGGCAGGCCGGCATGGTATCATGTTCCCAAGGCTGATGACGATATCGAAAAATGAAGGTGTCATCAACAGAGACGTTTTCATCGGGTCCCAGCCTCATCAATGACCGATAGTGCATCAATAACCACCCCATGAGGTAGTGGTATGGTAGTTCTATCCAGTTAAAGTCCACCGACACATCACGAGCAATAACTTTGGATGTAAAGGCACGAAGGCCGTGGTGTATACGACACACGATGGCCGGGAGAAGCGCCAGCCTCACTTTGAAGACCAATTTTACAGCAGGAAGAATGAAATGGTGGCTGATCCTTTCTATAGAACCTGCGCCGCCCGAGACTACACAGTTGCGTAGCCACACCATCAAAAACCCAGCCAAGATCGCTTTATTAGACATCTCCCGAGTACCATAGTAGAAATAACTGAGGGAGTCAGTACTACTCCCAAACCGGTCACGAGTAGACTTCGACTTCTTAACCTTCGACATCATATCCTTAACCTCCTCTGAGGTTTGGGGAGCTCGAGACGAAACGTGACCAGAAGGACGCAACTTAAAAAGATACAAAATCCAGTCCCTGGTATGAGGGGCGTTCCCTTCTGAACTATTTATCTTCTTAATAGCCATCTGATGGCAGGCGCTATGATGACACAACAGTTCTTGGTACACGGCGACGAAGCCAGGAAACCGCTGATCCAAATCCCCGAGCTCTTCGTTTGTCGGCGTGTATACTTCAAAAGCTTCGTCTCCCCACGGCAATCTAGATACAGTGGTCATTTCGTGAAGAGCAAGCCCCAGTTCTCCTCCGGGGGTAAAGAAAGTCCCCGTATGCCGGTTATACAACTCCAGTAGAGCCATAAACAAGGGCTTGTTAATGGGCAATCCGTAGCAGGTACCCCTGACGGCGTAGTAAAGATCAATTTCCTGAAGGAAGTCCTCGTACGTCCTCAGAATCCAGGAGGTAAGATTAGTCCATGTGGGAATAGGGTTAATCCAATTCAGCAGTGACAACCTGCCTATGGGATAAGACCACTTGCGAGCAAGCTGATTCAGAAAAGTATCAGCTAGGGTGAAGGAAAAATTAGGGCCGGTTGTGTTCACAAAAGTACCCGGGAGCAGCCCTATCACAGTCCGACTCACGGAGTCCTTGCCCGCACATATTAAACCCGTGCGTCCGTTGTGGTGAATTTTGCCCACAAACATTCCCTGTTGGGTAGGAGTCAAAGAGCTCACCATCGTCCTGTTCAGCGGCACCATGTTAAACCACGAGAGAGGATAATGTCGCTCCATCTCGGGAATATGAATCTCTACCCCGTCTACAGAAAAATCCCAGTGCTCTGAGACATCCAGCAATCGGGAGTTCTTTATGGAATAGGCATCCCCGAAGAGAAAGGCCGGTTTCAGATATTCCCCATCTAACTGCCCCGAATTCATCATGGAATAAAAAAAGCTGAAAGGTTGTTTGTTGATAGCAGCCACCCTATCCCTAGGCTCATTAGTGGGAAGCTGACCCACTATACGACGGATCAAGTCATCAAGTTGCACGCCCACGGTGCACCGAGCTGGACCCACAAGGAGCTCTCCTGCTGGGTTGGTTGGAAGATTCACTGAAGAAAGGACAAAAGAAGAAACAGGATTAAAAGAAGGCTAAAATAAAAATTTACTGAATAAAGAAGCTCTCACGAGCCTATGCGGTTCAGGTCAATAAGGTCTTATGCGGCTCTAGTCCAGTGGGGTCCTAACTTATGCGGCTCCAATCCAGTTGGGTCCCAAGAAATATAGTTTTGGGGAAGCATATGAGGTTCGAGTCAATACAGTCACATGCGGCCTAACTCAGATGCGAATTCCGTATGACTCTAGCTCGATAGCTTATGCGGGTTGGACGAGTGAACACATTTTTAAACAGAAGAATTCATGCGGCACAAAGCGCTATGCGGTTCAGCCTGTTAAAACACATAGGCGGCTCCGTTCAGAGGAGATTGTATGTAGTTTAGATCCGTCTTCTGCGATTCAAACATGGGGCTTTATCTATACGGCTCGGACATGAAACAGTCATGCGGCTCACACAGCATATGCGGCTCACACAGCAAATGCAGCTCACACAGCATATGCGACTCTGCCATCAAGATTGGAGAAGGGGCTTGTGCATAAATATGCAACAGAGCCATGAGTACTAAAGATCTAAAAGCGACCCTTATCCTCAAAAGTAGGACGAACGTCAGAGGGCACTTCGGGTGCATCAGGTTCGACGGCTGACGAGGACGTCACCCTCTTACCCTTCGCGGCGGTGGAAATGGCTTTAGAAGACTTAGGAGCCATTGCTTCGACAATGAAGATCGGAAGGAGAAGACAGGAAAAAGAGTGAACGAAAGAGAAGGTAAAGAAGTCCCTCCGGCTAAAGTTACCCGTATTTATAAACAGAGATGGAGCGTTTCGATTCCCGTGCATACACATAAACCGACCCTTCGGTTATCAAAATAAGCCGCCGAAAATGAAGGCCAAGCTCCTCGGATCCCGCACCAAAAAGCGCCCTTTAAAGATCGACAACACTTAAGTGCTAAAGATTGCCATACGTGGCAAATGATGACGTGGCTAGAGGCCATGCGGTTGAAAGTCTCCTGTGGCTGAATCACCTATACGACTGAATAATTTATGCAGCTAGAACTCTTATGCGGTCAGGATTGCATATACGGCAAATACAGCCATGCTTCTTGTTCAAAGTATTTCAATTTTACAAATTGAAAACTTTGAAGGGGGTCCTGTAGAAGCATAGAAAATACTAAAGAAATTGACTCATACGGCCAAGAAAGACTCATGCGGCTCAGAAAAATGCATGCGGCTCAGGGAGTTATGCGGCATAAGGAGCTATGCGGCCGGAGGTATTCCATGCGGTTCAGAAGACATGTGGCGTGACAGTGCTCCCCTCCGATCCATGCTGCATTAATTGCTTTGACGGCTGATCCCTCTGAAAAGTTGACAGACCTGACACCAAAGCAGGTAATTATGACTCTGTCATGATGATGAATCTCTAGGGAAGAGAAAGAAATCTCTGACACGATCCCCCGAGAGCAACAAAATTCCACGTGGCCCTGCCACGTGGGTGTGCTTATGCGGCTCGAAGTGAAGACTTCCTATGCGGCTCGAAGTGAAGACGTCCCATGCGGCTCGAGTGGAATCATCCCTATGCGGCTCAAGAAGATCATGCCCATGCGGCTCAAGCAGACACACCATTATGCGGTTCATGCGACTCATCATATGGTTCAGAAGTCTGAAGGAGGGGGCCACTGCCCAGACAGCCCTGACACGTGTCCCAAGTCTTATGCGGCCCAAAATTCATGCGGCCCAAATGTCATGCGGCCCAATCTATATGCGGTTCCAGTCTCACCATTGGCTCTCAGGACACGTGTCCTCAGCCGATCAATCTCCCAGATTTATGGCAATCCAAGATCGGGTCGAATCCCCATGATCTGGGGCACGTGGCAGGAGAATAAATTTGATTTATTCGCAGATATTAGAGAATCATTATAAGAAAGATTTATGCCAATCCGCATTAATTGCTAATGGGGATTTGGTGTAATCTACCCTTAATGGTTCTGATTCGTCACAATCAGAAACGAACGATTGATCAATCCCCAGGCTGTCGCCATCTCCAAGAGCTAATCATTGGCAACCCTAGTGATGACATCCCACTATTATAAATAGCAAGGTGCCATTCCCTTGTGAGATATAGAGAGATATACAAAAAGAAAACCAGAGAAGAATACGTATACACAGAGAGACTTTCCCCATAGTCAGAGAGATAATATACACACAGAGAGAGAAGTCGGGAGAGCAATCAGAGAGAGAGCAAGAAGGCATTTCTTCGTCAACGACCAAGCAGATCTTCCCCGAGTCAAGGCTGCGTACCGATCGTCCAAGGAGTAAGGCAGAGCGGCCGTCGCTTTCCCGAGCCTCTATCGTCACCCCCCAGAATCTAAAATAAACAATCGTACTTAGACTGGTACCTAGGTTTTCGTCCCTAGGCTTTCTTTGTACGAGCGAGTTTGTATTGTGAGTCTAAGTTCAGTCCTCCGATAATTGTTCTGTACTTTTACAATCAATGGCAAACAGCGTAAAACTTGTGTGTATACCACGTCACAGACGGGAGACTTCTTTTTACGCACAGAGCGTAAAACATGAGAGTCTGCCACGTCACAGAGGGGAGACTGATTTTCACGTGCGGAGCGTAAAACTTGATTTTTACGCTCAGAGCGTAAAGTTTGATTTTTACGCGCAGAGCATAAAACTTGAGAGTCTGCCACGTCACAGACAGAAGACTGATTTTTACGCCCAGGGCATATCACTGAAGTAGAGACTGCCTCGTCACAGACGGGAGCCTCCACAAGAGGAGTAGGAAGGATTCCTTTGCCATCAGAGACAGCAGGGAGATCCGAGGATGCTTTGGACTTAGGAATCCAAACTTTTCGCGCCTTCCGCAATTTCTGAACATTGGAGCAGCGAGTACTACCCCCAGTTCGGAGCATTTCTTCGTAAGCAGTCTGGTCGAAGTGCACAACCAGTGTCTTTTTTGTCGATCTGACCGACACATCATCATATTGAGCAATTACCTTCTCGTCAGAGGAGAAGGTCGTCCCCAGCAGAGTTGCCATTTTGTTTCACTTAACAAAATGCCTAAAATTGGCTTTTGAAAGAAAACTAGAAAAAGTACAAGAAGTACAAATTGTTCTGGAAAGTATTGCTATGGAAGTCTGATCTGAGAGCGATCACTTTGTTCCTTGGACCATACGATGATGATGAAGAAAAACTGCTTGAAGAAGAAGAACAATCGGAAGAACTAAGTCACCGAAAAGGTATCGAGCAACGGCATCGATGACACAATCGAATGCTTTCTTGCTTTGTTTCACCCTGTTCTTGAGAAAAAGTTGAAGAAATGCTTCTGGGATTATCACTCTGGAATTATGAGTTTTCTCAAAATCTCCTCTCATGTCTCTCTGTTGATCTCTTGATGTTGTCTATGTAAAAAATAAGTCTATTTATAGACTTGACCCTTTGTGCGTAAAAAGCAACAAAATCAGGTCTTTACACAAGTAACTGTCACCCACGATACAACTCATCCTCCATGCACGTTGACACGTGTCCCATGTAGAGTTTTGATCTCTAGGCATGGTAACACGTATCCAACTACTTCAACAAAATAGGAAGAGCACGTACACACATTCCTCGATAAGTGTGGCATGAAAGCCACGTAGGCAAACCACGTTCTCAAGTAGTCAGGAAAGATCAGGCATAAAAATAACCCAAAATACACTCCCAGCGTAAAGTGGCAAACTGGGCGTAAAATAGCCCAAAATAAACTTCCCGCATAAAGTGGCTAAAATAGCCTTGAGCGTAAAAAGTAGCCCAAAAAAACTTTAGGCCCACAATAGCCTTGAGCGTAAAAGCTCGAATAGCTATCGTGCGTAAAAGAAGCAGTTTTATTAAGCGTAAAGTAGCCCCATCTTCTCACTATATGACGAGTATTGGGTTTAGTGAAAAGACTTCCTCGGCTTCTGTGTAATCCTGCTGTCAGAAAATCATTTTGTCAGATCAAATCACTTGCATTAAATGCGGCCTGACAGTCTGTCCCGGACGTAAAGTTCAATGAATAGCTCCCGCGTAAAGTAGCTCGCATAAAAAATAGCATGCGTAGAAAGTAGCTCGCATAGAGTCTGAATTTGACTCAGTTTGAATTGTATAAAGTTCTCAACTTCTTTTGACTTGGTCTTTTAAATACTTTTTACGCTCCTACAGCAGCGGACAAGACGGGATTAGGATTAGGGTTAGAGGATTGGGTTGCTGTGTCGAAATCGTGTCTGACATGTGGATACGAAGAAGGTGAAATGTACATGTAAATAAAATAGTGAAAAGGGAAAAATAGGGGCATGGACACGATGTACGGGATTAGGGTTTGTGGAAAAATTTGTTAAAAAATTTATGGATGATAAAAATTTATGGAGGAGTACCTGCCTATTTATAGGATGTGAGAATTCCCATTAAGATAAGGATTAGGATTAGGATTTTAAATTCCCATTTAGATAAATCACTATTTTAGTTTAAATCAATCAATAAAATCAAGACCAAATCTAAATCCAATTCAAATCCAAATAAATCTAATCAACTTATATATAGCTAATTCACATAAATTATACTATCAATTAAATAAAAAATTTCCAAGTTTTAAATTATCATAATAAATTCAAATAATCTTTTCTATAAATAATAATTAATTAATTTCAAAAATGATAATAAATACTAAACTATTTGAAATACCTTTTTAGTAAGTTAAAATAATTAATAAAATAAATTCAAAAATTAATTTATACATAAATTACATCTTACGTATTTGCATGAGAGGAAGGTATTTTTATGAAACATAGTTTTCTAAATCGCCAATAAAATAAACTCGCATTTTTATAATAATAAAATTTAAATAGTGTTTTTGAAATCTATATTTTTTTCACGACCTTAAGTAATTAAAAGTAATTATTATTTATTATTTTGAAACTATAAAATAGAAAAATATTTTTCTAAATATATATACGCTCGCACATATTCGCACTCGTCGAGCAATTAAAAAAATAAAATTTCGTGCACGATGTACAATACGACTACGTGACGTACAATACAAAATTTTAAATCAGTACCAAATTTAATAAAAAAAAGTAGAAATTTAGGGATTTTACATCCTACCCAACTTAAAAGAATTTTGTCCTCGAAATTAAGATTTAGTAGGGGGTGAGAAGACACAAGGGGATATCGATGGGGAACAATCGATAACAAAATCATGCCGTAAGAAATCGCGATCTAGATCATAGAAAAATAATACGGTATGGTCGCGGGTAATGAATGAGTCACGATTTAAGAAAGCGAATTAGGCTTATTCCTGGAATAAGCGATTAGAGGTCATGGTAGAAAATATAGGGCCGAGAATAAGGACGACGAGTTTAGGGTGAAGATATAGCAATATCGAGTGGTAATGGTCATAATCGATAGGAAGGCTAGAGGCAGTTCTAACACAGCGCCTTCGTCCTTCTAAAATTGGTGAAGGCACAAGCAATATAGAGTTCGAAGGAGGCGTTATCGAATACGAATACGTGGTTCAAAGGCGACCGAATAATTCAAAAAGAATTTTCAAGGCAGTCGTGGATAGGACTCTAGAGGACCAGTTTAGCTATGCTCCCATCCACGTAGAACGATAGATATAAGCGAACCAAAGTACACTAGGTTGATCAGACCATCATGGACCAGTTCTGAGTAGACAATACATTAGTGGATATATCCAATAACATATGTCATGAATAAGCTTGATAAAGAATTGAGCTTGCAAAAACTAGGCTACATTAGCATCATTAGTCTAGATAGTAAAAATATAGGCACGATGGTAGATGAAATAAGAACAAATATAAATAGTCTATGAGTCGTAAGAATCTAAGTCTTGTTTATTCCTATACAATCATTCTACGGTTTTATTGACCAAGACTTGGTTGACTAAATGGGTTAAATCCCTATAGTCTAGACAATCCTATTTGTATTCTCCTTAATGGTCAAGGGTGTGTCAGGTGGAGTATTCTACCCAACTTAAAAGAATGAAACTAGGGTGTTTGGGACATCTAACTAGTAGGGTCAATCTCTAACAAGCACGAAGGGAAGATAAGAATAATGATAGAGGAATCAAGCAAGATGCAATCGATGGGTCGGTCGAATATGGAATCGAGGAAAAGGTCAAGTATGTGGATGAGATTCTAGACTTCTAATTCTATTCGCAGGCTTGCTTGGTACGGTAAAGTAACTAAATAATTTATCTTGACCTGCATGGGCCACCACAAAAACATGTAACGCCCCAGTCCCAAAATACGTAGGACTAGGAACGTAGACATGCCAGCTGTATTCATACGAAGTACACTCCAATATATGGAAATCTCGTACGAATACATAAGCTGTAAAATACAGTAGAACCATAACTAATCTCATCCACACAAAATAAAAGAATAAAAGATATCATATAATAATAATGAATTATTTTGATACAATATGTTGGGCGGAGACAAATCCACTACCAACAAGTAAAGGAAAAATATATGAGAAAAGAAATGAATTTGGCGAGCGAAGCGAAGACGATCTAAGTGCAATCATCCTCGAAGAAATAGCGATGATCACGGCTAGAGCTAGAACACCTGCGAAAGACAAGAGCACACATGCGGGGAGATAACCAGGTCCTCAGAGGGACGTAACAAGACACATAATATCATGCCATATAAACTGAATAAATATTGCTCAAATAAATAAGTCAATTGAATTATAACATGGTCCAATACACACCTATTGAACTAGCGTACCATACCCCCAACCAAACAAGGACAGGAGATGGTAAACTAATTCACGGTGACGTATCTTCCCATGCTATGAATCCAATATGGTATCCGGACCCCAACAAGGTTCAATACCTTCTCATCGAAGTAGTAAGTTACACCTACAACCAAACAAGGACAAGATGTGACAAATTAATCCGCGACAAGTTATTGTTCCAAGCCACGGTCAGATACAAGTACCCAAACCAAAAGTACTCGTACCTAACGGATAAAAGTGCCTAACCGATCTAAGTGAAATGTAGTTAAGAACAATCCTTCCTACGCATGGGCCCTGGCTAAATAGGATCGGCATAGTCCCCCCTTGGGGCACCAGAGGCCCCATCAGTAAGAGCATAACGTTCCGCAGAACGTCAGTGGCCGTCAGTAATCATGGGTAATCTCACCCGCGTCTCCGGCGGAGCTCACGGGTTACAAAAGGAAAAGTGCATCGAAGCACATACGCTAAGGAATTGTCCTCCCTGCCCAATGCCTACTATGTTGTATCCATAATAGTAACCTCTATTAACCGCTAAGTCAAACTAAGCATGCAACCTCGATTAGCGGTTATTCCTATTGCATGGCTTATACGCACCGGTGGCCATCCAGTCACGTATGTCCGTATTCTACATGCGACACACAACTTCGTGTTACAACGTGTCAAGGCCAATGAATGCAACATACAAGGTGGTCCCTTAAATCTAGGTTTAATGTGTAAGAAAAATAATACATAGTAGGAAATATAAATGAACAGTAAGTTCTAACAGGTTATGCCATGTATCACAGTTTATTTTACATAAAGAAAATAATAAATAGTGCATGAAATATGAGCTAAAATAATTAAACAACAAATGGCAAGGTGTCTTGCCTGGTAGGACGCCTGGTGTACTGCAATGATCAATGTGGCATAAACTGCGACTTTGGGTAATAACTACACAAAGTGACCTCTGATGGTGGTACGGACGGTTCCATTGGTTCCAGAAAGGTCAAATTAGTTAGGGTTGACATAAGGTGGTCCAGAATTGGCGAGGGAATATGAAGAATTTGATTGGTTAGGATAGGAGGATAATCAAGAGAAATTGGATACATATATTTATAATCCTTAAAATAAAAATATTATATATAATTACTTGAAATTATGATAATTTGGAAACCATATCAAAATACTTTTTAGGCTAAAAACTTACATTTTGAATTAGAACTTTCTTTTTAAAAAATAATAATAATAACAATAATAATATATATTTAAGGCCAACTTTATATTTGAAAGAGAATGGCTGGAATACTATAGTAAAAATCATACTTTGAAATAATGCAAGATTATAATTTAGGAATATTACAACATTATATATTACTAAAATAGTAGTAAAACTGATGGATATAATATATCCATATTAGTATTATATTTTATATAAAATGTATTTGTAAACCACTGTTTTACACAAAATCTTAACAATTAAAATTTGTTGAAAGAATAGAGTAACAATAATATTCATATATACTCACATTAAATCAGTAAATTAAATTAGTAATAATAATAATAATATTAATATTAATATTCCTAATTATAAATATAATAAAAATATTACCAGTTAACATTAAGAGTAACAAAAACAAAAACAAAAAAACAACACACTAACTTCTCTCTTCAGTAGAGAAGTAAATAAATAAAAGAGGAAAATAAACTGAAGGATTAATTAAGAGAGTAGGAGAGAGAGAGAGAAATCAGTGAACAGGCTCGATCGGGGACACAGAGAGGGAGAAGGAGGAGGAAGACGGAGGAGAGGAGCGACGGAGTGCGGCGGAGCAGAGAGGGATAGACGCGGCGCTGGGCGACGGGGTCGGCAAGACGCGGTGGAGGAAAGAGGAAGGGAGATCGGGAAAGGAGAGAAGGATTTTCTGGCGGTGTTGGATCGGTCGTCGGGTGGCGGCCAAGCTCGGCGTTGGCGCGGCGATGGGTTAGAGAAGAGAGGCACGGACGGAGGAGAAGCGCGCTCACCGGGGGACTCATGGTCGGGCGGCCAGGGTGCGAGAGAGCGGGTTTCGACGGCGTGGTCCGGGCGCTCACGATGGGGATGGCGCCGGCGGCGAGGCTACGGACGGCGGCGACGCAGAGCGATTATCCATGGCCAGGAGGAGGCTGGCGTTCGTCGAACGGCGACTCGAGGGTCCGGCACCGGCGGCGAGGAGGTAAGGGGTGGTGTTTGGGGTTTTTATTTTCTTTACTCTTCTCTGTGTAGTGGCAATGGGGTGTGCGGCGGTGCTGGGTGTGGGCGGACACCGGGATGGGTCGAGATGGGCTGCGACTGGAGATGGCCACGACGGATAGGAGGCTGGTCGTGGAGGCGTCGGTTCGGTGTGGCGCCAGCGGCTAAGTCGTCGAGGCTGGGTTATAGGTGGTGGCTGTGATGGTCGACAGACCCTGGGAGGTGGTCGTAAGGGCGTGGGGAGTGACTGGGAGACGGCGGGTCGGAAAGAGAGCGGGGGCACTTTCGGCTGATTAGATAGAGGATGGAGAAGAGGTGGTCGTCGGAGTGGCCGAAAGTCGAGGCGGAGGTTGTTGCGTAGGCTGGGCTGCTGTGGAGGACCCAAAGTCGGGTTGTGTCAGGACGGTCGGGGCGAGGTGGCCGTGAGGGCTTGGGGAGTCGCTGGGTGATGGCGGCTGAGATTGGGTATGGCGAAGGAGTTGGCAGCGGACAAGACGGGATTAAGATTAGGGTTAGAGGATTGGGTTGCTGTGTCGAAATCGTGTCTGACATGTGGACACGAAGAAGGTGAAATGTACATGTAAATAAAATAGTGAAAAGGGAAAAATAGGTGCACGGACACGATACACGGGATTAGGGCTTGTGGAAAAATTTATGGAAGAATTTATGGATGATAAAAATTTATGGAGGAGTACCTGCCTATTTATAGGATCTGGAAATTCCCATTAAGATAAGGATTAGGATTTTAAATTCACCATTTAGATAAATCACTATTTTAGTTTAAATCAATCAATTAAATCAAGACCAAATCTAAATCCAATTCAAATCCAAATAAATCTAATCAACTTATATATAGCTAATTCACATAAATTATACTATCAATTAAATAAAAAAATTCCAAGTTTTAAATTATCATAATAAATTCAAATAATCTATTCTATAAATAATAATTAATTAATTTAGAAAATGATAATAAATACTAAACTATTTGAAATACCTTTTTAGTAAGTTAAAATAATTAATAAAATAAATTCAAAAATCAATTTATACATAAATTACATCTTACGTATTTGCATGAGAGGAAGGTATTTTTATGAAACATAGTTTTCTAAATCGCCAATAAAATAAACTCGCATTTTTATAATAATAAAATTTAAATAGTGTTTTTGAAATCTACGTTTTTTTCACAACCTTAAGTAATTAAAAGTAATTACTATTTATTATTTTGAAACTAAAAATAGAAAAATATTTTTCTAAATATATGTACGCTCGCAGATATTCGCACTCGTCAAGCAATTACGAAAAATAAAATTTTGTACGCGACATACAATACGACTACGCGACGTACAATACAAAATTTTAAATCAGTACCACATTTAATAAAAAAATAGTAAAAATTTAGGGGTTTTACAGAGGATTTTCAATTTATTGTGACGCTTCCGGCAGAGAATTGGGATGTGTCTTGATACAGCATGGTAAGGTAGTCGCTTATGCGTCACGCCAGCTTCGTGACCATGAGAGGAATTATCCTACCCATGACTTGGAGTTAGCAGTTGTAGTTTTTGTATTGAAGCTTTGGAGGCATTATTTATATGGAGATCGAGTGGAGATCTTCACCGACCACAAGCGTCTTAAGTATGTGTTTACTCAGAAGGATCTTAATATGCGTCAGCGAAGATGGCTAGAGCTACTGGTGGATTATGACATCAACCTGCAGTATCATCCCGGGAAGGCCAACGTAGTTGCAGATGCGTTGAGTAGGAGAGATGGAGTTTATTTCCTAACAGCGCAACCAGAGTTATTAGCAGACCTTCAGAAGATGGGGATAGAGATAGTTCTCCCTACCAATATGGCATTGATGGCCAGCATGCAAGTTCAATCCAGTATAGTTGAGAGGATCAAATGGTACAATCAGCGGATTCTAAGCTTCAGCGGCTTAGAGCAGAATGTGTAGCAGGACGGAGACCAGAGTTATGTATTCACAAAGATGGTACTCTCCGACATGGGAGGCATCTTTGTATACCCAGAGGTGATATCAGACAGGAGATCATGGCAGAGGCTCACAGTTTACAGTATTCGGTTCATCATGGTGGCACGAAGATGTACCGAGACATCCATCAGCATTTTTGGTAGAATGGCATGAAGAGGGAGATAGCTCGGTTTGTCTCTCGTTGTTTAGTTTGCCAACAAGTTAAGACTGAACATCAGAGACCAGCTGGACTTCTTCAACCTTTACGGATTTCGGAGTGGAAGTGAGAGCATATCACCATAGATTTTGTAACTGGGTTACCTAGATCTCCAGCCGAGAGAGATGCTATATGGGTTATCGTCGATCGTCTCACGAAGGTAGCTCATTTTCTTTCATTCAGAGTTGGTCAGTCGACGGAGCAACTAGCAGAGATGTACCTCAGGCAGATTATCTGATTGTATGGAGTGCCAGTTAGTATCATATCAGACAGAGATTTAAGATTCACATCGCACTTTTGGCGGAGTCTTCAAGAGAGTTTGGGGACTCGTCTCAAGTTCAGTTCAGCATATCATCCACAGACAGATGGTCAATCAGAACGTACGATTCAGACTCTTGAAGATATGTTGCGATCTTGTATATTGGACTTCGGTAGTTCCTTGGAAGATCACATGCACCTAGTGGAGTTCTCATATAACAACAGTTTCCAGGCCAGTATTCAGATAGCACCATTTGAGGCACTGTATGGCAGAAAGTGCAGATCAGCTTTAGCCTAGGATGATGTAGGCGAGAGGCAGATGCTTGATCCAGAAATGGTTACGCAGACTATCGAGGTAGTCAGACAAGTTAGAGATCATCTTCGAGTTGCACAAGATCGTCAGCGCCATCGGGCCGATTCTCATCGATGCCCTCTTGAGTTTTCTTTCGACGACCACGTATTCCTTAGGATCTCGCCTACCCGTGGCGTCATTCGATTCGGCGTACAGGAAAAGCTTAGTCCTAGGTATATAGGGCCGTTTGACATTCTCGAACGAGTAGGTAACGTGTCCTATCGTCTCGCTCTTCCACCGTTGTTACGTAAGGTACATGATGTGTTCCATTATCCCAATTGCGATAGTATATCCCAGATCTGAGCCATGTTCTTGATCATTCGGAATTGGTTGTTGGAACCAACCTTTCGTATGAGAAAAGGCCCGTATCCATATTGGACCGAAGAGAGAAGGTACTCAAGAACAAGACTATTAGTTTAGTTCGTGTTGCTTGGGGTCACCACTCTTTAGGTGAGTCAACGTGAGAGCGTGAAGATGATATCCGCTCGCGATATCCACACCTGTTTAACTCATAAGGTATATTGTCTTTCTTATGCCTTATGTCTTTAAATTCCTTGCTTGCATGAATGATTGCTTGATTTGTTGCTAGTCGTAGATGGCTTGTGCTTTAGTATAGCTTGCCCCGACATCTCTAGCCGCTTGATTAAATTCTGAGGACGAAATTCTTCTAAGGTGGGTAGAGTTGTCACCCCCGTTTTCCGTTATACGTATTTCTAATGTATGTATATGGATTTTGACCCGTATTTTATTTATTGTATTTTTATATTTCTTTATGGCTTGCCTTGATGTATCTTGACTAGGGTTTTGTAGAAGCATGAAACATACAAGACTATGTAACCCACATGAAGAAGAATACTATGCGCCGACATAACCAAAGGGGGCTATGCGCCCATATAACCAAAGGGAGGCTATGCGCCCACATGATCGAATAGGGGCTATGCGCCCACATTGTTTTCATGCAGATCAAACATGCACCCAAGTGTGGGCGCATAAACTTGCTCCCACACTATGTGTCCAAGGCAGCAGATCCCAACGACTTGGTCAACATCTACGACCAGTCGTGCACCGAAGCATGTGGCCACGTCAGTCTCCACGAGCAATCATGCACCGAAGCATGCGGCCACGTCAACCCACGATCATGCAACCTTCATGCGCCTACACCTTATGCGCCCAAAGGAAGTCTATGCACCCACATGGAAAATTCAGTATATTTTTCCCTGTGGGCGCATAATAGCCGTTTCAGTGCAAAACGACTATAAATAGAGGTCTCATGCCTCTTCAAACAGACAGGACGGAGAGCATTTTAAGAGCCAAATTGCTGCCCTTCTTGCCAGTGAGCCGATAGTTAGCAATTTTCTTAGGATTTCTCCCACTTTTGTAAATCGGAGTGTCAACGGAGAAAATGAGCAACTGCCGCTCGATCTCCATCGTCACATTCCCCAGAATTCTTTTTGTTCTCGGGGATCCTTAGTACAGGATCTCTCAGGCGTATTCGATTTGTGGTACCTTGTGCCAATAAGAAAAGACATTGTTTCTTCTTCTTTTTTGTGTATGTCCACAAAAATGGCGACTCTGCTGGAGACTACTTTTTTTTCTTATGAGAAGGTGGTGTCGCAATTCGATACCGATAAAGTGGAGAGCACTCAGAAGATGTTGATCTTGAAGTTCGATCAGCAGGCATTTGAAGAGATGCTCTCGAGGGACGGCTATACTTCCTCAAAATCAGTAAAGCGAAACATGTCTCACAAGACTTAGATTCTGAAGGCTCGTGCTGCATATCCTGCCAGTGTCGTAGAAGATATGCAACCGAAGGGGAACTCCGTCATGGGGGCGCATAATCCTTCCACAGGAACTTCCAATGCAAAAAGGGCACAAACCGTTCCGGGCTCTACTAGCCCGACGACTTTCCACTTGTGAAATCAACAACAGAGTATTCAACACTCGAGACTTGGCAAGAAAAATACTACGATGCCAAGAATCGAACTGTTCGATGCTCTGGACAAACTCAGCAAGGCTCGCAAACGAAGAAGGCAAAATTGGAAGAAAACAACACTGTTTTCCAACGCATGCGCCCAAAGCTATGCGCCCAAGACAGTATATGGGCGCATAACTCCGGCCAGAGGACTTCTATCTTCAATAGGTTATGCGCCCAGGGCCATGCGCCTAGAGCTATGCGCCCAGGGCCATGCACCTAAAGCTATGCGACCAGGATCTGATGACCCGTTCTATGCACCCACATCCAGGAAGGCCAGACATGCTGCCAGGACTTCAGGAAAGCATGCACCCAAGGGCGTGCTCTAGGGTCTATGCGTCAACAGCAAAAAGATAGACCCCACCGCGTATAGCACGGGGCTGTCTTCAAGGTCATCACGGAACTTAGGTGTGGGGGTTTCCCCTACACATGAACTAAGTCCGGATGTGCTAACTTCCCTTACAAACCTATATACAAAGCTTGGTGATGCATGTGACATGGGTTTTAAGGCAAAACTCCCTTCTGTCGATTTACGTGACATGATAAATCGTAAACGTAAAACGAGGGAGGATACTAAAATTCATGGCGTACATCCGTGCACTAGTATTGTCATCAACTGTTGATGCTCCAAAGCAACGAAGGTGCCTCCGAGGCAGTCCGTGTTTCGACTGTAGCGCTCTGATGATGAAAAGCCATTATGTGTTTCATCTAACATAGCTTCATGGGGACCTCCTTACGGGAGCTCCAATCAAAGAAGGTGGACCACTAACCCAACTTTTTCTCTCAGTTCTGCGAACAGAAGAAGAAGAAGTCTGCCAATAAACAGTCAGCGAGCTGTTACATCTGAAGGAGTCTATATGGGTACTCGATTAAGGACGAGATTCCTTATAGATGATGAGGACTCTCAAGATGGGATAGATGTTCCCTCAGCTGGGGGTAGTATTCCCTCAGAATCTGAAGCAGACGACCTTCATACCGGGGGTAGCTTTCCAGATGATAATAATCTCTTTGAGTCCGATGGCGACTATCTACCTCCCCTGCCTGAAGATGAGGGCCTTTTTAACTCAGAGATGGACAGTATCAGCACCAATTGTTCTGTCTCCTCTATTCATCCTCGCATGCTATCTATGTACATGGTGGATGGAGAGAGACCTGAAGAAGCCAATGATCAGACCAACAAGCGGCTAGAGAGTCTTGAAACGGTATTTGCCAAGATCACTGATATGCTTACCAGAATCATGGCAGTCCAAACTGCTGGGGCCGTTCCTCCACCTCAATCGAACATCTCACCATACACTGGTTTGGCTCACAACAACAACCCTCCTTCACTTCAAAAGGAGTATCATTCCGTTGCGCCTCCTCCAAATCCTGTGAATATTGGGGGTGGTCCTTCGCCAACGACGCTCGACAACCGTACAACAACCGTTTCTCAACATCTACTCAATCAGCATGATGTAATTGATTCTCTTGTTGCCTGTCTCGATACCATCTCACACAAGGACGAGCTTCAGAAGATGGTGATATCTCAACCTTATCCTCCTGAATGGGAGAATGCAACTTGTCCTCCTAACTATAAGCCACTGACGCTAAATTTGTTTGATGGGATGACTTTTTCTCGCCAACACATGACATACTTCAACACGCAGACTCTGCACTTACCAAGGGACGATCCGTTCCTGTCAAAGCTATTTATCAGCACCTTGCAGGGGGTAGCTTTTGAATGGTTCTATAGTCTACCTGACGATTGTATTAATACCTTTAAAGATTTGGAGAGGTTATTCCTCAGCAGGTTTTATGAGAGTGGCATGCATGTTAGTATGTCCGCCCTCATCGGGACCAAGCAAAGAAGGAGTGAGTCTGTTATTGCTTTCATCGAACGCTTCAGGCGACTAGCATTAAAGTGTCCTTCGGTATACCAGACTCAGAGCTTATAGATACTTGTCAACATAACTTCCTTCCTACAGTAAAGTTCTGTCTAGGTATACATAAGTATGATACATGGCCCGCTTTCATCGGGGCTGCTGATGCTGCTGAGAATGATGTCCCTAATCTGGAATTACTGGGGTTGAAGACACCCAAATCGGAAGACAAAAGCAAGCACCCCCAAATTATCCCTGTCCGTGGGAGTAAAGGGAAAGAAGTCTTGAAGGTCAACACTTCCAAGGGAGCTTCCAATTCTCAAGGCGCTCCCGACAAATCCAAGGAGACTTTCTCCTTTGACGAAGATGATGTTATTACCATTTTTTACACATTGATGAAGGGTAATAAACTGATATTGCCTCCACCACGACGTCCTGCGGAGGCAAACCAACTCAACGATCCCAAGTACTGTCTTTATCATCAGTACGTGCACCATCCTACCATAGATTGCGTCATCCCGAAGAAGAAGATACAATAGCTTATCGAAAGCCAAGTTATCAACCTCGAAGCTGAAGACAAGGTCGTATCTTCTAACATGATCTCTCTTCAATATGGTGACTTTCCTCCAATAGAAGTCCCAGACGACGTAGTCCCAATCCCCAAGATAGTAATGGAAGTCGTCAACCTGCCGCCAACTCGTGACTCAAGATCAAAGTTGGTGCCACTCACGAAAGAACGTGGTGAGATCATGTGGGTCCGTCCAGACCTTGTGCAAGAAATGACGTTGGAGGTGGTATCTTCCAAAGTAAAGAGGGACAAGAAATATAAATCATGCCATATGGTGTCTTCTTCCATTTACGAAGTTCTATGTGGCGAGACGCGATCTGAAATGACTTACCTACGGACTTATGACCCCGTACAAGAAGACGCAGTACCTTCTCAAGCTCCTGCTGCCTCCATAAGTTCAGAAGCTGGTCCATCTAAGTCCTCAACTATCGACAAAGCAAAGCAGAAGGAGACACGATTTGACAAGTCTCTGAAGGCACCAACTCCCGAAGGCATGGATCGACCTTATAACTTTGACATACTGGCACAGCTGGCAAATACACCTGCCAGGTTGTCGTTGTTCGATCTACTGCGACTATCTAAAGAGACGCAAAAAGCTTTAAGTGAGGCATTACTACATGCCGACTCTTATCTCACTAAAGTCAAAGCCCCCGCTGAAGATCTCGTCTCCTGTCCTCATTGTCATAGCACTATGGAAGTGGTGCCCAACATCACATTTTCACAAGAGGACATGCTACTAAAAAACAATCGTTATGATAGACCTCTGTACTTGTCACGACCCGTACCCAATATTTGGGCATGAGCCGTGGATACGTCCAGCCTATGCCGCAGTATCGACGGTAGAACGCTGTCTAGTTATCTCCACAATTATCAAATACAACCACGCAGTTTATAAATTTCCATAAAAGATCTTGTATATCCAATCTCACAGTAAATTATAAACACAATATCTATGGTGAAAGGACAAGTTGATAGCTGAAAAGAGATCACAAGATGTAGAGACCAATTATGATAAAAGGGAATGATCTCAATATAATCAAAATGTATAAAAGAGAATCCACTACTCAACTCTCATAATCCATAATAAAAATGAAATACAATCAAGAGTTTCTGTGAGCAACACATGCTCTATAAATGTTGTCTAGTTAATAATCTCCTGCGGAGGGTAGCCCCGCATCCAAGTCCTCCTACAAGCTCAAATCAGTGTCTTCCGTCTGCTCATAAAAAGTAGTACAGAACTCCTCTAACTCATCACCTAAAATATTGGTTATCCAGTCAGGATTGGAACAAGTACACATATGACCACTAACCGAATCTCAACAGAATCATAAACATGTAAATAGCATATGAGAATGAAACTAGAAGGTAACTAGCATCATAGCACAAAAGGAAAGACATGAGACTCTATCAATGAAAATATAGCTACTATAAGGCAACATGTAAAATCATGGTAGCATGGCAAGTGGTGATGAACATGGTGGAGTAGTAGGAATATCAACTATCTACGTGCATTGAAATATCAGTTTCGGTGTGTGAACGGCTAAGGGGTAAATCTGGCACCCTGTACGTGTCGTGTACAGCTGCTATTATTCAAGAATAGACTCATGGGATAGAATGGGTTGTTCACACGCCTACTAAGATATTTCTCCGCCCAGCTAGTACTCATGGAATCAATCATATATGGGTGACATAGGAGATAATCAAAATGTAGAGTAAAATCCATGGTACTAATCTTCGTGTGATGATCGTGTCACCAAACAGCAAGATATATGAATAACAAGTAGAGGAGACTGTCAGAAATGGTAACAATCGATACATGCACTTGTCTGTCGTCCCGAGCTGCGAGTAATGATCAAGTGAAGAGTTGGAGTCAAAGTAACCTGTTTAGATAATTCGGTATGATCAATACATAATTTAAAGGATCATAATTGATACTCTTAGATATTTTAATTGATGCTAACAAGACACTAATACTATTCCTAGACACCACTCCTCTACTAGTCCTCTTAACATTAGGCACTAGACATAGGCTCCTGACACTTCATGTGTACCATGGCACCCCACTTGGTATGCAAGCCATCAAATGTGCCAACCAAGGCCTGCCTTTCTAATACCTGCACTCACTTACCCCCAGATTCTTGTACAGGACACACATACACTTGCACTTAGTAATCCCTATGCTGCCATCCTTGTAGCTATGTTTACAATTTCTGATATTACCTACTGTCTATATCTCCTTTAATACTATCACATAGATATTGCTTTATTCCCTCAACTCTAAATATTCTAACTCACTCACATATTCTACCTATATGCAGCTGTACATAGATGCAGGATTACCACTCCTGACTACCCATACTTGCTAGGACAGTGATGCATCAGCATCTAAACCGATATGCAAAATTAGGACTGATATGTTCATGGGACTGACATTTAGAAGAGGACTGAAAATAGGCATTCCTCTCACTGTACAACTCTACTATTACTCGGGTATAAGTATGCCCTTCTTAATTCTACCATGACACATGTACCTACACTTATGGAGAGTTTGTATAGTTGGCTAGTCGTGGTATTATTAGGGAGTTGTGTTGGGACTGCCTTTATTCACTTAAGCATCTTAATTAGTACAGTGGCTACACTATCTTCCCTAGGTGGTACCCATGGCTTGACCTCTGCTTACCATTTAATCCTCCCATTAACTTCTTGACACACGCACACACCTTACTTGTTGTTTCAGTCACTCATAGGGTCATTCCAATTGCCACTTGGCCATCAACTTGATAATTGGCCATGCCTCATACATCAAGAGAGGTGGTTGGAACAGAATTAGTTGAGTCCAAAGTAAAATCATACACTAAGTAAAATAGGCAACATTGCTTATTAGCATTGCAATTTCTTAAATAAACTCAATGTGTCATTTGTCAAATAAGGAAGGAGTGACACCTAGTTGATGAAAGACTGTTCTGAGTGCTCTGTTGATGTCCTTCTCCCATTTTAGATATAGATATGTATGCAAGTACCCGAGGATGAGATAATCTAACCAATTTATAGTGTTACTGTAAGGTACATAAAAGATAGGTACATAAAAGATGGATAATGACTGGGAAAGGAAGGGAAGGGACTAGATCCATGAACTTCCAGACACGAATTTGCACTAACATTTAACTCTTCACATATGGTTTCCTGGCTAACACAGGGTACTCAAACTGACCTCACAACCTTCCTGTTACTACTCTAAACTCAGTTATTGAGTTAGAGGCAAAATCAGAGCTCTAACTGATGCCTCATGGCATTTCCAGATATCTCAAAACCTATACTAACCCTTCACACTCAATGAACTGAACCTTCGTACATCTGTCCTGCTACAGCCTGTACACATCAGTCAAGAGATGATAACAAACAACTAATTGCAATGTCACATGGGACAGAGGTAGGTGATGAATGACAGGATCATAAGTGATCTAGACTGGTGCACTGGGTAACTGGACTGAGAAAATAGTTACTATATGTGTATCTAATTTGTCCCATACAGAATGCAGGAAAACCCTTGGCTGAAACAAGTCCTCTCATACCAAAACACACCAACTGATACAAGCCTAAGGGTGGACTGATATATATATATATATGGGGACCGTATCAAATGGATGCAGGACAGATGAACAGTGGTTGATCCTCTAAAGGCAAAGACTGAACAGGTGAAATGCCACAGGACTGATACAATATTTCTCATGGACTGCATCTATATCATCTGAACCTAAACATGGGGTCAATTAGGACTAATACTCAAGTATGTAGTGAATAAGGTTTCAAAATAGTAGGACCAATAGAATGACTGAAAGCCAACTCCCTTGTCCAGGTATGGACTTGAGGGCTGAACATGACATAACTTATACATAGGCCTGAACCATTTTAGCCAATGTGGCAGGGCATGGGGTAGGGGCTGCTACGAGAGACACCTAGAGTAGGCAATACTCTATCCCAAGTATCAGGTTCTGTGCTTTGAGTAGGGTATACCAGTATTGCCATGAGCAAGTGTGTAGTAATAATGGAATGAAAGCAGTGTATGTAATTTGCAGTGATTAAACTGGGATATTGGTCTTGTCCTGGTGTAATTCATTCAACCACAGAAGATGAAGGGTGAATGTGTTGTATGTAACCTGTAGGACATTCGTGTAGGATATACCATGAATCACACGTATATATATCAAGGACACATACTCCTACAGGGCATGAATCCCCAGCTGCTAATCCAGGCCAAGCATGGCAGTCCAGGCGATGCCCTGCTGTACTTGCCAAGGCAAACTGCATATGGCAATTGTATTGCAATGTATACACTAAAATGTGAAGGTAATGGTCTGAAACATAGGTTTACTGAGTTAAGGTCTTAAGCTAATGATCAGGGCATATAAATTAACTCCTATCTGCAATTGGGACTGCTGTACCTAAGCTTACTGGACTTTAACAAACAGGGACAGAGGGATATATGCACTGAACCATGAATAGCCATAGATGCATTGGATGTATAAATGCATATGTGGTTCCCTGTTACCTGGTGTTGACCAGTGGGTGTTTGAACAAGGGTCCAAAACTGATCAGTAAGTTCATGACTGCACTGGAAGTAATCTGGGTTGTCTTGGGACATGAAGTTGATCAATGGGGTATATGGTATCCTGTGGCACTTTGGCTACCCACAGAAATCTGTAGATGCAAGATATGAACCAACATCTCCTGGTTTACTCCTCCCTCCCAACTACTTATTTATCCCTGGCTATATACAGGCAATACTCGAGCCTATGGGTCACTTACCACCTATTCCTGTATAACCAATGTCTAATCCTTCTTGATACTCTAGGATACCCACAAGGCTTAAAAGTAACCAACTCCCATATATTCTAACAACCAAGGTTATTGATTTATGAACCTGCAGGTGATAGGGATAAGGCTGAAAGCTTCAAGGAGTTTGCGTAATGAAATTAAAGGCCTGGATTGGAAAGAGTTAAGCCTATGTGGACTGTATTCACAGGGCAACATACACAGATCATGTTCCCAACAATGCTCTTTGGTATGTAAGCATGAATCAACCCAAAACAGGACATGGGATTTCCCCACCATCAATGTCCCTTGTTCGAGGCATGAATACGACTCATAAACCCTTGGTTTGGGACATTCAGTCGAACACCTACCCCTCTCATCTTATGTTGATCTAATAACAGCAATTGTAAGCCTAGCAATGGATCAATTCAATGAATTAAGGCCATGGTGGTCAGGACATACCTGTCGAAGGTTGGTAGCTTCAAAGCTTCGAAAAGTCCTTCGATGCCGAGCAAGGAAACTAGCGGCAGGGAGATTAGGGTTCGGGGAAGGCCTTGGTGATCCCTCTATTTTATACTAGGGTTTTGGATGGATGGGAGGATAGGATTGAATATCTCCTCTCCTATCTAGAGCTAGATTCAAATTCTTTTAAGCGCAGGATTTGAATCCATATGGCCGTTACTATTTAAATCTGAAAGTTTTGCACTTAGCCCTAATTAATTCAGTGTTTGCAAACCCTTCTCATTCTCCTTTACTTATAAAGTTAAATTAATACTTACACCACCTTACACATTGGCTATAATTATTTCTAGGTATCTAAATAATTATTTAGCAAAAAAATAATAATGATAAAATGGAAATTCCGGGTCAAGGGCTCACAAATCTACCCTCCTTAAAATAATTTCGTCCTCAAAATTAAAGATAGACACAAGAGTAAAAAATTTATACCTCATGTCTCGAAAAGATGAGGATAGCGCTCCCGTATCTCGTCTTCTCTCTCCCATGTGGATTCGTCTGGCGAATGGTGTCTCCACGCGACACGCACCAAGGGAATGGTCTGGTTGCGTAGCACCTTCTCCCTGCGGTCCAAGATCTCCATGGGCTGCTCCTTATAGCTAAGGCTCGGTCCTACCTCGATCTCCGAGTGGTCTAGCACGTGACCGGGGTCCGCCACGTACCGTCTCAGCTGGGACACGTGGAATACGTTGTGCACTCCCTCCAATACGGGTGGTAGTGCCAAACGGTATGCCACTTCCCCGATTTTCTCGAGGATGTGGAACAGACCGATGTATCTCGGACTGAGCTTCCCGCCTCCTCCGAAACGTATCGTACCACGTGTTGGAGATATCTTCAAGAACACCATATCGTCCACCTAGATTCAAGTAAGGTTACGACCTATTCCTATTATGATCAACAATTACAATTTAAACAAAACTATACCTCAAACTCTAACGGTCTACGATGGCTGTCGGCCCAGTGCTTCTGCCTGTCCTGAGCCACACGAAGTCGCTCCCTAATCAATTTCACCTTCTCCGCAGCATCTACGACCATCTCGGGCCCTAATAGTGCTCTCTCTCCCACGTCGTCCCAAGATAGTGGGGTACGACATCTCCTCCCATATAAGGCCTCGAAAGGAGACATCCCAATACTAGCTTGGTGACTGTTGTTATAGGAAAACTCTACAAGGTGAAGGTGGTCCTTCCACGAGCCACCAAAATCTAGTACACATGTACGCAGCATATCTTCGAGCGTCTGAATAGTCTGCTCCGACTGTCCATCCGTCTGTGGATGATAGGCCGTGCTGAACTTGAGCGATGTGCCCAAGCTAGCCTGCAGACTCCTCCAAAAGTGGGATATAAACCTGCTGTCATGATCAGAGACGATACTCACTGGGACGCCGTGTAACCTGACTATCTGCTTCACGTACAAATCTGCCAATCTCTCCGTGGACAGTCCCACTTTGAATGGTATGAAGTGGACCGATTTGGTCAACCTGTCAACGATGACCCAAATCGCATCCTTCCCGCCAGGCGAACGTGGAAGACCGGAAACAAAATCCATAGTGCTATGTTTCCACTTCCACTCGGGGATCGGGAACGGCTGAAGTAAACCCCCGGGTCTCTGCCTCACGGCTTTGACCTGCTGACACACCAGGCATCTAAAAATGAAGCGTGCCACCTCACGCTTCATGCCGTACCACCAAACATGGGCTCTCATATCCTTGTACATCTTGTTGGCTCCAGGATAAAAGGAATACTGAGAACGGTATGCCTCATGTATCACCTCCTCTCGCAGTTCTCCACTCGGTACACACAATCTCGTCCCATGCCTCAACGAGCCATCCTCTGCAATGGTGAAGTCCTCTAGTAACCCAGCTCGTGCTTGTGCAATGATACCCCTCAGCTGCTCATCCTGCTGCTGTGCCTCTCGAATCCTGTCCATCAGTCCAGACTGGATCTGTATGCCCATCATCTGTGTCTCGACTCCAGGAATGACTACCTCAATGCCCAAGCTCTCCAGTTCTGCCAATAAGTGCCGGTCTCTTGTCAAGAACATAGCCACTGGATACCGACTCAAGGCATCTGCGACTACATTCGCCTTTCCCGGATGGTACTGCAACGAGATGTCGAAATCCTTCATCAATTCCAGCCATCTTCGTTGCCACATATTCAGCTCCTTCTGTGTGAAAATGTACTTCAAGCTTTTGTGGTCAGTGAATATTTCCACACGCTCTCCGTACAAATAATGTTTCCATAATTTCAGGGCGAATATGACCGCTGCCAGCTCTAAGTCGTGGGTGGGGTAATTTTTCTCACGCGGTCGCAACTGCCTGGACGCATAAGCAATCACCTTCTTATTCTGCTCTAAGACACACCCCAAGCCCTTTCCTGAAGCATCGCTATAGATAGAGAAACTGCCGAAACTAGATGGCAACGTCAATATAGGAGCTGTCGTCAGCCTCTTCTTCAGCTCATCGAACGCCGCCTAGCAGTCCTCTGTCCATACAAACTCCACATCCTTCCGAGTTAGCCTAGTCATCGGTTCCGCAATCCAAGCAAAGTCTTGTACAAACTTTCGATAATATCCCGCCAGTCCTAAGAAGCTCCGAATCTCCGCCACAGAAGTCGGAGTAGTCCAAGACTCAACAGCAGCGATTTTCTTCGGATCAACGGATATACCGTCTTCCGTCACTACATGACCGAGGAATTCTACCTTGTCAAGGAAGAACTCGCACTTTGAAAGCTTCTTATAGAGTTTCTCCTTCCTGAGGGTCTCCAGCACGATCCTCAGGTGCTCCTCGTGTTCCTCCGACGACTTTGAATAAATAAGGATGTCGTCGATGAAGGCCACCACGAATTTGTCAAGGTATGGATGGAATACCTTGTTCATCAAATTCATGAAGACTGCCGGGGCATTGGTCAACCCAAACGGCATTACCATGAATTCGTACTGGCTATACTTAGTCTGGAAGGCTGTTTTCGGGATATCCTCCTTCTTCACTTTCACTTGGTGGTACCCCGACCTCAAATCGATCTTCGAGAACACCCGTGCACCACTCAACTGATCGAAAAGATCGTCGATTCTTGGAAGCGGGTATTTGTTCTTGATCGTCTTGCTATTCAATGTCCGGTAGTCGATACACATTCGCACTGTCCCGTCCTTCTTGGGCACAAACAGCACTGGTGCACCCCAAGGAGACGAACTTGATCTAATAAACCCTTTCTCTAGTAGCTCGTCAATCTGCTTCTTCAGCTCCATGGCTTCTTTGTTGTTGATTCTGTACACTCGCTGTGACTCTGGCTTCGCGCCTGGCATAAGATCAATAGAGAACTCGACATCTCTGTCTGACGGCAGTCCTGGCAGCTCCTCCGGAAATACGTCAAGAAATTCTGCGATGATAGGGTGGGGTAGCTCTTCCTCTACCACCATGGTCCCACAAATAGCGTCGCCTCGCAGCTCTACTCCTCCTCTAGCGAACTCGAACACGGCCTCCCCCGGCGGACTGAATATGACACATCCACGGTGGTAATCAATGCTAGCAAAGTGTTTACTCAACCAGTCCATGCCGAGCACTATGTCAAAGCTCGGGAATGGCATGATGAGTAAGCTAGCGCACAGTTCTCGACCTCCTATGGTGATGCGGCGACCGACGCAAACATCCTTCACTAAGATGATGCCTCCGCCAGTCGAGACTTTATAGGTGTTATCTAATGCCTTAGATGCAATGCTATGTCTAAAGATAAAGGCTGCAGATATGAAGCTGTGACTGGCTCCAGAATCAAATAAGGCAATAGCTGAAAAAGACTCGAGGAGGACAGAACCTGATATCACGTCAGGAGATACTAGTGTCTCATCGACTGCCATGGCATAAGCTCTGCCCTGCTGCTGGTGCTGGCCGAAACGCTGCTGCTGTGTGGGCAGGGGTCCCCTCTGCTGCTGGGCATCGTGGGCCTCGTCGGTGCTCCTTGGACAGGAGCTGCTTTCTGTGGTGCATGAATACGCGCCGATGGACATTCTCTCATCTGATGCTCGCTAGATCCGCAGAATAAGCATGCTCCAAGTCGCTTCCGACATACCTCCCATGAATGTCCTGGCTTCTTGCAGTAGTTGCAAGGTCCAAGGAGCTGTCTCTGCTGGTTCTGCTGGATGGTGGTGACTCTAGCTGGAGGCTGGTTCTGCTGCTGTTGGTAACGGGGTTGTGGCTGATGCTGCTGCGCTGCGGTCTTCCCCGGAGTATTGGATCGTTTTGTCGATCCGGGCGGGTTGTGGCCTCCTCCATAAGTGTCTCGGTCCCTCTTCTGCTTGCGCTTCACCTCCTTCTCTACGTCTTGTGCAACCTTTAAGATCCTCTCGTATGTGGTGGCTTGGCTGGGGGCTACGGCTATGCGGATCTCATGTGATAGCCCCTTCCTGAACTTCTTGGCCTTGGCTGCAGGAGTCAAGGCATCTGCAAATCGACTGAGACGGGAGAACTCGACAGAATACTCGTCTATGGAGAGGTTGCCTTGTTCGAGGCTCTCGAACTCGTTCTCCAACTCTTCGTGAGCTGCTTCAGGTTAAAACTTCGCCTTGAATAGTTCTTTGAATTCCTCCCAGGTCACATCTGGCACAGTGAATCGGGGCTCATCCCTGTAGCACGTGCATGCGATGTCATAGAGCTGCATGCTAGCATTATCAACCTTCTGGTCTTCGGGAATTCGGGCCCTCCGGAGATTGCGATCCACATTCTCCAACCAGTCGTCAGCGTAGAGAATTCCCTCCGTACCCTTGAATTCCCAGGGCCTGAGATCTGTAAAATTTTTGGAGGTGTTGGGGCGCTGCGAGGGAGCCTCCCTAGTCTGAAGAGCCTCCCTCATAGTATCGCGGAAGACGTCAGCCTGCCGTGTTTGAGAAGTCATGATCTGCTGGAAGATCTCGAGGAGGGCAACATTGTCCAGCGGAGGTGGTGGGGGCAGAACTGGTGCCGGATGCGAAAGGGGTGCTGGCTGCTGGAAAGGTACAGGCTGGTAGAAAGGTGCTGGTGGTGGGATTGGCGAAGTGAACTGAGGAGGTGGCAGAATATCATCACGGCGAAATCTCGTAGCCTGCGGTTGGGGAGTCTCGCCTAGGTAGGTGAAGCGGCTTCCGTGAGTCGGTGGGGTTCCATTCATGGAGGACCCACCAACATTTGCTGGGGTGTTCGGGTGAGCGGGGTTCCTGCCTTGATCCATCTAACTGCCACAAAAGTAAAATCGTTAATCGGTATGAAAATTCAAACAGGATGCAGATCAAGGAATAATTGAGATCAAATGTAGAATTCAATGACGATATTAAACATGTGGAGATGGTCCTTAAAGTCTACTTTCTACTCGCAGGCCTGTAGTAGTACATCTAAGTTGAGTACTACCACAAGTTTTGCTGTGTTTTGCAAAATCTGACCTGCATGGGCCACCATAAAATCGTGTCACGACCCGCACCCAGTATTTGGGCATGAGCCGTGGATACGCCCAGCCAACGCCGTAGTATCGGCGGTAGAACGCTGTCTGGTTATCTCCATAAATATCAAATACAACCACGCAGTTTATAAATTTCCACAAAAGATCAAGTTTTTATATCTAATCTCACAGTAAATTATAAGCACAATATCTATGGTGAAAGGACAAGTTGATAGCTGAAAAAAGATCACAAGATGTAGAGACCAATTATGATAAAAGGGAATGATCTCAATATAATCAAAATGTATAAAAGAGAATCCACTACTCAACTCTCATAATCCATAATAAAAATAAAATACAATCAAGAGTTTCTGTGAGCAACACATGCTCTATAAATGTTGTCTAGTTAATAATCTCCTACGGAGGGTAGCCCCGCATCCAAGTCCTCCTGCAAGCTCAAATCAGTGTCTTCCGTCTGCTCATAAAAAGTAGTACAGAACTCCTCTAACTCATCACCTAAAATATTTGTTATCCAGTCAGGATTAGAACAAGTACACATATGACCACTAACCGAATCTCAACAGAATCATAAACATGTAAATAGCATATGAGAATGAAACTAGAAGGTAACTAGCATCATAGCACAAAAGGAAAGACATGATACTCCATCAATAAAAATATAGCTACTATAAGGCAACATGTAAAATCATGGTAGCATGGCAAGTGGTGATGAACATGGTGGAGTAGTAGGAATATCAACCATCTACGTGCATTGAAATATCAGTTTCGGTGTGTGAACGGCTAAGGAGTAAATCCGGTACCCTGTACGTGTCGTGTGCAGCTGCTATTGTTCAAGAATAGACTCATGGGATAGAATGGGTTGTTCACACGCCTACTAAGATATTTCCCCGCCCAGCTAGTACTCATGGAATCAATCATATATGGGTGACATAGGAGATAATCAAAATGTAGAGTAAAATCCATGGTACTAATCCTCGTGTGATGATCGTGTCACCAAACAGCAAGACATATGAATAACAAGTAGAGGAGACTATCAGAAACGGTAATAATCGATACATGCACTTGCCTGTCGTCCCGAGCTGCGAGTAATGATCAAGTGAAGAGTTGGAGTCCAAGTAACATGTTTAGATAGTTCGGTATGATCAATACACAATTTAAAGGATCATAATTGATACTCTTAGATATTTTAATTGATGCTAACAAGACACTAATACTATTCCTAGACACCACTCCTCTACTAGTCCTCTTAACATTAGGCACTAGACATAGGCTCCTGACACTTTATGTGTACCATGGCACCCCACTTGGTATGAAAGCCATCAAATGTGCCAACCAAGGCCTGTCTTTCTAATACCTGCACTCACTTACCCCCAGATTCTTGTACAGGACACACATACACTTGTACTTAGTAATCCCTATGCTGCCATCCTTGTAGCTATGTTTACAATTTCTGATATTACCTACTGTCTACATCTCCCCTCCTTTATTACTATCACATAGATATTGCTTTATTCCCTCAACTCTAAATATTCTAACTCACTCACACATTCTACCTATATGCAGCTGTACATAGATGCAGGATTACCACTCCTGACTACCCATACTTGCTAGGACAGTGATGCATCAGCATCTAAACCGATATGCAAAATTAGGACTGATATGTTCATGGGACTGACATTTAGAAGAGGACTGAAAATAGGCATTCCTCTCACTGTACAACTCTACTATTACTCGGGTATAAGTATGCCCTGCTTAATGCTACCATGACACATGTACCTACACTTATGGAGAGTTTGTATAGTTGGCTAGTCGTGGTATTATTAGGGAGTTGTGTTGGGACTGCCTTTATTCACTTAAGCATCTTAATTAGAATAGTGGCTACACTATCTTCCCTAGGTGGTACCCATGGCTTGACCTCTGCTTACCATTTAATCCTCCCATTAACTTCTTGACACACGCACACACCTTACTTGCTGTTTCAGTCACTCATAAGGTCATTCCAATTGCCACTTGGCCATCAACTTGATAATTGGCCATGCCTCATACATCAAGAGAGGTGGTTGGAACAGAATTAGTTGAGTCCAAAGTGAAATCATACACTAAGTAAAATAGGCAACATTGCTTATTAGCATTGCAATTTCTTAAATAAACTCAATGTGTCATTTGTCAAATAAGGAAGGAGTGACACCTAGTTGATGAGAGACTGTTCTGAGTGCTCTGTTGATGTCCTTCTCCCATTTTAGATATAGATATGTATGCAAGTACCAGAGGATGAGATAATCTAACCAATTTATAGTGTTACTGTAAGGTACATAAAAGATGGATAACGACTGGGAAAGGAAGGGAAGGGACTAGACCCATGAACTTCCAGACACAAATTTGCACTAACATTTAACTCTTCACATATGGTTTCCTGGCTAACACAGGGTACTCAAACTGACCTCACAACCTTCCTGTTACTACTCTAAACTCAGTTATTGAGTTAGAGGCAAAATCAGAGCTCTAACTGATGCCTCATGGCATTTCCAGATATCTCAAAACCTATACTAACCCTTGACACTCAATGAACTGAACCTTCGTACATCTGTCCTGCTACAGCCTGTACACATCAGTCAAGAGATGATAACAAACAACTAATTGCACTGTCACATGGGACAGAGGTAGGTGATGAATGACAGGATCATAAGTGATCTAGACTGGTGCACTGGGTAACTGGACTGAGAAAACAGTTACTATATGTGTATCTAATTTATCCCATACAGAATGCAGGAAAACCCCTGGCTGAAACAAGTCCTCTCATACCAAAACACACCAACTGATACAAGCCTAAGGGTGGGCTGATATATATATATGGGGACCGTATCAAATGGATGCAGGACAGATGAACAGTGGTTGATCCTCTAAAGGCAAAGACTGAACAAGTGAAATGCCACAGGACTGATACAATATTTCTCATGGACTGCATCTATATCATCTGAACCTAAACATGGGGTCAATTAGGACTAATACTCAAGTATGTAGTGAATAAGGTTTCAAAATAGTAGGACCAATAGAAGGACTGAAAGCCAACTCCCTTGTCCAGGTATGGACTTGAGGGCTGAACATGACATAACTTATACATAGGCCTGAACCATTTTGGCCAATGTGGCAGGGCATGGGATAGGGGCTGCTACGAGAGACTCCTAGAGTAGGCAATACTCTATCCCAAGTATCAGGTTCTGTGCTTTGAGTAGGGTATACCAGTATTGCCATGAGCAAGTGTGTAGTAATAATGGAATGAAAGCAGTGTATATAATTTGCAGTGATTAAATTAGGATATTAGTCTTGTCCTGGTGTAATTCATTCAACCACAGAAGATGAAGGGTGAATGTGTTGTATGTAACCTGTAGGACATTCGTGTAGGATATACCATGAATCACACGTATATATATGTCAAGGACACATACTCCTACATGGCATGAATCCCCAGCTGCTAATCCAGGCCAAGCATGGCAGTCCAGGCGATGCCCTGCTGCACTTGCCAAGGCTAACTGCATATGGCAATTGTATTGCAATGCATACACTAAAATGTGAAGGTAATGGTTTGAAACATAGGTTTACTGAGTTAAGGTCTTAAGCTAATGATCAGGGCATATGAATTAACTCCTATCTGTAATTGGGACTGCTGTACCTAAGCTTACTGGACTTTAACAAACAGGGACTGAGGGATATATGCACTGAACCATGAATAGCCATAGATGCATTGGATGTATAAATGCATATGTGGTTCCCTGTTACCTGGTGTTGACCAGTGGGTGTTTGAACAAGGGTCCAAAACTGATCAGCAAGTTCATGACTGCACTGGAAGTAGTCTGGGTTGTCTTGGGACATGAAGTTGATCAATGGGGTATATGGTATCCTGTGGCACTGTGGCTACCTACAGAAATCTGTAGATGCAAGATATGAACCAACATCTCCTGGTTTACTCCTCCCTCCTAACTACTTATTTGTCCCTGGCTATATACAGTCAATACTCGAGCCCATGGGTCACTTACCACCTATTCCTGTATAACCAATGTCTAATCCTTCTTGATACTCTAGGATACCCACAAGGCTTAAAAGTAACCAACTCCCATATATTCTAACAACCAAGGTTATTGATTTATGAACCTGCAGGTGATAGGGATAAAGCTGAAAGCTTCAAGGAGTTTGCGTAATAAAATTAAAGGCCTGGATTGGAAAGAGTTAAGCCTATGTGGACTGTATTCACAGGGCAACATACACAGATCATGTTCCCAACAATGCTCTTTGGTATGTAAGCATGAATCAACCCAAAACAGGACATGGGATTTCCCCACCATCAATGTCCCTTGTTCGAGGCATGAATACGACTCATAAACCCTTGGTTTGGGACATTCAGTCGAACACCTACCCCTCTCATCTTATGTTGATCTAATAACAGCAATTGTAAGCCTAGCAATGGATCAATTCAATGAATTAAGGCCATGGTGGTCAGGACATACCTGTCGAAGGTTGGTAGCTTCAAAGCTTCGAAAAGTCCTTCGATGCCGAGCAAGGAAACTAGCGGCAGGGAGATTAGGGTTCGGGGAAGGCCTTGGTGATCCCTCTATTTATACTAGGGTTTTCGATGGATGGGAGGATAGGATTGAATATCTCCTCTCCTATCTAGAGCTAGATTCAAATTCTTTTAAGCGCAGGATTTGAATCCATATGGCCGTTACTATTTAAATCTGGAAGTTTTGCACTTAGCCCTAATTAATTCAGTGTTTGCAAACCCTTCTCATTCTCCTTTACTTACAAAGTTAAATTAATACTTACACCACCTTACACATTGGCTATAATTATTTCTAGGTATCTAAATAATTATTTAGCAAAAAAATAATAATGATAAAATGGAAATTCCGGGTCAAGGGCTCACAGTACTATACATGGTATATCGGGATAATTAAGGTGGATCTGATGCATATCGATCCAGGTTCCTCCCTCAGCATCATCCCTAGAAGTTTACTCCAAATTCTAGGGATCCCTTTACAAAGCTGTCTGCAACCAATACAACTATCCTGGCTTTCAATGCTAGAAGAAGCCATCCGCTGGACAAGATCCGTCTCAAGTGCCAAATTGGTGATCTCCGAATAGAGGTTTCTTGCTATGTAATCGACGCCAATGTGTCCTACAAAGTCTTATTAGGACGTCCGTGGACACACGAGAACATGATCGTTCCTTCTACCCTTGACTAGTGCTTCAAGTACGTCAACGGTGATGGCATCGTGTAGACGAATTTTATCGAAGTCGATCCTTTTAAAGGTATTGAAGCCTACTAAGGAGATTCGGTACTTTACCAATCTTAGCCCTCCAAGGATGACGGCAACGAAGCTGACGATGAAGCTGAAGTGAGTTCATCCGCCCGTGACGGTCCCCTGGTTATCCGAGTCAAAGGACGTACTACTCCAAAAAGTACTCCAAAGCCTCTCACAATCCGGGTCAAAAAGAAGAATCCTGATATTGTCAAAACATTGACCATCACTCTCTACAAAATAACTCGGGTGGAACCTGCTGAAGTCCGTCCTCCCAATCCTGACGAGTTACCATATGTGGTGAACTTAATCAAGTCCGTGACTCCTGTTTCGGATAATGATCCTCTCAATGAGTATATCAATACTCAAAATAATGTACCTTCAGTGGATGATGTTATCCCTGAAGAAAAAATTATATATTTTCTAAGTAAAGGTTTATCTTTAAATTACTCCGATGTCTACCAATCTGTAAACCAGTACATAGATACATTGTATGCCCTAGAGCATGGCATAGGACCACATCCCTGCATGTCGGTCACGATGCCTCATCTACGAGAAAAAGTCTGGCTAGAAGATATCCACTACTTTATCGTTCCAGCTAGAAAAAAGGGTGAAGAATTGATCATCTTCGGTCGAATAATTGGCGAAAGAAAGTTCGTTCTGGACTTTATTACTCCCAATCGCAAAACTGAAGCTGGCTATGATTCTAGGAAAATACAACTTTACTGATATAGTTGGCAGGCCAAGAATATCATCCAGAATATGGGATACGATATAAAAAGTGACCAAGGACTAAATTACGATCAATGGCGACGATTGCCAATACGTCACTTTGCTCCTCCCGGCAAACCCGAGAACTATTATCAACAAAACGGTGTTGGTTTGGGTTACGTTACTCCTCCAACAACTCCTGAAGGATCATAAGTTAAAGTGGATCGTTGTTCTCATTCTTCTGATTCCTGCCTCTGGGATTCAGACTCCAGCATTAGAGACATGTTCAAAACAACTTTGTCCATCAACATGGTATCAGTTGACCAAATTGCAGAAGATGTCCAATCAATCGAGCTCGAACAATGGGCTCAAAAGATGGATACTAGGTAGGAGTTACGTTTTGAACAACGTGAACCACCTACTGAAGACGAAGTCGTCCAAGTTAATTTAGGAGATGAATCATCTCTTAAACCAATCTTTATCAGCAAAACTCTGTCTGTTGAAGAACGACAATCTCTTATACAGCTTATAAGAGAATATATTGACGCCTTTGCATGGAGCTATGAAGACATGCCAGGCTTGGACCCTAAAGTTGCTATGCACCAACTAAATATCTCGTCTAAAGCTAAGCCAGTAAAGCAGCAGCAACGACGGTTCCGACCAGATATCATGGAGGCCATCGACAGTGAAGTCAAGAAGCTTATTTCAAGTGGGTTCATTCGCGAAGAACAACACCCTGACTGGGTCGCTAACATTGCTCCAGTCATGAAAAAGAACGATAAAGTTCGAGTCTGTATCGATTATCGTGATTTGAACTCTGCATGTCCAAAAGATGAGTTCCCTCTATCGATCTTCGACGTAATAATCGATAATACTTGCGGCTTCGAACGGATGTCCTTCATGGATGGGTTCTCAGGCTACAACCAGATCAAGATGTTCCCCGATGATGAGAAACATACATCTTTTTGAATACCGTTGGGGGTATACTGCTATACGGTGATGCCCTTCGAATTAAAAAATACAGGGGAGGCATACCAGCGAGCTATGAACACAATTTTTTGTGATCATTTACGCAAAACAGTGGAATGCTACGTAGACGATATCGCAGTTACAAGTCATCTCAAGGGAAACCACCTCCAAGATTTAAGAACGGTGTTCGAACTAATGTGTGCACACCAACTCAAGATGAATCCAACCAAGTCTTTTTCTGGGAGTCTCCAGCGGCAAGTTCCATGGTTTTGTTATCACTTCAAAGGGTATACATCTTGACCCAGAGAAAGTGAAAGCTATCCTCGATATACGTCCTCCAAAAATTCTTAAAGAGCTACGCGGACTTCAAGGAAGGCTAGCCTACATCAGACGATTCATTTCAAATCTTTCTGGAAGGTGTCAACCGTTTACTCAGCTCATGAAGAAAGGAGTATCTTTCGTCTGGAATAAACAATATCAACGCGCTTTTGACGACATCAAGAAGTATCTCACAAGCCCCCAGTGTTGGTGGCTCCGATAATTAGAAAGCCTTTCTTGTTATATGTCCGTGCTATGGATCATTTCCTTGGTGCCCTATTAGCTCAGAAGAATGAAGGCGGCCATGAATAGGCAATCTACTACCTCAGTCGCACGATGGTGGGTGCCGAGCAAAGATACAAACCTGTGGAAAAGGAATGTCTCGTACTGGTATTTGCTATCCAGAAGACATGTCACTATGTGTCTGGATAGACGATCCATATCATATCTAGAGTCAATCCTCTCAGAATACTTATGACTAAACCGGGTTCTCTTAATTCCCGTTTAGCTACATGGAAAATGTTGTTGACTCCATACGATATGTTATTCGTCCCTCAGAAGGCAGTAAAAGGCCAAGCATTAGCTGATTTCTTAGCAGCTCATCCGGTGCCAGAATCTTCCAAACTCTACGATGAAATCCCAGATGAAGTAGCGGAGTCTAACACCGCAACTGAGAAAATCCCCATTTGGTGAATGTTCTTTGACGGTGTGTCAAGAACAGGACCTAAAGGAAATATTGTGGACGGTGTGTCACCCGATCATCTGGTTATACACCATGCATATTCTCTCGTGGAACCTTGCACCAACAACGTGGCCGAATATAATGCCCCACTGATCGGCCTTCAATTGAAAAAACAACTGGGAGTTGTAATCCCCCTTCCCGAAATTTTAATATATTTTATTTTATTGAATTATGGTTTTAGGATTAATGAATAATTACTTAGTTAATTATTACGGTAGATGACTTTAACCATGGTCGAGTTTTGAAGTACCAGACGACTAGGAATCGTGGCACGGATAGTGCGGTGGCGTGCCTTAACTAGTATATTAGGCATGCCAAGGAAGACCCAACCATAAGTGTGTCCCGACTAGGAAAACTTGGCCAAGTTACGAGTTAACCTCTATAAATAATTTTAATTAGTTATTTATTAATATAAATAATTTTAGGAGACCCGGTTGTACCAAGTTGGCCCAGACTGAACCCAAACCAAGCACAAGCCCATATAGACATATAGTACGTCCAAAGAGGCCCATGGAGATAATTATGGAGATGATATAATTAGTGTATTTATTTTAATGGATAAATAAATAATTTTATATAAATAGGAATTGTATATGATATGTGTGTATTGATATTTGGTTTCTGAATATATGTTGGCATGTCTTAGAAAATGTCTTTTGGGATTGTGAGGATTGCTAGGCTATATATATATATATATATATATATATATATATATATATATATATATATATATATATATATATATATATATATATATATATATATATATATATGTACGTATATCTATATATATGTACGTATATCTATAGTATACAAATATATATATATATATATTATATATATATATATATATATATATATATATATATATATATATATATAAATATATATATATATATATATATATATATATATATATATATATATATATATATATATATATATATGTACATATATATATATATGTACGTAAAAAAAAAAAAATATATATAATATATATATATATATATATATATATAAATATATATATATATATATATATATATATATATATATATATATATATATATATATATATATATATAGTATACAAATACTAGGCATTACGTGTATATTAATATATCATATTTATATAAATTTCATAAATATTTCTTATATGTAACTAGAGGGTGTATATGTATATTGCTCGGTTGGTAGTTTATTTTTATATAAATATAATATATAAATTGTCGGCTATTTAAATTTATATTACCTTGGGAATAGGATAATAATTCTCTTAGGAAATTATTGGTAAATTGGGATTTATTTAGGCTACATATACCTGTGTATATATATATATAATTTTGTTTACCTATTCTCTAAATCTTGATATATATAATATATATATATATATATATATATATATATATATATATATATATATATATATATAATATTGTCACGCCCCAGAACCAGAATACTGGAGAGCGGGGGCAGACCTAGCCACTACGTATATGAAATGGAATCCATCTCGCTATACGGTCACGGCTGTCTAGATACATGAGGGTTTATCTACAAGCCAATAGTCTCTTAAGGTCAAGAATAAGCCTATTGTCTCAATCACAAGCAAGTAAATAGATGTTACAAGATGTATGATCATTAAATATACAATAATAAGGCGTCCCAAATATTACATATTCAGCTGATCATGAAGCTAGTCGTTACAAAATGTCAGGACTAGCAAGAGTTAGTCATACATGATCAACCCTAGGATATGTCAATCATGTTACAGCCCGTAGGCAGACAGTAAGTAAGTGCAACCGAGCTAAACAGGTGCTCGTCGGCTAAACGCCTCAAAAGAATATTTTTACAATAGAGTGGGAGAGCCAAAAATAACCCACTCGTTGCCAGGATTCCTTCTAGTGTTCACCATCTGGCAGGAATGTCGGTAGATCCTCTGGAGCTGCTCCGAAATCTGGCCACACAAAACCAGCTGGGTCGGACCCCAGAAAGAGCAAGTGCCACAAAGGAGACTTCACTTAAGAATTAAAACCAGCAATCAGCACAAGATATAAATATAAATAAAAATAAGGACTGGAATAAAAGGAAACATATCAGGATGATATACGACGAGATAACCATGGAACTATTCAGATAGCCAGGTTACAACCCGTAAACCAAACAAGAACCGGGGTTGTAACCCTTCGTCTGAACGGAGCTTGGTTTATCACCATTTATCGGTAAAATAAATACAAGCATTCTGGTCATTCAATAATCTGGAACAGGATCAGGCAACTAGACTGGTTAGACTCCATCCAATCATTCACGGCCAAACAAGAATTACGGCTTGATACTTTAACTAACTAGGGTTGTCACCAGCCTAATTACTAACAAGATGCAGTGAGATTGTTCCAGCCACAAGTCCTGCAGACCATCCAGGCTACCCAGGTCGAAAGATTAGGGTTGAATTCAGGTGGGTACATCGTCCAGGAAACGCATGTACCCTTAAGTAGCTTGAAGGGTGCAACACATGACAGTGTACTGGAAATGTGCCATACTCGACGGCATGCTACAGATCCCAAGCGCGCCCAGGTAACGGGATTGTCTGTAGCTGGGAAATCTCTTCATGACTAATGTATTACTCTAGTTATTAGCCTTAGTCCATTTTAGTAGGTACTCCTGACCGTGGTACTCAGGAGTCCCCGTCCTAGACATGAGCAAGACAGGACTGGTTTATTTGTACAAGCACAATCACCCACGGTGTCCAGGATGTTCATTCTTGTCAAGTCATGTCATGTCAGGTAGCCGTCGCAACAGCTTATCAAGGTATAACATGTCAGGTTATCAGGTCAAGTGTACTAGTCAGGAGTGCGCCACGACGGGCCACTATCAGGTCATGTCAGGTTACTCATGTCAGGAGTGCACCACTACGGGTCACTATCAGGTCATGCTCAATTATCAATTCCAAACATATCAAGTAAATTCGTAATTATCAAGTTCAGGATATAAAATGGGCGTAAAATATCTAATAAATATTAATATACAGGGCTATAAAAGAGCCAAGCTTAAGGAAAATAAAACCAAATCTGACACGCTGACATGAGACCAAGTCAGCCAAAGGCCATACGCTCAGGTCAAGCTACGCTCAGGCCAGCGTACGCTCGAGCTAGCGTACCAAAGGGTCCATACACTTCCAATGGGAAGCGTACGCAAGGGTCAGCGTACACCAGGGCACGCTCAAGCTACAGGTCAGTGTACGCTCAAGCTAGCGTACGCTCAAGACTGCGTACGCTTGAGCTAGCGTACGAAGGGTCCAGGGCACGCTCACGCTAGCGTACGCAAAAGACACGCTGCCAACAGGCGCGTATCAAGGCTAGCGTACGCTCGCTAAAGAGCAGCGTACCCAAGTCAGCATACGCTCGCTAAAGAGCAGCGTACCAAAGTCACGTACGCTCGCTAAAGAGAAGCGTACCAAAGTCAGCGTACGCTCGCTAAAGAGCAGCGTACACAAGTCAGCGTACGCTCGCTAAAGAGCAGCGTACACAAGTCAGCGTACGCTCGCTAAGAGCAGCGTACACAAGTCAGCGGCGTAAGCTAAAAAGCTAGCTCACTGTTCACTGTCTTCTCCAAATGGCAAGAACAGAAGAACTCTAAAGTTGAATCTAAGCTTCAATTGTCCAAATCTTGGTCAAAACAAGTCCGAATCCAACTTTTCAAAGGTCAAAATTGGGTAGAAGGAGATGCTCTAAAACATGGAACCATCAAAACTTGAAACAAGGAAGTTTAATAGATCAAAACCATCAAAATTCAAAAATAGCAAAACTCTAGATCTACAACAATTAAGCCTCAAAATGGAAAATGGCAAGTTCTAATGTGGTTTAGAATCATGAGGAGAAGCTAATGAAACCATCAAAAGGAGTTCTCTTGTGGAAGCAAGTTGCACTTGCCTATGGTGTTCTTGGTTGGTGGAGAAGAGTAATGGTGGGGGAAAGAGAAGTAAATGAAATTATGGAGGAGAGAGAAGGTTGGTGGGGATAATAAAGAGGGTTGTGGTGGAATGAAGGAGAAGCATAGGCTAAGGTGTTCCACCTTTGGCCCATGATGAACAAGCATTAGGCCGGCCGAACCAAGCCAACCCAAACCGGAGCCAAACCAAGCCGAGAGCCAAACCAGGAGATATGCAAATACAAGATAAAATACGTATACCTATTCCAAATACGTAATACGAACAACAGGCATTATATTATATATATATATATATCTATATATATATA